>OX155902.1:12162151-12762151 GCA_944588485.1 Phosphuga atrata
GCCAAGCGAAAGAGTTCACCAGCCCTTCTTTTGCCGGTCCAGTCCCGTATATTTCTGAGCCACGACTGTCGCTTTCTTCCAACTCCACGGCGCCCCTCAATCTTGCCCTTTAGTATGAGTTGTAATAGACGATATTTATCACCTCTCAAAATATGTCCAAGATATTATGTCTTTCGGCATTTTACGGTCGTCAAAAGTTGCCTTTCGATGTTTGCTCTTCGTAGTACATTCTCGTTTGTAACATGTTGTGTCCACGGAATACGAAGCATTCTTCTGTGAAGCCACATTTCAAATGCCTCCAGTTGGTTCATCGTCCTGACCTTCAGAGTCCACGTCTCTACTCCGTACAGCAATACCGACTATACATAGCATTCAACCATGCGTTGTCTTAGCTTCAGATTCAGGTTGTCATTGCAAAGAAAGGATCTCATATTATTAAAAGTTGCCCGAGCAATCTCTATTCGGCACTTTATCTCGCAGTCCGGGTTTAGATCCTCTGTAATAATACTACCAAGGTATTTGAACTTAGAGACACGTTCAATTTGGCTTCCATTAAGTTCTAGGGTAGTGCCATTGTGCGGTTGCCTGCTGAATATCATAAATTTGGTCTTTCGTATATTGATTTTTAGACCTTGTGTCTCTCCCACGTCACCGATTTTGTTTGTAAGCAACTGTAGTCCCTCGATTGTGTTTGCTAAAATCACTGTATCGTCAGCATACCTGATTGTTGTTATTGGCTCTCCATTTATTTTGATGCCGAGGTGTGATATTGCTTCCAATGCTTCCTTGAATATTCTATCAGAGTATAGGTTGAAGAGTAAGGGCGACAGTATGCAACCCTGCCTTACTCCACGTTGTATCTCAATACGGTCTGTTTTAATATTGCCTATTTTTACCTGTGCCGTTTGATTCCAGTATAGATTTTTAATTATGCGGATATCTCTATCATCTATTCCAACCCCATGTAGTATATCTATAAGTTTATCATGCAGTATGCGGTCAAAGGCTTTTTCGTAATCGATAAAGCATGCAAAAACATCTTTTCGCTGATCGCGACATTTTTGGTGGAGAAGGTTCATACCGAAAACTGCTTCACGCGTTCCGAAAGCGTTTCTGAAGCCAAATTGAGAATCATCAAGATCTTCCTCACATTTACGTCGGATGCGTGCGTGAATGATCCGTAGGAATGCTTTGAGCATGTGGGACATGAGGCTGATTAAGCGATAATCACCACCATATGTTTTTTTGGTAGAGGAATAAAGGTTGATGATAACCAGTCAGATGGAATTTCACCTGTCTCATAGATACTATTAAACAGTTTAACTACCAAGCCAATATTTTCCTCTGTAATGAGCTTTAGAGCTTCGGTCGGAATGTCGTCAGAGCCAGATGCTTTCCTATTTTTTGCTATAGAGAATGCATGTATCACCTCAGATTTAAGAATAGTTGGTCCCATGCCCACATGCACGTATACCGCATCAGATCTATGATCTTTGAAGTTGGCCTCTATATAACTTGTCCATGTGTTTTTAGTTCTTGTTCCTCCAAAATTAGTTGATTACTATCATTTGTAAGTGACATAGTCGTTCTCTTCCTGTGGATTCCAGCTACTTCCTTTACTTTTCTGTACATATTAAAAGTATCATGTTTGGAGCAGAGGTCTTCTATTTCTTCACATTCCCTTTTCATCCATTTCTGCTTGGCTTCTTTGATCTCCCATCTTATGACCTTTTGTATTTTTTTATATCTGTCGGTTCTGTTCTTTGCCAGTCTTCGCTGCTCCATAAGGGTTAGAATGTGATCTGTCATCCACTCAGCTGGTTCTCCTGCAAACTTGTTAACTTGTTATTTATTTCTTCGGCAACAATGTGTCTGACTTCAGGGTTATTTAGCCTCGTTACATCAACTGCTCTAGCTGGGTGTGTTTGCTTTTTAGCTTTTAGGTTTAACGACAGTTCAGCCACAAGGGGATTATGATCCGAGCCAATGTCGGCCCCAGGGTGAGTTTTGGCATTTTTTATTATATTTTTAAAACGCCTATTTATTAGTAGGTAGTCGATCTGATTTCTAATTGGTGCTGAGTTATTTAGTTCACTGTGTGGGGCTTGCCAAGTATAAAGTCTTCGTTTGGGTAGATCAAAAAACGTGTTAGCAATTATTATCCCTGCGTCCTGACAAAACTCGTAGAGTCTGTCGCCTCTCTCGTTGGAGCTACCAAGCCCAAAAGTACCAACTATATCTTTGCGTTGTCCTTGCCCAATTTTGGCATTAAAATCTCCCAATATAATAATAACACTATCGCTCTTTAAAGTCTTCAATGTGGAATCAATTAGCTCATATAAATTTTCGACTTCCATGTTATACCTCTTCTCAGCAGTTTTAGCATAAACCTGAATAAAATTGATATTGAATGGTTTGCAGGCCATTTGCAGTAAGCATATCCGGTTGGATATTGCTACAAAATTCTTGACATATTTTGTGTATTCTGTTGTAACAAAGATGCCAACGCCGCCTCGATGGTTTTGGTCGTTGTCATCACTACCTGAGTAATATAGTATGCCGTGCTCATGTTGGCATGATCCGCAGCCTGGCCAACGGTGTTCGCTTATACCCATTATGTGTATGTTCATTCTCTTCATCTCCTGAACCAAATTATCGAGCTTTCCAGCTTGAAACAGGGTTCTCACGTTCCATGTACAGATACGCAACTTTGATTTCACTACTTTGAGCCGGGGGATTCTTAGCACCCCTTGCCCATTTAAGGGCTGTCCGGGACTAGGGGCCGTCTTATTTATGTTTCTCGCCATAGTGGTTTCCTGGGAAAAGATGATCAAGGTGGTTTCCCGTTGCCTTCCTTGATTTGATTTCAGCCGCCCAATCTGGGAACAGACGCTGTTTGTAGCCGCCCATTCTGGGTCAGACGCTACTCGGTTCGTCATAACTGACTATTCTCACTTGGTTTAGCCTGCAGGTCGATGCAGTTGCCCGGGGTGTGGCACGGGGAGCCACAAGTGAGAATTGGTAGTCTTGTGAGGTCCAGTCACCGCCTACTAACTTCCATCATAGACGTTAGTTACGACCGTATTTGGTGAAAGGTACTACCTCTACAACACTAAACCTTACACCCCAAATATATATATAGTTTTCGCGGATAGATACCTGTGTTGTATTGTTTTCTCGATATTTCGAGATATATATATATATATATATATATATATATATATATATATATATATATATATAAGGACGGACGAGTAGAAACGACTCTCTTCAAGACAGCATAGTAGATGTGGAGTTTAGGAACCCTTGTGTGTCAGTAGAAAGCTAATTGGTACATTTATGTTATTTATGTTATTTTCTTAATGCAGATTTTGAAAGCAGTCTTTCAATTAGAATTAGACCTAAGAGCAAATTATTTAAATTAAGTAAATAAAATATATCATCGGTTTATTATTTTTTTTAATATGCATCCCCCCCCCCCCCCCCACATGTGGGGGGCGGCGAATAGTATGGGGTGATATGGGGTAATAGTATGTTATTTCCAATGGGGGGCGGCGAAAGTAGTATTCGCCTTAGGCGGCATATTTTGATTGGACCGGCCCTGCTCGGGAGTCTACACCAACATGCTTTAAGGATGTGTCGGAGCATCCTGAAATCACCGTAAACACGTAAGCTCAGACCAAGACGGCAAAGCTTCTTCGTAACATTTAATGTCAACTCACTGCTTAAAGTGGGTAAACTGAAACATTTGACTGATTCACTAACACGACACAACATAATACTGACAACAGTACAGGAAACCAGATTTACGAACATGAATTCGAGTCCCTAGGCTACTGAATCCTCAAAGAAAAGTGGGTCAGCGGGTAATGAAGAACGTACCCCACTTGGGTACAGGATTTATAATAAGTCACAGGATACTGGATTCAGTCACCGATTTCACCTCCCGAGTAGTTGTGTATACACCCTCTCTCTTAAATGCGCAAACAAGGGCTACAGTATAGTCAATGTACATGGCCCAATCAACTAGGACAACAGACGCAATACAGACAGAACTGATAAATTCTGGGAAGACTTAGAAGATATTATCTCTAAAATTCCAGAGAGGCACACCGTCATACTGCTTGGTGACTTCAATGCTTAATTGGCAAGAGAGAAAAAATACAGAAACATAGTGAGAATGATTGGTGGATCTATGTGGGACTTTTGGGTTGCTCATGAAGTCTACAGCCATCAAACACTTGCCAAGGAAGCAGCAGACTTGGATTTCAACTAATACCAACCTAAATTCCAGATAGGTCATGTGGCCATTTCACGAAAATCTCAAAAGGATATTCAATACGTGAAGGTACTAAGAAGCGCCAATCTGGACTCACCTATCAAAGATCAAAATAAGACTCCAGCATAGAAACACTAGATTATACTGAGCCTCCAAAATGGTAAGATTTGACATAGATCGACTCAAGAACAATCAATAATTAAGTCAGAGACTGAACAACACAGATCTAAACAGCTAATCCATCTGAACATCTGATGGAGACTCATGTGAATGCGGCCAATGAACTCGCCCCTCTCGCTAGAAGGCAGCATCCGTGATGGACTGGAGACTGTGACAATGCAATAGCCTAAAAACAGATAGCCTGAGTGAAGTTTAATTCTAAGAAGACCAAGGAAAATTGGCATAAAATTGTGCAACAAATAAAGGTTACAGCGACGATAATTCGAGGAACCAAACGAACCTTCACACAAAACCAACTAACCCAAATCGAAGAAAGCTTTGCTAAAAATAATTCCAGAGATTTCTTTGGAACCTTCAAGCAGGCACTCAGAAAATACGCTCCGCCAAGCCTCTACTTCAGAGACTCACAAGGCAAACTGGCTTATAACGACAAGGACAACTGCCACCTTTTGGCTCAGTACTTTAACTCAGTACTTTCAGTACTAAAATCTACTCAACTGTGACCCACCCAGCGAAGACTTCGACTATAAACAAATCGCACTAAACCCGGACTCGCTTCCCCCTTCATTGGAAGAAGTTGGCCTGATCATTCAACTTCTTAAGAATAATAAGGCCGCTGGAGAGGAATCTAACGTTGCTGAACTGTGGAAAGGTGCTGGAAACAATGCCGCGCGCAAGCTAGCCGAGACCATCCTGGACATCTTGGAAACAGAGAAATTGCCACCCGATTGGAAATCTGCTCTGATTCATCCGCTTCACAAAAAGAGAGATTTTACTGTTCCAAACAAGTCCCGTGGAATTTCTGTCGTTCCGGTAACATACAAGATTCTCTCAAAGGCGTTACAAACAAGGGCAGAAAATCAGTTGGATAGTCAACTGGGAGAATACCAGGGGGGGGGGCTTCAGGGAGACCCGATCTTGTGTTGAACAAATCCTCAATTTTAAAACTGTACTTCCATACTCCAAGATGAGAAACCACAAGGTTTCACCTCACCTTTGTTAATTTTAGGAAGGCCTACTATTCCATTGATAGAAAAACGCTTAACAAAGTACTGCAGGAACCAGGCCAAGACAACAAAACCAGCAGACTCATCCTAGAAAATTTTACCAACACCCATTCCAAGGTTAAATTTAGAGGCGAGATATCAGAAAGCTTCGAAATAAAAACTGTAGTGAGACAAGGAGATGGACTTTCCCACTTCTATTCAACTGTGTCCTTGAAAAGGTTATGAGAGAATGCCCCAAGGAACTGAACAATTTGGGTGCTCAGAGTGGTATCTAACTGGGACGCAAGAACGATGGACTGGTTGTAGATTGCCTTAAACTGCCTCAGAAAACAGGCTGCCAAAGTGGGTCTTCAAGTCTCGCTGGAGAAAACAGAATTTTTCACCAACATCAGAGAAGCAAACAGAGAGATGCTACTAGAATAGGGAAACTTCAAGAAGACTGAGAAATTTAAGTATCTCGGCGAATGGATTGAACCCAACTTATCAGAAAGAGCATCATTATCCAAGAGATTCAACAAGTTAGAACTAGCCTATCGACTGACTAAGAGCACTTACAATAAGAAATGCCGGTCACGCAATCTGAAACTTAAGCACTACACATCAGTCTTACGACCAGAAGCCCTGTATGCCATGGAGTGTCTTTCCTTGCGCCGAAGAGGTCTAGTAGAGAAATTATAAATCAGAGAGAAGAGAATCCTCAGGAAGATCCTAGGCCCGGTAAAGGAAGATGGGCAATTTCGAAGGCGGCAGAACTCTGAGGTCTACGAACATAATGAGATGCTCTATGACTGTGCAAGGAAAAGAAGGGTAGCTTTCTATAGCCACGTTGCAAGATTGCCCCCAAACCGACTAACCAATCGTCTGTTCACTTTCTGGCAAAACAAGAAGGTTCGTACAACTTGGTTGACAGAAACCGAGAAGAAAATTAAAAAACTGGGAATAAAAAATCTCCAAAACAGACAGTTTGTGAGACGCAGCCTGAACGAAATCCGTGTATTTCAGGAAAAACCCTGTAGGAAAGGAATCCCCTGGACAGAAGAGAGAAAGTAGTTACACCGGCAGAAGATGCGACAATACTGGGCAAACGTCAAAGCCCAACAGTTGAACAAGCATGGTCCAAAGTAGGCCTATTCGAAAGAAGAAGAAGAAGAATATAATTGCAGGTCATTTACGTTCACTAAATGAAATGTTCCAAGTTCTAATAATCGCTGGTATATCCCCCATAGAGCTCCTAGTGAGGCATATAGTTGAATTGTATGAAGCTGGCGGTAGCAGGCAATTCAGAATAGTATATTTATATATATATATTATTAATTGTATATTAATAGTATATACAAGAAGACTCGAAACGGAATTGCAACGAAACTGGTGCACGTCTGAAAAGGGCCAGCGGTAAAGGTTGATAATACCAGACATCGCTACATGGCTGAACAGAAAACTTTTATCGCAGACAAATTCTCACAGGGCACGGTTGCTTCCGCGACTATTTACAGCAAATACTTGCCGCGGCAGATTATCCATGCGAATACAGTGGCGAAATAGACTCTGTAAGCCATACATTAAGACCAGATAGGAAGTTGAAGAGACAACAGTGGATGACAAATTATATCTTGGAACTTATGGAAGAAAGAATACAACACAGAAACAGAGATAATGTAACATACGTAAGGAACTACATAATGTAAGTAACTACACAGAAGAGTCCTAAGAGCAATTAAAGAGGGTAAAGAAAGGTGGCTGCAGGAAAAATGTACCGAAATCGAGATCTTACAAGAAAAATACGACAGCTTTAAACTTCATAAGAAAATAATAATAACATAAATAATAATCAAACAACAGGAAGATATCAAAGACGGGGTCCAGGAATAATTTTGGACTCGAATCATTACCGAGACTAACTTGCGCTTTTATCTTATCGCTTGAAGCTTCTATCTTGTAAGTTTCTTCACAAGATAGAAGCAGTAAATGGAAGAAATTTTCGGAGACGAAAACATCGATAATATGCCCGCAGAGGTCGGAGAGGAAGGGCCTTTCATCACACATTAGGAAGTAGAATCAGCTATCAAACGACTTTTTTTAATGGGGTGTAGGTGGCACCTTTCGGTTAACCATGCAAGTGAGCCAACTGACATTAATCCGAACACTCCGGAACCGCTTATCGTATTTCTTCAGGGTGTTGGTTGACATGTTGCTACAGTTGTGCTATCTACGTTCCGCACTGCGTGCGATTCGGGTTTCGATTTTTTGGGTTTTGCTTTTCTCTCATTCTTTTTTCGTAATTATTGTTGTGACCAATTTGTGGATAGTGTTTCATGCTTCCAGCGATTTTAGTAGGTGCGCCATCATGTTTTGTGGATCGAGTTTGTCGTTCCCAAACATTTCCCTCATTTCGTTGTCCCATTTCATCATCGTTGTCCCATTTCGAACACTCGAATATGGTATGGGTGACACTATCTATTGGATTAAATTTTAGCTTAACACCACCCTGTCTTCTTGTTTAACTTTTGTAACACTGACGGCGCCACCTTTTGTATCCGTGTAGTTAATGTGGTTTAAGTCTAACTGTACAACGTGTTAATTTAGTTTTGGTTAATAAATTCTTTTACTTTAGTTTTAATTAGAAATCTTGTTTATTATTATTAAAATAACCTCAATAGGTTATGGGCCCAGGACAACGTGGATGAACAGTTGTTGTTTGGTGATAAACAAAGAGCATAGAAAACAGTAGACAATTAGTTTTTTTAGAATTGCGTGCTGTAAAATGGAGGTTGGAAAGACAATGAACCTTAAAAAATTCGATGGAATGAATTTTAAACAATGGAAATTCCAAATGAAATGTGTCCTCCGCGCCAAAGGATTTGATATCAACACGCCAGAACCAGAAGGAAATGCGACTCAATGGAATAAAGATGATGGAATGGCAATTTTTATATTAACATCGGCTCTGGATTTAAATCAAATAGCACTCTTCGAAAATTGTGAATCAGCGCTTGAGCTGATGACCAAACTTGAGTCCATTTATGAACAAAAATCCGAGATGACTAAAATGATGATACATGAGCGTTTTTATCAATATAAAATGTTACCGGCAGATAGCATTGCTCAGTCTATAGCTAAAGCAGAAAGTTTGGCTAAGCAACTTAAAGAAAGTGGAGAGGTTATTAGAGATACCGCGATCATAACCAAAATATTGAGTACACTACCTCCCAAATACAGATCTCTACGCCAGGCTTGGATGTCACTTGATTCTCAGAATCAAACTATAGTTAACTTGACAGCTCGTTTGTTAGATGAATGTAGAAGAAGAGAATGAAACGCTTGTATTAGTGGCAAAGCAAAGTACAAAAAAGAAAAATGTTCCATTAATAAAAACAAACAAAGAATTTAATGAAAAATTAAATGAAAAGTCACATCGCTTTATATATTACAACTGTGGGAAACGTGGTCATTATGCAAGAGACTGCCGGGCCCCTAAACAAAAACATAAAGAACCAGGAGAAAAGAATATGTTAGCTTTCAATGTAGCAGATACAGACTGGTAAAATAATGATAAAGGTTTAAGATGGATATTTGACAGCGGTGCCTCAGCTCACATGTCTTATAAACGTGAAAATTTTGTTGAATTGTATGAGTATACGGGATCTCCACTGAAACTTGGAAACCAAGAAGCTGTAGAAGTTATTGGCCAAGGAAATATTTTGATAAACAAGTGTGTCAATGGACAGCGGGAGACAAATATCATGAAAAATGTTTTTTATGTACCAAAATTGAGAAGAAACCTATTTTCCGAAGGAGTAGTGACAAGGCAACGTTATAATATTGTAAAGAAACATACTGATGCTTTGATTTACAAGGACAATAAATTAGTGCTATGTTCAACCTTAAAAAGCAACAATTTATATGTGTTAAATATGAAATCAATTAAAAATCCAGTGTGTAATGTAGTGCAAAAATTGGACCTTAAAACATGGCATGAACGTTTGGAACATTTGAATGTTAAAAAAATTCAGAAAATGTGCAAAAACATTGTGATTACTGGTATGGATTTATCAGACTGTGACAAGTTTGTATGTGAGGGTTGTGCTTGTGGCAAGCATGCTCATCAACCATTCCAAAAATCAAACAGAGGACCACAGCAACCGGGTGATGTTGTATACAGTGATGTTTGTGGACCACTTAGTGTGCTTTCTGTACAAGGTATGAAATATTTTGTTATTTTTAAATACGGTGCTACAAGTTTTAGGTATGTGCACTTTATAAAAAATAAATGTAATGTGTTAAACTGTTTTAAAAAATATAACTTAATGATGAAAAACAAGTTTTCACATAGTGTACGCAGATTATTGTGGAGAATACACAAGCAAATACTTTAAAGAATATCTTGACAGCGAGGGTATTTCTCATGAACTCACTGCCCCTTACACACCTGAACAGAATGGCCGGGCAGAAAGAGAAATAAGGACAATTGTTGAAAGTGCTCGATCCATGCTTTATACACATAATGTGCCACTCAATCTATGGGCAGAAGCGGTCAATTGTGCTGTTTATTTATTAAATCGTACATCCTCAAATCAGACACCACATATTATATCTATGGAGTTGTGGAGTGGTACAAAACCTAGTTTAGATCATTTCAGAGTGTTTGGATGTGAAGGCTATGTTCATGTGCCAGATCAGCTGAGAAAGAAGCTTGATTGTAAAAGTCGTAAGATGATGTTAGTTGGATATGATAATACATGCTATAAAATGTATGATTCAACCACAAAAAGAATTACAATATCAAGAAATGTTATCTTCAATGAACAGAAAAGTCCAGAATTACAACGGAATGAAGCTCATTTTTTCATATGTGATGATGATGAACAAAATGAGATGGATACAAGTGATCAGAATTGGGGAAGTGATGACAGCATACATACTGCCATTGATGAAAGTGATGAGACCTATGAACCTTCACAAGAAATTGATCTTACTGATATAGATCATTCAAATATTACTTTGCGACCACGAAGAGAGAATTTTTTCGAAGCAAATTTAATGGAATTGGATGTACCTGTGACTTACAATTAAGCAATTAATAGCAAGGAGTTTAAGTTATGGCTAGAGGCCATAAATGAAGAATTAGAAGCTCATCGTACCAATAACACTTGGAGTTTTGTGGATAATGAAAATCAGAGAACTATAATATCCAAATGGATTTTGAATATTAAAACAAACCAAGATGGTCAAGTAGAAAGATATAAGTCTCGAGTTGGTGCCCGTGGTTTCACACAAATTGAAGGGATAGATTACAATGAAATTTTTTCACCTACTACAAGATATGAGTCAATAAGAATACTGTTATCTATCTCTGCTGAATATAATATACGACAATTAGATGTCAAGACGGCTTTCCTGTATGGAGAATTAGAAGAGGATATTTTTATGGAAATTCCAGATGGAGTGAAAGCGCCAGAAAATAAAATATGTAAATTGAACAAATCACTGTATGGCCTAAAACAAGCATCTCGTTGCTGGAATAATAAATTTACAATTTTTTTATTGAAATTTGGTTTTGTTCAATCACAAGCAGATAATTGTGTATTTGTAGGTAACTTTAATGGTATTAAAGCCTTGTTAATTTTGTATGTAGATGATGCTTTAATTATGTCACAATCAAATGCAACTTTAGATCAAATTGTAAGTTATTTAAAACAAGGATTTAACATCAAAGAGTTAATTTTAAATCGGTTTGTTGGTTTAGAAATTGTAAAAACTGATAATGCAGTGTCTATCAGTCAAAGACAATATATTGAACAGTACTTAAATAGATTTAATATGAGTACTGCAAACCCTTGTAATACACCTGTTGATGTAAATATTCAGTTAACTAAAAATATTGATAATGAACAGATTAATTTTCCTTATAGGGACCTTTAGGGGACCTTAGGGGCCTTAATAGGGTCATATTGTTTTTATCTACAGCAACAAGGTCAGATATCTCATATGGTGTAAATCTATTAAGTAGATATATTAATAATCCAAGTGTACACCATGTTAATCAGTTAAAGAGAATAATTAGATATCTTATTAAAACTAAAGATTTATGTATAAGGTATCAAGGTCATGAAAGTTTAATTGGATATTCAGATTCAGATTTTGCTGGGGACTTAGATACAAGAAAATCGACCACTGGTTATATTTTTAAGTTAAATGGTGGACCTATATCTTAGTTTAGTCAAAAACAATCTTGTATTGCCTTATTAACAACTGAAGCTGAATTTATGGCTGGTTGTGAAGTAGACAAGAATCTTTTATGGTTAAGACAGTTTTTCAAAGAAATTAATATCAGCCAAAATTGCACAACTCTGTGCATTGATAATCAGAGTGCTGTCAAACTAATAAATAATCCTGTTTATCATGAAAAGACAAAATATATTGATGTTAAATTCAATTTTATTCGAGAAAAGGTCAAAGAAAAGTTAATTATTATTAAGTATATGCAAAGTTCTGATCAATGGGCAAATATTTTAACTAAGGCTCTGCCTACTGCTAAATTCGAACATATTACAGATGAAATATTGTCAGTTCTGTAAGTTGTTTATTATTATTAAGGTAAGTTTTTCTATTAATGTTGTTTTTCAAAGCATATATTTTTTGTTGTATAGAATTTAGTGGTATAAAATTTAGTGGGAGTATTGGATTAAATTTTAGCTTAATACCACCCTGTATTTTTGTTTATCTTTTGTAACACTGACGGCGCTACCTTTTGTATCCGTGTAGTTAATGTGGTTTAAGTTTAACTGTACAACGTGTTAATTTAATTTTGGTTAATAAATTCTTTTACTTTAGTTTCAATTAGAAATCTTGTTTATTATAATTAAAATAACCTCAATACTATCGGCCAAACCATAGTATACGCAATCTGCCTCGGATGCTCTCCCAATGTTGTGTAGGTAATCTCGGAAACATCCGTGGCCCGTGAGGACCTGGGTCCTCAAGATAATATGACACTTCCCCGTATCGTCAAGTGATCCATGTTTCAATGTCCGGGAAGAGGATCCTCGTCCACTAACCTTTTGTGGAGATATTCCACTTTTCCTGCCACTCCAGAGGTACTTCGGCCTCTTTTTTAGAAGTTATATTTTTGCCTGCCTCATATCGTTCATTCCTATATTTTGCCTGTAGTACTATAGGTGGAATACCTGCAATTACCAAAACTGCGTGTTCAGATACTGTGCGGTAAGCACTGAAGACTCGTAGGGCCATTTTTCTCTGGTATACTGCTAATTGGTTGATTTTTTCCCTATTAAGGGCGTTTACCCATATGGGAGATCCATAAAGCATGGCAGAGTGAGAGACTATCAAACGACTAAAAAACAGCAAAGCCCCTGTGCCAGACCAGATTCATGGAGAAATCCTTAAACTACTGGACCCAGAACAAGTAAAACTGTTGACCAACCTCTTCTACAAAATTTACTCAGGCAGTCAAATGACAAATGAGTGGGTGGCTGCTGACGACATTCATTACAATTCCCAAAAAGGCGAATGCAACTAAATGCTTCGACTACAAAATAATCAGCTGGATGAGTCATACCCTAAAAGCTTTC
Source organism: Phosphuga atrata (assembly GCA_944588485.1). NCBI lineage: Eukaryota > Metazoa > Arthropoda > Insecta > Coleoptera > Silphidae > Phosphuga > Phosphuga atrata. The sequence goes on from OX155902.1 coordinate 12,175,207, forward strand.
CTTAACATCACTCAAGCATAGAGACATCTGAGACATGGACCCTGACAAAAAGAGATGAATCTCTGTTGATGATCTTTGAAAGAAAGATATTGCGAAAAATATACAAGAAGGCAATCCAAGAAGACGGTATGTGGAGACGCAGGTATAACTTCGAAATTTACAACATTTATAGACAAGCCGGTAACAAGGACATAGTAACTACAATCAAAATCGGCAGATTACGATGGGTAGGAAATGTGAACAGATATGAGGACAATAATCCTGAAAAAAATCCTTAAAGCAGAACCCATAGGCACGAGAGGGCGAGGTAGGCCAAAGCTGCGCTGAAAGGATTGTGTAAGCGAAGACGCACGAAAGATAGGTGCACCGAACTGGACGATGCAGAACAGAGACAGGAAGGAATGGCGAAAGAAGCTGGAGAAAGTCGAGATCCTACTGTAGGGTTGTATGGCCATTGATTATGAATATCTTTCAAGCACGCGTATATAGAAAACTTGACGAGAGAATCAGCGACACACAGTTTGATTTCAGGAAGGGACTTGACACACGAGAGGCATTATTCTCCATACAGGTCCTGATTCAACGAGCACGCGATTTTAACATAGACGCTTTTGCATGCTTCATAGATTTCGAAAAGGCCTTCGATAAACTCCAACATAGTAAACTCATCTCAATCTAACGTGGGCCAGGAATTGACTACATAGACACAGATATAATATCAAAGCTATACTAGCAACAAACATCCATTGTTGGGGTCGAAATCGAAATATCGGAATAGTTTTTTTTAAGCATGATGGTAACTAAATGCAGTGGGGAACGTTCCTTCTCCGAAATGAAAAGAATGAAAAATTAGTCAGTTTGTCGCTGATATCCTTTTCAAATGTTACATTTATAGCCCAGTCAATGGACCAAGGTGTTATAGAGGCCTCGAAGAGAATTTAAAGGAAAGACCTTATGCTCCAATTGTTAGGAGAATAGGAGCTCATGGGGTTTTGGAAATGTCTGCACTTAAAAGAAGCAATTTATGTCGTAGCTCTTGTCTCCAATAGTGCGAACGAAAATAATATGGATAAGGCATTTGATAAAATAATGGTATTAGAAGACACTGAAATTGAGATAGAGGAAGAATTAAATGATGAAGAACTATTATTATTATTACTATTTGGATTTGAATTTGTTCTTTTGCTTCCCCTCACTGGTACTTCAGTCTCAAGCAGGACCTGGACACAAGTATAGTATGAATTTATTGACAGGCAAAATTTCTTAGGAAGTTACCAAAATTTGGACAGACAAACAATTGCAAGAATTTACAAAATATTTGATCCGGTATTGAATTTGTGGAAAGACAAATTTTCGTAGGAATTTTCCAAAATTTGGACAGAAAAACCAATTTAAGTACTTCCAAAATATTTGTTGCGGTGAAAAACTTTCGTGTCCTAATTACGGTACTTACCAAGACAAATTTTTGAAAATCCGCGTTTCAAAATCGTGTCCTAATTATGGAACCTTCAGAAACCAATATATAATTTTGAAAATTCGTGTCTCAAAATTGTGTCCTAATTATGGAACCTTGAGGAACGAACATATAAATTCGCGTCTCAAATTCGTGTCTTAGTTGTGGTGTCTTGAGGAACCAAGTCAAAATTTTGAAAATTCGCGTTTAAAAACAGTATCTCACTTGTGGTACCTTGAGTAATCAAGACAATATTTTGTCGCGTTGCGTTTCGCGTTTCAGAATCGTGTCCTAGTTATGGAACCTTCATTAACCAAGATATAATTTTGAAAATTCGCGTCTTAAAATCGTGTCCTAATTATGGAGTCTTGAGGAACTAAGACATTATTTTGAAAATTCGCGTCTCAAAATTGTGTCCAAATTATGGAGCCTTAAGGAACCAAGAAATAATATGCTCAACAACGTAGATTTTGAAGAAGTGATTAACGGTTTTGATCTCAAATCTAGAGGGGTATCTCTTCAATTAACATAGATTTAAGCACTAACCTGTGAATTCTTAAAGAATGAATTCTTCAATTATATCTATTCATTTAATGTGACTATAAAGAAATAAAAAAATATAGAACTTTGATTATCTATTTTCTTTGCCTATTCTAGCAAAATAGTGCTCTGTCAAGTTCATAGGGGCCTGTTATTAAAACTTCAAAATATTTCAAGTCCATCAAATAGGCAATTGAACTGTCTCACTTTTCAAACTTTATCAAATTTTACTGCATTATGTCGCCCGTGCAATAAAAATTTTAACTTACAATTAATGCCATAGTCAATTAATTTTGCAAAGTTCTTGAAATGGCTTTACCGATAGTTTAATTGATTCATAACCTATTAGGAAATGAAATGAAAAGTGAGAAAATTTAGATTTTACTACATTTTGTCGCGCCAAAAATAAAATCCCAACACGTCGAGCTTATGCCTGTCAGTGTGAAAGTCATTTATTTTTGCCAATTTTTTGAAATAACTTTATGTAATGTTACAATATTTATTTCATATCATATAAGGAACTTTAATCAAAAGTGAAAAAAATTAAATGTTACTGCATTTGGACGATCTGAAGAAACGGTGCTTGCAAGAGAAGATAAAAATACCTTAAAATTTGCGAAAAATGTAGAATGCTTGCACACATATCTAGTTAGTTTTCAATCTCTAGTGAAAATTTGAGAAAAGTTAATATTTACAACAATTTGTCCTTCTGACAATAAAACATAGTAAAGATGCATTTTATGTTTCGGTCTGAGTAAATAGCTTTTTAGAATACATGAGAATATTTTTGTTCGTTGATGGACGAATTCATTCTCTAGTTTCATGTCAAAGAAAAATTGAGAAAAGTTAATATTTAATTAATTTACTACCCTATTTTAAGTAAAATGCTTAATGCCTGGAATGCGCTATTTTTAATAATCGCTTTGCATTTACTATTTGGATTTTTTAAGTTTTTTTTTTGGAAATGAGGGTAATACGATAATAGTATATGGTTGAAATTATTTCGGAAAATTATGAGATATAATCAACTTCGTCGTTCCGCGTTTGGAAACCAAGTCGGTGCAACTGTTCACAAAATCTTTTACCATTTCGCCCCGAATGGTACACATACGTCCCACCAAAATATCCAAAGCTTGAATTTAATTAAAATTGTACTCCTATGGAAATTGTAACATGTATTAGTTCCGCGTATATTATGTATATATGTATATATATATATATATATATATATATATATATATATATATATATATATATATATATATATATATATATATTATATATACCAAGAGACATTTTCTTCTTCTTCTTCCTTTTTGTAAGGCATCTGCCTTGTTCTCTACTTTCTTAGAGTTGTAGCTGGGATGATGAATTCCAGCTTTCATACCAACGTATGGATGGACGTCCTGGTGGTCTCCTTGCTCTTTGGAGACCATCCCTTGCAATTTTCGGCAATCTATTTTCGTCCATCCGTTCAAGATGATCTCTCCATTCGCTACGTCTGTTTCGGGACCATCTCACTATGTTTTGGATATTGCAAAGTTCTCGGATGTCTTCATTTCTTTTGTGGTCCCTTAGTGTGTAGCTTGTTATGGATCTAAGAGACCTCATCTCTGCTGTACGGATAATACTTTTCGTTGTGGAGTTTTCGGCTCTTGTTTCTACAGCGTAGGAAATAACTTTGCTTTCAATGGACATGTGCTTGTTTCGCCATATTATATCTCTAAGCAATCCTGATATTAAAGCTGATTTGGTTGTTTGAGCCTTTACTTCTTCTTGGAGGTCTCTGCTGCTCCCGATGTTGACGCCGAGATATTTGAAACTCATAACCTGTTCTACTGGTTTATTGTGTATAGGCAATTTACACCTTTTGGGTTCTTTTGAGATGGCTAACGCTTTTGATTTTGCAACCGATATCTCCATGTTGTATTTAGCAGCTGTCTTTTCGAACTGATAGAGCATTCTCTGTAGGTTGTCTTCATCTTCTGAGACCAGCATGGCATCGTCCGCGTAGCAAATTACTTTTAGTTCTTTGTCCCCTAGTGAGTATCCCTTTCCAACCTTTCTAACTTCCGTTAAAAGTTCGTTCATAATCAAGTTGAAGAGGATGGGGCTTAGGCTATCGCCTTGTCTTATTCCAGTTGCATGGGTAGTCTGCGCGTCTTTCTGCCTTCTACTTGTATTTGGGAGACAATTTGTTGCGAGACATTTTGACATTTCAGAGACATTAAGAGAGATTTTGTTCTTGTAAATAATAGCAGAAAATAATAATAGGATTATCCTATACGTATCCCGTCCTTATCCTACGTATCCCGTCTGCGTGGAAGAAAGCGATCGTTGTGCCTATTCTGAAGAAAAGAGATAGTCGAGAATGCAAGAACTAGCGAGGTATTAGCGTCCTTTCGATTGTCGGTAAAGTAAATATGAAAATCATACAATCGAGGCGCTAAAGAAACATTGAGAGCAAACGAGTCGGGAAGAACAAGTTTGGAGTAGATCGGGGATGCATCGACCAGATATTTGATCTCCGTCAGCTAACGACTTCATCGACTTCAAATCCACCTTTGATTGCATCGACTGGGCTAGTTTGTGGAGAGTCCTGGAGATCGAACCCGTGCCGCTGATAATGCCGCTTCTTCAGGCATCGTACGCTCATCCAGCAATGGTTTGTATCCGAAATGACTCATCCGAGGAGTTTCCGATTCGAACTGGAGTACGACAAGGAGACGTTGCCTTGCCACTACTTTTTAACTTTGTGGTTGACGCGATTATGTGGAAAGCAACGACGCGGAGTCCAATTCGGCGACGGCGACTTCATAACCGATCTGATGGTCGCCGACAACAGGGTCGTTTGCGCTGACACGGATGCCGAAGCAACAGACATTTTGTACGACATTTCCCGCAACGCCCAGTCATACGGATTAAAGATAAATGCGGACAAAACTAAAGTGCTCACAACGAACGGATCGCAAGCCAGGGTTTACCTAGATCAAACCCAAATCAAACAGGTACAACAAGTATTTGGGTTCGCTTGTGACGGAGAAGGAATTGTCGTCGAATGCCGATGTTTATAGCCGGATCTGTCAAGCAACAGCAATATTCGCCGAGCTCAAATGGTGCATATGGAAGCGGTCGAATATCACCATCAAAACCAAAATACGCCTATACCGTACATTAATACTTCCTATTCTTCTTTAGGGATCGGAAACGTGGACAATGCTCAAACCGGACCTAAACAAGCTGGAGGTCTTCCAAAGGCGATGCATGAGACAAATACTCCGTGTCTCTATCCGCGACCGACTCTGAAACGAGAGGATTAGAGAAAGCTGCGATCAACAGCCGTTCGAAGACCGTTCGAAGAAGAAATACAAAAACGGCGAAAGACTACGTTCGTTTGGCCACGTCTGCCGGATGAATAACACCCGGCTTCCACGCAAACTCCTTTGCCGGGAGCGACGGCCAGACTGGAGAATACAAAAAAACGCGCCAAAGAAGACATGGTTGAAACAATTGGAAGAAGATCTGAAACACTAAAGCCTGGACATCCTAATCGATCGGAAAGAGTGGAAACGTATCGCGAATGAAGCAAGAAATCCTGCTGCACCGACAGCAGCGTATTGGTTGCGAGGACGACCACTCCTCAATCGCTGGCTACTTATTAAAAAAAAATAGCAGACAATATCAGACAAGACAGGACACAACATAACAAGACAAGTATGGACCAGAATAGATTTGACTATATTAGACTTGAAAAGACAAGACCAGGCAAAACCAGACACGACCGATAATATATGTTTTACAAGATTAGGCAAGACAATAATAGACTGAACAAGACAAGGCAAGTCTGGGCAAAAATGTTCAAGATTCAATAAAACTGAACAAGATTGTGCAAAATGAACAAAATTTTGGAACAAAAATTAGATTAGAGAGAACAGTATGGGATATAACTGGATATGACTATCATCAAAAATAAAGAGACTGGATAAGATTAGGTATATGTACTGATGATCTATTGGGGCAAATCGACTCATGGTCGTTTTATTTCGGTTATATAGTGTCTATTTATCAACAAAGAAATTAAACAAATAAAATTAACAAAGAGAGATTCGAGCAACTTGATAGGAAAGTTAAACAAGAAATCATAAACTAGAAAACAGCTCATGGTTCAAAAAGTGCGAATACGTCGACCAAAATATAGGCGTCGACCTAAATACATAAGAGTTCAGAAGCATGGAAGACCGTCAAATCGCTAAAAACCTCATCAAGAACTGGATTCACAATTAATAACATCTCCAAGGAAGGATGGATAGATCATTTTACAAAATTGTTAACAGAAACAAGGCCACAGTATGTAGCGGCAAATGAACCAAACCACATCGATGGGGAAATCTTGAAACTAGATATGTCCGTCGTAAAGGAAGCAATTAAAACGACTAAACTTAGAAGATCCCCAGGAATACACCCAGAATTTGTATGATTTGGCCCTGAAAAACTGAAGGTTATGTTGAAGAATTGATTTGAGCAGTGTCTAAATGGCGCAAATATTCAAAAAACCTGGCGAAGGTCATATATCACAAGCATACATAAAAAGGGATCGCGAAATGACCCACCTAAATTCCGAGGAGTCGCTGTCAATCTTACAATAGGTAGAATATAGTATCGTATACCTACTACAGACCCTAATATGAGACCATATTAACGACCCTAACATAAGACCATATTAAAGATGAACAACCTGAAGTACAGGCTGAATTTCAAGCGGGTCGCCCAACAATCGACAACCTTTTCGCCGTTTAAATAGCTTTAGAGAAGCGTATGCAAAGAGGCAGAGAAACACATATAGCCCTTATTGATCTAGAAAAGGCTTACGATAGCGTCCCGATATCACAACAATGGGAAAGAATGGAGGTAATAGAGTTCAGACTGACTCTACTACAGGCCACTAAAAACTTTTATAGGGGCAATTCTGCAAGAGTGAAGCTAGAAACAGGCCTGACATGGAGTTTTAAGACCTGCAAGGTACTCAGACAGGGGTGCTGTCTATCCCTTACTCTTTTTAAAATTCACCTTGACCTATCCCTTAGAGGGTGTACAGTAAAGTGTGCACAAATGGGACTGAGAATCGGAGATAACACGCTCTATAGTTTATATTTTGCTGACGATCAGATTGTGATATCAGAGGAGGAAGACAATTTGGGGTACATGGTCAGAAAACTGAAAGAGGAATACGAAAAAGCTGGTCTATCAATGAACATAAGTAAATTCGAATACCTGCCAAAAGGCACAAACAACCAGAATAATCTTCTCTTAGAAAACGAACTCATAAAAGGAGTAGAAAAGTCCAAATACCTAGGGGTTGCATTTAACAAAGAAGACAATAGCACGGATGAGATAACAGAAGGGAATAATAAAGGTTATAATCATAGGGAAAAATCATAGGGGCCCCAAATTCAATCCCCTGTGCAAGAGCGTGCCCGGGATATGAACTAGGGATGGGGGGGAAACTAATACATATATATATATATATATATATATATATATATATATATATATATATATATATATATATATATATATTTCGAGGATTAAGAAATGAATTATGCGTTATAAAATGAAGTATCCATCTGCCGTACAATTACAGAACTGATACGGTGGGTTCTAGGGGAAGGGGGCTGCTGCCCCCCCTGCCCTTTTCTGGGTGCACCCTTGCCTCTAGGAAAAGAATATTAGGAGAACAACAAAAAGCGACTATATGAAAGTATTGTTCAAAGTGTGATAACGTATGGAGCAGAAGTATGGGATATAACAGAAACACTGACAAAAACTACTTGCAACTGAAATGGCTTTTTAAAGAAGGAGCTGTGGAGAGTCACGGAGGGATAGAGTGAGAAACGAGGAGATCCGAAACAGAATGGGCAGGGAAAAGAATATTTCAGACGAAGTTGAGAAAAAACAACTGACTTGGTTCGGTCACACGAAAAGAATTGATGAGAATGGATGGCCTAGGAAAGTGTTGGAATGAATACCGCCGGAGAGGAGAAAGAGAGGAAGACCTAGAAGAAGCTGGAGGGATGGAATAGATGGATAGACTAGACGAGGAACAATCTATTGATAAAAGAATATGGAAACTGGGCATGGAAAGACGGCTACAGCCGTAGAAATCCGTGTAAAAAAATTAACAAAACTATGAGATTTATTCCATTTCTGCAATATTATTTACGTTCAGGGACGAAACGGTTAAATTACTAATATTCGTAATTTAAAGAAAATAAATAAAATTTTGTTCACATAGGTTAAGAGGTTATAACCTTAGTATGCAACGGTTCTGTGAAGGAAATTTTGAAAAATCTTTATTATTAACTTATATAACTAGTACATACTAAATAAGTTATAGCCTTTTCAAATAAAAATTTTAGGTAAAATTTTTATTGCTGAAAGTTATTGCCCTTATACTCCTGTTGCACAATATTTCGCATTACCACATTATTTAGCATACTAAACAAAAAAATGGAATTTGACAAAAAAAAAACAGAGGGGACGCGGAAACGAGGCCGATCCAGAAAAAGATGGGGCGATGATTTGGAAAATGACCTAAGAGAACTGAAAATAAGAAGTTGTAGGAGAAAGGCTCTAGATAGAGAGTAATGAAAGTAAGTAATTAAGCAGGCCAAGTTCTACATGGACCGTAGTGCCGACAGAAGAAGAAGAAACAAAAACCAAATTATTTATTAAACTGTAACTGTAACTGTAATCGAAACCAACCATTTTAAGTTTTAAATAAAATATATTCCCGTCTGTAATATATAATTCACTACATTGTAGATTCTTATTTTTCAAACAAATGTTCGATTGCATGTAGCATAACATAGCTACATGAATAATAGATTGAAAACAAAGTATAGGTAATCCATTTCTTTATTTTTGTTGGAAAACTGAATAAACTGAATAAAATATGAAAATAAGCCGTCTGCAGCGGCTAGTTAGTTTACAAAGGCCTTTTATTTAGTAAGACGTATGGAAAATTGATCGGGAAGGAAAACTAGTGGAACACGTTCGTGCATGTCATGGCTGAATGAAAAATTCAAACAACAAAGAAAAATAGAATATTATAATAATTTAAGAATCGATAATCGATATCAAATTACGGTCTAATGGGTGGAGCAAAACATTTTCATTATTTACTCTGTTGGACGGGAAGAAAAAGGAAAAATGGATGGGATAAGTGGGTCGCAATATAAGTGCGCCACTTATTAATTTAAATTGTACTCGATGTAATTAATAAATTGTTTTATGATCGAATTTTTCCAAGAACAAGTTCTGATAACATGCAACACACAAAGGATTTCCTCCTATTATACAGTTATTAAATTATTTAAAATTTTAATTTTTTATAAATTACAAAATTATTTAAATTACTAGCTGACCCGGCGAACGTCATATCGCCTCAGAATATCGCCTATAACATAATCATACACAACTATATAATAGATGGGAATATAATCGTGTCTGTCCTCTCCCTCGGATATGGCATTACGTATAAAAAAAGCAAATCCAAAAGTTCAAAATCCAAAAGCGCAAAATCCAAAAGCCCAAAATACAAAAGTCAGAGATCCAAAACTTAAAAACCCAAAATCCAAAAGTTCAAAATATAAAAGCAAAAAATTGCAACATACAAAAATCCAAAATTGCAAAAGCCAAAAATCCAAAGCTCAATATATAAAAGCACAAAATACCAAAAATCGAAGAGTCAAAAAGGCCAAGATTAAAATTTAAATGCACAAAATCAAAAAATCGTTAAATTCGAAATCCAAAAGCCCAAAATCTAACTGTCAAAATGCCCAAAATCCCGAAGTCCAAAATCGAGTTGATTACCTTCATTGAAGTACCTTGTAATATACGACATTTTTCGTTTTGTTGTCGGGCGCGAGAATGAACAAAGCGGATGGTTTGCCGACAAGTAAACATGCCACGTACAATTGACCGTGAGAGAAACATTGATTTTCGAGAATCAGACCACAAACAGTCAAGGATTGGCCTTGTGGATTGTTGATCGTCATGGCAAATGCAAGACGAATTGGAAATTGAATTCGTTTAAACTCGAATGGCATATCGGTTGTGATCATCGGAATTCTAGGAATGATAACTTCCTCGCCTTTGAATTTACCTTTTAGTATATTTACCTATAAGTATCGTCGCATGAATCACATTGCTCATGAGTTTTGTCAGCACCAAACACGTTCCGTTACATAGCTTTGGTTGGTTCAAATCAGATCAAATCAAATCAAATAAAATCAAATCAAATCAAATCAAATCATATCAAATCTAATCAAATCAAATCAAATCAAATCAAATTATATTAAATCAAATTAAATCAAATCAAATCAAATCAAATCAAATCAAATCAAATCAAATTAAATCAAATCAAATCAAATCAAATCAAATCAAATCAAATTATATTAAATCAAATTAAATCAAATCAAATCAAATCAAATCAAATTATATTAAATCAAATTAAATCAAATCAAATCAAATCAAATCAAATTAAATCAAATCAAATCAAATCAAATCAAATCACATCATATCAAATCATATCAAATCAAATCAAATCAAATCAAATCAAATCAAATCAAATCAAATCAAATCAAATCAAATCAAATCAAATCAAATCAAATCAAATCAAATCAAATCAAATCAAATCAAATCAAATCAAATCAAATCAAATCAAATCAAATCAAATCAAATCAAATCAAATCAAATCAAATCAAATCAAATCAAATCAAATCAAATCAAATCAAATCAAATCAAATCAAATCAAGTCAAGTCAAATCAAATCAAATCAAATCAAATCAAAATATTTAATCCCAATGAGATATAAAATCTATAGGGTTTGTCAAGGCAAAAAATATACAGAGAAATAAGACAATACAAGAGAAAAAATTTAATTAAAAAATTAAAAAATAAATTCTGCTAGGCTGTAAATTGTTTTAGTTAGTAGCAGTTCTTTCAGTCCCTTATAATTTTTTTATGGGACATTTCTTCGGTTAGGTTGGTTGGTAATTGGTTATAAATAATAACTCCTTGATTATTTGGTCCTTTTCCGCAAATCGTAAGATTGCGCTTGTATAAAAGATGTTTTCCCCTTATGTGGTCGTGGTGTATATCCGAATTCTTTTGGAAACGGTGTTTATTCTTATGGATATAGCAGTCAATTTCCAGTATGTAAAGGCTCGTGATTGTTAGAATGCCTAATTCCATGAAATGTGGCCTACATGAAGCAGTAACACTGATACCTCTTATGGTTCTTATTATTCTTTTTTGTGCCAGTAAGATTGTCTCTACCTGCGGCGAGGATCCCCATAGCAGTATACCATATGTAAGTAATGACTGTACTTCAGCAAAATAATATGTGAGAAGATATTCATTTCGTAAAAACTGTCGGAGGTACCTGATTTGAAATATCTTCTTGTGAAGTTTACTGCAAATTTCTTAAATGGTGATATGCCAGTGCAGGTTTTCCTCTAAATGAATATCAAGAAATTTAGTTACATTAACTCTAATAATGGCGTCGTTATTTAATTTAAGTGGAAAGTCTTTGGCACGAGAACTGCGTGCAGTCTGAAATATCATATATTCGATTTTATCTCTGTTGAGGTAAAGACAGTTTGCTGAAAACCATTTGTTAATGTTTCCTAGAAGTATATTGGCTCGATATGGGTTGTCAGTCAAAGTATTTTCAGAGACGATAAAGCTACCGTCGTCTGCATTAAGTGTGCAGTGATGTTCATTTATGAAGCTAGCCAAGTCTGAAATGTATAGTAGGAAAAGTGTTGGAGCTAGGACACTTCCTTGAGGGACACACATATTTGTAAACTTAACAAGGGATTGGCCGACTTCCGTCCCCGACTTGACCTGAACAAGTTGCTGACGATTTTCGAGGAAGGACTTAAGCCATCTGGCGAATTTCCCTCTTATTCCATAATTGAAGATTTTGTCCAGGAAAAGACTGTGAGATAAATATTCGAATGCCTTCGATAGGTCGCAGAATATTCCAATCGTACATTTACGCTTATCTACCTCAGCTATGATAGTGTTGTGAAATTGAGCTAGTGCGGTCGTGGTAGATTTTCCTTTGCAAAATCCATGTTGTTGCCTTGGAATAAGTTGAAATTTTTAAGTTGGTTGAAGTTGAACAGATGGGATAAGCCTTATTCGCATAGAGTATTTCAGGATCTTAGCTAAAGCATATATTAGGGCTATTGGTCGATAATTGTTAGTATGTTTTTTGTCTTTGTGAACAGGAATAATAGTGGATATCTTCGGGATTTCTGGGAATAGTTCATTAGCGAAGAAGGCGTTCACAATATTAGTTATTGGATCAACTAGCAAATGTCTGAATTCTTTAAAGATATTGGTAGGAAGCGAGTCAGGTCCACATATATTAGAGTTTTTTAAGGACCCCATAATTTGTAGAATCTCGTTCGCCGAAGGAACATAGTATTTGGGTTGAAATTAAAGTGGCTGTTGGAGATTTCCGTTGGTGCGATGTTCTTTCTGGCTGATTGACTTTGGCGCTTGATCAAAATAGTCGCTGAAGATTGTCGCTATTTGCTTCGGTGCAGTGACAAGCTTGGAATTTTCCCAAATTTCGATCTATTCAGAATTTTTAGAATTATTGGTTTGCTCCTTTACCACCCTCCAAAAAGCTTTCTGTTCTTAAAAAGATTTCGAAATATGATGACTACCGAGCCAACCTTCAATTGTAAATTGTGCGTTGGCAAGTCAGGCAGATCCAATGACTTAAAAAATTATGTTTAGTTATATATAGTTGGTTGCCTCGTCTTCATTTGTAATAAAGTCGATAGATTTTAAAGAATGCAGTGGACCAACGATTTGATTTTGAGTTATGATGTCTAAGTGATATGCATCTTTGTTCTTTCCCTCTAGAATTGCTCGTTCACTCAACCAATAGAAATTTTTGTGGTTAACAATAATCTTCGGAAACATAAACAACATAGCCATAAACAACAGGCTAGGAAACACTTTGTTGATAGGCTCTATCAACAAAGTGTTTCCTAGCCTTCCTTAGTTGAGACGAAATTGCAAAAATTATGCAGAAACGAAATCAATCCGTGCGTTTTGTCGACGGGAAGACGGCTATTGACTACAATTACCGATTGACAACAATTGCTTGGAGAAGTCGTTGGCAGATAGATCGTTTAGCAATGCAACTCGCATGTTTGTCGTCAGCTGAAGTTTCTTAATATAGCGCCACATAGTAGATGATTTGAGGCAAGCGTTTATTTAATCGGCAGCGGTGGATCATGGAATTACTGATAGTGGAAATCTGGAAAAATTTGCCGGAAATCGCCAGACAGTAGAATCATTGCGCCTTCAAAATATCTTGAGTCATTGCAATTTCGGATCTCGCACGAACAGTGGCTAAAATCAATGACATGAGGAATGTCTTCCCAGTTCCACCGGGAGAATCGATGAGCCATCAAGCCACCATTTCCACCATCGATTGCCTTCATTAACTTATCGTACACATCCTTATGTTTTGAGTTCAACAGTGGTACATTCATTCAAACTGATTCGTACAATCATATTTCTTTTGAGGATTATGAAATCCATCCATCTGTCGTACAATTTCAGAACTCCTTCGCCATGATTTTTGCACCCGATATAGTCACGGTAAACTTTTAATAATGTTATAGATATTTCTGTGCAGCGAGGTGGGTTCTATGGGGGCAGCCGCCCCTCTGTCCCCCGCTGGGTTCGCCCTTGGTAAAATGTCTTCTGACATGTCATCCTTGTACTTGTTCCAGGGTACAATTGGATTCGAACGGAAACATGTTGAAATATAGATAGAAAATATTGCGTATCTGATTTGAAGATGCAGAAAGAACTGATTCAGCTATTGTAATGTCCAAATGAATTTCGTTTTCAAGCAAATTGAGCTGTTAATATGCAGCACGAAATGTTGGGCACACTGCATCTTGACAGTTTGAATTAATTCAAAGGATGTCGACCCACGAATATTAGAGAATAGAGTAACGTTCCTATAACATTTGATGCGTTGAAATAAACTAGTTGACAATTTTCTAGATGCACCAACAAATGTAAAACACGTTCATGAATGGGGAAAGAAAAGCGCCATCTATTGGCATAGCTTAAGTTATTACTTAAATAGTTTCGACTGTGCGAATATATGTGGCGTTTCATAAAAAAATGAGAAAATTAATTATTTTCATTATTATTACCTTTTTTCGTAATTTTTTACAATATTTTAATAGTAACTATAATAGCAGGGGTGTAAACAAATGCAGTACATCGAAAATCAGAAAAATCGGTCAAGGCGTTCTTGAGTTTTTAAAAGTCAAAATTCAAATCCGACTGTGTTTTACATATTAAGATTTAACAATTAACCATGGTTAATTGGGTTTTGGTTGGAAGTTTCAAAATTTGACAGATTTTAAATCCATTACAATAGACCAGTGGTTCTCAAACTGGGTACCGCGGCACCCCAGTGTGCCGCGAGAGTATGCCTGGAGTGCCGCAGCAATAATCAAGAAATGTAAGAAATATTAAAAGAAAATTACATAAGGAGGTAAACAAATTTGAGTTTCTACTTTTCTTGCTGAATTTTGGTCAATTGGCTAAAATCTGGGTCTTTAAAACGGAAAGGTGAAACTCAATGAAGCTTCTGAAGCGACTGATTCAATACAACCAGCATCGTCGGAGGTTACTAAATATCCCAGCAGACACCTGCGAGTATAAATAATTCAAGCTAAACAAAAAGACAATACGAGCAAAATAAGGAAATATGATCCTAGCTACTTCACATTGTTTGGCTTCTTTTCTGCTGGGAACGAATAAGCACCGGGAGAGCAATAAAAATCATCTATCATAAAATTGTTTCTAACAGCTGTTTGGTTCCATCTAAATTAAAAAGCCATCTGGAATGCAATCAATATGATTTAGTACATAAAGGTGAAGAAATCTTCAAACGCCGCACTCTATCTCTTTAGGCAGAGGCATCCATGGTGGAGAGAATTTAAAAAAATGAAAATGAAATTCTTCATTTATTGTCAGTTCACACATAGCAAAATCTGGAAAGTCCCATACTATTGACGAGACACCGATTAAACCTTGCGCGAAGGATGTTGAAAGTTGCATTTTAGGTTCAGACATGGCCAAGAAGATTGATACTGTGCAGTTGTTAAATAGCATGTAAGCAAACGAATTTACACAATTTCAGAGTCTGTGGAGAACGAGCTTATAAGATTGAAAAGTTAATTAATTCTGACAAGACTACAAGAATTTGACAGCTGTCAGTGTGGTGTGTTGTAAGCTTTCCACAAAGTCTTTTTAAGTCTTTTAAATAGTGCTTAGAAGGGCTTTAAATATTTAATTCAAAATTGACTACTAAATTTAAAGTGTTTCTCGAGGTTCTTAGCGCATTTTTGGTGTAAATTCGTTTGGATTATGGAACTTTTGGATTTCGACGACTAAAAACTCGACAGTTGATTTGGTGATTTCATCGAGATTCAAGCAACTCCAATCTAACTGCAACAAATTTATTTTCATAATTAATCAACATGCCAAGAGAACTGCGTTCTAATGCAAACATTGATAAAAACGAAGATGATTTAATTCAAATTTTTTCTAAACCTCTTTTTGCGAAATTGTTGAGTGATATTATAAGGATTTTAAATTGCCGATTATTTCGCATGTTGCATGTGGTTGTTTCAGTTGCTTGAAGCTTTAACGGTAATTTAAACGCTGAATGAGCCATTCTGCATTCTTCCTGCAACGTGGCCGCTATACCAGAAGATGCAACTGCTAAGGTAATTTCGGATCTCGCACGAACAGTGGCTAAAATCAATGACATGAGGAATGTCTTCCCAGTTCCACCGGGCGAATCGAGGAAAATAATCCACAATTTCCACCATCGATTGCCTTCATTAACTTATCGTACACATCCTTCTGTTTTGAGTTCAACAGTGGTACATTCATTAAAACTGATTTCTTCAATGTATCTCGGTCTTATTCACGGTCACGTTCCAATTCTCGATTGAAAGCGCCGTTCATAGCACGATTTGGCGCTGGCATTCCTAACTTTACTAACCACGACATCGTGATTCACCCAAGTCTCACGAATTCGATGTAAAATGTCTTCTGACATGTCATCCTTGTACTTGTTCCAGAGTTCAATTGAATTCGGTCGGAAACAGGTCGAAGTAATGATAGCAAATAATGCATATCTAATTTGGAGACGCAGAAAGAGCTTATTCAGATATTGTAATGTCCCAATGAATTTCGTTTTCAAGCAAATTGAGCAGTTAATATGCAGCACGAAATGTTTTACACACTGCACCATTGACAGTTCGAATTGATTCAAACGATGTCGGCCCACGAACATTAGAGAGCAGAGTAACGTTCGTGCAAATGGATCGCTTTGGCAAACAAAAAATAAACTTGTTGTCAATGTTGTCGCTGGAGGTATTGCAGTACATTGAGCAACATTTGATGCGTGGAACTTAACTCGTTGACAATTTTCTAGATGCACCACCAAATTTAAAACACGTCATCTACACAAAGCGCCATCTATTGGCATAGATTAAGTTATAGCTTAAGTAGTTTCGACTGTGCAAATATATGTGGCGCTCCATACAAAAAATTAAAAAATGAATTATTTTCATTATTATTAAAAATATTGAGGTATTGGCCAAACTTTACAGATGCCAAATTTGACAGATGTAGTTTTCATAGTTTGTACAAAGTTTACCAAATCAAACAGATGAATATCAATGATGTGTATGTCATTATAAGGATAAGCGACTTAATTGGCTTTGACAGTACAACTTTTAAGATTTTTTTTTCTCATTAACCATGATCATCCCCACCATGACCATCCCCATGAGAGTGCAAGTGTAAGTGTTTACTTAGGGTTTCTGGTTCGGATATATCCGAAGCAAAACCGCGGTTTTCTGTGCAAAAACCGAAACCGAATAACCGTCATAAAAAAACGCGGTTTTCGGTTTTATCTAATAAGTTCTATCAGTGCTCTATTAGTGCTCTATCAAACTCATGTGTGTTCGAGCAATTTCAAAATCTGGTTTTATTCAGAAAGCAATAGCTGGTCGGTTTCCCAACCAAATCTTGCCAAAATGTTCTTTAGGTGTTATAACCTTAATTCAAAAGGAATACGAAGAAAGAAATGATTTTAAAGTTTCAAGACTTAAGAGCAAATGGACTGAAAATTAGTATTACGCTAGATGAGTGGAATAGTTGTAGAAAAACATTTAGGTTCATTTAGTATCAGTTTCAGAAATGATATTGTAAGTGACTTGGATTAGAAAGTTAAAGTTCGCGGTGACGTCGCGACGCCGTTGTCTAAAATCTCGCAATGCGGTTTTTAGTCGCGCTTTATCACAAGCTTTCCCTTCATCAAAACATCAATTTTTTTCGCTATCTGCAAAATTGCGAAAACTACAGCGGCAAAATCACCGCGTCTTAACGAAATTCGACCTAGATTGCCAAGTTAAACTTTGCGGCGACGTCGCGATGCCGCTGTCAAAGATTTTGCAACGCGCTTGTAACTACCGCTTCCTGACAAGCTTTCCCTTCTACAAAACGTCATACTTGTTTCGCTAACTTGAAAATTACGTAAACTACGGCAGTAAAACCAGCAGTCGCATTAGGAAATTAAACTTTCCAGTGGCGTCACGACGCCGCTGTCAAAGATTTCGCAACGTGGTTTTCAGTCTCGCTTTCCGACCACGTTTTGCTCTAACAAAACGTCGAATTTGTTGCGGCATCCTCGGTAGATCTAATTTTGACAGGCCATCGCGGCGTTAGTTATCGAGCGATTTTAACGCGGTTTTCAATTTCTGGTCGCAAAAACCTCAAAGTTTGATTGAGTCTGGGATTTATTGCCGTGGGATTATTATTGCGTAAGATACTACACATGACGATGCCTAGGTAATTAAAAAAATGGTACAGATTGTCCTGCTGAACCAAAAATTTGCAATAACCATACAATTCATCTCGCTGTGTGCGACAGAACCAATTTTTTTTTTACAAGAATCCTATTATACCTTGTACCGTAAATGTGTTAGAATCATCGCTGCTTAATGTTGTTACTGCTACGCTTACTGGAGATAAAGTTTCATAACAATTGAAAATTAACATTTTCAATTAATTGCACTGAATTTAAATCTCTTAAAATAGACTTTATCCAGACGACAATAAGGTTGAAGTCGAAGGTGAATGTTCGGCAAATTCAGAAGAATTAGAAGAAGTGACCAATCCAAACTGTTCCTTGCAAGACGAAGTACAAAAAGCTATTCAAGAAGAATTAAACAAAAATACTTATATGCAAACAAATCGCTATCCTTATGCTATGAAAAAGGAGTTTGCTAAATATAAAAGAACTTCTGAGAGAACAAAAAGATTAAATATTTTTTATTTTTTTATTTGTTTTAAGCACTCTCTACAATTAAAGCTACATCTACCTACTCCGAAAGATCATTTTCCCTAAGCGGCAACTTTTGTACAATACTAAGATCTCGCTTAAATATCAGACACTACTACCAAAAGTTCTTAAAAACCAAACCCGAAACCGAAACCGCGGTTTTTAATTTTCAAAAACCGAAAACCGCGGTTTTGAATAAGTGCGGATATTCAGAAACCCTACGTTTACTACACTGCGGTATACTGACCTATTGTATTTCCCCATATTGTTCCATTCATGCAATGATTTTGCTGTAATGCTAAGCTTGTGTCTCTTAGGTGCAATTGCCAAGTAATGGAAGATTATATGGGAGGCAGTTTCATCCTCCTCATAGCCTAGTCTGCATAGTGGTTCATCTTGTCAGATCCCCATTTTGTGCAGGTGCTCGTAGAGGACTGTGTCCTGTTAGTACGACTGCCACAATTGTAATTGTGATCTTTCAATCAATCGTAATAATTTATTCGCTGACATTTGCAGGATTTCAGCAGCTAAAGATACCGATAAAATTTCTAGCATTCGTTTTTGTAGGTTTCGTTGGTTACTTGTAACAGTAGCATGTTTATGTTTAAGTAGCGTGTTTGTTTGCTGTGTTTACGACCATCAATTTTATTCCTCTGTTTCCGATGCTCAGTAGCTACCTATTTACAGATTTCATTCTGGCCCATGGTTTTGGTATCGTAGGAGTCTCTACTAGTACTGATGTTTGCTCTTTTAGCACAATCCTTTGCTAACTTGTACACCATTTCATTTGTGTGACCTCAAACACAAGCAAGTATATCGCCTTGTTGTGTTTCGCAAGGGCCTTAAGGTTCTGAAGGCAGTCCCATGTTATTTTAGATTTAATTTCATGGCACGCTAAGGCATTAATAGCAGCTTGGCTGGCCGTGCAAATGAGAATGTTTCTACATCTTTAGATTTTCACGGCAGAAATTGCAATGGCATGAACTTCCTGCAAGTACTGCGCCAGTTTCTCTGACCTTTTTGGAGCCGCTTGTATACCAGTCCAGCCCACCTTGACATATGTTTGGTCTCTTACCTTATGTACAATGTAATAGCGTTTTGAAGGGTACATCGAGTGTTAAGATCGAATGTTAAGATCGCATGTTAAGTTTTTGGCATTGAGTCTCCATCAGTTTTGGCTATGATTACATTCAATATCGTGGTGTGCCCTGACCTCACCAGATCCTCCCAAGTGCCATTACACCTGCATCTTTTTTTTGGGAGGAGGGGTAAAATACATTTACGTACGGCCCCCAGTGCTCCAAATTGCTCTGGGGGGCGTGGGACTACTCGCCTTAGTGGCTTGACTACACTAAAAAACCCACTCCTATCTATTCTGATCCCTTGCGGTACTGCCTTCTCAGCATTACTTCGTTCGGAGTTTGCCTTCTGTTTATCTTATTCCTCTTTTTTGCGATCCGTTTCGTCCTTCTCTTTTGCTATTATGACAGATGTCGCTAGCTTCTCCACTGCGTCTCAGCATTCTCTGCTTTGTAGCATTGTCTCCTGTAGGTTTTCTGGGGTCAGCTTTCCTCCCACCTTTTTTTCCATTTCCAGCCGATGTTTCGTCCATATGGTATAGTTGAAAACTGTATGGAGTCAATCATTCACCAGGTCCGGGCAGTACACACAATTTTCGGTCTCCCTCAGATGGCTGCGATAGAGGCATGCCATGAATCTACCATGTCCGAGCAGCAGCTGCGTGAGAAAGTAATTTACTTCTCCGTATCCTCGTGTCACCCATGGATGATTCGTTTTGTCTACACCGCACATCCGGTGTCCTTGTTCCATCTTGTCTGTTATTCGTTCTCTAATCCGACTACTGATTTCCTCCCCTTCCAGGTACCTTCTTAGCCTTTCTTTTGCCATTAGGTCTATTGACATCTGCCCGGCAACTACCGATAGCGCTTCCGCCGAGGCCGTCCTGTAGGAACTACATATACGTATTGGCAGCTGTCTCTGTATTCTTTCATACATTCTTCTATATTTTTTTGTTCTTATCAACGATTCATACCACGTAGGAGCACCGTACATATTTTTGACAGTGCCACTGTGCAGAGTGCCGGCAAGCCCTTGGTCCCTTAACGTTTTCCATTAGCCTTCTCAGCTGTTCTACCGTTTGGCTTACGTTTTTTGCGGTTTCCTGCAAGTGTGTGTACATTTTTAGGTCTTTATCCAGTCGTTTGCCCAAACATTTTATACTTTTTTTTGTTTTAATTGTGGTATTTTTAAAACCTATGCTCATCTCAGATAGGGTCCTTCTCCCCACCAGTACCAACGCTTCGGATTTTTCTAGCGCAAGTTGAAGACCCATTTCTTCCAGCTCCTTGTCTATGATATTATGCGACCATTCCACTTTTCGTTTCAGGTATTCCGCATTGCCATCTATCACCACAACTGCCAAATCGTTCGCGTATGCCACGAGGTGAGTTCCCTCCGGGAGGACCAGCCTGAGTATCCTGTCGTAATATGCAATCCATAATGTGGGACCCAAAACAGAGCCTTGTGGCACCACGCTGCTTATGTCGATTTCTTTGCTTTTCCCTATTTCTATTTTCCTGTCTCTAAGATAGTTTCCAATCAGACGTACTAAGTATGCCGATATCTTTTGTTCTTCCAGCGTTTTCAAAATCTCAGACCACGGTGCACTGTTAAAAGAATTTAGTATGTCTAGTATTATGTCCACCATTATCGCTAATTTCTTATGTCGTTAGGAAGGGGCGGAGGCAACCCTTGCTAGCTCTTATATTTTCCTGACAGCATCGACAGTTGATCTGCTTTTGTGGATGCCATATTCTTGTTCTGATAGGGCGCCTTTTTCTTCAAGCTCTTGTTGCAGTCTGTTTCTTATGATGCTCTCCTATAATTTTCCTGGTACATTTAGTAAGCATAGAGGTCGATAGCTGTTCTCCGAGTCTTTGTGTTTTTTCGGTTTTTCTATAAGCACTAAGCGAGCAGTTTTCCAGACTTGTGGGAATCTCTCCTCTCTCAGTAGTCTATTCAGGCATGCTCTGCAGGTCTCTTCGTGATTTTCTAGCACTATTCTAAATATTTCCGGAGATATCCCGTACGGCCCAATTACACCTGAATCTAAAGGCTGCCATCCTTACCTTACTCATGATGAAGAAATCTCGGAGAGGAAGGCGCATTATGACTTCTAGTTTGGTCCGTTTGATTCCGTTTGTCCACCATGCCGTGAAACCATATATCAGAATGAGTACCATGCTATACAATCAGTGAGCATGCTGGGTTTTATTCCTCCTTATTTTTAAGTGTTCTTTTGGTCATTAACGTGATCATTAATGCCATTTTACTTATTGGTACCTTTCTTAAAGTATTGATTCCAAGTCAATTTGGCATCCAGGGTTATACCTAGATACTTAACTTCCTTTAGACGCTCTTTGCAGAAAATTGAGAGCCTTAGCCCCTCTATTTTCCTCATTTTTGTGAATGGTACTAGAGTGGATTTTTCATAAGCTCCGCTATTGCTTTTGGAAGTTTTTCCACTGATTATGATGGATATGTCATCTGCATAACCTTGGGTGTTAAATATTTTGTTGTTTAGTAGCACAAGTGCGCTATTGACAACCATGTCCTACAGGGGTGGAGATAAAACCCCACTCTGTGGACACCCTTAGACAACATATTATCATTGTATCACCTACCACTGTAGTCTCAACAATTGTACCCTGCAGCATGAATCTTGATATGATGCGATATTTGCATCGATGCCTCGGGGAGCATTGTCTACTGAGATACTGCCGAATGAGGTGATTAAGGAGGTTCGAGCGAATCCCATGTTAAATATTTTTTTAATTAGTTTAAGCTTTGAAACTTTTTACACATGAAGATCAATACCTTATTTATGTCCTCTCAAAATTTGAAAGTGATCCTGCGTTTAGTTTATCCGGAAAAAAAATTCAAAAATGATGTTTTTTCGAATCTTATACACAGGCTCCCATGGTCGACAAGCTTCCGTCACGTCTTTATTTAATTTTTTAGATGTAAATTTCCCAACTTTATGGAATAAAAAACTATATAAAATAAACTTAGATATTATTTAAACACGGTAACATTAAAGCAATGTGATGTTCCCGGTGTAATTATTTAAATAATTTAAGTTATTTTTGTTTCGAATCTTGTTTATCCACAGTAATTCACATGACAGATGGTTTGGCAACGTCGCTATAACAGCTGATTGTGAGAGAAAAGAAAAACATGGAAACATTTTCAACTTTTGAACGTCTGTGAAACTATTTGATAGAATACACTCCAGCTTTTTACATAGATTATCTATAATTTTTTGTCTTTTGGTAATTCGAGGTTTTCGGCCAACATCTCAGGCTAATAAAATTCTGATCCCTTTACAACCAGTCGATTCATAACACTGATGTTGCCAGACCTTTTTATGTCACCTTATAAGTAAAAAATAACGAAATCATTTAATAACTTTATTTTATTAAATAAATGATAATTACCAATTTTAAAATTTGTTATGTTATTATAAATAAAAATAATAAATTTTAACAACTATTAGGATAATATAGAAAAAAAAATATAGAAAAATTCAAGCACTATTTTGACTCATTAGTTACGCTCGAAACTCCTTAAAGCCTAGTTCGCATTAGGCTAGTAATTTAGTAGAGTAGCGAGTAATTTAGTGGCTAAACTACTGGCTACTGTACAGAAACCGTTCGCATTACGGTCTAGTACAGTACACAAGTGTTTTGTAAGTTGGACGGGCTGCAACGCAATAGAATGAATAAACTGATATATTTATTGCATTTTCTAAATCCAGGCATGCCGATTGTTTCATTTGTTTGTTTTTATAATGCGGGGACTTTATATTCAAAAAGCATTTATGTTCGACGTATTTGGAAACTAATTTTAAGTTACAATTTTCGGTCCAGCGAAACGACATTTTTGCGGCCACTAATGAACTCGACTAATCTACAGGTTCGGACTTGTTTAGCAGGTGAACCAGTGAGCACGAACGCGTGGTGGGAGGCGCTACTCGCCCGATAAAATGGAGTAAAATGGATCGACTCGACTTAATCATTCCCCAAACCACTTGACTAATTTTTCGTGGTTCGCACACATTTAGCCACTAAATTACTCGCTACTCTACTACATTACTAGCCTAATGCGAACTAGGCTTAAGTGCTAATTCCTTCCGCCAAAATCTATTACAATTTGAGGAATAGGCCAATATGTGGAAATCTGTGTCAAGATATTGAAGGTGCGTAGAATATTTGACAGTTTTTGCTACACTCAAATATATTCTGTTCAATATCTTTTGGCCTGGTGATAAAAATCATAATGTGCAAATAATGTCATAATCTTACAAACTCCAACACTATGTAATAGTTTACAAATAATCATATATGAAACAAAAGCAAGACGTACGATTAATTTTTCGTAATCATTATCATTAATCATTTTTAGGGATTGTTTGTTTGTCAAAACAAATTAACTCTTAAAAAATTAAAAAAATTTACTCTTGGCTAATACAATTGTTAATGATGTGTAAAAATATTGACGCGAACATCAAACTTTTAAAGTAATTTTGCAAAAAAAAAAAACGAAATTTGATGAAATTAGTATTTTATGTAACAAAATTTATCGACTTTACTTGCCCCTCTACCCATGTCTAATACAATCGATAAACGTGACAAAATATTGCTCTGTCAGTCATTTAAAGCAGGGGTTTCCAAACTTTTTCAGTTCGCGGCGCAGTTACAGTGTCAGTGTTTTGATAGTCACAAGAATTGATCTCTGAGCGATCCGGTTTCGCATAAATAAAGTGTTGCAAAAGAAATGGGGTTTTGTAAAGATTTTTAACTTAAAGTTGGATATTCATTTTAGACCGATATCTAAATCAGAACATGTGAAACTTGTTTAAAGGCTGCCGTCGCAAGAGAGTTCAAGGAACTGCATAGTACATTCTGTTAGAGCTTGTGCATGTAAAAGATCTTGGTTCCACGCATTGAACCTTTCAGCTTCAAAAGGTGTTCCGTGAAACAGGACTAGAAGTCTTATGAGACAATCAGCTCATTAATGGCCGCATATTTATGCAATTGCGGGAAACAATCTTGACCTCTATCTACATAATTTTTTTAGTTACTTCTCATCCATCCAATATTTCTGCCCTCTTGCATCAATACTGACTGGGCATTCTGGCTCGTTGTTGATTTTGAGAATTTAGGGAGTTCTTCAAAAATTTGTATGTGCACATAGTCCTTACTATATTTACTCTCCATTATTTTTCTTTGATATTTTTCATTTTCCACCTCGCACGCTTTTCCCTTAAGCCTCTCCACATCCATGACATACATATCACGTCCTTTATACAGTTTCCTTCTATTGTTTCTCCAGTTTGTCTCTTGAAGGTGCTGTATCAAAATTAACATCACGCAAATGGATCACCCGCTATCGTTCTGGATATTTCGATGTAAAATGAGGTTGTGGTCGAACAATTATAGAAAAAAGCGATGAAACACTTGAAAAAATTGAGGAAGACCGGTTTATCAGCAGTCGTTAGCTAATGAATTTAACATGCATTGTCACACCATTTTTAACCATTTTAAAAAGGCTAGGTACAAACAGAAATTCGATGTATTTGGGTGCTCCTGAATTGTCGGAGGAAAACAAGACCGACCAACTTAACATCTGTGATAGGCTGTTGATGCGCAATTAAATCGAACCATTTCTGACACACCACCCAACCCCCCCTTTTCCCCCAGGCGATACGTGGTTGGGTTATAGGTTAATTGTGCACATCTTCGAATACGTGTACCCCTGCTTGGAAGATACTTGGGAATGTTCCCATGGATTCGAAGTATTTGGTACGAGGCCCAAATACTCCTGCAATACTCCAGTACCTTCCTTTGTCTTCGAACCATCTGTATACCACTTGATACATTTTGCTATATGTGATATGCTCAGGATTCGTCGCTCTAATCGACTTTACTACTGCATATGTAGGAGGTGTAGTTTTTCTCGAAATTCTCTTTGCATACCATTTCGTCTTTTGGTGCTTCCAGCCAGGGGATCTAGGCTGCGAGGCTATTTTCGTGTCTGCTCATTATTTTACCTCTGCCTATTCCTCCCTTGCTGAACCTTACAATCGGCGATCTGGCGGCCCTCTCCACGACAAGAT
Organism: Phosphuga atrata; assembly: GCA_944588485.1. Classification (NCBI taxonomy): domain Eukaryota; kingdom Metazoa; phylum Arthropoda; class Insecta; order Coleoptera; family Silphidae; genus Phosphuga; species Phosphuga atrata. The sequence continues at coordinate 12,200,875 of OX155902.1, forward strand.
GCAACGGAGCCAGATCCAGCAACAGTTCCATTGCTGCTGTCGGGCACGACCCAATCGCCCCCGTGATGCAGACACACGCCAGTCATTGAATCTTTTCAAGCTGCTTCCTCATAGAGGCCAGCTTGGTTCTACTTCCCCACGCAACTGCCACGTAAGTAATCGCAGGTGTTACTATCATGGTGTAAATCCATGGCAGGATTGTGGGGTTACTACACCACATTTTTCCTGCCAGATTTCTGAACACCATTAGAGTTCGTTTGGCTTTACCTACGGCTGCCTCAACTTGTCCTATCCATAAAAGTTTGCTACCTAGTGTGATACCCAGATACCTTATATCCTGTTGGTTTTCTACTGCCCTCCCATCTAACAGTATGGACTGTAGGTAGTTTAGTTTTCTCTTTCTAGTAAATGGTATCACCGTCGTTTTGGTCGGGTTGAGTCTCAGTCCCACTGTTTGACACCATCTACTAGTTACTTTGAGGCCTCTCTGTACAATTTCACAGAGGGTTTTTTCGCTCAAACTTTCCTCTGGTAATTATGACTATGTCATCGGCGTAACCTTGAAATTTGATGTCTAGGTCGTTCAGCCTAGCCTAGTAATTCATCAACTATCAGGCTCCACATTAGTGGTGATAGCACACCTCCCTGTGGGCACCCTCGAGTTGTGGAGATCTTAATGGTGTCTCTTCCCACTTGTGTCTCCGCCGTTCTGGTTCTAAGCATTTCTCCCAGCCACATTGAGATAGTGTTGTCGATATCCTTCTTTCGAAAGCCGCTTTGACAGCCGCGTGTGAGGTGTTTTCAAAGGCTCCCTCCATATCCAAGAAGGCACATATCGCTACTTCATTTGTCTCTAGTGCTGCTTCTATTTAATTTATCAGCCGATACAGGGGGTATTTGTGAATTTCCCTGCTCTGTATGCATACTGACAGTTGTGTAATGGTGCACCTACCAGCACTATTGTCCTAAAGTAATTATCGATTACCTTCTCCATTGTCTTTAGCAAAAAAAATGTTACAATAATGGGTCTAAATGACTTCGGTTAAGTGGTGTCTTTCTTCCTTCGTTCCTTTCTCCCTTTCCTTTCCTTTTCTTCCTTTCTTCTTTATGAATACTGCCTTAGCCCTTCTCTATAGCTCCGGTATGTGTCTGAGCGCTAAACTTCTTCTAAAGAAATGTAGACGGTATTAGTTCTCTACCTCATTTTTGTAGGAAGGCGGGAAGTGCCGATGCTGTGAATATAGTGAGATTGGAAGGTAACCGTTCTTCATGAACTGTTAGCAACTCGGGAGATCACACCAACCGATTGCCTGAAAAGGCCGGAATTAGTGTGAGTGTGAGCAACTCGAGAGATTACACTAAGCGATTGAGTGAAAAATGTCAGAATTGATCGGTAGGAAATGCATCGTTTTTTTTTCATGTTTGACCATACACATCTTTGATGACTTGCAAAAATTAAGAGAGTTCAGCTGATAAGTTTTGATACATCCCCATATTGCACAGACATATCTCCCTCAGACCACCACTTGATTCAATCTCCGCAGAACTATTTTCCTGGAACCAAACTGGCTTCAAGGGTGGTATGGCAAAACCACTTGATTAATTTTTTCAACCAGAAACAACGGAAGTTCTCCACTGATGGAATCATAACTCTGATCCCAAAAATAGCGACACATTGTCGATAATAATGCGAAATATTTGATTTAAATACATTGATTTTTATACTCTGATTTAAGCCTCGCTATTTAATTAAAAAAAAACAAGAACTTTTTCGACTAAATGAATTAAAAATAAATAGGAAATTTGACAGCTATTATTATTAAAACTTGATTATAGTATATTGTGTAACTAGGGCGGCAAGTTGTCAATTGCCCACGAAAGAGAAGTCAGTGCGCTCAATCGCTCGAGAGGGCAATTGACAATACCGCGCAAGTTGAATTTTTTATTTTTATTTATTTTTATTTTATTTATTTTGTAAATCTTACAAGTTTGGGTTCCAGGAGCCATCTAAAAAAATAGAATCAAGAATGAAGAATGTGCTTTTTCAATTGTCTCCGGTGGTGCGGATTTGTCATAAGAACTCTCATCAGTCACCGATCACTCCTACACTCATTTTAAAACGTTTTCTTTAATTCTTATTGTAACTTTCACGTCACTTTTTTCATATTGAGGTTTTGATTGAGCTTATTTTATTTATTCAATAGTTTTTTTTAAATGTATCTTCGCGATTTTTATTGAATATTTGCGTGCGTTACCCAAGTTATGTAGTAATAGAGCCCAAAACAGTCATTTGTCCCACAAAAAAACGGGCGCCAAGATAGTTCTTATCTCGCATGAATAAAAAAAAATTCTTTGTCAAAATTTTGTCGATATAGACATGCTATTCTTTTATAATACAATTGATAGGTGTGTCAAGATATTCCTGTGTAAGACACATTTTGGCAACATATGTCAAAACTTAACAGGCACTGTAGATTTAGATTTCGGTTGTGACTTGTACTGCGACCTTCATAGTCTGTCTATTCTACCCCGATTTGTGGGTTACACTGAAATTTCAAAAATCAAAAGTGTAACCCACAAATTAATTTGACAAAACTTTGGAGAATTAAATTATTTAAACAAAACTAATTTTGTGATTTGATTCATTTGGTCACATGAAACAATTCACATAAATAGTTTTATTTAAATAATTTAAAATGTCGTTTCATATAGTTAAGGCTAAAACAATTAACTCTTTGGACAATTCTTGTTTGACGTACACTTCTTCGATATAAGCATTTAATGTAAAGGGTATTGCCTGTTATAAAGACAAACTTTCCATATCCAGACCCATCTTCTATTGTATTATCTGCCAAAACTGTGCGAATTGTAATTGAAACTAATTAGAAAAGTTTTTCGTTCGATGAACGTAGGTCTGAAATGAAGTTGTAAGAAAATAATATAAATTAGACTAATTTCAGTTATTCGGGCGTCGAGCAGTAAAGTTTCTCTTTAATTTGGAGACTTGCGTTTTACAGGCGATTGTTAAGTTTTAAGGGCGCTCCGTCGAGTTTACAGCGTTGTATTTCACGATTTTTTTTCGCCTCCCATCCGCTTGCTTGCAATTCCGATTGTTGGGAATTTTTACGAATTTGACACGAAAAAAGAGACGACGTTGAAACTTGTTTGCAATTTAATCGGGCAAGATTGACAAGCGCTTAGTCAGCACACGCACACTGAAAAAATGCAACAAAATAAAGGCGGCGAAGGGGAAAAAATGGTTCCATATAAAGATACATATTTATGTCACAGGCAACTGTTGGTGATTTGTTATTGTTCAGCTCAGTTGTCCTGCAGGACAAATCCGGGAATATTTTCTATAACAAACCATCGGTATATATAAAGACGTTGAGGATTATTGACCCTTCATTTTCCTCGTTTATTTTCCTCCTTCAATATTTACTCACATCTGCTGTTTATTTTATTAGATAAAAGAAAGAAATATCTTATCGCTTCCAGGTTTTATTGTAAATTTCAGAAACAGAAAAGAAACATTAATCTACAAATTACAATAAATGGACCATAAACATATATTAGAGATAAGGATAACGGACGGTGCAGACACACATGAGAGGACAGGCAAGAATAGACGGACAAGACTAGACAGGCAAGACTAGAGATACAAGACTAGACAGACAAGCCTAGACAGACAATACGAGGAAAACAAGACTATACAGACAGGACTAGACAGACAAGACTAGACAGGCAAGAGTAGACAGACAAGACTAGACAGCAAGGAATAAACACACAATACTAGACAGACGAGAATAGAGAGGTGAGACTAGACAGACAAGACTTTTTTTTTTTTTTTATTTGACGTCATCCAAGCACACCGGAACGAAACAGCGTATGACATCGGCGTGCTGGTTATAATAAAATATTATTTAATATACACTATATTACTAACTATATATATATATATATATATATATATATATATATATATATATATATATATATATATATATATATATATAGCAAAAATGCCAGGAAAACTGCTAGAGATAATCTGCACGATGAATGGCAGAGAAACTGGTGGGCGTCAGATAAGGGGCAATGGACGAGGCTTCTAATACCCAAAATAGTTCCGTGGATAAGCAGAAAACACGGAGAAATTGATTACCATCTAATCCAATTTCTAATACACAGATAACACAGATAATCTGTGTGTTTCAATCAAATTCAATATCAGCACAAAAGAAGAAGACGAGAAAAAATGGCACAAGAAATGAACTCTAGTTGGTTATGTGTATGTATATGTATATATATATATATATATATATATATATATATATATATATATATATATATATATACATATACATACACATAACCAACTAGAGTTCATTTCTTGTGCCATTTTTTCTCGTCTTCTTCTTTTGTGCTGATATTGAATTTGACAAGTTTGTGTATCTTGTCCCAGTTTTCCTTGCTCTCTAACATGTAGTCTATAACACTTCTGGGTTCGAAGCTTTTGTCCATATTTGATTTTTGGAGTTCCCTTTCTGTGGTCCATCTACAGCATTCAAATATTGTGTGGGTAACTGAGTCTTCTTCACCGCAATAGTCACACAGATGATCAGGTGATCTTCGTATTTGCTGTAAATAGTCTTTATAGCAGCCATGCCCAGTAAGAAATTGGATTAGATGGTAATCAATTTCTCCGTGTTTTCTGCTTATCCACGGAACTATTTTGGGTATTAGAAGCCTCGTCCATTGCCCCTTATCTGACGCCCACCAGTTTCTCTGCCATTCATCGTGCAGATTATCTCTAGCAGTTTTCCTGGCATTTTTGCTAGAGCCAGCCTCATATAGGTCCTTTCTCTCTTTGGCCAGTAACTCAAGAGGTGGTATACCGGCAATTACTAGGGCAGCGTCGCCAGACACTGTTTTATATGCGCAGCAAATCCTTAGTGCTAGTTTTCTCTGAACTATAGAGAGTTTATCGATAGATAGCTTAGATGTAAGATGATGTGCCCATATTGGGGCCCCATATAGCATCACTGACTGGACCACACAACTGAGTGCTCTTCGTTTACAGCTCATCGGCCCCCCTACGTTAGGCATGAGTTTTTCCATTGCTGCCATTGCTCTCATACCTTTTGCTGCGGCTTCTTTAAGATGGGGAATGAAGGAGAGCCTCTTGTCTATGATAACACCTAGGTATTTTAACGACTCTTTTGGGGCGATGCTAACGTTGTTTATTTGGAACGTTATGGGCTTAAGCTTCCTCAGTCCCGTTAGTAGGACCGCTTCTGTTTTCTCTGGTGCCAGATTTAATTTTCTTGATTGCATCCAACAGTTAATTTGGGATATTGCTTGGTTTGCAGTTAGCATCACCGTCTGTTCCGACTTTGCTATTATTACAAGAGCTAAATCGTCCGCAAAACCTATTAGCCTAGCTCCCTCCGGAAGTTTTAACCTGAGGACTCCATCATAAAGTATGTTCCACTGTGTGGGGCCCATAACCGATCCCTGTGGTACACCTTTACTAACTATTATTTCCTCGGTTTCGTCATTTGTTTGCAAAATGATCGTTCTGCTGGTGAAATAGCTTTGAATAATTCTTAGCAGATACGGAGCTATATTTTTTGCTATTAAATCATCGATAATGAGTTTCCAATCGGCTGTGTTTAAAGCGTTTCGTACGTCCAGTGTTATTAATGCACATATCCTTCGAGATCTTTGGGTGCCTGATTTAGCATTTTCTGCGATCTTCATGACGGCTTCTATAGCATGGCTGGTCGATCTACCTTCTCTGAAGCCGTATTGGTTACTCGACAATCCAGCTCCCGACTCTATATCTGTTTTCAGCCTATACAATATTAGGTGTTCTAAGAGTTTCCCCAAAGTATCTAACAGGCATAATGGCCTGTATGATGTAGGCTCCCCTAATGGTTTATCGTTTTTTCGAAGTAGCACCAGTTTCGCCCGTTTCCATCTATTCGGGAAGTTTCCGGCAGCTAGGTGCTCATTCATTACGTCTAGCAAGAACTGCGGTTCTTGCTCAGCGGAGAGTTTTATTATTTCTGTAGGTATTCCGTCCGGACCTGGGGCTTTTCCTTTGCGCATGCGCTTTATTGCGTTTATTAGTTCTTCTTCCGTGAACAGCGGTACCTCTTCTACTCTTGGTTGCTGCCATCTCACTGGCTCCTGACGTGGAAAGAGTACTTCGACTATGCGTTTGATTTCCTTCATAGGCATGTTGACATTTGGTTGTTGGGCCTTCAGCCTTTTCCTGCAGATTTGGAAGGCATCTCCCCATGTGTCGTAGTCCAGTTCTTCGCACAGTTTCTTCCAATGTTTTTGCTTGGCCGTATTTATTTCATACCTCAGTTGTTTTTTGAGACATAGGTATTTGCCTAACAGTGTATTGGTCTTCTCTTCTTCTCCCTTTCTTGTTTTTTGTCGCTGGCACTTTCTTCTCGCTGCGATACATGAAGTTCTTAAGCTTGCAATTTCTTCACTCCACCAGTATACCATTTTTCTCCTTGTGGGTTTCCCTCTTTTCTTGAGCGTTGCGTCACATACTTTAATCAGAACATTTACAAGTTCGTCTGCGCTTTTGGTATTTGAACGTGCTATTTCCTCTGACAGTACGCGTTTAATTTTTACTTCCTCTATGTGTTTAATATTCCAACCTGTGTTCCTGTACGGGGTTATTTGTTTGTACTCCCTCATTTTTCCTATTTTGTACGATATGTATCGGTGATCGCTCATTGTTTCCTTATCCAATACTCTCCAGTCTAGTATCTTGCTAGAAATACCACTAGTAGCGAAGGTGAGGTCTATTATGGAACTTGAGTTCCCCCTTATGAATGTAGGTTGCACTCCTTGGTTTATTAGGACGACATCCATTTCTGCTGCCCAGTTCATTAGCATGTCTCCTCTCTTATCGATATGTGGGCATCCCCAGTAAGGGGACTTTGCATTAAAGTCACCAGATATTATTTTTTAATATTGGTCTTGTTCTCTTAGGCTTTGGCTGAGCGCCCCAAGGCACTCATCCATCTGGTCTATTTGGGCGTTAGGTGAGAGATAGCAGCTATATATGACATAGTCCTGGGTGTCTACCCATACGTAACTTGGTCCACTTCCAGTTTTTATTATCGGTAGGTTGCGATTTGTGACTAATATTGCAGCATCTTTTCTCTGATCAGTAAACCAGCCACCCGCGCTCACTATTTTTTTATTAGGTTCGCTAACTATCAGAATATCTGCATTGGTTTCCATTGCCGTGACAGTCAGGAGATCGTGCGCGGCACGACATCTCATGAGGTTGATTTGGATGATTTTAGTCATTTTTGGTTACTTTTTGCCGTCTCAATCTCAGTGCCTCCGACAGCGCTTTCTTGTGTGCAGGACAAGTTCCGGAATATGCCTGATGTCCTTTCAGCTTACAGATTGGGCAGTACAATTCTTCTTGGCAATCTTTTGCCTGATGTCCCTCTTGACCACATCTGAGGCACATCTTCTGACTATCTGGTCCGGTACATGAGTTTGCAAAGTGGCCCGTCTCCCAGCATTTATAGCATCTCATTATGTCTATCCTCTCCCTAACTCTGCAGTATAACCACCCAATCTTAAGCTTTCCTTTCTCTAGGAGCTTATTTGCCTGTGTTTTGGGAAGAGCTATAGTTGCCGCTTGACTGTTACCATACCCAGGTCTAATGTTTTTTATTTTAATGTCTCCTTCTGTAATACCAAGTGCAGATTTTACCGCGTCTTTTATTTCTTCCATTGTTGTAACGCCATCTATGTCCTTAATATTCAGTAGGGTATCTGTATTACTTGATCGGATATCTATATCTGGAAGTTTTTCTGAGATCAATTGTATCAACTTTTCAGCATTCCCGTCATCCACTTCGAGAAGAAGCTCACCACTTTTCGTTTCTTTAATTCCCGTGACCCGTGTTCCTGATGCTTCTGGGTTGACCTCTTTTTTGACTGTCCTAAGTAGTTCAGCATATGATTTCCCTTTTGATTTTATAAAGACAACCTCTTTCGACTTTTTATCTCGATAATCTTTCTTGTTTTGTTTTTGATTTATTACTTCTGTCCATTTTTGCGCCCCGGGTATTATTTTACCATCTGATATTGCTGGTTCTTGGTGAGAGTATACTCTTATATCAGTATCTGTGTTTGCAAAGGTATATTCTATCATTTTTAGAATAGTAGGCCATTCTGCCACCTTAGGTTTGGCGAAAGCCAATTTCTTCGTGCGGTGAGTTACTGATAGATCTTACAGCTTTTGCAAGCTATCAAACATCTGTTGGAAGCTGGTGGTTTTGTCAACTGTTTCTTCGCCCGCTTTTTTAACTACCAGTTGATATATGTAGCGATAATATCTCCATTTTCGGTTGGAGATCCTATGGAATGTCGTACGTATACCACGTTGCCAGGCGTCTTGATCTGTGATTCTAACTCAGTTGGTCTCGTGTATATGTTACATAGCATTTGGGGTACTCCATGCACGGGATTCATGTTGTCTGCCACGCACCAGGCCAGGTCCCAATCGAGTGGAGCTAAAAGCATGTCTCCTTTTCCTACTTTAACCCTTTCAAAAGCTGCCGGGGGCCAGTTCTTTTCCGCAACTTCTTGGAATTCTGGGTACGAGTTCCCTCTGTTTATTTCGTAGCATAGTTCTACCAGACTCCTCCTTTCAAATTCAATTGCTTCCGACGGATTTTGGCTAGTTATTTCAGTTTGTGTACTAGTTTCACAAGTTTTTCTAACTTTCTGCTTCCCAATGGACGCCTCTTTAATATCTGAAGCTTCTTGTAGTTTTTCGAATATTTTATTCAATTGGTCTGTTAAAACCCACAGTTCTTCAGTGGTTCTTCTTACGTCTGCATTGTTATTTGCTTTCGCCAGCCATCGGAGGTCCTTTGCTTTCGCAGCTACCTTTTTTATTGTGTTTTTCAGCTCCGTGTCGTTGTATACATATTGTTGCTGCTCGTTTTGGTATGTTCTTTTTCTTTTGGCTGCATGCTCACTTGGAGAAAAGTTGCCCTGTGGGTGTTTGCTGCTGTCGATAGCACCTGTAAAGGATGCTGACCGGCGGATAGGTGATGCTCGCCCGTCGCTTGGTGCGACGCTTCCATTTTTTGACGGGGGCGTTCTTTTCAGTGTTTCTTTCTTGAGGAAGGGATTTCCTCCTGTTAATTCTTTCTGGGAATCTTTTGGAGTTTCCATTTTTAAAAACCAAAACAGCCTATAGTTTCCATGGATTAGAATCCAATTTGGACGCTTTAAGTTGTATAGTATGTATTAGTGCTTATTGATTTCCAGAGACAGACAAGACTAGACATACAATACTAGACAGACAAGCTAGACAGACTGGACTAGATAGACAGGACTAGACAGACAAGACTAGACAGACAAGACTAGACAGACAAGACTAGACAGACAAGACTAGACAGACAAGACTAGACAGACAAGACTAGACAGACAAGACTAGACAGACAAGACTAGACAGACAAGACTAGACAGACAAGACTAGACAGACAAGACTAGACAGACAAGACTAGACAGACAAGACTAGACAGACAAGACTAGACAGACAAGACTAGACAGACAAGACTAGACAGACAAGACTAGACAGACAAGACTAGACAGACAAGACTAGACAGACAAGACTAGACAGACAAGACTAGACAGACAAGACTAGACAGACAAGACTAGATAGACAAGACTAAACAGACAAGACTAGACAGACAAGACTAGACAGACAAGAGTAGACAGACAAACTAGACAGTCAAGACTAGACAGACAAACCTAGACAGACAAGGCTAGACAGACAAGACTAGAGAGATAAGACTAGACAGGCAAGACTAGACAGAGAAGACTAGACAGACAAGACTAGACATACAATACTAGACAGACAAGCTAGACAGACTGGACTAGATAGACAAGACTAGACAGACAAGACTAGACAGACAAGACTAGACAGACAAGACTAGACAGACAAGACTAGACAGACAAGACTAGACAGACAAGACTAGACAGACAAGACTAGACAGACAAGACTAGACAGACAAGACTAGACAGACAAGACTAGACAGACAAGACTAGACAGACAAGACTAGACAGACAAGACTAGACAGACAAGACTAGACAGACAAGACTAGACAGACAAGACTAGACAGACAAGACTAGACAGACAAGACTAGACAGACAAGACTAGACAGACAAGACTAGACAGACAAGACTAGACAGACAAGACTAGACAGACAAGACTAGACAGACAAGACTAGACAGACAAGACTAGACAGACAAGACTAGACAGACAAGACTAGACAGACAAGACTAGACAGACAAGACTAGACAGACAAGACTAGACAGACAAGACTAGACAGACAAGACTAGACAGACAAGACTAGACAGACAAGACTAGACAGACAAGACTAGACAGACAAGACTAGACAGACAAGACTAGACAGACAAGACTAGACAGACAAGACTAGACAGACAAGACTAGACAGACAAGACTAGACAGACAAGACTAGACAGACAAGACTAGACAGACAAGACTAGACAGACAAGACTAGACAGACAAGACTAGACAGACAAGACTAGACAGACAAGACTAGACAGACAAGACTAGACAGACAAGACTAGACAGACAAGACTAGACAGACAAGACTAGACAGACAAGACTAGACAGACAAGACTAGACAGACAAGACTAGACAGACAAGACTAGACAGACAAGACTAGACAGACAAGACTAGACAGACAAGACTAGACAGACAAGACTAGATTGTAGATTGTAGATATGGTGGTGACGACTTGTACTGCGACCTTTATAGATCTATTGTACCCCACCCTCCTCCTCCAAGTGTTGGTGTACTTACCCATTTAGAGCGCCTCCTCTAATCCTGATTCCTTTAGGAATCTCAGGATCTGGGTGGGATTCAAGGCCTGCAGCTCCTCTGTGTTCAAGCAGTGAGCCCCAAGGTACATCTGTCTCTTGCGGAGTAATGCTCTGCAGTCTTTGAACAGATGTATGGGGGTTTCCTCTGCTGAGCCACAGAATCTGCATCCATCATCCTCCTCTAGGCCTAGGGCCTTGAGATGTTTCCTAAGTCTGCAGTGTCCCGTCAGGGCTCCTGTCAGAATTCTGAGCTTGTTCCTGCTTAGTTTCAGGCAAGCTTTAGTTCTCTTCTGGTTAAAAGATCCCAGCATCACTTTGGATTGCCTTAGCCCTGGAAGTTCTTCCCAGGTTTTCATCCATTTTCTTCTTATTTCTTCATCTAAACTTTTGCGGATGGTGTTCACGCTCATACCGCAAAAGGGTTCCGGACCTATAAAGGGGCTACTGGATCCCTTGTTTGCTAGGTGATCGGCTTCTTCGTTTCCGTCTATACCAGTGTGTCCTGGTACCCAGTATAGCGTTACTTTATTATCCCTGCCAAGCTTGTTCAGCTTCCCCACACAGTCCCATACCAGTTTGGATCTGATGGTGTATGAGCTAATGGCCTTGATGGCTGCTTGGCTATCTGACAGGATAGCAATTCGTTTTTTGCGGTACTTCCTGTCGAGGTTAAACTGTGCACATCTTTCGATTGCGTGTACCTCTGCTTGGAAGATACTTGGGGATGTTCCCATGGATTCGGAGTATCTGGTACGAGGTCCAAACACTCCTGCACCAGTGCCTTCCTTTGTCTTCGAACCATCTGTATACCACTTGATGGCATTTTGCTCTATGTGGTATGCTGAGGATTCGTCGCTCCAATCGGCTTTACTACTACACATTGCTGTGTAGTTTTTCTCGAAGTGGTATTTGCATACCATTTCGTCTTTTGGTACTTCCAGCCAGGGGATCTTGGTAGCGAGGCTGTTTCGGTCTCTGCTCCCGATTATTTTGCCTCTGCCCATTCCTTCCTTGCTGAACCTTACGATCGCCGATCTGGCGGCGCTCTCCACCACAAGGTGCAGCGGAGTCAGATCCAGCAGCAGCTCCAATGCTGCTGTCGGACACGACCCCATCGCCCCCGTGATGCAGACACACGCCAGTCTTTGAATCTTCTCAAGCTGTTTCCTCATAGAGGCCAGCTTGATTCTACTTCCCCACGCAACCGCCCCATAAGTGATAGCAGGTCTCACTATCATGGTGTACATCCATCGCAGGATAGTGGGGTTACAACCCCACGTTTTTCCTGCCAGATTTCTGCACACCATTAGGGCGCGTTTGGCTTTACCTTCCACTGCCTCAGCGTGTCTATTCCATAGGAGTTTGCTATCTAGTGTGATACCCAGATACCTTATCTCCTGTTGGTATTCTACTGCCTTCCCATCTATGAGTATGGGATGTAGGCAGTTTAGTTTTCTCCTTCTAGTAAATGGTATCACCGTGGTTTTGCTCGGGTTGAGTCTTAATCCCACTGTTTGACACCATCTACTAGTTACTTTGAGGCCTCTCTGAACAATTTCACAGAGCGTTCCCTCAAATTTTCCTCTGGCCATTATGACTATATCATCGGCGTAACCTTGACATTTGATGTCTAGGTCGTTTAGCCTAACCAGTAGTTCATCAACTACCAGGCTCCACATTAGCGGTGATAGTACACCTCCCTGTGGGCACCCTCGAGTTGTGGAGATCTTAATGGTGTCTTTTCCCACTTGTGTCTCCGCCGTTCTAGTTCTCAGCATTTCTCCCATCCACTTTGAGATAGTGCTGTCGATATTCCTTCTTTCGAGGGCCGCCCTGACAGCCTCGTGTGAGGTGTTGTCAAAAGCTCCCTCTATATCCAAGAAGGCACATATCGCTACTTCCTTTATCTCTAGTGCTGCTTCTATTTCGTTTGTCAGCTGATACAGGGCGGTTTCTGTGGATTTCCCTGCTCTGTAAGCATGCTGACTCCTGTGTAGTGGTGTACCTACCAGCACTATAGTCCTAAGGTAATTATCAATCACCTTCTCCATTGTCTTTAACATAAAAGATGTTAGACTAATGGGTCTAAATGACTTCGGTTGAGTGGTGTCTTTCTTCGCCACCTTCGGTATAAATACCACCTTAGCCCTTCTCCATAGCTCCGGTATATATCCGAGCGCTAAGCTACTTCTAAAGATATTTAGAAGATACGGCATTAGTTCTCTCTCTCCCTTTTGTAGGAAGGCAGGAACTAGTCCGTCCACTCCTGGGGCCTTAAAAGGCTGGAAAGTGCCGATAGCCCATCTGATTCGGTTTTCCGTACAGATGGACGCTGCCCTCTTCCAGTCGGCCCGACTTGGTTTCCGTGGTTGCATCAAGCCCTCGGTCTCCCTGTATACTCTACATCCCGGAAAATGGGTTTCTAGTAGGAGGAGAGCTCTTTGCTCTTCATCCTCCGTGAAGGTCCCATCCGGTTTCTTGAGAGTGGTTGTCATTTCCACTCTATCCTTCGCTAGTGCTTTGTGCAGTCTAGCTGCCACCGGCGTGGATTCTATGTTTTCACAGAAGGTCCTAAAGTTTTCCCTTTTTGCCCTTCTGATCTCTTTGTTGTAGGTGGTAAGCACCTCAGAGTATTCTAGCCAATTTCCGTATTGCTTGGCTTTGTTGAAAAGCCTACGTACTTTTGCTCTTAATGTAGACAAATTTTTGTTCAACCATTTTTCGTCCTTATGCTCCTTCACGGTTTTTACCGGGCAGCTGGATTCAAATGCCGTGGTGATTGCTACATTTATTTCTCCTACAGCCTGCTCCAGCACGGTGTAGTGTTTGATACTACCCCGCACTGTCACCTGCTCTAGGTTTTCTTTTAGTTGGGAACTAAACATAGGCCACACAGTTTGTCTGGGGTTTCGAATGGGGGTGTTTTCCTCACTCGCTCCTTCCAGCTCAAACTCTATGATCCTATGCTCTGACATTGAGGGCTCACTTGAAACCCTCCACTTTTTAATTAGTTTACTTACGTTAGCGCTACCTACCGTAATATCCAGTACCTCATTTCTGACTTTAGTGACAAATGTTGGTGTGTTCCCAACGTTGTACACAATTAAGTTCTCTTTAATGAGGTATTCTAAAAGGTACTCACCCCTCTTATTAGTGTCCGTGCTGCCCCACATCTCATTGTGTGCGTTCGCGTCACATCCCAGGATGAGTGGCAGCCTTCTCCTAATACAGTGTTCCACCAGCTTTTGTACTTCAATGGGTGGTATGCTATTACCATCGCCAGGGAAGTATGCTGATGCGATCACTACTTCGCGGTGGAGACCCTCGATCTTGATGAGGGCCTGAATCGGTACTAAATCCCGCGTTAAAAATTCTGAAAGACATAAGTAATTTATGCCATTTCTTACCATAATGCAAGTTCTAGGGGAGACCTCACGGCTGTCCCATACCAACTTACATTCCCTGTTGCTAAGGCCTTTGATCTTACCTCCGTAGGTCCAGGGTTCTTGAAGCAGCGCTAGCCCTAGGTGCTGCTTGGTGAACATCCTAGCCATCACAGCTGAAGCTGCTTTGGCATGATGGATGTTCACTTGGGCTATTTTGGTGCGCCTGCTGGTCATTCTTGTTTTGTGACAGGAGGCGGCAAGTCCTCCTCTGTCCCTACAAGAACATCTACCTCTGCCTCTGTAGACATGGCTGGACTGCTCATGTCTACGAGTGTGAGGTCAAGGTCGTCTTCCCGGGAATCCGGGCTGACTTCCTTGTTCTCTGTGTCGGTTAGGTCCCGTACACATGGATTATTTTTACCTTTGGAATTCATATAAATCCCACGAGTCGCAAGGGAACTAAAGGTCCACCACATCAGAGCCCCGCTTGATAGTGGTAAGGCTGGATACCCTCTGAGGTCGCCAGGTATCAGAGGGGCTCCGTAAGCGATGGCCGGTTGCCCTTGGCCATCAACCAGTTCCTTTGGCACGGGTCGCATGACACCTTGGGATTAAGGGTTTGGAAGTTCTTGGTTGTTCGCCCTCCGCCGAACGCCCCAACCGGGGTTGTTCCAGTCGTGACGTCCAACGGTACGCGCAACTAAGCCCTCACACCGCGACAAGGTGACTTCCACGTGAGGGAGACAAGACTAGACAGACAAGACTAGACAGACAAGACTAGACAGACAAGACTAGACAGACAAGACTAGACAGACAAGACTAGACAGACAAGACTAGACAGACAAGACTAGACAGACAAGACTAGACAGACAAGACTAGACAGACAAGACTAGACAGACAAGACTAGACAGACAAGACTAGACAGACAAGACTAGACAGACAAGACTAGACAGACAAGACTAGACAGACAAGACTAGACAGACAAGACTAGACAGACAAGACTAGACAGACAAGACTAGACAGACAAGACTAGACAGACAAGACTAGACAGACAAGACTAGACAGACAAGACTAGACAGACAAGACTAGACAGACAAGACTAGACAGACAAGACTAGACAGACAAGACTAGACAGACAAGACTAGACAGACAAGACTAGACAGACAAGACTAGACAGACAAGACTAGACAGACAAGACTAGACAGACAAGACTAGACAGACAAGACTAGACAGACAAGACTAGACAGACAAGACTAGACAGACAAGACTAGACAGACAAGACTAGACAGACAAGACTAGACAGACAAGACTAGACAGACAAGACTAGACAGACAAGACTAGACAGACAAGACTAGACAGACAAGACTAGACAGACAAGACTAGACAGACAAGACTAGACAGACAAGACTAGACAGACAAGACTAGACAGACAAGACTAGACAGACAAGACTAGACAGACAAGACTAGACAGACAAGACTAGACAGACAAGACTAGACAGACAAGACTAGACAGACAAGACTAGACAGACAAGACTAGACAGACAAGACTAGACAGACAAGACTAGACAGACAAGACTAGACAGACAAGACTAGACAGACAAGACTAGACAGACAAGACTAGACAGACAAGACTAGACAGACAAGACTAGACAGACAAGACTAGACAGACAAGACTAGACAGACAAGACTAGACAGACAAGACTAGACAGACAAGACTAGACATACAAGACTTGACAGACAAGACTAGACAGACAAGACTAGACAGACAAGACTAGACAGACAAGACTAGACAGACAAGACTAGACAGACAAGACTAGACAGACAAGACTAGACAGACAAGACTAGACAGACAAGACTAGACAGACAAGACTAGACAGACAAGACTAGACAGACAAGACTAGACAGACAAGACTAGACAGACAAGACTAGACAGACAAGACTAGACAGACAAGACTAGACAGACAAGACTAGACAGACAAGACTAGACAGACAAGACTAGACAGACAAGACTAGACAGACAAGACTAGACAGACAAGACTAGACAGACAAGACTAGACAGACAAGACTAGACAGACAAGACTAGACAGACAAGACTAGACAGACAAGACTAGACAGACAAGACTAGACAGACAAGACTAGACAGACAAGACTAGACAGACAAGACTAGACAGACAAGACTAGACAGACAAGACTAGACAGACAAGACTAGACAGACAAGACTAGACAGACAAGACTAGACAGACAAGACTAGAGAGACAAGACTAGAGAGACAAGACTAGACAGACAAGACTAGACAGACAAGACTAGACAGACAAGACTAGACAGACAAGACTAGACAGACAAGACTAGACAGACAAGACTAGACAGACAAGACTAGACAGACAAGACTAGACAGACAAGACTAGACAGACAAGACTAGACAGACAAGACTAGACAGACAAGACTAGACAGACAAGACTAGACAGACAAGACTAGACAGACAAGACTAGACAGACAAGACTAGACAGACAAGACTAGACAGACAAGACTAGACAGACAAGACTAGACAGACAAGACTAGACAGACAAGACTAGACAGACAAGACTAGACAGACAAGACTAGACAGACAAGACTAGACAGACAAGACTAGACAGACAAGACTAGACAGACAAGACTAGACAGACAAGAGTAGACAGACAAACTAGACAGTCAAGACTAGACAGACAAACCTAGACAGACTAGGCTAGACAGACAATACTAGAGAGATAAGACTAGAGAGGCAAGACTAGACAGAGAAGACTAGACAGACAAGACTAGACAGACAAGGCTAGACAGACAAGAATTGACAGACGAGGCTAGACAGACAAGCCTAGACAGACAAGACTCGACAGAGAAGACTAGACAGACAATACTAGACAGATAAGACTATACAAACAGGACTAGACAGACAGATAAGTCTAGACAGACAGGACTAGCCAAATAAGAATAAATGGCAGAACTTGACAGAAAAACTTGACTAGCTATGTATGACTAAATAAGCAAGACTAGATAGCCAACATTTGCCCGTAAATTCTAAAGAGACAGCTTTGCTCAACGTTTTAACATTCTGTTCCGTTGTGTGCTGCCGGTTTCTTATATACGTCGCGTCTGCCTAATCTATTATCCTCGGTTTGTTCCCTGAGCCGTGGAATCCATTTACAAGTGGAAATAGTACAATTTCGCATTGATTTTACATCCGATGTTCGCATAAAAGAGGATCCTTTTAGCCATTTACACTTACACCGAAACAAATCCGTTAAGGGAGGAAACCCTTAAGATTGCGCTTGACTAACCACAGACGCTCCATATTTACCATTCCGAAAATAAACTAGTTGCAATCTCCTACCTTTTGAAACTTCAGATTTGTCTTGCTATCCAACCTTTTTTGTTTAGTCTTGTCTGTCCATTCTTGTCTGTCTAGTATTGTCTGTCTAATCTTGTCTGTCTAGTCTTGTCTGTCTAATCTTGTCTGCCTAGTCTTGTCTGTCTAGTCCTGTCGGTCTAGTCTTGTCTGTCTAGTTTTGTCTGTCGAGGCTTGTCTGTTATATTGGTCCAATCTATTTAGTTTGGCCGTCCCGTCTTATATGCACTGGATGCTCCTATAAATAGAGCAATAACTTCGCTTCTCTTTGTTTCTTTATTTTTATTTAAAACGTGAGAGTTTCTTGTGGAGGGGCGGAACGGTGGAGGGTTGAGAAACTAGGAACGGGGAGCAATGAAAGGGGGATTTATTAGAAATCATCGAACCTCCTGCAATATGCATGCCGAGGCGCCAGGTGTGCCAACTTAAACCGGTTCACCCTGTTAATAATTCAGACGCAACACTGCAAGGCTTTCCAATTGCTAACAACAGCCCTCCGCCCTGAATAATAAAAAAAAAACTAATCAATTACATCCAATGCAGAATTAATAGAGATTTAGACATGCATTACTAGGCAGATTAAAATATGTAAACAAGATTCTATAGACAAGAGTAAAGTATATAAGACTAATATCTAACTAATAATAGACTATATATAAGTATATAAACTATATCATATAGACAAGACTAGACAGATCAAATTTAGACGTACTAGAATTGAGACAAGACTAGAGAGACAGTACTAGCCAGACGAAATTAGATAAACAATACTAGACAATCGCCACTAGGCAGGCAAGAGTAGATGGACAGGACTATACCGACAAACATAGACAATCAAGACAAGGCATTCTATATTATGGTGACCAAACCAACTAAACAAAAGCAGACTAACAAGTCTAAACTGACATAAGTATGTGGATGAAATTAGTTAGACGCGACTAGGTTTGGAAGTCTACACAGGGAGGTATCGTTGATTTTTATAAATACTTAAACTCAGAAATGATAGTCTCTAGGATGGCTCATTAGTGTCTTTTTATTATTTCTGTCGGTGCTCAGGGCACTCATTTTTGTAAAGCGGAAGAGGTCGTAGTAATAACGGCGTCGCCGCACAGAAGAGATGACGGTGCCATAAAAACGGCGAGAGCCGCACTTTCCCGGAAGCACCGGCAGGGTTTTTAAGACCTTCTGGCTCCGCCGGATGTCGTCAACTGCCAACGGTGACGCCGAAACCTCTGCCCGAAACGTAAACACGTACTGCGATTTACGTCCACCGTTATAACAGAAACTGCAAAATGAGGAATGATGATAACAATGCGATTGGATTAGATTGTTAAGGGGTATACATGGATTTCAATTACACCATTTTTATGGAATTGGATGCATTTAGGCATGCAGGGATATGTGGAATGGATATAAAGAGACTTTATTAGTTTGTCTGTCCTCCGGTGGACTCTCCGCAGAGAGTTGAGCTTTTGTTGTTCTTGCAATCACCGTCCAATAAATTGGATCCGATGACTCACGCAGACAAACTCAACGGATAGCATTTTATTGTTCTGACCGATCTGCTTTGTGTTTTTTTGCTCGTTGCAAATTTTTGCAATAAAAAGATAAACATAGAAAAGAAAGTTACCGACACAGCTAGTCAATATTAAACGGACAATCCTGAACAGGAAAAACTAAATAAACACGTTCATACTAAATCAAATTTTCAAGAAAAACATTTCGTTTGATGTTGTTTTTGTTGGCGTGTTTCGGTCCGTTTCCGACAAACTTGTGCAGTTATAATTGTCCTCGGATAATATTTGCCCGGAACATTTACGAACGTATCAATTTCTCTAATTGGATCTACAATTCAAACAGATCCCTCCAATTGCGAAACCCTCCTACGGTTCTATTTTCCCCTCCATTCACCAGCCCCACGTCCAGCCGACATCAAACAGAGACGCCAACCAAAATATTCTCTAATTTAATTTACTTTACTACATATAAATGTTTAACTCATAAGTTTCTTTCCAATAGGCGAAAAATGCGAGGAGAAAGGTAAGTGAGACTAGATGTTTAAAACAAGACCAGACAGACAAGACTAGACAGCCAAGACCAGACAGACAAGAATAGATACAAAAGGTTAGAGAGAGATAAGACTAGACAGTCAAGTCTAGACAAACCAGCCTAGAGAGACAAGACTAGACAAGCAAGATTAGAGAGACAAGGCTAGAGAGATAATACAAGACAGATAATACTCGTCAGACAAGAGTAGGCAGACAAGACCAAACAGACAAGACTAGACAGACACGACTACACAAACAAGATTAGGCAGATGAGTCTAGATAGACAAGACTAGATAGACACGACTAGACAGATAATACTAGACAGATAAGACTATATAGACAAGACTAGACAAACAAAACTAGACAGACAAAAGTAAACAGACAAGACTAAACTGACACGACTAGACAGACAAAACTTGACAGACAAGACTAGACAGACAGGGCAAGACAGACAGTACTAGACCGAGAAGACTAGACAGACACGACTAGACACACACGAGTAGACAAACAAGACTAGGCAAACAAGACTAGACAGACACGACTTTTTTTATGGGGTGCAGATGACACCCTTGGGTTAACCATACAAGTTAGTCCCCTAAAATTAACCCGAACACTCAGGAACCGCTAATCGCATTTCTTCAGGGTGTTTACATGTAGCTACAGTTGTACTATCTACGTCCCAGTTCCGCACTGCGTGCGACTAGGGGTTCGTTTTTTTGTGTTTTACTTTTCTCTCATCGCTTTCTTTTTCCGTTATTACTGTCTTGACCAATTTGTGGATAGTGTGCCATGCTTCCTACGATTTTAGTAGGTGCGCCATCATATTTTGTTGATCACGTTTGTTGTTCACAAACATTTCCCTCTCGTTTTCCCATCTCGAACACTCGAATATGGTATGGGTGACACTATCGGCCAAACCACAGTATACACTATTTGTGTCGGATGCTCTCCCAATTAATTATGTGCCCTACATAGTGCAGATAGTTATAAAACTATCTATTCGCTGCGACAACGATAGCTAGTTATTTAGCGAAGCAAAACTATCTACTTGGCACAACGTCCGCTGTCTATGTTTGGTACAAAGCGAAATAAGGAATACCGCGTAACGCCGATTGCGCTTGCCCGAAATGGCCCGAATCGCTATTTCAGTGCTTTATGACATGCAACCGAACGGTTATATTTGCGTAAAAGGATCTTCATTGTGAACTTATACTACTAGACTTATACTACTAGCCTTTGATACTATAAATCACAAGATGCTACTATCTATACTGCACTATGTAGGGCTCTCTAAGTACATTCTGTTCTTCAGGAATTATCTAACCAACAGACAACAGATAGTGCAAGTTGGCGATAGTCTGTCGGAACCTGGCATTACTCTTAGTTGTGCCCCCAGGGATCGGTTATCTCTCCTCTGTTACTTTGCCTTTACACCATTAGCCTCGGTAAATATGTCAAATGATGCAAATGCCACCAATACGCAGATGATACCCAACTACTATATACCTTCCCGCCCACTAATACTCTTCAAGCAGGAAAAGACATTACAGACGACTTGAGCTCAATAATTGAATTTTCTAAACACCACTCACTAAGCATCAATCCATCAAAAACTCAAATTATAATCTTCGCCGGCAAACAGAGTCAACAAATTAAAGATAGCATGGAAATATACGTAGCAGAAAAAAAGTTAGCAATAAAAAAGGAGGTTAGTAATCTCGGTGTTATTTTAGATGATGATCTAAAATTCTCATCTCATTTATCGAAAACGGTCAACACAGCCTACCTCCAGTTAAAACTACTGTCCTCTGCGAGAAGTTTCCTTACGAAACACTTGAAAAAAAGGCTAGTGGAAAGTTATATCCTTTCACTTATTCAGATACAGTATATGGTAGTTATATCGGGTTCGAAAATAAACAGCGGATACAAAGGGTTCAAAATAAGTGCATACGGTTTGTCCATGGCCTGAAATCCAGAAGTAGAATACCAGCTATAATAAAAACATTGTGGAAATCGATGGAACAGGTCAGAAACTACCATGCCTTATGTTGCTTCAAGAGTATTATAATAAACAAACAGCCAGCATACCTGTATAATAAAATAACATACAGAACGGACGTACATAATCTCAATGTCCGCAGCAAAAAAAAAACCTAACCTAACCTAACCTAACACCTCCAATTCACAAAAAACAGCTCTTTAAATCCTGTTTCACATATCAAATAACAAAAACAATCAAAGGACTAAACGACATTCTTCGACTAGCGGACATTCAACCGTTTAAAAGGATGCTAAAGAAAGTAAACCCAACGTGCTAATCAAGTCTATGAACTATCTAAATCTTTCTCTTGATTTGTAAGAAACTCAAAGCTGGAATATATGCAAATTTGTTTACTAAGTATCTCTCACCAAAAGCCAAATATAGTAAAATGTTGTATGAATGGAACACAATCAAAAAACGTCTTTTTTCAGTAAATCGGGGCTCGTGGACGACTAGGATATTATAACCTTATAATGACTAAACGAGCCCTTTTGTTCATTGTTTTTTAAACGTATGTATGTACGTACACCTTATGTCTACTGTATTATATTTATAATGAACATTAAATGCTAATAATAATAATAATAACTTCATTGTGACACCTGTTTTGTGCACAATTCTTTCCCAAAAACCTAATATACCCTATATTTTAATTAGTGTTGAATATTTTAAATAGCGAAGTTTGTTTGTTTACGGTCGGAATAAGTGGTTTTTGTAGCTATTGTGTATATAGATAATTATCTAGTGTAAATAAAAATAAACACTAAGGTGTAAATAAATAGCTTTTGTGTTCTATTGTATTGTAAATAACAATTTTTCAAAGATGATGTGTGTAAATATAGTGTGTAGTAATAAAGTAATATTTTATGGGATTATTATGAAAAAGACAAGCTAACAAAAAAGCAAAATGCAATGTGTGTGGTGTGTATATAAGTGTGTATATAAAACAACAACCGGTAATTTGAAATCTCATTTGAAAATTAGACATATAGAAATTTAAAGAATTGTAATGAACCAACAAACAACATTGCCCTCTAGCAAATAAAATGCTGCAATGGAAGTAAACCCCCAATGTAACAGTTCATCGCCAGCTGAAATGATAGCGACGACTTCCCGTGCAGCAATTATGGATTCATGGGTAACTGTTGCAAAAACATCATTTTCCTATGTAGCACCCAATGTTTCGTCGGTCTCTCAATCCACAGAATCGACTTCTCGTTCAGTACCCACTGTTCAGTGTAAAGAAAAAACACATACCAGGCTTGATCATTTCATACCAAAAAAAATTACGAAGGACACGAAGTCTAAAATCGACAATGACCTCTTGGAACTACTTATGAAGGGGTTTTAGCCATTTACTTTGGTGGAGGAACAATGTTTTAAAATTTTTTGTCGCTGGATACCGGGTATCAACTTCCCTCTGGGAAACACATCTCCGCTACCCTTATTCCTCAATACTATGAAAAAGTAAGAGCTGACGTGAAAGAACGCCTCTCAAATCCACAAAACGTTGAGAAAATATGCTTAACGAAAGCTATATGGCAATCACAAGCCACTACATAACATCTACTTTCGCAATGCAATCTGTGTTACTAGCTTGTGATTATTTTTCAGATCGACATACCGGCATCAATATTCAAGACTCTTTGAAAAAAGCAGTTGACGAATGGAATCTGCAAGAAAAAATTAATTTCGTTGTAAGTGATAACGCCGCGAATGTACAACGAACTCTTCCAGATTTAGGATGGAAACACTTTGGTTGTTACAGCCATACACTAAACTTAATAATTCAAGACGCACTATCAGCCGTGCAGACGACCATAGATAAGGTGAAAGAGATAGTGCGTTTTTTAAAAAAAAGCTCAACTGCCTCGGAAAAACTACTCAAATTTCAATAAACAGAAAACGAGGCAGCTGTACTTTTAAAATTGAAACAAGACATGCCCACACGGTGGAATTCCACATTTCACATGATTGTTAGGTTCCTTGAGTTGCAGTCCGCTATAAAATCTACTGCAGCTCTAATAGGAAAAGATTTACCGATCATAAGTAACGAAGAGTGGATCCTACTGCAACAGTTGAAAGCCGTAAAGTTTTAAAGCCGTTTGACGATATGACTTCTGCTATGAGCGGGGAAAAATTTGTAACTGCCAGCTCAATAATACCTATTACACAGCCTCTAATAAACACATGCGATAAAATCCTTGACAACTATGTGCCGCCGGTTTCAAAAGAAAATGCAGTCAGTTCAGCGGCCATAGTAAGCCAGAAACTGAATGACGGTCTAATAACACGTCTCGGAAATGTCCAAAAAAGCAGGACATTTTCATTGTGCACTCTTTTGGATCCGCGTTACAAAATATCCGGATTTCAGGATAAGGCAGAAGGGGCCAGCACAAAAAAAACATATACAAGACCTTGTACATAATATGATTAGTAAAGAAAATGTCGAGGTTATACCAGCATTGACGGCATCTGATACTGATACGAGTACCGCAGAAAAAGGGGTGTCGCTTTGGTCTATCCTCAGTGACCTAATTGAAACAAATAAGCCACCAAGAACTGACACGCCGTTATCGAAGGCGATTCAAGAGGTGGATCTGTATTTGGATGAAGACATGTTACCAATTCATAAGCCAGACGGAACATGGAACTGCCCCTTGCAATGGTGGCAGAACCACCATCAAAAATATCCCCACGTCAGCAAACCGATCCCATTGGACGGAAACATCGTGGCTACGTCAGCGCCCTGCGAAAGAATTTTTAGTAGAGCAGGCTACTAATTTCAGATCGTCGCATACGACTTGACCACAATAAAGTGGCACAATTAATGTTTTTAAATGAGAATACCTAAGACCCAGATTTGTAAATATTGAACATACGTGTAAATAATGTATAATATGTAAATAAAGACGATGTACATACTCTAATGTAATATACAATGAACTTGTAAGTACGCCTGTATAAAAATATAAATATTTTTATAAATATAATATAATCATTATCACATTGCTTTTATACAGACAGTTCTGCAACGTCAAATGATATACCCAATTATAGCACTTGTGTTAATACGTATAAGAGCCATATTTGATTGACGCTATGGAAATAGATAGTTTTCAAAAATAGATAGTTTTTACAACGTTGTTCGCGGGCTCATAGCGGTTACGTTTCGTTATTTGAAAAAGCCATAACGACAAATCGCTACTCCCAATGCTGTGTAGTTAATCTCGGCAACATCCGTGACACGTGAGGACCTGGGTGAGATAATATGACCCCATGTCGTCGAGTAATTCACGTTTCGATGTCCGGAATGAGGATCCTCGTCCACTGATCTTTTGTAGAGTTATTCCACTTTTCCTGCCACTCCAGAATGAGTTTGGTACCGGCCTCTTTTTTAGAAGTTTTATTTTTGGTTTCATATTGTTCATTCCTATATTTTGCCTGTAGTTCGATTAGTGGAATACCTGCAATTACCAAAGCTGCGTCTCGAGATACTGTTCGGTAAGCACTGCAGACTCGTACGGCTATTTTTCTCTGGTATACTGCTAATTGGTTGATTTTTTCCGTATTAAAGGCGTCTACGCATATGGAAGCTCCATAAAGCACGGCGTTTTCTGCCTCTAGGTCCAACCATTCCCCCCCCCCCCCACTTTATTAGTTAGTGTTAGTATTTAATGATGCGTGTTAGTGATTATTTATTAGTTTTTGTAGTGCCGCAGTTGTTTTCATACCAGTTTCTGCCGCTTTTTTAATATGCTCTGCGAAGGACAGAATTTTGTCAATTAAGATGCTAAGGTATTTTATGGAGTTTTTG
Organism: Phosphuga atrata; assembly: GCA_944588485.1. NCBI lineage: Eukaryota > Metazoa > Arthropoda > Insecta > Coleoptera > Silphidae > Phosphuga > Phosphuga atrata. Next base: position 12,226,460 of record OX155902.1, read on the forward strand.
GGTTTAATGACCACACCCAACACTTTAAAGGACATAGGGTCTGATTTTCTGTATCCCATTATCAGGACCGCTTCAGATTTTTCCGGCGCTAGGTGGAGAGACTTTCATGACATCCACTTGGTGATTTGTTCAATTGCCAAATTAGCAGTAAGCATAGTGCCTCTTTCTGTTTAACACACTTTCGTGAGTGCCAGATCGTCCGCAAAACCTGTGATGTTAACTCCTTCGCGTAACTTCACCCTGCGGACACCGTCGTATAGTACGTTCCACAGGGTCGGTCCCATTACGGAACCCTGAGGAACACCACTGTTAATGCCACTGGTTTGGACTTTATTTTCAGGACGCAGGATGACGCTGCGGTCGCATAGATAGCTACGAACCATTCTTAGTAGATATGGCGATATATCTCTCTCTCTGTTAATTCATCCATAATGTGCTGCCAAGCTGCCGAATTAAAGGCATTTCTTATGTCTAATGTTATAAGCGCACATATTTATCTTGTTCTTTTTGTACCTTCTTTTTGTACTCTTTACTTTATAGCATCTATTGTAGAGCTACCTTCTCCAAATCCGAATTGTTTTTCAGATAGGTTTCTGCCGTTTTCTAGTTCTTTCTTTAGTCGTGTTAAAATTAGATGTTCCAGCATTTTTCCTGCGACATCAATGATACAGAGGGGTCGGTATGAAGAAGGTACACCTAGGGGCTCATTTGTTTTTTTTTTTTTATTATTAATACTAGCTTAGCTTGCTTTCATCTTGTTGGGAACGTAGACATTTGAACGGCCAGTAGACATTTGTTATATATTGACAGTACGAGAGAAGAGACATTTTGAACAGTTATTTTTACTGCCTCCGTGGGGATACCATCTGGTCCTGGAGCTTTGTTGTTATGCAGACGGATACTTGCTATCTTTAGTTCTTCTTCTGTGAATGGAGGAATGTTGTCAACATTAGGTTGCGCCCAGGTTGGTTTGGGATTGTTTGGGAATAGTGCTTCAGTTATCTCTATCATTTTTTCCATAGGTAGTAGTGCATTCGGCTGCTGAATACGTAGGCTCCTAATTGCTATTCTATATGCGTCTCCCCATGTATCGTCCTCGATGCTTTTACATAGGGCATAACAGACACGACTAGACAGATAATACTGGACAGACAATACTAGACAGACAAAGATAGACAGACAAGTCTAGACAGTCAAGGCTATTGCAGTATTATAGACAGATAGGACTGGACAGCCTATTTGTTTGATTTTTCATTTGTGTGCATATGAAGTCATATTCAAGTCAGCATTCCGTCGAGCCCGACACTATGCTGGCTGTATTTCTTAACATACTGATGCCAAAACATATGCCAAACAAGTTTATATCAGATTGATCTTTTGGTCGGTTTTTTACTAAACCGACTGTCGTGGTCTAGTCTGGTTAGTTTTTTCGCATTATTGTCGAAGGTACGCCACCATTTTCTAGTCTTTTTAATTGACCTAAGCTGCTCTTGGTTATTAGGACAGGTAAGGCTCTTTTTGGGCCTGACAAGATAACGCGTTCTATAGTGTCATTTTCATCACACTTGTATAACGGAGATTCCCTCCTCCCAAATCTGTGAAGGTACGCCCCGAAGTTGGTAGTGGCCAGTTAGTAGTTGTATCAAGTGGTGGGATAGACTGACTTTAAAGCTTTTCTAGGCTGTGATGGATGAAAACATCTTGGTTGACAATCCTGTTTTAGAAGTCCACCATCTATTCTGCCAGAGTTCCTCAAAGTGTTCCCTGGAATTCGATTTAAGTGCTTGCCTAGGCAATATGCTGTAAGTGATGCAAGATCTCCTTCCATGTCAGCTGCAAGTTTGGTTTGTCTGCGAATCGAGTCTGTCTGCTCGCTCATTACCCTCGATTCCTGTGTGAGCCCTTTCACACCTGATGGGACATATTCTGTCCCAGTCTGCAAAAAAAAAATTACGCCTGGGACAACGTATTTCTAGGTTAGAGTATCTTCATTACGTTTTTAAATGATACGCTTAACAGCACGCGTAAATAAGATGTTGATCATAAAACGAACAATAAAAGCATTATAGAATTTGAAAAAGGTCAGTTACTCTCAAATTTCGCCAAAAGTAGTTTTACTTTAATTTTTTCAATTTTGAGAAATGTAGAAATACAAAAGTTAATGAGCGAAATCTATGAAGATATGACTTAACCTTAACCTAACCGTAACGCCAATTCCGAGTCTAGTTACTGTCAGTTGCGACTAAAGAAGTTTTACTTCAATTTTCTTTTCGATATCTTTCCTATTTCCTTTCTTTTTGCTCAATGAGTCGAAAGAGAACTCACTCTGATGACGAACTGAGGCAGCACGTTTCTATGTGTGACACTTTTGAATCTGAATACTCTGATTCCACATCAGAGGAAAGCAGCGAAGAGTCACAAACAATCACAAAGATTTGTTTGACGCAAAAGAGATCCAGAACCAGAATCCGGCATCATGTTTATAGTCCTGTGGAAGTAACTTTACACCACGTATGCCACAAGTTAACTACATCAAAGGAGAAGCAAATTTCTCTATTGACAACGATGCGACTGAATTGAATTTTCTCTTCAAACTCTTTCCCAAAAGCAAATTCCTTTACATCGCCCAATGTACGAACGAAAGGATAGAAATTGTAAATGGCGATCTCAAGGAAACTGAAGCAAGTTCAACACCAGGCAGTCTAAACGCTGAAGTCAAAACGCATCATATGACTGACCAATTTGAAATCATGACAGTAGTTGGAGTAATGCTGATCATGAGCTAAAATCGGGTACCTCAAATGACCCACTCTTGGCCAGTCAACAGTTCGCTGGGAAGTGCAGTTATTCAAAAAGCGATGAGTAGGGATCGCTTCCTCTTTTTGATTTCAAAATTATACTTGAATTCCCCGAAGACGCCTGCAGATGCTTCGAAATTATAATATATTGAGGAAATAGCTTCCTGTTTGAAGTACACTTTTCTGAAGAATTTCACTGACAGCACAAGGCAGTCAGTAGACAAGTCAATAATAAAATTCAAAGGAAGGAGCAGCCTGAAACAGTACCAACCCTTGAAACCAGTAAAGAGGGGTTTCAAAGTTTGGGAACGCCGCGATTCTAAAACGGGATACGTATAAGACTTTAACATTTACGCTGGGAAAGAATCTTCAGTGACCGAAGAAACTCTAGTAGAACGCGTTGTGAAAACGGGAAAACGGGTAATCTTCACTGTAGAAACAAGTTTCTACAGTGAAGATTCCCCAAATCATAATCTGTTTTGACCGATTCTTTACTTCTGTGAATCTGATGTATACCCTGTCCCATGGATGTGTCGGCACCTACATGAAAGTACGAAAAAATACACCAACATTTCCAATTGCATGCAGAGCAGAAACTCAAAGAGGTGAATCGATTTTCCAAGCTACAAGCGAGGAAATAATTGCTATGAAATGGATGGACACTAGGGAGGTTTTCTAATGTTGATTGCCATAATTGCCATAGCAATGAATTAACTACGGCGATTAAAACTCTAAAAGATGGTTGTCAGAAGGAATTCTCCTGCCTATCAATGGTATTCTTTTACAATGAGTTCATGGGTGAGGTTGACCTCTCTGACCAACTGGGAACGTGCTACGAGGTGGATCGGAACAAATCCAACAAATGGTGGAAAAAGGTATTCTACAGATTACTGATGACCATAGGTGGGCATTAACTCGTTAATTCGTTAATCGTTAATTAACGATATTACCGAAATGCTTAACGGATTAACTTTTAAGTTAACTCAAAAAAATATTAACGCTCTTGTTAACTTCCGTTAAATTGAACTTCCGTTAACTCTAGTCCGTTACACTGGTTGTTTGTTGACATGTTGTCATTTTTTGTTTGAATTACTCGCCACGAGGGTACACCCGCGCGGCGCAGCGCTATTACTCAAAAGAGCAAAAATCTTCTCTAATCGCAACTTAACAAACGTAACGGACAAAAATATTTTTGCGATCGTTGTCTCCACTACTTCATAACAGAAGACAAATTAGAACTGTATGTTGCAGATTGCCGCAACATGAACGACTACCAAAGTACGTCTACCAAAACAAGGCGAAGCAGTTCTTCAAAAACTACAAGAATAAAGAGCCAGCGCCGTTTATTGTGTTTGCGGAAGTGAAATGTCTACTTGAGCCGGTTTGTAATAAAACCAATCAACTAAAAACAGAAAAACTACACACCCATACACCATATAGTAGCGGATAGTTAAGTTAAATGTTCCTATGATGACACTCTTAGCTTTTATAAAGCTTATCGTGGTGCCGACTGTCAACAATGGTTTGTTCGTGAAATGAAACAGCTGGCTGAGGATGTTGAAACTGTGTTTCTTTGTCCTTTACCGATGGAGCCTCTAACTCCTCTGCAGAAACTTAAATTTCGTTCTATCCCACACTGTCACATCTGCGAGCAAAATTCAACATCAACGACATCAGCGTCAGAGACCATTGTCACCTTACCGGTAAGTATCGGGGTGCAGCACATGAAAAATGCAGTCTCGAATATCAGGATAGTCACGTTATACCGGTTGTTTTTTTTATAATTTAAGCGGTTACGATAGTCACTTTATTATTAAAAAGAGGGTTAAAAAGAAGATTTTGAGGGTCACATCGACTTACTACCCATTAACAAGGAGCTATCTATATATCTCATTCACAAAACACGTATACGAAAATTTAGTTAAATTTAGATTTATGGATTCTTTTAGATTTTTAGCTGAAGGATTATCAAAATTAGCATCATATTTAAAATCTTTTCCAAATTTACAATCACAATTTACCAAATTAAACGAAATTAAAATAAATTTGCTTACACGTAATGGTGTTTTTCCCTACGACTATTTAGATATAAGGGAAAAACTTAATGAATCCCAACTACCTGCCAAGACAAAATTTTACAATTCGATGACATAACTGACGACGATTATACAGATGCCCACAAAGTGTGGAACTCTTTCAGTTTTCGAAATTTAGGCGAATATTCCGATTAGTATCTGAAAACAGATGTCATGTTATTGGCTGATGTATACGAACAGTTCCGCGCGAGCTGTTTGAAAACCTAAAGCTTGGATCCGGCACCGTATTACACCTTACCTGTGTACACTTGGGATTGTATGCTGAAACATGTGCAAGCCAATCTTGAATTACTTAGCTATATCGATATGGTAATGTTTATTGAGAGAGGTATTCGAGGTGGGCTGAGCCAATGTTCTAAGGCATGCAGCAGCTAAGAATAAGTACATGTCAAATTATGATGCTGAAACACCGTCAATATACTTAATGTATGATGACATCAACAACCAGAATTGGGTTTACAGAAGTTCGAGTTACTGACTGTCACAGGTGAGCACAGTTAATCGAAAAAATAACTTCGTTAATCGTTAACTCGTTATTAAGAAAGTTGACTTCGTTAATCGTTAAAGCGTTAAAATTTTGAAAATTTAACGTAAGTTAAAATTAACCGTTAAAAGTTAAACATAGAAAAAGGAAAATTGATTTTGGACTTTTTTGGATGGGATACATTGATAAATAAAACAAAAACAAGTAGATAGATTAATTGATTTAATTATTCCAAGCGACAGAAGCGACTTGAAGAAAGATTACGTCAAGCAATCTTTTAACAGGTTGAGGTGAAAACAAATATAAATCACCAACAACAGAAGAATTCAAATTCACAGTACTTAAAGAGGGCTTCAGAACGGTTTTCTTTCATCAATCAAGTGTGGCCAAGGATTTGATTCAGTTTCATTTTTAGAGCTTTGCGTACATTGAGTAGCAGTAGTAGTGTCCATGATGTAAACTTGCAAATGTTGCACCATCAACTATTTTCACCCACAACCATTTGTAACATTTAGTTTACATCATGGACACTACTACTGCTACTCAAAGTACGCGAAGCTCTGAAAATGAAACTGAATCAAATCTTTGGCCACACTTTAGTGATTACTTTATATTCCAATCAAAACTTGGACAACAGAAGATGACGTATGAATGCAAACTGTGTTTGCCCAAAGTTTCTACAATAAAACTGTGTTTGCAAACTGTGTTTGCCCAAAGTTTATACAATAAAAGCTCGCATGTCTAGTCTTAATGATCTTAAACAACATGTGAAAAAGACACATGCATCCAAATATGTCCTGGAGAAAAAGTAAAAGCAGCGTCAATCCGTGGGAAAAAGAAAACCGTTCTGAAGCCCTCTTTAAGTACTGTGCAATTGAATTCTTCTGATGTTGGTGCAGATAGCATTAGTAGTAGAAGCGAATTATATTTGTTTTCACCTCAACCTGTTAAAAGATTACTTGTAATCTTTCTTCAAGTCGTGGAAAATAATGAAACAACATAAGGAAAACGCTGTTTTCCTTATGTTGTATATAACGCTGGATTCGATTTTTTTTAGAAATTTATTGAAGCAGGTACATGAATACATGTTTTATGCTTGTAAAATAATTTTTTGGTCATACAAGTTCTTGTACAGAACAGATTAATAAATTAGTTTGCGTTTCTTGAAAATTAAACTGCCATTTTAAAGCCGCCATATTGGATTTTAAAGTAATTTATATATATATATATATATATATATATATATATATATATATATATATATATATATATATATATTTGGTTGGAATGCGGACTATCTTAGAGTTAATATTAAGAGCTAAAATTTTCAGGGAATTTTTTTTTATTAATTTGGAAGCAGTTGAGCCCCTGGGAGCGAAGAAATTCGAAAACACCCCTGCTTAGGACCACCCTAATATATATATCCATCAATGGTATTCTTTTACAATGAGTTCATGGGTGAGGTTGACCTCTCTGACCAACTGGAAACGTGCTACGAGGTGGAGCTCCAACAAATGGTGGAAAAAGGTTTTCTACAGATTACTGATGACCTTGATTGTAAATGCTCATGTTGTTCATCAAGATATTTCTGACCGAAAACGTCCCTTACTACTACCATTCCTCGTTGCTGCTTCTGAAAATCTCGTGAGATTTGGAAGTGCAAGTAAGGAAGTGAATACGCAAAGGCACTCTTCCTGCAAATCCACGTCATCGTCATCGCGATCGTCTCATGAAAATATAAGACTCTCGAATGTTGGAGAACATTTCCCAACTGAGGGAAAAACGCGAAGATGTCCGTGGTGCGCAAAAAACAAAAAATAGGCACGCTCAAAAATGCTATGCAGCTCTGGCAACGTGGCACTATGCAAGAAATGTTTCAAGCCTTATGACACCCTCAAGAAATTCAGACTTTAAATGCTACATTCTATCCTAGAATTAATTTTTTTTTCTATGAGATTTCCTACCATGAGTTATCGTTTATTTTATATATATATATTTATATAATTAAATCAATTAATCTATCTACTTGCTTTTGTTTTATTTATCAATGTATCCCATCCAAAAAGGTACCAAAATCGTATACGTTTTGCATGGTTAACTTTTAACGGTTAACTTTAACTTACGTTAAATTTTCGAAATTTTAACGCTTTAACGATTAACGAAGTCAACTTTCTTATTAACGAGTTAACGATTAACGAAGCTATTTTTTCGATTAACTGTGCTCACCTGTGCTGATGACCTCGATTGTAAATGCTGATGTTGTTCATCTTCCATGAGTTATCGTTTATTTTATATATATATATATATATATATATATATATATATATATATATATATACATATATATATATATATATATATAATTCCAAAAAAGGTTCATAAATAAATAATTTTATGAAACTTATGGTCCGTCTTTTTTTTAATTTACAAGGTAAAATAATGAACCCAACGACTATTATCACGTTGAGGTAGGGTGGAAATGGTTTTGTTCGAGTAGTAGGTGTGACTTTGCAATAAAAAGCAGCAGAGGGACATATGCTGTCCCAGAACTATCGTCTCTAGGATTACGACCGGGACATACCCTGTCCCTGCATTCAGGTGTTCTGGATTTACGGCGGGACATACGCATGTCCAATCAATGAAGCTTGTAAATTAATTCCTGTAGTTGATGTGTCGTTATGAGATCAATTATATATCTCTTAGACTTTCAGACAGAAAATTTATTTCATCGTAATAATCACTTGGAGAAGAAATAACTGTTCCCGGTAATGAGCCGCACTAATCTGATTTTTTCACCGTTTCGAGAGGGTTAACCCAGTGCCATCGGAGCTTGATCCTCTTCGATACATGAGCAGTTATTTTCAGGTTTCCATTAACAGTTCAGTGGGCCAATTCACGTGCTTCAATGCGTCTAGAACGGAGCGGATTTCACATAAAATTGAGCAAGAGCAGTTGGATTGCTCTTCCACTTAACGCATGGCATGTTATATGGCTATAAGCTCCGCCTAGTCTAATCTGCTTATAATGTACCTCCTCTCCGCCAAACTAAATTACAAAGGCAGCCCCTGTACCACTGTTGACTTTTGAACCGTCTGTATACACCCGAAGTTAGAGGACATTCGTAAGTGTTAAATGGTAATTGACAGCTTCGAAGGGTGGAGAAATGCCTGAGTGTTGTTGATAGGCACCAAATTAGATGAGGTTAGACCTAAGACCTAAGACCTTTTATTAATAAATTATCTGCATTGGAAACAGAGTTATAAAGTATCAACTATTTTAGACGGATGTCAACCGACAGAATACCGGAAATCACGCAGGCTGCTTCATTGGAGACTATGCGATATGCCTTGGCTGCACGGATAGAAGTGAGGCCCTCTACTCCCAATAGCTTAAGCTCTCTTTTAGCAGCGGTGACCGGTGCCAAATAGGAGTTCCATGCAGTAGTGCTTTTTCAACCGCACCATGATATATGTCAACTATTTCTGATCTCCCTAGACACCATTCCTTTTTTCACAGCAAAACCCAATCGTTGACTAAATTGTTTCACCTTACTACATGCAAGTTTGATGTGTTTCTTACAGTTAAGGGATCTATCAATTCTTCTTCCTTCATGTGCTTTGTCTGGTCTCCCTGAGACCAGACAAAGCGATCACCATGGCAAACGATGTCCGGTCCTCCGCCAACCGAAAAGTTCACCAGCCCTTCTTTTGCCGGTCTAGTCCCGTATATTTCTGAGCCACGACTGTTCCTTTCTTCCAACTCTACGGCGCCCCTCAATCTTGCCCTTTAGTAGGAGCTGTAATAGACGATATGTATCACCTCTCAAAATATATCCAAGATATGGTGTCTTTCGGCATTTAACGGTCGTCAGAAGATGCCTTTCGATGTTTGCTCTTCGCGTTCTCGTTTGTAACATGTTCTGTCCACGAAATACGAAGCATTCTTCTGTGAAGCCACATTTCGAATGCCTCCAGTTGGTTCATAGTCCTGACCTTCAGAGTCCACGTCTCTACTCCGTACAGCAATTCCGACCATAAGTAGCATTCAACCATGATTTATATTAGCTTCAGATTCAGGTTGTCATTGCTAAGAAAGGATCTCAAACTATTAAAGTTGCCCGAGCAATCTCTATTCGGCACTTTATTTCGCAGTCCGGGTTTAGATCCTCTATAATAAATCTATCAATTATTTTCAATTTCAAACAATTATCAATTATTAATTATCTATCAATTTGTGTTCCCAAGAGTGAAAAAGGGACTTCTCTGTCTTAATGACCTGCCGAAAAATGGGGCTTGAGTCTTTTTGGGATTGAAATTTAGTCGACAGTCAGCTGACCATTGTTGAAGACTTGCGGAAGCACGATCGGTGATCTCCTTTTGTCTGACAATGTCGTTAATTTAGAGTGTCATCGGCATAGGCTATGATTTAACATTCTTCGGGCAAATTTCTTTCAAAAATGGTGCCATAAAGAATGATCCAAAAACCGGGTCCAGATTTCGTGCCTTGCGGACAACCTTTTGTGACGCTTTTTTCAAAATAATCCAAGGTAGGACTAGACAGACAAGTCTTCACAGAGAGGACTAGATACACAACACTAAACAGACAAGATTAGACAGAGAAGACTAGACAGACTAGACTCGAGAGACAAGACAACCGAGAAAACAAGACATACAAGGCTAGTGAGACAAGATTAGACAGAAAAAACTAGAGAAACAAGACTAGACAGACATGAATAAACATACAAGACTATACAGATATGACTAGACAGGCAAGTCTAGACAGACAAGACTAGGCAGACAAGACAAGCAGATAAAGTTATCTCTGAAAATAAATACATGGAAGCACGCTCATCGGAAACGAAAATTAATGATAAAAGTGGGACCAAAAAAAGAACTCATAGAAAATCTAATATTAATGTTGGTACCAACAACGATGATAACACGAATTCAAGTGTAAAAGCGTAAATTAAATTTGCTCACCTACATGTTTTTAAATGGGATCCCTCATTAGTAGAGATTGACATAATGAATTACTTAAATAAGAAAAATTTCAGAAAAGTAATATCCAAGAAATTGGGGGCTAAATATCCAGAGGAATATTCCTCTTTTAAAGTGTCTATCCCGTTTGAAGATCTTGTTGATATTATTAAACCCGATGTGTAACCAAAAAACGCTTGCGTTAATCGTTTTTTCCAGAGGTTCATAAGAAACCAGTCGATAGTCTAGAACAGTGTTTTTCAACCGGTGTTCCATTGAATCCTAGGGTTCCACTAAAACATTCAGGGGTTCCGCAAATCAATGCTAAAAAAATCTAAAGTTTAACCAGCTCCGCATCGGCGTTTACAACTAGAGACAATTGTTTGTTCTCTGGAATACGTGTGTCGATTGGAGTTTCATATTGGAACCATATTGCCCTTATAAATAATTTAAAATATATGGTAAAGTAGATTTATTGTTAAATTCTTAGAAAGGCAAACGGTAGTACGTTAATTATTTTATATTAAATTGCTTAATAAACTTAACCTAAAACCCTTTAGAAATATAATGCAAAATTGGCTAAAAACTAGTAAATTCGAATCAAAATCCAAAGAAGCTTCTTTGTCTCTTGAAAATTCCACCAGTTTTCCTCTAACATTGGAGCTGACGGATAATAATGAAGAAGAAAAAAAAACAGGATCTACTAGCCGAAAAATACGAAAGTATGATGAGGATTATTTGAATTTTGATTTAAATGCATTGGTGATAAAAATCAGCAAGATAAGTTTTGTGTGGTATTTGAGCAAGTAGTCAACAACTGCAGTTTAAATCCTGCAAAGTTAAAGCGTCATTTGGAAAATAAACATCCGACTTTAAAAGGTAAAAGCGAATATTTAAAAAGAAAATGTCCTGAACTACAGCAGAAAAAGAATGCATTTGAAAAGTAAGTTCGTGATTATAATAAAAATGTTCTAAAAGCATATTATTTAGTTAGTTTGTGCGTAGTTAAAGATTGCGAAGCTCATACGATTGCAGAAAAATTAATTAAACCTTGTACAAAATATTTAATCAAATGCATGATCGGTGAAAAAATTGCAAGCAATATTGACCTCGTCCCATTGTCTGATACGACGATTTCACGACGAATTACAGATATGTCAGATTAATGCGAAGTGGAACTAGTAAGTCATTTTAAAAATGCTAAAGATGGATTCACTTTGCAAATAGACAAATCTACAGCTGTGGCTGGATTAGCAATTTTGTTAGTTTTCATGGGATACATACAGGAATCCAATTTTCATGAAGATTTTTTGCAAAGCTCTGCCAACTCAAACAACAGGTGAAGAAATATTTAATTTACTTAATGCATATTTTGTAAAACATTCAATTTCTTGGAATTTATGTCATCATATATGCACTGATGGAGCCAAAGCTATGGTTTAGAAACTAGTTCCCGACTTCAAAGCCAGCCATTGCTGGCTTCATCAGCTCTCAATGAGGTTATTAAGATGGTGAAATTTATGAAATCCAGAACCCAAAATACCAAGGTATTTGCCCTATTGTGCGATGATATGGGAAACTTACATAAAATTCTCCTTCTCCATACTGAAGTAAGATAGTTATCCAGGGGAAAGGTTCTGACCAGACTCTGGGAATTGCATAATGAAATTCGAATATTTTTATCTGAACGTTAATTTTCTGGAAAACTTAATGACACTGACAGAGACACATTTTGGATTTTTGGACACTAAAATTGGCTTCAAAATCCATCCTACCTTGCAGATATAGTGTGTCAGCGGATGGGAGTACCCAATGGGGAAAAAATCTCGCTATTATTAAGAATATGGGAATTGTGGAGTTACCTTCACTAACTGTTGCTAATCGTCTTCCAAAGTGTATTTCTAAACGTGGAAAGTAAAAATGAATCTTCTACGTCGGCTGGTTCAAGAAATATCCGGGCTTTTGTAAACCAAAAAACTGACAACTTCTGCAACTTCTGTCCAGTTAATTGACAGAAAATGTGTTTATGCAGCAGATCCCCTGTTGCCAAGTTAAATTCTTTTGCAGGGATTATACTTTTTTTCTGTGTCGCTACAATTTAAGTATTATATGTATTAAATATATTTAATTTTATTTTAATTCTTGCGCACGGGTCATGTTAATCTTCTATGTATTCTTCTTCTTCTTATGCATATTCACTAATGAATGTTTGCGACCACGGAAATGACTTGAATGTCGTCATCATGTGGTTCTCTTGGGAAGTATAATGGAGGTGATTTCCCGTTATCTTCCTCCATGGGTATGAAATTTCATTTCCTTAATTTCAGTTCAAACGGTTATACCGCCGTGACTCGGTCGCCAGAGCCTCATCTGTTATGTAGCAGGGTGTGTCGGATGGTCTCTACTAGGCCATCATGCCGCACGCATGTGGTTTAATTGAGAGTTGCTTAGGTTAGGTTGTCCAAAAGAGAATAGATCAAGACCGCATACAGCGCGGCAGCGCGAACTCTCGATCATAGTTTTATCGAGGTCTTATCGAGAGTTCGTGCTGCCGCATGCATGTGGTTTAATTGAGAATTGGTTAGGTTAGGTTTTCCGAGAGAGAATAAATCAAGACCGCATACAGCGCGGCAGCGCGAACTCTCGATCACATGCGCGCGCAGCGTGCTTATCGTGGTTTGATCGAGAGTTCGCGCTGCCGCACGCATGTGGTTTAATTGAGAGTTGGTTAGGTTAGGTTGTCCGAGAGAGAGGTTTAAACGCACTGCTGCGCCTATATGGTCTAAAATAAGATAAAGTTGCAAGAAGTATTGGGTTAAAATGTGCTATAACCAATCACTTGAAATGACATGTATAGTCAACCCACCGTACGCATTCTGCGCATGCGCATTGGTAAGTTTTCCAACGGAAATTGAAATAAAACCTCCAGTGGCGCGTAAACCGTTGGGTACGCATTTTTATTTAAGGTTACGAATTCCAAGTTTAGTTTACTTTATTATTTTACAAATCGAAACACGCATTATTTAAGGTTAGTTCGAATAATTAATTTGATAAGTTGAAACTTATTTTACAAATTTATTTAAGGATACAATGGACTTTTTCGAAAAAAAAGTGGCCCATAGCGGTTGAATGGTTGATGGATGTGGGTATGCTTGGGAAGAAGTATGTATGTCATGTATGTGGAAGGAATATGAGATTAACTAAAAATAAGAGAAAATCTGATGGATATGAATGGCGTTGTTTCAGAAGACTGAATGTACACAATATAGGACAAAGTGGCAAGGACCGTTAGTTTTACCTTGGTTAGATTAGGTTGTCCGCCGCGAAGCGGGAAGATAAATCAAGACAACATACGCGCGGCAGCGCGAACTCTCGGTCCAATGTAGGACAAAGTGGCAAGGACCGTTGGTTTAACTCTGGTTAGGCTAGAGTTGTTGGGGTTTATTATCATTTTAAAGAATTTTTATATACCCCCTTCAAATTTATTTCCCCTACGCCTTTGTGTTTTGCCCCCTATGCGCATGCGCAGAATGCGTACGGTGGGTTTCCTATACATGTCATTTCAAGTGATTGGTTATAGCACATTTTAACCGAAGTATTGGGTTAACCTGGGTTAAACCAATTAGAATGAAATTAGAATTAAAAATTAAATTTATATTTCAATGTTGTTGTAAGTGCATGTGCAGAAATTGTATATTGAAGTGTTTACCAAAACAAGGTAAAATAAAAAGATAAAATTGGCAACGTCGGTTGGGCTTCTCCTGCACTTTTTGTTTGACAAGTAATTAGAGAGAAGTTAGGCAGTGAAGGAAAATATTAACTGTTGCGTCAAAAAAATATTTTTGTATATTTTTTAATAAATCGACGTAGAAGCTTCGTTTTGGCTCTCTAAGTTTGCAAATACACTACGGAGGACGATTAGTAACAGTTATTCAAGGTAAAAATCTGCTGACCCCAAAAAAATGGAAATTCCCATATTCTTTACAAATTCCAAAAATCTTTGTTTTTCATTTTAGGACTTTACGAAACTTTACGATTTTACGAAAAGTCATTAGTCACTTTATAAAAGTTCTGCTTGTTGAAAAAATGAATTTACGATAAGAAAATTTTAGATCAAATTTACAGGGTGCTAATAAATTAGGAAGGTATGAAAATTCTTCAAGGGATAAGTACCATTAATTATTTAAAAAAAAAATTTATGAAACAAAGTTGTTTATAAACTAGCGTAAAGTCTAGAATACAAATTTTGAAAAGAATGACTTTTGGTACCTAGTAAAATGAAAAATAAATATTTTTTCCCTATTGGGTACCCCCATACACACTGTATATTTTCGAACATGAACCAAGTTAATGTTTCACTTCAAGGACCACATACTACAGTTTTTAAGGTCAAGTAAACTCGATCAAATCGAAAATCAAGCTTACGGAGGAATGCACCAAAAATAATACAGAATATGTTACTAATTTAAATTTAAATTAAAACTTAAAAAAGCATATTTTGGAACATTTAACGGGATTGCAAAAGACATTTTTCGAATATTTCCGCCCCATTTGGAATAATTTAAGTTGGATCGACCTTTTAATGAGTGTTGTGAACCTTGCCAATAGACCTTTTTATGGTTACTTAAGTGCATGCGCATCCGCCAAGTGGGAAAGGCGGGAATATGAAAGTTTCGGGCTCATATATAGTTATTCGTCAAAAAGTTCGGGCAATTTTGATATATAACATGGCGGAAATTGACACATGCGCACAAAAAAAAAACTATGAAAAGGTCTATTAAAGGAAGAGAGCAATTTATAGATATATGTACCGACACTGCATTCAAATCTGCATTTGGACCGGATGGTATTGGCCCGTTCTGGATAAAATTAAGGGATGAATATCCGGAAATTTCCAAACGCGCAGGTAAGAAATTGATGACTTTTATAACAACCTATATCTGTGAGAAAAACTTTTCCACATACGTCACTACAAAAACTAGGTATAGAAATCGACTTGATGCCGAAAATGATATGCGTCTCCAATTAAGACCGATCCGTCCAGATATTGATAAATTATGCAGTCATAAACAAGCACAATGCAGTGTAATTATTGTTTTAAAATATTTTTTTCTTTTGATAACAATTTCATTTCAATGTATGTACCTGTAGTACAAATATTTTATATGTAATTTATAATTTTGTTTGAATAAATGCAAATTTATTTATTATGACAATTATACAAAGTTTTTATAACAAATGCAGGGACGAACATTGTTCTTAATATTCAATGCGATTCTCCCCTTAATCAAATGCTACTAAACAAAGAGGGTTCCATAAAAAAAAACTCAAAAAAAGGGTTCCGTAGGATGACAAAGGTTGAAGAACACTGGTCTAGAACAAACCTGTTCTAATAATGATCCTCCGTCCATTACCTCAACATTACTAATTTACCTCAATATACAATCGCTTCAGAGTAAAGTAACGCAACTGGAATTATTGGTATCAGACCTAAAGCTTTCCTTCATATGTCTAACCGAAACCTGGATGAAAAGCGATAATATTCATCTCCTACATATTCAAAATTATGAATTAATCACTTTTTATTGTAGATCCAACTATAGTGGTACAGCAATATGGTCCAGACCTTCTCCCGATTTTTTCCCTCCCGAAAACTTTTCCATCAAAAAGCGCATTGAAACATGTGCTACGGTTTGCAAACATAAACATTGCTCCACTGTCTTAATTAATGTGTACAGACCACCTCTAGGCGGCAAAGACACTTTTTTAGTAATCTAGAAAAACTGCTATTTAATGTCCATTCGAAATTTTCCTCTATAATTATTACTGGAGATTTTAAAATTAATTTCTCGGTGAGTTCTAGTGGAAGAAGCAGCCTCTTGCATATGCTACAATCGTTTGGCTTTAAAGTACTAGTAAATCAACCTATGCGGACTACTCAACCTTGCAGCTCACAAAACAACTTTCGATCGTCCACAGTGGTCAGCATCAGTTGAAGATTGTATATTCTCCGACCCTAGGCTAATAATGTAATTTATTCTGCTTAAATCATAATTAAGATCCAAAAACGTTTTGTGAGAAATTTTAATAAGCCAAACAAAATCAATTTTGAAAATCTACTAAAGTGTGAAAGATGGGCAGATGTACTGAATACTGACAATATCAATGAGAAGACTCAAGCATTTGTTAATATTCTACAATATCACCATAAAGTCAGATTCCCTCTTGTTGAAAGTAAAACACTTTGCAAAAACTGGATAACGATGGAAGTCAGAGTTCCTAGCGGAAAACTAAGGGATTTATTTAATCTACAAAAGAAATATCCTCAATTGAAATCGTATCACCTTAAAACTAAAAAAATCCATTTAAAATTATTAAACAACTTGAAAAGATTTTTTTTAGGAATATGATTGATAATCCAGAAAATAAACAGAAAGCTGTTTGGGAAATAATCAAACAGCAAACTAATAAAGTAAATAAGTAGAAGCCAATAGAAATCGAAGTAAATCATTCTTTAATCCAGGATCTGCAAAAAATTGCATTGCTTTTTAATCAGTTCTTTGTCAATGCACCTGTAGATATACAGAAAAACATCACTCCAACAATTATAGGGAATAAGCACATCCCATTTATAAAAGATACAATATAATTGGATGCAATTTAAAAGTCTGAACTGAATAGTATAATTCAAGAAAACCTAAAAAACAAAAACTTTGATAAAAGAGAATATCCAGATACTTTGTTGGATATAGTAAATTGTTTTTTCGAATGTAAAGAGTTTCCAGAGATTCTAAAGTTAACCATCATCCTGTCCATATATAAGAAAGGGGCTATGACAGAACTCAACAACTACAGACCCATTGCCTTAATTTCTGTCCTTTCTAAAATACTAGAATATTTCATTTTATGCCGACTAGTACCATTCATTGAGAAGCACAAAATAATTCCAAACGAACTACATGGTTTTCAATGTGGCAAATCAACCGCCACAGCTATTCTTGGTATATATAATAAAATTCTCCCAGAAGTTGATAAGGGAAATTTCCTATTGGCATATTCTGCGATCTAAGCAAAGCTTTCGACTCTGTCGATCATACTAGGTGGGTAAATATCGATAAACTATATAGATTAGGAATAAGAGGAAAAGCAGGTGTGTGGCTATAATTCTACTTAAAAAGTCGAACACAATACGTACAAATACGTTTAAATTCTGCTAATATCGAATCCTCAAAAATGGCATCGCCTACGGGTGTCCCTCAAGGACGCGTTCTGGGACCGAATATATGTATTCTATATTTGGCTGATTTAGTCCTGTACGCCAATAAAGCCTACTGCACTTTATATTCTGATGATTCCAGTTTCCTAATATCTCAAAACACCGTAAAAGATTCGCAGTTAGAGGTAAATGGACTTTTACAAGCTCTAAAAAACTGGTTCTCAGCAAACAAACTGTACGTTAATACGGAGAAAACTGAATATTTGACAATTCAAACTAAGAGAAGTGAATATGCTAAGAACATTTTTATTCAGACGGATAAATTTAATTTACGATCAAGTTTCACTAAATTTCTAGGCATACAGCTACACCGAACAACACTTATCGTGGCATATTACAATTGATAAAATATGTAGGTCGCTCGACAAGAAAGTCTATTGTATTAGACAGTTAAGAAAATTCTTAACCATGCAGGAACTTTTAAGCTTCTACTTAGCAGAAGTTCAGTCAGTTTTATTGTATGAAATCATTGCATGGGGCTCATCCCCGGAATAAACAAAAGTCTTAAAGGCCCAAAAAAGAATCATACGAGCCATGCTTGGTCTCACGACATTTGCTTCGTGCAGACGGCACTTCATTGAACTTTATGTCCTTACAGTTCCCAGACTGTATATATTAGAAACAATGAGCTATATTCATAAAAACAAATTCCCAATAACAAAAAAATATGGATAAACACGGCCATTATACCCGAACTTGTTTAAAATTAGAAACGCCTCAAACAAGGACGACTATATGCGGTAAAGCGCCGGATGTTTTTGGTATTCATCTATACCAGTGATTCTCAACCACTGTGCCGCGGCACTTTTGTGTGCCGCCAAATTTTTAAAGTGTGCCGCCACATTTTAGAAATTTAAACTATTTATTGGAAACGGAAAGCGACGGGAAAAGACATCTAATGAGGTATGTCGGAATTTTTATAGCACGTCGTCGGAAATAGTGTTATGTCGACTCATTTGCCGACAAAAAAGCGTCGAACAATGTATACGCCAAGGTTCTACAGTTAAAGGTGCAGCGATAGATAAAATAAAAAGCATTTTAACGGTAGTTTAAGCTGGGTTCCGACAAGGACGAGGGACAACTGAGCACTTAGTTACACTTAACTATATAGTGCATAAAGAATTGACAAAACCAAGGAGTAAAGTGTACGCCCCCTTCGTTCACCTGAGCGAATGGTAGCGTATGACTCGATCATTAGGGAACGAATGTGGGAGTACCTGAAGTAGAAAAAGATATCTAATCAATTTAGGGAAAGCATTAGAAACTTGTATGAGAATACATATTGTAGAGTGAAAGTGGAAGAGAAGGTGGAAGAGAAGGTGCCTAAACGTTTCAAGGGGTTTCCACTAAGTCTGTTGCTAGTGAACATCTACATGGCAGATATGGAAAATGTGTTACGCAAAAGGCAAGTGGAGAAGTCATTGGGAAAAAAGTATGGAGTCTGGCTTATGCTGACGACATCGTTATTTTGGCAAGCACGTTTGCAGAAATGAGAGAGGTGATAGGAAGTATGAAAATATTCTTATAGAAACGAAAGATTGTGCTGAATGGAAAGAAGACGAAAATGGTTGTTTTTCAAAAGAGGGAAAAAAAGAGGAGTGAATAATTTGAATTGTGAGGAAAGGCAATAGAAAAGGTTAGCAGCTTCAAATACCATGGATTCACGTTTAGCCAAGATAGTTCTTTTAAGGAGCACATAAATTACATAGTAAGGAAATTCTGGGTAGCTGTAAATGGTTTCTGGAGTGTATGAAAGAGTGAATGCAAGGAAAAGTTCAGCGCAAAAAACGCACGTCTTTCATATGAAGACGTGCGTGCGTATTATTTTAATGTATGGTTCAGAAGTATGGGGTTTGAAAGAGGAAGAAATAGAGAGAATACAAGTATAGGAGAATACAAGTATAGAGAACATAGAAGATAATATAAGTACAAATGTTAAAATGGGCATTTGCAACTGGAAAAATGGACACCGTGGTACATTGTGCCACGTTTGCGTAGTAGTATGAATGTAAAGTGGAAAGAATGGGAGATGAAGGGATCGCGAAGGAAGTGTTTAAAGCGGTGAGAAAAGAAGGTATAGGTAATGCTAGAAATACTAAATGTGGAATGAGAGAAGAAAAATGTATAAAAGTGGAGGCTGGTCGGATGTTGAATTTGAAAGAATGAAGAGAGGCAGCAATTTAGAAATGATTGTAGGAGAATAGTTGATAGAGATAGAGATGCAGTAAAAGTTAAAGGTACAGAAGAGTACAACCTCGAGTTTCAAAAAATACATGTAGTTGGAAAGATACCTCTAACGTTCCCGAAATAGTGATCGCTCGATTCAGGTGCGGTAGTGAAGAAAGGGGCAGGAGGTACTGGATGACTCCAAAGGAGAGAAGCTGCCGTATATGTGGGATGGGGAAAGAGGCATGAAATCACTGAGATAATAAAAAGGCCAGAGTCGGCCGCTCATGAGCAACATTGTTCAGTGAAAAGATAACAAAGGTGTACAACCTTATAGTACCTATGTAATGTCCATAAGTATGTTCTTGTAAAAATTTCGATTATCAAAATCGTAGAATAGAAGTGTTATATAAATAAAAGTATAATATAAGTGTTACATAAACAGTCCGATCACTCGTATTGTGTTTGAAAATTAAATATAAGTAAAATTATTTTAAAACTATTTTATTTATTTTTAAATTGTTAAAAGTTTGCCGCAACAAAAAAAAAAAGTTTGTGCATCTATACTGATCTATACAATATGCTTCCACTAGAAATCAGCCAGGAACCTTCAAACTAAATATTCAGGAAAACTATGAGGAAATTTCTTATAATGAAATGTCCATATAAATTAGACGAATACTTTGAATCATGTAGATTGATTTTTTGTAAAAATATTTTAGTCGTGTGAAGTTGGCCCCCAAATTTTTGAAAAATTAAAATTTTTTTAGAGTTCTGGCAAGATTTCGAATAGTTTCGGGCAGGGAATTTCGGGCAGAAATCGAGAAAAACAATTTGGAATTTTTTTCAGGAAAAAGAGTTCTGATGTAATATTCCAGTTCTTTATATAGAGTTCTAGAGTTCTCAATCGATAATGCATATAGTTCTACTTTTTTTTTTCTAAATCTTGTAATTTTTGTAAAATTAAAAAAAAATCTGATATCGGTTTCCGATTGTACTAAGGCAGATAAACAAAAAATGGTTATTAGACATTTTTGTAAAATCAATATTTAAATTTATTTATAAAAAACTTTCGACGAAGATAAAAAAAATAAAAAATACAAGAGTTCTGATAACAGTTCTGAGTAGCCCCCGCTGAGTTCTAAACAAATAAGCAATATACTTTCTTTGTCAAACCAATATTAAAGAAGTTATAAGCAAAAACCAGGCGCCAAATTTTTTTAAATTACAGAATTCAAAAAAAAATAATTTTCCGTGAGTTCTGTTAAGAGTTCTGGGTAGCCCCTCGAGAGTTCTGAATAAATCCCTTTTATAATTTCCATGTCCGACCAATACTAAAGAAATTATAAGCAAAAACGAGACACAAAATTTTTGAAAATTACAGAATTCGAAAAAAAAAATTCAATGAGTTCTGTTTAAAGTTCTGGGTAGCCCCTGGAGAGTTCTGAACAAATCTCTTTTATAATTACCACGTCCAACCAATATTAAAGAAGTTATAAGCAAAAACGAGGTGCTAAATTTTTGCAAATTATAGAATTCCAAAAAAAAAAAAATCCGTAAGATCTATTAAGAGTTCTGGGTAGCCCCTCGAGAGTTCTGAACAAATCTCTTTTATAATTGCTACGTCCGACCAATATTAAAGAAGTTATAAACAAAATATGCGGGGCTAAGTTTTTTGAACATTAAAAAATTGAAAAAATAAAATTTTCATGAGTTTTGATAACAGTTCTGAGTAGCCCCCGGAGAGTTCTGAACAAATAACCAATACAATTTCTTTGTCAAACCAATATTAAAGAAGTTATAAGCAAAAACGAGGCGCTAATTTTTTTGAAAATTACAGAATTCGAAAAAAAAAATTCCATGAGTTCTATTAAGACTTCTGGGTAGCCCCTCGAGAGTTCTGAACAAATCTCTTTTATAATTACCATGTCCGACCAATATTAAAGAAGTTATAAGCAAAAACGAGACGCAAAATTTAAAAAAATTACAGAATTAAAAAAAAAAAATGTTTTTCATGAGTTTTGAAATGAATTCTGAGTAGCCCCCGGAGAGTTCTGAACAAATAACCTATACAATTTCTATGTCAAACCAATATTAAAGTAGTTATAAGCAAAAGCGAGGCGCTAATTTTTTGAAAATTGCTTATAATATTAAAGAAGTTATAAGCAAAAACGAGGCGCAAATTTTTTGAAAATTACAGAATTCGAAATTTTTTTTTCCATAAGTTCTGTTCAGAGTGCTGGGTAGCCCCTCGAGAGTTCTGAACAAATCCCTTTTATAATCTCCATGTCCGACCAATATTAAAGAAGTTATAAGCAAAAACGAGGCGCAAGATTTTAAAAAATTACAGAATTCCAAAAAAAAAAATGTTTTTCATGAGTTTTTATATGAATTCTGAGTAGCCCCCGGAGAGTTCTGAACAAATAACCTATACAATTTCTATGTCAAACCAATATTAAAGTAGTTATAAGCCAAAGCGAGGCGCTAATTTTTTGAAAATTTCAGAATTTTCAATTTTTTTTTCAAAATTTGTTTTTTCCATGAGTTCTGTTAAGAGTTCTGGGTTGCCCCTCGAGAGTTCTGAACAAATCTCTTTTATTAACTTTTTTAGAAAAATTTTCAAAAAATTAGCGCCACGCTTTTGCTTATAACTACTTTAATATTGGTTTGACACAGAAATTGTATAGGTTATTTGTTCAGAACTCTGCGGGGGCTACTCAGAACTCTTATCAGAACTCTTGTATTTTTTATCTTCGTCGAAAGTTTTATTTATAAATATTGATTTTACAAAAATGTCTCATAAGCATTTTTTGTTTATCTGCCTTAGTACAATCGAAAACCGTTATCAGATTTTTTTTTAACTTTTCAAAAATTAAAAAATTTTGACAAAAAAAAAGTAGAACTATATGCATTATCGATTGAGAACTCTAGAACTCTATATAAAGAACTGGAATATTACATCAGTACTCTTTTTCCTGAAGAAGAGGGGGCTGCGTGAAGTTGACCCCCAAATTGTTTTTCTCGATTTCTGCCCAAAATTCCCCGGAACTATTGCAATTTTCAAGCAAGAACTCTAGAACTATTCGAAATCTTGCGAGAACTCTAAAAAAATTTAAATTTTTCAAAATTTCGGGGGCCAACTTCACACGACTCAATATTTTCCTCTTTTTGGCTTACCAATAAATGAATTGAATTTAATTGACTAGACAGACAGGACTAGACACACAATACTGGACAGACAAGACTAGACAGACACGACTAGACACACAAGACCAGACAGACAATACTAGACAGACAATACTAGACAGACACGACTAGACAAGACTAGACAGACAAGACTAGACAGACAAGACTAGAGTGGCAAGACTAGAGAGACAAGAGTAGACAAACAAGACTAGGCGGACAAGACCGAACAGACAAGACACGATAGACAAAACTAGACAAAGAAGACTAGACTGGCAAGACTGGGCAGTTGCGACTAACCAAGACAGACATAATATATTACACATGAGAAAATTGGAAAAACAAGTTTAAGCAAACAATACTTGAGCTTTATCTTGTTTGGCAAGGGTCATTTTTGCAAAGACGTTTGATTGGATATCAATTCGTTTTCCTTGCTTGTGTTTTCGTTTCAGGAAAAAAAAACAAAACCGACATTCGTACGTCTTTCCCCCCCGTTTTTTTTCCTTCCCATATGAAGATAAATGTAGAAAAACACCTTCTATAAAGATCGGCAACAGCTTGAGTCTATCGGCTAGGGTGAATGAAAAATAAGGTTTTCTCGAATATTTTTTCTCTATTTAAACTTTCTCTACATTCGGTGTATAATTTTATGTTTTTTTATATTTTTGTTAATAATCCTTCAGGGGGAAATTATTTTAAAGGGGATGATAAATGGTCGGCGATGTTATCGGGTTAACAATCCATTACGCGGCTCTCAACAGGTTAGCTTTGCGAATTATATAACGCAATATTTCTGCCACTGAACAAAGAGACCAAAAAACGGCCGCCTCACCCGCCAAGAACACTTCACCCGCCATTCCATTAAACAAAATTTAACAAAACAATAATAAAAAAAAAATTTAGTCTTGTTCAACTTGTCCTAGTGTTGCGGATCTATTCTGATCGTATCTGTTTTAATTATGTTTTTTTTTCTAGTGTTATTGTCTGATTGTTGACTTGTTGTTGAAATTGGCTGTCTAACATTCAGTCTAGATTTAAATACAGTGACAGACAATCAGGTCTTGTATATTTAGTCCATTTGGTTTTTATTATTATTGGTTTGATGTTTAATGTACACAATGAGAAGATACGAGCCGTGTAGTGAGCAGTAGCAATGTGTTTAGTTTGTTTAAGAAGGTAGTTGTGCTAGGTCCGAGTATAAATTCAGTGTAATGGCCGGCATCAGGGGGCGCGGGATTAGTAAGTTCCGAAGTAACCACGTAACCACTTAATCTGTGAGGGTCAGGTCATAAAGCGGGGAGTTGTTCGGCTTTACGGCCGCCCGAAGCTATCCGGGACCTCCGGGCTGCCGATCGAACACAATCCCATCCTCTAATATCAACTCATAATAATTATTAATTGATAAAGCTGGACGGACATGATTAAATAAGACAATTCCGAATCCGATAGTTTAATAATTAATGCATTTTGCGAAATTAATTTGGGGCGTTAGTAAAGTCAGGAAACACGGTTAGTAAAAGGGGTTTGTAAGGTATGTTTCGTTGCAAAAAATGAAGTTGTAGCGGGTATACAAATGACGTAATCTCAGTGCCGGTGTTATGAACTCGTCTGTAACGGACTGGCGGCGATCAATCTTCGACGGCGCGCCGGCAATTTATAATACCGCGTTACCTAATGTATGCAGAGCGAAAAAGCGGGCCGTCGGGTCCGCAACACATGTTCGCAGGACCTCGATTATGAAGACGTATGTTGCGTATTAATCCCGGCTATCAGACATCTGGGGTTTTTCTTTCGTTTTGTGAGGAGCGCGAGCGAAGAAAAAAAGGTGTCTGGTGCAACCGACGGCCTTCCTTCCTAGACAAATTACCCGTGAAATTTAACAAACCAAAACATTAGTTTCTAAGAAAATATTGCATATCTTTGACATGTATTAATCGACAAGATTATCAAAACAAAATTAAGTAGATGTAGCCAAGATTAGTGAAATGAGCTTGAATAAAGAAGGTCACATAGACCAAAATTAACGATCTAACACAAGCAACAACACAGGACTAGCCAGACAAGATTAGATTGACAAGACTGAACAGACAAGATTAACAGGCAAGACTATAGAGGCAAGTTCAAACAAAACTAGACACACAACACCAGACAGACAAAACTGGACGGATGCACCTAGGCTGACAAGACTAGACAGGTAAGACAGGACAGATAATACTAGACAAATATTAACTGACCTAGACAAATAAAAATACAGACAATTCTAGACAGAAAAGGCTAGACAGAGAAGTCTAGACAGACAAGGCTAGAACGATAAAACTATAGAGGCAAGATTGGGTAGACAAGACTAAAAATACAAGACTAGAAAGACTCGGCTAGATATACAAGACTAGACAGGTAAGACCAGACATACAAGATCAGGCAGACAAGACTAGATATGCACAATTAGACAAACACGACTGGACAGACAAGACAATTTTGACACGATTAGACAGATGAAATTGGACAGACAGAACTAGACTGCAAGACTAGACAGAGAGGACTATATAGACAAGACAAATAAGACTAGACAGACAAGACTAGACAGACAAGATTAGACAGACAAGACTAGACAGACAAGACGAGACAGACAAGATTAGACAGACAAGACTAGACAGACAAGATTAGACAGACAAGACTAGACAGACAAGAGTAGACAGACAAGACTAGACAGACAAGACTAGACAGACAAGACTAGACAGACAAGACTAGACAGACAAGACTATAAAGACAAGACTAGAAAGACATGACTAGACAGACAAGACTAGATAGACAAGAACAGATAAGTAGGGAAAGATGATTCGTTCTAAAACCTCCTCCTCCTCAAACCTCCTCTGGTCATGCGCATGCGCGATGACCTTTGACCCCTAACCTTGACCTTGACCCCTAACCTAACCTTGACCTTGACCCCCTAACCTAACCTTGACCTTGACCTTGGAACTTCCGGTTTCGACTTCCTGTTTCCGGTTTCGACTTCCGGTTTCCGGTTTCGACTTCCGGTTTCAACTTCCGGTTTCGGCTTCCGGTTTCGACTTCCTGTTTCCGGTCTCGACTTCCGGTTTTGACTTCCTGTTTCCGGTTTCGACTTCCGGTTTCGACTTCCGGCCGCCATTTTCGGAACTTCCAGATGCGCGGGAAAATTCAAAAAATAGACGCGTGGTGGGGAAATTCAAAATTAGACCCTGTTGAGACAAATGAGGTGTGAAAAGTTGGTTGCATACATCAACGGGACTAAACACATGAGACTAGACAGACGAGGCTAGATCCATGTGACTAAATACATGAGACTAGATAGACGGGACTAAATATATGAGACTAGATACATGGAACTAGATAGACGAGGCTAGATACATGAGACTAGGTACATGGGGCTAGATAGACGGAGCTAGATGGATAAGATTGTAACATAAAGAAAACTCCACATAAAATATATGGTTTTATTAAATTCTAATAATAATACATTTAAATTTACATCAATACATTTAAATACAAATAGTGGTCATGCTTTGAATAGGTTATGCGTTCGGAAGAAGCAGCTTAAGCAATAATGACTTGCACACATATTACAGCGAAACTTTACACAACTAGTTTTACTTGAGGCCTTTTGTCTTCCAAATATCATTCGGTTTTCTTTATAACAACCAACACACCGTCTTTTAACGTCCGCTTTCTCAAGGGAATGTTCACTATCTCTAGCATTGGATGAACAAACAGCTGATTGGTTTATTGAATCAGGAACATGTGCATTCAAACTCTCAACTTTATTCTTTTGACATTTAACATCCGTTTTATCGAGGGAATGTTCACTATCTTTAGCGTTGGATGAACAAACAGCTGATTGGTTTATTGAATCAGGAAGATGCGCATATTTTTCTCTATTATTATCATAGTCACCATTAAAACTCTCAACTTTATTCTTTTGACGTCTAGGAAGCGTCTCATATGATGGTGATAAACTAGGAGATATTCTAAGTGGAGTCCAATAGACGGTTTTATTACGGGCATGCTTCTCGCCAAATGCAATCCCCATCTCTCTCTCTCCCTCTCGCTCTCTCTCTCACTTAATACTCTGCAGCTCTATCGGTTATGTGTAGCGTGGGGTCACATAAACCTCACACCATGTTTAGCGTGGGGTCACATAGACCTCACACCCTGTTTAGCGTGGGGTCACATAGACCTCACACTCTGTTTAGCGTGGGGTCACATAGACCTCACACCCTGTTTAGCGTGGGGTCACATAGACCTCACACTTTGTTTAGCGTGGGGTCACATAGACCTCACACCCTGTTGTGCGTGGGGTCACATAGACCTCACACCCTGTTTAGCGTGGGGTCACATAGACCTCACACCCTGTTTAGCGTGGGGTCACATAGACCTCACACTTTGTTTAGCGTGGGGTCACATAGACCTCACACCCTGTTGTGCGTGGGGTCACATAGACCTCACACCCTGTTTAGCGTGGGGTCACATAGACCTCACACCCTGTTTAGCGTGGGGTCACATAGACCTCACACCCTGTTTAGCGTGGGGTCACATAGACCTCACACCCTGTTTAGCGTGGGGTCACATAGACCTCACACCCTGAGGTTAGCATTAGATTAGTTGGATTAGGTTAGGTTAGGTTAGTTGAGTTAACATTAGGGTAGGTTAGCATTAGATTAGTTGGGATAGGTTAGGAATGAAGCGCGCCTCATTCCTAACCTATCCCAACTAATCTAATGCTAACCTACCCTAATGTTAACTCAACTAACCTAATCTAACCTAACCTAATCCAACTAATCTAATGCTAACCTCAGGGTGTGAGGTCTATGTGACCCCACGCTAAACAGGGTGTGAGGTCTATGTGACCCCACGCTAAACAGGGTGTGAGGTCTATGTGACCCCACGCTAAACAGGGTGTGAGGTCTATGTGACCCCACGCTAAACAGGGTGTGAGGTCTATGTGACCCCACGCACAACAGGGTGTGAGGTCTATGTGACCCCACGCTAAACAAAGTGTGAGGTCTATGTGACCCCACGCTAAACAGGGTGTGAGGTCTATGTGACCCCACGCTAAACAGAGTGTGAGGTCTATGTGACCCCACGCTAAACAGGGTGTGAGGTCTATGTGACCCCACGCTAAACATGGTGTGAGGTTTATGTGACCCCACGCTACACATAACCGATAGAGCTGCAGAGTATTAAGTGAGAGAGAGAGCGAGAGGGAGAGAGAGAGATGGGGATTGCATTTGGCGAGAAGCATGCCCGTAATAAAACCGTCTATTGGACTCCACTTAGAATATCTCCTAGTTTATCACCATCATATGAGACGCTTCCTAGACGTCAAAAGAATAAAGTTGAGAGTTTTAATGGTGACTATGATAATAATAGAGAAAAATATGCGCATCTTCCTGATTCAATAAACCAATCAGCTGTTTGTTCATCCAACGCTAAAGATAGTGAACATTCCCTCGATAAAACGGATGTTAAATGTCAAAAGAATAAAGTTGAGAGTTTGAATGCACATGTTCCTGATTCAATAAACCAATCAGCTGTTTGTTCATCCAATGCTAGAGATAGTGAACATTCCCTTGAGAAAGCGGACGTTAAAAGACGGTGTGTTGGTTGTTATAAAGAAAACCGAATGATATTTGGAAGACAAAAGGCCTCAAGTAAAACTAGTTGTGTAAAGTTTCGCTGTAATATGTGTGCAAGTCATTATTGCTTAAGCTGCTTCTTCCGAACGCATAACCTATTCAAAGCATGACCACTATTTGTATTTAAATGTATTGATGTAAATTTAAATGTATTATTATTAGAATTTAATAAAACCATAAATTTTATGTGGAGTTTTCTTTATGTTACAATCTTATCCATCTAGCTCCGTCTATCTAGCCCCATGTACCTAGTCTCATGTATCTAGCCTCGTCTATCTAGTTCCATGTATCTAGTCTCATATATTTAGTCCCGTCTATCTAGTCTCATGTATTTAGTCACATGGATCTAGCCTCGTCTGTCTAGTCTCATGTATTTAGTTACGTTGATGTATGCAACCAACTTCACACCTCATTTGTCTCAACAGGGTCTAATTTTGAATTTCCCCACCACGCGTCTATTTTTTGAATTTTCCCGCGCATCTGGAAGTTCCGAAAATGGCGGCCGGAAGTCGAAACCGGAAGTCGAAACCGGAAACAGGAAGTCAAAACCGGAAGTCGAGACCGGAAACAGGAAGTCGAAACCGGAAGCCGAAACCGGAAGTTGAAACCGGAAGTCGAAACCGGAAACCGGAAGTCGAAACCGGAAACAGGAAGTCGAAACCGGAAGTTCCAAGGTCAAGGTCAAGGTTAGGTTAGGGGGTCAAGGTCAAGGTTAGGTTAGGGGTCAAGGTCAAGGTTAGGGGTCAAAAGTCATCGCGCATGCGCATGACCAGAGGAGGTTTGAGGAGAAGGAGGTTTTAGAACGAATCATCTTTCCCTACTCAGATAGACAAGACTAGACATACAAGACTAGACAGACAAGACTAGACACACAAGACTAGACATACAAGACTAGGCTAGACAAACAATACTAGACGGACAAGTCTAGACACACAAGACTAGACAGACAAGACTAGGTAAACAAGACTAGACAGACTATAGAGACTAGACACAGAATACTACACAGACACACAAGACTTGACACACAAGACAAGATAGACAAGACCAGATGGACAAGACCGTTGCCTTGGCTTCTGGCACTTAGCGGCAGCATGCAAGGAATGGGAGAGAAAGATGGTATGTCAGCGGTGCGGGGAATGTTTCTTGGCACAAAGTACAAGAGTGCAAGGCCAAAGAGGCCATGTGCTACGTGCATGAAGTGAGCGGGCACATGGCAGACTCTATGCGCTGCCCCGTGTACCGAAAATGTGTTGAAAGTATGAAAGGGAAGTCTATCAGAAAATGTATCAGAAAAATGAAAAAATCAGAAAATTATACTGCAGACAAACTCAAATAGGAGTGCAACTGCAATGGAGTTGATCTGAAATGAATGGGAGAACGCTGGTCCTGTATGGGAGCTACATCTCGTCTAACATTACGAGGAGCTGTTTGTAGCATTTTTGGATGAGCTGAGGACCAGTATGAAAACGTGGTCCAAACAGATTGTTGCCGGAGGGGGATTTCAATGCCAAGTATGCTTGGCGGGGATCTCCCAGAGAAGATGAAAGAGGGAGAATGATGGAAGAGTGGTTGGCAGAGGAGGACCTGGTGGTGCAATTTAGGTACTGCGGTGCAAATGAGGAGACGGCGGAGCATACGATCTGTGAGTGTGTGAGATGGGTGTGAGGAAGGAGCGAGGCAGAATGCAAGGTGGGAGAGGATGTAAGGTGAGCTTGGCGAGGATTATGCTCCGTAGTGAGTATGAATGGGGCGTGCTGACTGGGATGATAGGATTTACAATGAGAAGAAGGATGAAAGGGATGAGAGTGAGGCGGGTGGAAGGGTTGCAACGCGCGAACTGTGCGTGCCAACGCCGGGCCCCCCTTAGTGCGAAGGGGGCTCACAAATTTATTGTAAACCTTAATGTTAGGGGGGGCACGGCGAATAACGGCGCGCCCGGCACAACGAGTGAATGTTGATAAATAGTTTTTAGGAATGAAACGGGGAGGGCAGCCCCACAATACCTTTCGGCACCGACCGGGTGGTGTCTGTTTGCAGATTTTCACTTCCCAGCACGAGCAAAAAAAAATACAAGACCAGATAGACCTGACTGGACATACGAGGCTAGACAAACAAAACTAAACTTTTTTATTGCGGTTTGGGGTAGGCTCTATAAGCCTGAGGTCCTCTACGCGTGAGGCTGTCACTTACTAAACACCCTTTTCCGTTCGTTGCGCATTCCTTCCGGGTTGGAAGCTTGGACGGTTAGTGCCGTCCTGGTTGCATACGCCTCTTCGACAGGGAATCGAACCCCGCCGCTGGTCTACCGCGTGTCAAGCGGGTATCTATCCACTATACTACCAAAAAGGACAAAACAAAACTATGATTGTAGAGACAAGACTAAGCAGGTTTAGAGACTAGATAGAGAAAAGACCATAAACACGAAACTAGACAGAATAGGCTAGACAGACATGACTGTCAGAACAGTCATCTCTCAGCCATCATTCTGGTGCTAGTGTATCAAGATGTGAGCATCGGTTTTAGGTTAAAAGAGTTTAAAATTATTATTTTTATGACTCATGCGCGAAAAGTACTTCTTGTAGCACGTTTTTAATACGACAAATGCCACTTTTCGTTGTATTTCCACGTAACCTGGGTAACGCACGCAAATATTCAATATCTGTAGGTTACATTAAAAAAAAACTATTACATGAATAAAATAAACATAGTCAAGATCTCAATATTTAAAAAGATCTCAAGAGGGATCCCATCAGAAATTAGCACAGAAAAGTGGAAAAATCACTTTTGCGAGTTGCTGGCCGGAGAGACGGAAATTAGGGAGCAAAGATGGAGAGATTTTTGACCAGTGGAATCGCAAGTGATTCCAGAGGTTCCAAGAGATTACAGAGGCAAAGGTTGAAGCGGTTATGTCGACACTCAAAAGAAAGAAAGCTCCTGGTACAGACTCGGTGCCACGTCAGGCGTGGTGTCTAGCCACACCAATTGTAAAGGAGAGACTTCGTGAGCTTTTTCAAAGGTAGCAAACTATGGACAGTTGGAGGGAAGGAATTATTGTACCAGTCTTTAAGCAAGGTAACAAGGAGGAACTGGGAAGCTATAGGGGGATAACTCTAATGGACACATCATACAAGATCTATGCAAAGATACTGTAAAAAAAGTTACAGGAAGAAGCAGAGGAGATGAATCTAATCCCAGAGGTACAATCTG
Organism: Phosphuga atrata; assembly: GCA_944588485.1. NCBI lineage: Eukaryota > Metazoa > Arthropoda > Insecta > Coleoptera > Silphidae > Phosphuga > Phosphuga atrata. The sequence continues at coordinate 12,258,318 of OX155902.1, forward strand.
GCTTCAGAAATGGACGCGGAACAACCTAACAGATATACATACTGAATTATATCATACAAAGAGAAATAGCTAAACCAAAGGGGAAATTTCACGCGGTATTTGTTGACCTCAAAGCTGCATGTGACTCAGTAGTGAGAGAAAAAATGTGGGATATATGGGGGAGAAAGGTATATCGCAACAGATCAGGAAGAGTATTGAACATCTATATGAGAGAACATGGTGTAGAGCAGGGGTTCCCAAAGTGCGGCCCGCGGGACAAATGCGGCCCGCAAAGCCCGTGAATTCGGCCCGCGATATCGATACGATATATTATTTTTTTATTAAAAAATAAATAAGTAAATAATAAAATAAATAATAAATATTACAAATAAGATACAATAAAATATTTTAATATTTAAAAAAATTCATACAAACATAAGGGTTTGTATTAATAAAATATTGCTATGTTTATATTAAAAAAAATATTTGAGTAGTTATTTTAGTATATATTTTAGTACTTATGTCTAGTCTGGTTATTACACATTTCTACAGAAATATGATATAGTAGCCTCAAATAGATACAGAACTGTTAATCATATAAGACATGCAATTTGAATTGATAGAATTACAGGGAAATATCGATTAAGAATTCTTTTCAGAACAATTCCTTAATTGATTTTTATGAAGAATTCATGCGTGAATTATCCGAAAATACGAAAACATGCTCAACAAATGTTTTCATTATTTGGGAGCACATATATTTGCGAAAAAACTTTTTCAATTATGAGCACAAATAAGTCGAAATTAAGATCAAAATCATTTACAAGTGATAATCATTTACAAGTAGTATTAGGAATACATTTGAAGGACATACATACCACCAATGTTCCCTATAAGCTGCGCGGGTGCGCGGATGCGCAGTAGTTTTTGTGACATTTTAAAATCTACGCAGATAAATTTAGTTTCCGCGCACTTAAATTACGAGACGTTGATTTTGTCTTCGAAATTGGCGAAATTGTTAGATTATTTAACCCTTTAACTACGGCGGTCGTCAATAAGCGATCTGACTCAAAATCTTTAAAATGCCGGAGTCGCCAATGAGCGATCCACGCTATTTCGCGCTATTTAAACACCGGAGTCGCTTTTGAGCGATATATTACAATATTCGTCGTAATTATTATTATTAAACAAAATTAATAATATACGTTACTTTTTGTAGGTCTAGAAGAATAATCTAACATTTTGAGTGACAAAATATTTATGTCATAATACTCTTTGTTACAATTTATCGATCAATAAATATAAGAAATTATTTTGTACTGTTAGGAATATCTTTCAGCAGAAATTTACGCATTCTTATCATCTAAAATATCTTCGTCGCTGTTTGATATAATTATATGTATGTAAAATATGCGTACATAAAAACTTCGAAACTGCTTCGAAATCGAACGAAGAAGACGTGGATTGTTTACATCTTACTAAGTAATGGTTATGTTTCAATATTGTGTGAGTCCTAATATTGTGTTTATATTTTGATATTTATTTAGGGCCCTTTTTATATTTTCAAACAGAAGATTTAGTCATATCCGAATATCTCGAAAAGTTTTCGTATATTTTATGATTAGTCTCTCGCTGTGTTTTGACACATACATTTCATAGCGGTTTACAAAATAACAATTTACCTATTTTTTTATTAGTTTTAATTATTGTATTGAGTTACATTTATTATTTTGTGGCCCTCAACGTCGCGTGCGTCAAAAAGAGTTGCATAAGAGGAACTACATCCAATAGATATTGACAGTGATGAAGAAGAACATATTTTTGAAAGTGACGATAGTGATATTGATAACATTGATGCAAGTGTTGATGAAAGTGATGATGAAGTTGTTGCGAGAGATTTAGTATGGAGAAATTGTGATTTATTTCGACCCAAAATATATAATTTTGATGCAAGAAATTCTGGAATTACTAACGCATTTTCAATAGAAGAAAACGTAAGAAGAGTATGATTTTTTGACAAGATACTTTGACCAAGAGTTTATGTCTGAAGTTGTAAGTGAAACAAATAAATACTTTCAGTTTTCTGCAGAAAATTTCAACATAGAACCACAATCCAAAACTAAAAGATCGGTCGATACTACAGTCGATGAAATGTATACATTTTTTGCACTTGTATTATTGATGCCACATGTGAAAAAGCATGCCATAGGAGACTACTGGTCAAAAGATCCGATGATTGCTACAGAGTTTTTTTCAAAATATATGACCAGAAATAGATTTCTCCAATTACTGCGATATGTTCATTTTGCAGACAATAATTATCCATCTGAAAATGACCACTTGTGGAAAATTAGAAATGTTCTAAACAATTTAACTGAAAAGTTTTCTGCTTTTTTTATTCCCTTACAAAAATTGGTTATTGATGAATCTCTTATTTTGTTCAAAGGGAAATTAAGATTCAAACAATACATACCCTCCAAAAGGCATAAGTTTGGAACAAAATTGCTTGTTCTCTGTGATTGCGAGACCAGAATGATCCTAAATGTGGTATTTTACACCGGTACATTACCAGAAACAAGAAATGATCCTTTAGGTGTATCTGGAGCAATTATAAAGAATAATAGTTTCTTTATAATTGCTCCAGATACACCCAAAGGATCATTTCTTGTTTCTGGTAATGTACCGGTGTAAAATAACACATTTAGGATCATTCCGGTCTCGCAATCACAGAGAACAATCAATTTTATTCCAAACTTATGCCTTTTGGAGGGTATGTATTGTTTGAATCTTAATTTCCCTTTGAACAAAATAAGAGATTCATCAATAACCAATTTTTGCTTATGAAAATAGAGGACACTTACTTTATACGGATAATTATAATTACGGATTAAAATTACGGATATAATTACGGATAATTATACGGATAACAAGTCCAAAATTAGCCATATATTTGGACGGACATGACACTGGTTTATGTGGTGCAGTAAAGTGAAACAGAAAACATTTTCCCAAGTTGACGAGAAGATTGCAAAGAGGGGAAATTGAATTCAAAAACTGCGACTCAGTATTAGCCATAAAATGGAAAGATAAAAGAGATGTATACATGATAACTACTTTTCATGATGGACGTCTAGAAAATAGTGGTAAATTTAGTGTCGCTAATGAACCTATTCAAAAGCCAAACTGTGTTTTAGATTACACTCTAAATATGAGGTTAGTGCATAAGGCAGATATGCAATTATCTACCGTGGAATGTATCCGTAAAAGTATCAAATGGTACAAAAAAGCATTTTTTCACATGATGGACTTGACTATTTTGAACAATTATAACATGTATCTTGTGAAGACTGGAAATAATCGATTGAAATTAAAAGATTTCATTAGAAAAATAGTCCAAAAAATTTTGGAAAAGCACGGTATTTTGAGTAGTGTAGGACCTGGAAAAAAAAGTTCCCTAGCTATAGATCGACTTGCAGCAGTTAACTTTATGGAGCGACATTTTAATGATCACATACCGGCGACAGGTGCAAGAAGAAAAGGTCAACGGATTTGCCATGTGTGTAGTATTACTACACTAAATGAACCAAAAAGACAATATGTGACAACTTGGTGTCCAGAGTGCAAAGTTGGACTATGTTTGGGAGATTGTTTTAGAATTTTTCATACTAGAAAATCATTTTAGATTTGAACAGTAGTTTTTCTTAATATTTTTGCGTAATCTGCTAAATTTTAGATGTGTTAAAATTACATTACTTATGTATTATTCTTTATTACTACTACTATATATATTATAATTTTTACTTTAGGTGTAATTTATAATTTTTATAATTCTGTGTTTTTGGAATCTACTTTATTTTTGTTTTCTTTGATATTTCTTATTTGTGTAATCAATAAATAATGTTTTAGTCAAAGAAGTGGTCTTTTTAAAAACCTACCAACTACAATATTCAGTGTAAATTTTTACTTTTTTATTCCAAAAATTTAGAAATTTTTTTATTATTTATGTATTATAATTTTTGTTATAAGACTTTAGGTAAATATATATTTTTATATGTACTGAAATATGGTTGCTTCCGGCCTGATTTTTTTGCTCCTGGCGGTGCGGTAAACAGTGCGAGATACCGGTAGTTAAAGGGTTAAAAAGACATGTTATTCAAAAATAATATAGACAAGCTGCTAATAAACAACAAAAATTGAAAAAATGTTAATTTTAAAAATGTAAAAATGTTAATGGAAACAACTAAAGGACGTCACGAAAAAAAAAGGAAAAACAAGAACGGTCAAAATTTGATTTTGAGAGAGTTAATGAATCAAATGAAAATGTAATATTAACGAATACGTATCAATGAATTCCGTTCCTAAAATCCACAAGCATATGTAAAAATTAAGTTGCCAAAAAAAAAATGTTCAAAGTAAAAATTGTACTTTTGAATTCACCCAATGTATAAACAATATCCTGGAAAAAATATTTTTAACGAAATGAAAATTCAACCTTATATGCACTAATTGTGGACGACAGCTGCTCTATCAACTTAGCACCCGGTTTCTTCAAAATTATACTTGGAACCAATTTTTATCTTCCATTTCGTTTGTACTTGAATGTACTGAGAGTAAATTTTTTTGTACCTTTACCAAAAAACGAAAATCTTCATTTAGAAAATGTGAGCACCCCCTTTTAAGGGAGGTGATTATTTTCCAAGGTACAAACAATTGAATTGAATGTACTTTTATGTACTTTTAACGATTTTCATAAAAAACAATTAGTGTTAGTAATATTACAATTATTTACATATACAGCACCCCTGTTTAAGGGAGGCGAATATTTTCCAAGGAACAAACAATTCAGTTGAATGTACTTTAATGTACTTTTAACGATTTTAATAAGAAAACAATTAGTGTTAGTAATATTACAATTAATTACATATACAGCACCCCTGTGTAAGGGAGGCGAATATTTTCTAAGGTACAAACAATTCAATTGAATGTACTTTAATGTACTTTTAATGATTTGAATAAAAAACAATTAGTGTTAGTAATATTTCAATTATTTACATATACAGCACCCCTGTGTAAGGGAGGCGAATATTTTCTAAGGTACAAACAATTTAATTGAATGTACTTTAATGTACTTTTAACGATTTTCATAAAAAACAATTAGTGTTAGTAATATTACAATTATTTACATATACAGCACCCCTGTTTAAGGGAGGCGAATATTTTCCAAGGTACAAACAATTCAATTGAATGTACTTTAATGTACTTTCATCGATTTTCATAAAACACAATTAGTGTAACTGATATTACAGTTTTTAGTATGGAGCATACGAAATATCTCACAATGGTTTTTCATTATATTAATTAAAAGATCTAGATTTTTTTTACACCAGTTATTTTCATCATTATTGTCGATAAATTGAGTCGAAGCAACAACTAATACTGCAATCAATTTTTCTTCAAAATCTTCTATAGACGTAGTTCGAATCAAAATAGCTAAAGATCTTAGAAAAACGTTTTTTACATTTAAAAGTTTTTTAGTAAAACAAAGCCACCCAGATACAGTCTTGATTAAATGTGCAATATCTAAACGAATTAAACACATTTTAGATTTACATTTAGTACAATTGTATTTAGTACGTTTGTAGCTTGTATATAACACTGAGTTTGATATTCAATTAAATTTTTCTCATTAAACGCAAGGCAAATTGCATTCAGCAAAGCAGGTGAATCATCGACCACAACCTGTTTTGGTCTCTTTGCACCTGATCTAAGCCAGTCTCGCATCCAATAACACAAAGTATTGGCATCATGTTTTTCCGAAATCATTTGGAAAATTGGCAAGGTATTACCATGCAAGGTATTACCAACAGCCTGGTATAAAAATACAATACTCTTGGACCCAACCAGTCTACGAATCGGTCTTATCAAGCTTCCTGTAGCATCAATACTGATACTACCAATTAAGTCTTCCTCTAAAAATAAATTATATAAAGTGATATGTTCAGGAAGCCAATACATACAATAAAACTTGCTACACGAAATTTCTCTGATACTTCCGGCAAATTTGATGTCATTTTTTAATTTTAATAATGCTAAAACCGAATCGGTACCAGGTTCAATTCCATGTTCTTTCATTGTATTTTGATATTTAGCTTATCGTAAAACATTTGCATTGTATAAATGGGCTGGCTCAACACTACCAAATTCTATTAATTTATCGGCATTTTCAGCACGCCACAAGTAGGTTGATTTCCCTTTTAGCTGCTCCAATACATTCACTCTAGACTTTAATAATATTCCTAGTGTCGAGAGTTGAAACGTGAAGATCGATTCCGTCTGTAGTGGGTTCTGTTAAACTAGAGATGTTGATATCTGTTTTACACTCGTGACAACTTCCGTAGATTTTTGAAAAAAGTATCACCAGGTGTATTGCTTACTTTACTTTTTTTAAAAGCAAATGCGCATGGTATAGTTAAATGATGCCAAATTTTATAATACAACTGGTCAGTCCAACCTTTTTCTAACACCTCATATATGCGATTGTCATTAAACTGTTTTAGATGAAGACCGAGATCTTCCCATTCTTTAGGAGAAAGATGAATATTTTTGCGGATAGGTTTTAATTGAGGATCAGACAATGGAATTGACCAATTAGGACCTGTAGGTTTTAAAGTTTTTTTAACAGATTTATAATCCTCATGAACACCATTGGGATGGATCCGTCTAGAAACGTTGTTCCGATTTTCACGTATATAATTCCATATGTATCTTTTTGACATGGTGCCTTCGAAAGCATCAGAAGTATTTTGCAAAACGCAATCAGTCCACTGTAAATACTGGCCATTGCAAATAAACACAAAACTTTTCAGCGTATTATAAACGTAATCTGGACTATGAAGTGGTACCTTTGGCATATTCTTTGGTTAAGTAATAAAATTACGAATGTACTAAAACTGCAACAGAAAAAAATTCCAAAAATAACTTAACAAACTTAAATATAATATACATTACATTAGAACATAAATGTACATTACATTAGAACTGACTTAGATAAAGAACTATAACTATAAGAATAATTTCATTTAAATTAATAACTTATCAGCTTATTTATCCTAACTTTCAAATGTATAATGATATAATAATAATATAATCGAGTGCGAAAAAAGATGATTTAATACAAACTAAAAGATTTAAGAAAGTATAAATAGGTTTACCTTGTAGTAACTTGTGAAAAATAACATTCGGAGTACAATCAAGTACGAACAAATTGATGTAGATCTCTGTTGAATAAAAATTTCTTCTACTATATTCAATATTACTTGGAGAAATTTTTGCTTATAAATTTTGATAGTTAAAAACTACAGACATTCAAATATTTTATTGCTTTATTATTTCAAAAGATGTTTATCGACTGGATATTAGTTTAAAAATTAGGGCGTCGGCATCAAAAGCCGTTTCTTCTAAATATTGTTTGCTTATAGTCGGGATATACTTAAGTCACGTACGCCCTCTATATATTCGGTTTATATTTGAGTCATGAGTTTTTTTATTGATCTTTTATCAAACAAGAGGAAACATGCTATAACATCGTTTAAAACAATTTATAATGGTGCCATTAGTATTTTAAACGAATTACATATTGAGATTACGAAATAAACCTGAATCAGAGAAATAGACCAACCGTAGCACAACCTAAAATAAATAATAATAAAATAAAATCAAATAATTATTTCAATTATGCTACAATTGAGTACATACAAATAATATTCAAACTTTGTACTCCAACTTAATAATTTAAGTTATCTAAGTATAATCTAAGTAATTTTTATCAATTTCCTATGATCCATAATAATAACTGATATATCAGTAACACTAATTGTGTTTTATGAAAATCGATAAAAGTACATTAAAGTACATTCAATTGAATTGTTTGTAGCTTGGAAAATATTCGCCTCCCTTAAACAGGGTTTTTTTGTACCTTGAATTGTATGTACCTTGGAAATGTATATGTAAATAATTGTAATATTACTAACACTAATTGTTTTTTATAAAAATCGTTAAAAGTACATAAAAGTACATTCAATTGAATTGTTTGTACCTTGGAAAATAATCGCCTCCTTTAAACAAGGGTGCTGTATATGTAAATAATTGTAATATTACTAACACTAATTGTTTTTTATAAAAATCGTTAAAAGTACATAAAAGTACATTCAATTGAATTGTTGGTACCTTGGAAAATAATCGACTCCCTTAAAAGGGGGTGCTCACTTTTTCTAAATGAATATTTTTCGTTTTTTGGTAAAGGTACAAAAAAATTTACTCTCAGTACATTCAAGTACAAACGAAATGGAATATAAAAATTGGTTCCAAGTATAATTTTGAAGAAACCGGGTGCTAAGTTGATAGAGCTGACGACAGCACCGATATTTCAGTACAAAAAGAACTAATTTTTGATTTTAAATATCGTGATAATGATATAAATTACAAAACTGTATTTGTTGGTATTTGTAAACTCGAACATTGTGACAGCAAGTCAATTATAACAAAAAAATAAAATAATTGTGTTATACATAACTTGAAGATCAAATAGTATATTTTGTAACTACAGCGGTAAGTTGCCAATTGGTCATGAGAGCGAAATTTGGCGCACGAACAAAGTGAGTGCGCACATTCGCTTGAGAGGTCAATTGACAATACCGCCTGCGAGGGGACGGATCTTACAAGTTTGGGATCCAGGAGCCATCTGAAAAAATAGAATAAAAAATGACGAATATGCTTTTTCAATTGTCTCCGGCGATGTGGATTCATCATGAGAACTCTCATCAGCCTCCGGTATCACCATATAATTTACACTCATTTTAAAAAGTTTTCTTTAATTTTTATTTTGTAATGAAACAAAATTTCTGTCACTTTCACGTCACTTTTTTAATTTTGAGGTCTTGATTGTGTTTATTTTACTTATTTAATTGTTTTTTTTTTAATGTAACTTAGCGGTATTGAATATTTGCGTTATCCAAGTTATGTGGTAACGCAACAAAAAATGACATTTCTCGCACTAAAAGACGTGCGCCCAGATAGTACTTTTAACGCATGAGTAATAAAAATATTATAATGTGTACTGGAGATAATGTTATAATTGGAAAGAAAAGTGGGGTAGCTGCAAAATGTACATGTTATGCAGAACATAAAAATTTACTCAGAACTGTTTACACAATGTTTTACCGAGCGAGTATGAAAAGCAAAAATTTGAAGATTTAGCTCAAGAAACTGCACATGATGCCATATAATTTAAACTAATCAATGAAGTTAAGTAGTTTTCCAGATATTTCGCAGTTAGTGCAAAAATTACGACCGATATTTCAAATATATATATAAATATATACATATATATATATATATATATATATATATATATATATATATATATATATATATATATAATGCAATTTGTCCAACGTGTCTAAATGCATTTGGAAAGACGATTTCCCGATGACGATCAAAAAACAATGGTAAGCACTTGATAATGAGATTGTTATAAATTCAGGAAAAAAATTTAATTTTGGAAAACAAAATATAATGAATCTTTCCGAAAAATATTCTATATTTATAAAAACTTAAAACAAGCGGAACACAGTCTGAATATATAAATATATTCAGCCTTTCCGGAGCTCTATAACAATTACTTATGGACTGAAAGCTATAAATGGACTGAAAGCTATAAATTAACTTACAAATTTCATATGAGATTTGTTTTGGTAGTTCTAAAAAGACTCTGTAATTGTTATAGAACTCCGGAAAGGCTCCGCATAACGTAGGATGGTTTTACCAATTCTATTCTATATTTATGATAAATTACAATATTGACATTGATAAATTATGAGATGAATATTCTGAAATAAAAATTGCAATATTGAAGAAGTAGTCTACACTTCTTCAATATTGCAATTTTCATTTCAGAATATTCATGGATTGTTCAATACATTCGACTATACGGTAACTTTCTTACTAACCCATTCATAATTTTCTAATCTTGCTATGCTTTATATTTATATAATGGGTATCTTCCGAGGGTCCAGCGCGGATTACGAACGGGGATTTTCAGTCAGGAACTCCATTAAAAGAAAAGATCGCAACAGACAGCAATATAAACATCAAGGTGATCTAATGAGAATAAAAATACATTTATCAAATGGGCAAATAATTAAAACAGAGTTTTAAAAAAATATGCAATACTATTATTTTGCTACTTGATAATATGGTTTGAATAAATAAAAGTATAAAAAAATTGCTCAATTCATTTCTAATTTAATTTTTTTGCTGACACTTGACTTTGGATCGCGCAGCTCTAACAAAAATTAGAGGGAACAATATATAATTAAAGATTTATATTTATATTAAATTTAGTATACTAATAAAAAAAAAAGAAATAGTTAAATATGTATATTTAAAAAAAAAACGTGGTTATTGTTTTGATTTTATTCCATTTTTTTGCCCACCAAAAAATTCCGTAATATTAAATTGGCCAGCCTAAGAAAAACTTTGGGAACCCCTGGTGTAGAGTGAAGATAGGTTAAAGGCTATCTGAAAGATTTGAGGTTAGGAAAGGGCTAAAACAAGGGTGCCCGTTAAGTCCACTACTATTTAATCTGTATACTGCGGCCCTCGAGAAAACGCTAAGCTTGGGTCAAGCCGGAGGGGTGGTAATAGGGGCGAAAAAGATTTGGAGTTTAGCTTATGCGGACGACGTCGTTTTCTTAGCAAGTACGAAAGTGGAAATGAAAGAAGTGTTGGTACGATTGGAAAAGTTTCTTAAAAATCGTATGTAATGTGGGTAAATGTGCTGAAAACAAAGTGTATGCTGTTTCAGAAGAGAAAGGGATCAAGGAAAGAAAGTTTGGAATGGGAAGCGGGTGAAATAGAACAAGTTAGCAGTTTTAAGTACCTAGGCTTCATGTTCCAACAAAATGGGTGGTGGGCTGCACATATCAAGCATATAGTTAAAAAATCGTGGGTGGCCGCTAACAGGCACTGGGATCCATGCAGAGTGTACCTAAGTGAAAATTTTAGGGCGAAAATGATTGTATGGAAGGCGTGCGTAAGTAGTATTATGATGTATGGGGCAGAAATCTGGGGTGTGAAAGAGGAAAACGACAAAGAGAGAGTGCAGTTACAGTTTATAAAAAGGGCCATGCAGCTAGAAAAGTCGATCCCCTGGTACATCGTTCAACAGGAAACAAATTCTAACAAGGTGGCAAACAACGCGGTTATGATAGTGGCTAAATCTGATAGGAAAGTGAATCGTGCAGGAGACGAAAGAATAGTGAAAGAAGTTCTGAAAGTGTTAAGAAAGCAGGGTAAAGGGAGAAATAAAGAAACAAAATGGGGATGCCTACGCAATCGAATGTATGAAAGAGGAGGGTGGAACCAAGAAGAGATCGAGAGAATGATGAATGAGGGAATGTTAGTGGAATGGATTCTGGCAGATAGACTACTGGAGATAGAGCTGCAAGAGAGGCAAAGACACATAGATAAGGGTACCTATAATAGAGACTACAGCAAAATCCAAGTTTTTGGCAGATGTCCCAAATATCTAGTCAATCCTAAAGCCCCACAGGTAACGCCTGGCCGGGTTTAGGTGCGGTAGTGAGGAAATGGGTCGAAGATATTGGATGACTGCAACAGATAGGACTTGTCGAGCATGTGGAGAAGGGGAGGAGCTGTGGGAACAATAGGTGTTAAGTTGTAAGAAATGTGAATGGAGCGAAGAGGAAAAGTCAGTGGCGAAAAACTGGAAAAATTTTATGGATGAGTTTATTTTGTGCACATGGAAAAAATATCGAAGTGCAAAGGACAGGGTTAAAGGTTTTTTTTGTTTCTTTTTATTTATGTTTTTATTTATGTTAAACAGGATCTAAGAACTTATGAACTGTTTATTGTTTCTGTATTAATTTGGATATTTTTATTTTCCGTTTCATTCTGGTGTTTTTCTTTTTGTTCTTTTGTTTTATTTTTTATTCTTATTCTTTTGGATGTTTTCTTTTTCTTTGGATGACACTAATGTACGAACTGTCGTGTATTTACATTTATGCCAAGAAAGGATTATTATATTATTAAAAAAGTGTAATTTGTTTCATTGCAAAATAATGAAAATTAAAGAAAATGTTTTAAAATGAGTGTAAATGGTGATACCGTAGACTGAGTAGATTTCTTATGACTAATCCACACCACCGGAGAAAAAGCAAAATTTTCATTTTTGATTCAATTACCTTTGGATGGCCCCTGGATCCCCGCGCATGAGTAATAAAAAATATTGTTTGTTACACGGGCGGTATTCTCAATTTGATGCGAGAGCGAAATTGGGCGCACGAACGAAGTGATTGCAATACCGGTATAGCGGATTCCGATTACCGGTATTTCGAGCTATTTTGCAATTTCGTAAAACCGGTATTTGCTAAGGCAGTGGTCGGCAAACTTAATAGCCAAAGAGCCAAATATACAAATTAAAACGATTAAAAAAAAATTGAGAGCCAAATCTGTTTGTAAATAAAGTAAACCTTACTCATAATGTTAGGAACATTACATTACGGGTACACTGAATAAAACTTGATTTCATACGTAATAAGGACTTTATTCATAACAAATAATTTGATAAAGTATCCATAACCACACTACTTAATGTTCTCGCATCTTCTTTGAAATTTTGTTCAACTCCGGTTTGTAGGATGTTGTTTTTAATTTTAATAACATTTCCAGATTCTCATCAATGAGATGACTTTCAGTTTGCTTGTAATAAGATTCATACTCAAAAAAAAAAGTTTGCATGAATTGTTGAGCCGGAAAGAGAAATAACGGGAAATGCGAGGTTTTTCAGCTGATCGTAAGCGTCTGGCATACTATTCCAGGCGTTAAACTTCTCTTCCTTATCCAGGTCTTTCAAAGCAGACCACTTGTGTTGAGAACTTAGTTCACATTTGTTCTTCTCTAATATTTCCAAATCAACGCAAAGATGTTCAAATTTAGAGCTCCATATTTCAATATTTTTCAAATCCAGCAATTCTATTTCAAAGTTATCAACGTCAATGCCAAAAGGAAAAAAAATCAAATCTGTTAAGCGTAGCATAGAAGGGTTCTTGACGAATGCTTAGCTCGCTTTGCTGTTTTTAGAATCTTGAAACCTGCTGAAAAACGCTTCCCTCATATTTAAAATGGTTGTTTTAAAACAGTATTTGTCAATAGAGGAATTATTTCGACTAACATCGAAAATATTGTGTTCCCCTTCACTTGAAGCTGATTTAAATGAGACGTAACATCTACCGTGAAATAAAAGTTTTCGTTCCACTTATCATCTGTTAGTTCTGGATAGTAAACATCCATCTCGAGGAGAAATGATTTGATTTTTGGTAAAAAGGATGCGCAACGTTTTAAAACGTTCCCTCTGGACAACCAACATACGACGTCTCACGGAATAGGAAAACTGCTTACCTCGCCAAAATTAATATCGTAGGGCCAAGCAAGCCCGTAGGATATTTGTGCCAGAGCCACACTCAAGAGGCCAAAGAGCCGCATGCGGCTCCGGAGCCGCACTTTGCCGACCTCTGTGCTAAGGTAATATACCGGTATACATTTTGGAATAATTTTTCATCGATGTGGCAGTACCAACCTCAATCATTTGCTATCTCACTTCCGCTCCCATTTCAACTCTTTGTCTGACTAACCTCACATTTAATGTTCTAGTGAAATTTTTCGTGGTGTTTCAAACATTTGGATATTTTTTTAATTTGTGAGTTCCTTTTTTAGGGTTCCGTACCGAAAACGGAACCCTTATAGGATCACTTTGTTGTCCGTCTGTCTGTCTGTCTGTCTGTCTGTCTGTCTGTCTGTCTGTCTGTCTGTCCGTCTGTCTGTCTGTCAAGACCATTTTCTCAGGAACGCGTAGAGGTAACAAGTTGAAATTTGTACCAAATACTCGGGTCTGCGGTCTCTTTCGGCTGTGAAAAAATCAAACTTGTAAGTCAACGCGAACAAAAGATATGACCGTTTATGTCGCATATTTTGCGATTTCACAAGGGAATCAAAACCTATAGGGTACTTCCCGTTGACCTAGAATCATGAAATTTGGCAAGAAGCAGTGTCTTACAGCACATGTAAAGGGAAAAATCTGAAAACCGTAAATATGTAGTTTAATTACAAGAAAAATGCGAATTTACTTCGCAGTCCGTTTATGTTCCGTACGATGTTATGATTCTTCTCTCTCCTCTTTCCTCCCACCGCAGCCGACACTTTTATGGTATTTGCTAGCAACACGATAATAAATGTAAATTCGAAATTTACGGCCGATTGTTTATTTGCATTAGGGTAAATATTTTCAGTGCTATGATGAGGGTTCTTCTAAAACTCAGTATTAGTGTGTCTTTGTGTGTCTATTAGTTTGTCAACGAATAAAAGAACCAATAACTTAGATTTGGCATTTGATGCTCTGAAAACTATAAAACCAAGCTCAGTAGCTAGTGAACGAGTATTCTCAATTTCAGGCAATATTGTGTCCAAAATAAGAACAAGACTTTGCGACCGTTCAGTGGATATTTTCTGTTTTTTAAAATCCTATTTTCTTAGGAGAAATTAAATTTAGTGAAATAAATATAAATACCATTTGAATTTTTGTTTAAGCTTTCGTTATTTTCTGGAAGTAATATGCAATACTTATTAGGGTTCCGTACCGAAAACGGAACCCTTATAGGATCACTTTGTTGTCCGTCTGTCTGTCTGTCTGTCTGTCTGTCTGTCAGTCTGTCTGTCTGTCTGTCTGTCCGTCTGTCTGTCTGTCAAGACATTTTTCTCAGGAACGCGTAGAGGTAACAAATTGAAATTGGTATCAAATACTCGAATCTGCGGTCTCTTTCAGCTGTGAAAAAATCAAACTTGTAAGTCAACGCGATCAAAAGATATGACCGTTTATGTCGCATATTTTGCGATTTCACGAGGGAATCAAAACCTATAGGGTACTTCCCGTTGACCTAGAATCATGAAATTTGGCAAGAAGCGGTGTCTTACAGCACATGTCAAGGGAAAAATCTGAAAACCGTAAATATGTAGTTTAATTACAAGAAAAATGCGAATTTACTATTTGAAACTTATGAAAATTCACTAATGTTGTCGTAGTGGTATTGTCAGGCTCCAGAAGCATATGGATTGCATACAGTTAGGTCCTATTCTATGTTTATTCTGAATTTTCTTTGTTTATATTCGTTATGCATTCCATCACGTACGCTTTATATACATAATATATACAGGGTATATATTATGTCTAAATTTTGCTTTTTTTATAACCGACATGCGACATACTCAAGTCCCGTAACATCCTGTATATATTATATTTCGTCTAATTTTTATTTATAATCTACATAATATGTTGATAATCTACATAATAATACTATACTATACAAGTTTGTACGGAACCCTCGGTGCGCGAGTCACAACTCGCACTTGGCCGGTTTTTTTATATTATACTTTATTGTTCAATATATTTATGTTTGTAACGTGTATGTTTTTAGATTTATTAATTATGCATAATGAATGACTTCAATGAACATAAAAAATCTGCCGATAATAGTTCGGCTTGGTTTTGTTATTTATATAATGATACAAATTTAATAGAAGGATGTAAAACATGTTCGAGCCAAGGATATACAATATTGTTATGCCACTCAAAGATCAGACACGCCACTGTCTATTGAATTATACAGCGCATTGCAAATTCACATTGAAAGATATATCGCACATCCAACAGACAAGTGATACAAGTGCGAATTACTTATTTCCAAAAAATTTTAAGTTTATACGAAATGATGAATTACGTCAACATACTTTTTAGACTAATCGAAAAATAATTTTTTCCACTTTGATTCAACATCCAGGTGTGGAGTGCTGAAGGTTCCCCCACGATTGTCTGAGAACGACTGTTTATCCGCCATCTTTCTGTTGAAAATCTGCTCAGATGAAAAAAGACCATTTCCGCTTTCTGGCGGACAATAATTGAATTAAACCAAAATCGACTTCATAATACTAAAAACAACATCCTAGATACTCAATTTTCAGTTTAAGTTGAAATATTGCGGTTTCGCACTTGTATCACTGTTCTGTTGGAAGTGCGATATCGTCGGCGACACAAGAAAACCTCGTAACTCCTAACACGTTTAAGAGTGAGATAGTTATACCATTGCAGATATCAGATTCTGCGACATATATGGTATAACTATCTCACTCATTTTTTTATGAGTTACGAGGTTTTCTTGTGTCGCCGACAATATTGAGCTAGAAAAAGTTTTAAGGTATTCACATTATTTTATAGATTTTATGAGAGAAAACGTAAAGGAAGAATTGGTTAACAAAGTCTAATTTATTTAAGTTCGTCTTAAATTTCCACAAGTACGTTTATGAAGAAAAAAATATTAAATAAAACTATCCTTAGGCTTCTGATGAGGAGGATCTGATGAGGAGGAAGATGATGTTGATGTTAATATCGGAAAAGAATTGTCCCTCAAAACGAAATTACAATTAGCCATACATAAAAAAATGGTTTCCCAAAGGATAATAGAAAAGTAATAAAAAAATAGATTTATCCAAAACTGTCAAACGAGAGACCGAGCTGTTAGCAGATGAAGGATTTCAAGCCAAATATTTGGAGGAAATATATCGCTCATGTGGTAGGAAAAGCCAAACCCGCACTTAAGGAGTGCAGAAATCGAGCAGGGAAAACATAGCAAAACGTCACACAATCTTGCGATGGATGTACACCATGATATTGAGACCTGCGATCACTCACGTGGCAGTTGCGTGGGGAAGTAGAACCAATCTGGTCTCTATGAAGAATCAACTTGAGAAGATTAAAATACTGGCTTGTGTCTTTATCATGGGGGCGATGGTGTTATGCCCAGCAGCAGTAGTGGAGCTGCTGCTGGATCTGACTCCGTTGCACCTTATCGTGGAGGGGGCCACCAGATCGGCGATTGTTAGGTTCAGCAAGAAAGGAATAGGCAGAGGTAAAGTAATCGGAAGCAGAGACCGAAACATCCTCGCTGTCAAGATCCACTGGCTGGAAGCAGGGAAAGACGAAATGGTATGCAAATACCATTTCTAGTAAATCTGCACAGTAATCTGTAGTAGTAAAGCCGATTGGAGCGATGAATCCTCAGCATACCACATAGAGCAAATTGCAAATTATGTCAAGTGGAATACGTATGGCTCGAAGAAAAAGGAAGGTACTAGTGCAGGAGTGTTTGGAACTCGTACCAAATACTTTTAATCCATGGGAATCTAGCCAAGTATCTTCCAAGCAGAGGTACATGCAATCGAGAGATGTGCGCAATTTAACCGCTACAGGAACTATGTCGAAAAAGGAATTGTTATCCTGTCAGATAGCCAAGCAGCCATCAAGGCCATTAACTCATACACCATCAGATCCAAACTGGCATGGGACTGTGTGGGAAAACTAAACAAGCTTGGCAGAGAATATAAAGTAACGCTATTCTGGGTAGCGGGACACACTGGTATAGATGGAAACGAAGAAGCCGATCACATGTCTTCTGCAGATAAATCCCCTATACATTTTATTTGTCCAACCAATATTAAAGAAGTTATAAGCAAAATTTGGCGCTAAATTTTTGTACATTCCTGAATTCCGAGTTCTGTGTAGCCCTCTGAGAGTTCTGAACAAATCTCCAATACAATTTCTTTGTCCAACCAATATAAAAGAAGTTTCAAACAAAAACGAAGCGCTATTTTTGTAGAAGTTATTCGCTCCGTGCATAACCGCGCTTAGCGCCCCCCGTGGACAAAAAGACAACTTCGTGTGCAATAACAGTGTATAAAAACAACAGGCAAAAACAAAAAATAATTAATTTAATAAAATATACGATATTTGACAGCTGAAAAAAATATAGGTCTTGTAATACGTCAATTCTGTAATAAGATACCATCGAGATAATAATTTTAAATTAAATTCATAATGGATAAAATAATTAAAACTGACTTTGAAAAAAAATTCCACTATATTGATTTTAATAAACAAAAAAATGTGAATGGTACAAAAGTAAGTGAGATTAAAGTTGTTGATGTTGAAGAGTTTAGAATTAAAAATCAAGGAACTACAATTATATTTAAGGTTTTTCGGCGAACTAATGTTACTGAAGCTCCATATAAAGTAGAGTTGCAGATTGCAAAAGAAGTTGAGATTATTTATGAAATAACTAATTTGATAATATATTATGAAACTTTGTGTGGAAAGTAAAGGTTATCTGACTGAAAACAATAAAATTCATAGTTTGAATTTCCTGTAGTATTTTCACAATTCGCCACAGAAAACTTGAAAACGTCTTTTGGCCTTGAATACATTTTCAATTTATGAACTTTATTAGTTTATGTCAAATAATTAAATACTTTTTTATTTAGCAATTTATATATATATATATATATATATATATATATATATATATATATATATATATATATATATATATCAATATATGGACCGTTTATTTTGAAGTGGTGTAAGTCCATTTAATAAAAAAATGAGATATTGCGCAATTTATGCTTAATTCAACTTTTTATTTATTACTAATAAGTATTTCATATCTTAAAAACTGCCAATGTTTTGTTCAATTTAGTTCAATTTGTTCAATTAGCCAGTATAGAAAATTGCATAGGAACTAATATGTTTAACTTCAATTTTCCCGAAACAACAAAAATTGGACTTACACCACTTTCAAAATAAACGGTCCATACAGAAATAAATAATAAATAATGACGTAACTACACATGAAGTTCTTAAAAGTGTCACCTTTGGCAGTAGTGCTGTTGCGCTTTGAGCGAATATACGCAGAATCTGAATACGTTTATGTTTTATTTCTAATCGACAATGTTGCATTTTTTTCAAACGACCAGCACTATTTATTAATACTATTTCATTTTCTGTAATCTACACAACTGAAAATATATTTTTATTTTACTTGAAAAGTACATGATCTATATGTCAAAAATTTTAATACACCAAGTTATTATAATATACAAGTTATGTTTGTTCATTATTCTCTTCAAATCTGTTTGATCTTGTTTGATCTCTTATCCAGATTCCTCGCAGGCATCTTCATCACGTAAATGACCAAATGTGTTACTACTTTAATTGCATTCGGGAGGACACATTTTGGACTTAGATAAGTAGTCATACTCTTGCCAAATGTACACATTTAACGTGAAAGTTGTATAATGTCCACCAATTTTTTTATCCGAATTAATTCTATAATCAGCAACTCCTACTAATCTGTAGACTAGGGTGTTTACCGTAACAAATTTCGCTATACATTTCAAAATACATTTCTTCCTCAAAGCTACTGGAACTCTTGTTCGTAATTTTTGCAAGTCACAATTGAGAGGCCAATCATCAAGAAACATCCAAAATTTTGAACATTCACTGTCGTGGTCTTGCATATCTCACACACAGAACGATCCTTATTTACTAAATTGTCAATGGGTTATAATTTAATAAATAAATGCCGCATTTTTGCTTATAACTTCTTTAATATTGGACAAAGAAATTGTATAGGAGAATTGTTCAGAACTATCAAAGAACTACTCAGCACATTTTTTTTTAATTTTCATCGAAAGAATTTTATAATTAAATTTATCGATATTGATTTTAAAAGAATGTCTAATATGATTTTTTTGTTTACCTGCCGTGGTACTATCAGAAAACGTATTCAGAAGTTTTTGCTAAAAACATTAAAGCAAAATAACATTTTGCTAAAAAAATGTGGAATTCTATGTGTTATTAATTAAGAACTCTAGAATTCTCCATAAAGAACTGAAATATCTCATCAGAACTCTTTTTCCTGAAAGAAAGGGGGAACATGAAGTTGGCCCCCAAATAGTTTTTCTCGATTTATGGGGAGCAAGGAAGGAGCCTCTACGCAGCAATGTGTTTAATTTCAAATTACCAAACAAACGTCAACAGACGGCTAATCCTCCCACCACGAAATCATCACCACTGTCATTAAAATGGCAAAACAACGCAAAACCACAAAAGGCTCTCCTTAGCAGGGCCGGATCTATACAAGGGCTTTTTGGGCTGCAGCCCAGGGCCCCGTGGATATAATGGGCCCCCAACGCCCATTGAAGACAATGGACAGTATTATAAATTTTAAAAATATCTAAAATTTAAAAAAATCCTATCATAAAGTTGGCAACCCTACGATCATTAAACCGTATGCGCGCCAAATCACTTTTGTTCTCGCCGCCAAAGTGAAAACGGACTAACAATTAGTGTTTATTGTTTATAGTGTACTGTGTTTAGTGTTTAGTTTACTAAAAAGTTAAAAATTATAAAGACCGTACCTTTCTCTTATTTTACTTATAATTGAAAGAAATCAGCAAAGTCTTACATAAGATTTCCTGCTTTTAGTAAGTAAGTATAAATAAAAAATTGCTACCAATCAATCGTGGGCCCAATTTATCACGGACGACAAAGAAAAATCTTACGTTGAAATCAAAAGTCGTGATGTTTTTGTGTGTATATTATTTTTTATTAGTAAATAAACTCTAATCGATTTTTTAATGAAAATTTGCGAATTGCTGCACACAGTACAAAGTATCACAATGTTACGAGAGGGACAATATTACATCCATTATCTCTCTTGCACTGTTTATTTTCAAAAAAATATCAAGTTCTTTGTTTATTTTCAGAAAAATATGAAAATCTTATTTAACATGTCTGCTAGAAAATATAAAAGTGGAGCTGAAAAACGAAAATTACAGTTAGATCGAGGAAAAGAAAAAAATAAATGTGCAAAAATTGAAACTTTTTTTAAATTAGAACATAAAAACGAGAATGTAATAGCTACAAATCCATTATTAAGCGAAAAGGAAGGGAACTTAGGGGGCGGAAAGTCGAAATACCAAGAAAAACATACCAGTTATGAAAATATGCAAGATCTTGACTACCAGCAACCCTCTGATCCCTCTGAGAGCGATATTGTTGTTCAGCAAGAGCACATTAATACCGAGGTGGAAAGAAATTTAGGACATATTCAGTTTGAGTTTGAGAAATATGTTGACGATGGCTTGTTGCCAGTTTTGCTAAATAATGACTTTATTCATGACATCCTATCACATGAAATGACTGACTTTCAAAATAAAGATTCGAAAAATATATATCCATCTTCAGTAAAAAAATACAAAGAACAAAGTGTTATATTTCGTTAAGAAATTGAAAAATGGCCCATTACTGGAAAGATCGTGGTTATGTTATTCAACCAGTGTTGGTAGTGTTTTTTGTTTGCCTTGCAAACTTTTTTCCAAAACCCCTTCTCAATACACAAACGGATTTTCTGATTGGAAACACGTAGGAACTTATTTAGAAAATCACGAAAATTCTAATGAACATAAGAGTTCAATGTTAGTGTCGTTGACACGAAAAGAAAATAAGTCTGTTTTAGACAAGCAGTTTCAGGATCAACTAAGGAAAGAAACAGAATATTATCACAACGTCCTAAAACGGGTTATTCCAGTGGCAAAATTTCTGAGTATAAGGGGCTTAGTATTTAGAGGTTCCGAGGAAGTATTTGGTTCTCCATATAATGGTAACTTTATGGGTGCTCTGGAGCTATTGGCAGAATTCGAGCCATTCATTCGTGAACATATTGAACAAACAGAACTGCGACAAAACCGATAATATCGTACTTATCAAAAACAATATATGAGGAAATAATTGAGATTATGGGCAAACAGATAATTGAGAAAATTAAAACTCAAATAAATAACGACGACACAAAATACTATTCAATTGTCATGGATTCAACCCCAGATCTGTCTCACAATGATCAACTTGCTATTGTATTACGATACTGTTTTCGAGGAAAAGTTTATGAAAGATTTGTGTCGTTCATTAAAATTAGTAGTCATACTGGCTTACATTTATTTAATATTTTACAAGACTTTTTAGAAACAAATGGACTATTACTGGATAATTGTAGAGGGCAGTCTTATGACAACGCTGCTAATATGGCGGGTCACTACAATGGTGTACCAGCACGACTAAAACAAAAAAATAAATTTGCAGATTATGTGCCGTGTGCTGCGCATTCCCTTAACTTAGTTGATGAAGAATCTGTTAAGGTTTCAACCGAAATTATGAACTTTTTTGGAATAGTACAAAAAATATTCGTTTTCTTTTCTGCTTTGACCCATAGGTGGGAACTGCTAAATCGTGAAACAAAATTTAAATTAACGTTAAAAAGTTTAAGCCAGACCAGATGGTCTTGTCACTATGATGCTGTCCGAGCTTTGAAAAATACATTATAAAAATATTAAAAAAATTTAGTGAAAATGAGGATGAAAAAGTTGATTTTCGAAAAGAAGCAGGAAAATTATTTAATAAACTGGCGCAACTCGATACTGAAATTTGAATTATTTTTTGGGAAGAAATTTTTGAGAGATTTAATTTAGTTAGCAAAAAATTACAGAGCCCTGGTTTAGATATTTGTGAAGGCAATACGTTAATTATGTCATTAAAAGAGTTTGTCAGCAATATACGGCACCAATCAGATCTGAAACTAAAGCAATACGAAGAGAAAGCTAAAAAGTTAAGTACAAGTGTGGGAACAGAATACAGTGACATAAACAAGAGACGTATTACTTCAAAATTTTCAGATAAATCTACAGATATAGTCTCTGGATACGGCGCAGAAAAATTTAAAAGAGACACGCTAAACATTGGGTTGGATAAGCTAATTATGGACTTAAATAGAAGAAGCCAAGTCTATCAGACATATAGCAACATATTCAAATTTTTAATGGATTTGCAAGACAAAAACATGGAGTACATAGATCTGGAAAGTGCCCGTAATATTATTGATTATTATTCAGATGACGTAGACGAACATTTAGTGCATGAGTGTATTCAGTTAAAATCTTACCTATTACAGTCTAAGCCAGAGTCTTACTCCTCTTGCAGTGACATTTTTATGCTAATTTTTGAAAAGAAACTTATTGATGTTTTTCCAAATTGCTATACCATCTTAAAGATTTTTTTATCATTGCCAATCACTAGCTGTGAAGCAGAGCGTGTTTTCTCCAGGATGTCGTATATAGAAAACAAATATAGGACAACAATGTCAAACAATAGACTAAATCATTTATCAGTCCTTTCCATAAATTGTGATATAACAAAGGACTTAGAATGTGATGAGCAAATAAAGGAATTTGCAGCACAAAAATGCAGAAAGGTTGTTTTATAATTTATAAAAGACATAAGTTATATGAAATAAATTTTATTGTTTTCTTTTTTTTCCTATACCGTGTACCTAGTACATTATTATCGAAAACATTTTTTTGACAAAATGACAATTAGTTGATTAATTAGGGCCCCCAAGTAGTATTAGCCCAGGGCCCCACAAAACCACGGTCCGCCCCTGCTCCTTAGAGATAACTTTGACTATATTCAGCATTAATATCGAGGAAATAACGAAAAACAAACAGGACATACTCTCCCAGTTAAGTCAAACTACAAATTGCTACATACTGTGGGTCCAGGAAACACACAGATGAAGATGAAAATTCGAGTAAACCGGCCGTTACTGGAATGAACCTAAGCATTGAATCCCCCTATTTATTATTAATATTATAGATCCCGCTATTTCATCGGTAGCAAAAAATAACCAAGACGCCATTGAAACTCTCAAGGTAGAAATTGGAAAAATTATACAACCTATACTACTACAGTACCTTCTGTATACAAACCGCCAGGAAAATACCACAGCTTTTCCCATACAAACAACTTCCAGACACAAAACACAAAATTCGTTATTGGAGATTTTAATAATCACCATATTATGTGGGGATATTACCGCAACGACTCAAATGGAGATCTTGCGGAACAATGGGCCGAGTCAAACGGTCTATCAGTGATTCATAAAACCAAACTACCCTGCTCCTTTATTAGCAAGATATGGAAACGAGGCTACAACCCGGACCTTTGTTTCGCATATGGCAGCATTGAGCAACAGTGTACAAAGGTTGTCTACAACCTTATACAAAATTTTTACAAAAAAAACACCAAGAATCCCATTTAGAAGACGTTTCAAATTTAAAAGGGCAAACTGGAATGGTTTCACAAAAACCCTCGATAATGCAATCCATACAATCGAATCAACTCCAAAGAACTACGAAGTTTCTGTGGACTTAGTCAAGCGCATATCTAAAGAACACATCCCAAGAGGTTGTAGACAACAGTATGTACTCGTAGTACCCGAGTATCAAACGACACTAAAGGCCTAATGGAACGATATAACAAGTTATATGAAGAAGATCCATTTGTGTTGTCCAGTCTTATCTAGTCTTGTACAGTTTTGTCCAGTCTTGTCCAGTCTTTTCCAGTCTTGTCCAGTCTTGTCCAGTCTTGTCCAGTCTTGTCCAGTCTTGTCCAGTCTTGTAAAGTCTTGTCCAGTCTTGTCCAGTCTTGTTCAGACTTGTCCGGTCTTGTCCAGTCTTGCCCAGTCTTGTACAGTCTTGTCCAGTCTTGTCCAGTCTTGTCCAGTCTTGTTCAGGCTTATCCAGTCTTGTCCAGTCTTGTCCAGTCTTGTCGAGTCTTGTCCAGGCTTGTCCAGTCTTGTCCAGCCTTGTCCAGTCTTGTCCAGTCTTGTCCAGTCTTGTCCAGTCTTGTCCAGTCTTGTCGAGTCTTGTCCAGTCTTTTCCAGTCTTATCCAGCCTTATCTAGTCTTTTTCAGTCTTCTCTAGTCTTATCCAGTCTTGGCCAGTCTTGTCCAGTCTTGTCTAGCCTTGTCTAGTCTTGTCTGTCTAGTTTATCTAGTCTAGTCTGTTTAGTTCTAATCTTCACTGTCTAATTTTTTTAAATTGTTTTTAATTTTCTCTAAATACAATATTTTATGTAAAATATGTTACAATATGAGTATCAAACGACACTAAAAGCCTAATGGAACGATATAACAAGTTATATGAAGAAGATCCATTTGTGTAGTCCAGTCTTGTCTAGTCTTGTCCAGTCTTGTACAGTTTTGTCCAGTCTTGTCCAGTCTTGTACAGTCTTGTCCAGTCTTGTCCAGTCTTTTACAGTCTTGTCCAGTCTTGTCCAGTCTTGTAAAGTCTTGTCCAGTCTTGTCCAGTCTTTTTCAGTCTTGTCCGGTCTTGTCCAGTCTTGCCCAGTCTTGTACAGTCTTGTCCAGTCTTGTCCAGTCTTTTTCAGGCTTATCCAGTCTTGTCCAGTCTTGTCCAGTCTTGTCGAGTCTTGTCCAGGCTTGTCCAGTCTTGTCCAACCTTGTCCAGTCTTGTCCAGTCTTGTCCAGTCTTGTCCAGTCTTGTCGAGTCTTGTCCAGTCTTTTCCAGTCTTATCTAGTCTTTTCCAGTCTTCTCTAGTCTTATCCAGTCTTGGCCAGTCTTGTCTAGCCTTGTCTAGTCTTGTCTGTCTAGTTTATCTAGTCTAGTCTGTTTAGTTCTAATCTTCACTGTCTATTTTTTTTAAATTGTTTTTAATTTTCTATAAATACAATATTTTATTATAATTCCGAAATTTTAGTTTGTTTCTGTTCATTAAAGTAAATAAAACTTAAATTTATCAGAAATTTGCAAACATATTGGCAACATGTTTGATTGAAGGACAGCAGTTGAATCTTGGGATGTTCTTGAGCACTTGAATTAAATCACTGAAATTGTTCATCACTATTCAAACCGAACCAAGTTTTTATAGACTGCAATAAAAAATCAAGTGAAATTTGTGAAATAAAACATCTCGGCTTATAAATATTCATTCGACAAAATATTTGATTAGCTTGTAATTGTTTTTTAAACAAATATTTGTGTCTTGCTTTGATATAGGTTATGTTAGTTACGTGTGATTTTACTTTAGCAAATTCAAATCAAGAAAATTTGTTTTAAAGACAGTTACTAATTAAAATCTGATATTCTAGCGAAAACATATTAATTAACAGCAAAATTTACTTACTTTTTATACACTTGAAACTGCCAAATTTGTAAATCAATTCCAATTATAAATTGACGCGAAACAATTACAATCTGCCATATTGTTTGCAAATGTCAAAATCAACAGATAATCCTCCGGACGAATGTCACCGCCACCCGAAATCCATATTAAACTCAATATGCGAGTACTGACTTTTGACCTAGATTGTATACAGAAATCGCTATAAAAATCTTCTCGATTTATTTCAAGGGCGTACCCAGGATCAGAACTATGGAGGGGCAGCAGAATTATGCATTATGAAATGAAGTATCCATCTATCGTACAATCTTAGAACAGCTTCCCCGTGCTCTTTGCACCCGAAGACGCCAGGGTGAGGTTTTAACAATGTCTGCCCCTCGCTAGGTACTCCCTTTATTAATTAGCCAATAGAAACGCGACAAGTGGCAAAGTCTCCGAAGAAATAAATTCACAGATACCCCTTCGGTCGAAAGTCAATACCAATCGAAACACCTTTCGAACTCATTAGACTTTTGACCAAGACTGTATAAAGAAACAGCCACTAATACGACAAATCCTCTGGAGCAATTAGCCAATAGCAACGCGATAGGAAGTGGCTAATCTTCAGCAAGCACGAATATTAAAAGAAATACAAAATTAAAAATTGAGGGGGACCTTTAGATCACTAGTTGTAGTTATATTTAAATAAACATAAAAATACGAAAAATAGCTAGAATATAATTAATATTTAACCCGTTCGCCAGGGAAGTAGTTGTTTCAATATGACATTTCGCACCTCCAACAGAAAAGTGACACAAGTGCGAAATCGCCATTACAACTACAACTGAAAATTGGGTATCTAGGATGTTGTTTTTGGTATTATGAAGTCGATTTTGGTTTAAATCAATTATTGTCCGCCAGAAAGCAGAAATGGTCTTTTTTCATCTGTGCAGATTTTCAACAGAAAGATGGCAGATAAACAGTTGTTCTCAGACAATCGCAGGGGAATCTCTTCAGCACTCCACAGTTGGATGTTGAATCAAAGTGGAAAATTTTATTATTCGATTAGTCTAAAAAGTGTTTTGACGTATTTCATCATTTCGTATGAACATAAAATTGCAATTTTTGGGAAATCAGTAATTCGCACTTGTGTCACTTATCTATTAGATGTGCGATTGTGCTTATTGTGGAATAAGGAAGAAACGGAGCAGTTAAGGATAGTATACTGGAACACAGCGGGGATAAAAAACAAAGACAATGAGTTTTAGGAATATTGTGGAAAATTTGATGTAGTGGGATTGGTAGAAACGTGGGTGGAAGAGAAGGGGTGGGAAAAATTGGAAAAAATAATGCCGAAAGAGTTTAAGTGGAAGTGTCAATTTGCAGAGAGGGTAAGCAGGAAAGGAAGAGCTAAAGGGGGGATAATAATGGAAAAAATAATGCCGAAAGAGTTTAAGTGGAAGTGTCAATTTGCAGAGAGGGTAAGCAGGAAAGGAAGAGCTAAAGGGGGGATAATAATGGGAGTGAAAAAGGGGTTTGGAAGAAGAAAACAGAACCGAAGCAAAAGAAGAAAGAGGCATTATGGAAAGAACGGTGAAAATTAGACAGAAAAAATGGAGAATTATAACAATATACAGCAGAAGTATGAAAGAAACGAAGAGAATGATAGAAGTGCGAGTAAAACAGCAAGACGAGGGAACTCTGGTGATTGGGGGGGACTTTAACGCAAGAATTGGAGAAAAGGGAATACGGCTAGAAGAAGAACAAACAACAATAGAAAGAAGACCAACAAAAGACGCAACAGAAAACGCCGAAGGGAGACTACTGATAAGTCTAGTAGAAGAAAGAGGGTGGGACATACTTAATGGAAACAGTATAGGAGATGAGAAAGGAGAGTACACATATATCGGACCAAGAGGGGAGACAGTTATTGACTATGTTATGGTGAATGAAGAAGCATGGGATGAAATAGAACAATTCAAGGTGGGAGAAAGAGTCGAGTCGGATCATATGCCATTGGAAGTGAAGACAAAGGGAAGAGAGAAAAATAGAAGAAGTGAGAAGGATGTTAGAAGAAAAATTGTTAAGAATATCTGGACGGAAGAAGCAATAGAAAATTATAGAACAAGACTTAGGGAGGCTAGATACGAAGAGGAAGGGATAAACGAAAATGTGAAAGAACTGGGTGATCACGTAAAAAATGCAACAGAAAAAAAAGTGATAGAGACAAGAGTGAAGGTGGGGTCTTGAAAAAACGAGTGGTGGGATAAAGAATGCAGGGAAGGGAAGCAATCAGTAAGAAAGAAATTAAGAAATTGGAAAAGAGGAAAAGCAAGTAATGAGGATTACAAGAGAGCACGCAAGAGGTACAAATTAGTATGCAAGGAGAAGAAGCAAAAGAAATGGATGGAAGAAGAACTAAAGATGAAAGGCATAAAGACGGAAGAAGAGGTATGGAAATACATAAATAGGGAAAGAAAGAAAAAAGTAGAAAGAGTGAGTAATAGAATTACTATGGAGGAATGGAGAAAGTACTTCAGTCAGCTGCTGGGTGGTGATGAAATCAGACAGGAAAAGAAAAAGAGTCAACACAGGGTGGGAGAAATAGAAGAGATAACAAGAGAAGAATTAGAACAACAACTGAGTAAACTGAAAAAGAAAAAGGCACCGGGGAGGGACGGTATACAGAATGAATCGTGGATATATGGAACTGAAAGGGAAGCTGACAGGCTGTTGGAGATAATGAATGGAGTGTGGAAGGGAGAGGGCTTCCCACAGGAGTGGAAAGAGGGGATAATATGCCCCATATATAAGAAAGGAGAAAGGGAAACAGCAAGCAATTACAGGGGGATCACCATGCTCAATACGGCATATAAGATATATGCAATGATTGTAGAAGAGAGATTGACGAAGGAATTGAAGGAGCGAGGTGTGATACCAGACGGACAGGCGGGATCTAGGAAAGGGAGAGGGACCATGGATAATGTATACATCTTGAATCACATAGTAGATAATGAGATAAAAAAGAAAGGCGGCAGGATGTATGCATTATTTGTGGACCTGAAGGCGGCCTTTGATAATGTAGCAAGAGAGGCACTGTGGGAATGCCTGAGAAAGAAAAGGATAAAGGAGCATCTGATATCAAAATTAGAAGAGATTTATGAAGAAACAATAAGTAGAGTGAGAGTTGGGGAAAGGGTGAGCGAAGGTTTTAATACGCATAAGGGAGTGAGACAAGGCTGCCCACTAAGCCCCAGCCTGTTTGCAGCATTTATTGGAGACATAGAGGAGATGTTCAGCAAGGCGCAGACGGGTGGGGTTGTGGTGGGTAAAGAAAAAGTGTGGTCCCTAGCCTACGCGGATGATTTGGTGGTGCTAGCGAGAGACGAGAAAGGGATGAAAGAAATGATAAGAAACATGGAGAAATATATGAGGAGGAAAAATCTGACAGTGAATGTGGAGAAGTCCAAGATGATGGTGTTTAGAAAAGGGGGTGGCAGGAGAAGAGTAATTGAGTGGAGATGGGAGAAGGAGAAAATTGAAGCAGTAAAAGAATTTAAATACCTAGGGTACGTGTTTAATGAGAGAAATACTGAAACAGCACACGTGAGAGAAAGCCAATAAAATACTAGGAGTGGTATGGGGAATAGGAGAGAGAAAATTTGGACACGACTATAGAAGGAGAGTGATGATGTTTGATAGCCTGGTGAAAAGTGTGATGATGTATGGAGCGGAAATATGGGGATGGAGAGAGCAAGAAGGACTGGAAAGGGTGCAAGAAATATTTGAAATGGGTGCTAGGACTAGGTAGAGAGACCCCGGGGTATATAGTGATGGAGGAAACAAAGAGAGATGGAATAAGAATAGAAGCAGGAAAGAGAGCAATAAGTTTTGCGGAGAGAGTGATAGAGAGAGGAGAGTGCAGAATTCTGCAAGAGTGCCTCAAAGAAAAAAGAAAAGAAATAGGAAAGGGGGTGTGGAAAGAGAGGGAAGCATATCTAGAAAGAAACGGGTATGCAGGAGCGGAGATAGAAAGAATGAGAGAGAGAGGTAGAGTAATGACAGAGGAATTGGTCCAGAGAGATAGAGATGTGCAAAGGCAAGAAAGGAGAGCAAGAATTAGGGAGTCTAGGTACAATGGGAAATATGAAAAAATAATAACGGAAGAACTGCCAAAGTACCTAGGAAGAGAAAGTAGAAAAGAGAGAGTGACAATAGCAAGATTCAGATGTGGAAATGAAGAGAGAGATAATAAATTTTGGATGGAGGATAGGAATAGAATATGCAGGATGTGTGGAGAAAACAAGGAGACAATAGAACACTTGCTGAACGAATGTTCAGGAATGAGAGAAAGGGACGAGTGTAGAGAAGAGATTTTAAACGAGGATGGAAGAGGGATAGATTGGATGAAGAAAGTTGAGGAGAGAAGAAGAGCAATATGTGGGGAGGGAAGCCGGTAATCGGGGTTTAGGGATAGGAATTTAGTGACTTTCTTTTTTTTTGTTTTTTTGTTTTTAGTTTGAGCAGCATATGTTTCTTTTTTTTAATGTGTATTTTTTCTTTTTCTCTTTTTATTATTTATATAATGTTCGATGTTAGTTTTAGTAAATTTTGGATTCAATTTATAAACCCGTAAGGGCAATAAATATACATAATACCTATTAGATGTGCGATTTGTACAAGTCTTAGTAAGACTTAATTTTGTAGATTGACGAACGGGTTGAATATTAATTATATTCAAGCTATTATTCGTATTATTGTGTTTATTTAAAACAAATACGTTTACGTAGATGCAAAAACTAATGCATTATGCAAATTTTAATTAAGATTCTACAATTTTAAATGTGCCGCCAAAAAACCCGATTGTTTTGGTTGGTAATATATATCCCTACAGTTAGTTGTAAAATAGTTGAATGTTAAAAACGTTGTGTGTGCGCCTTATTATTGTTAATAAAACATTTTATATAAAAATTATCCTTTCTTATAAAACGAAAGTGTTCGTTCAACAAAACAAATTCAATTCTAACAGAAAATAAAATTAAAAACTTATAAATAAATATTTGTTTGTAAATATCCTACCTATTAAGAATACATGCAAACGAAATGCAACGATTTGTGTAAATAAATGTGGCCGGGCGCTCTTTTGTGTAGTTTTTCACGGCAGGACAAAAAAAAACATTTTTTTTGTTCTCGGAATCCGAACGGGATGATAAAAAATCGCGTGGAATTAAATGCATTCAATTTTTTTGTGGACGGAGAGAAAATTAGGTCAGTAGTATGTGCGTTGTGGTCTAGTGATGTGCCAGGATTCTTCTCGATTAAGGTAAGATTTTCAAGACTAATTACCTATAAATATTAATCAATCATTTGATAACATGCAATTAATTGCAAGAAACAAATTTAAACGAGTTTTATTACTACATTAAACCTGCAATTCCATATTTATTGTTTATTATGTTTCTTTTTTCAATTTTAATAAACTGAAATGGATTGAATTGAAATGGTTTCATCCACATAAATGTAACGAAGAAATTACGAAGATTCTTCTTCATCCAGGTAACATTGTTACTTAGAATTATGATAACTTACTTAGAATTATAATAACTTACTTACAATTATAATTACTTAGAATTATATATTCTTTAATAACTGAAAAGTAAATGTATATACTC
Source organism: Phosphuga atrata (assembly GCA_944588485.1). Lineage (NCBI taxonomy): Eukaryota > Metazoa > Arthropoda > Insecta > Coleoptera > Silphidae > Phosphuga > Phosphuga atrata. The sequence continues at coordinate 12,289,947 of OX155902.1, forward strand.
AAACAAGATATCACTGTAAATTCAAAGAAAATGCCATTCCATATTTCTCCTTAATTATGTTTCTTGTTTCCACTCTCATAACATAATCACAAAGCATACACCAATACCTCACTTTGCGTCGTGGTTACGTTCCAAAAAAACACGACGCAAATTGAAACGACGCAAAGTGAATTATGATTTGCTATAGCAAACTATGTAAATATCGAAGATAGGTTCCAGGGTTACGAAAATAGTACTTTTTACTAGTACATGTGGATCGTATTTTTCGGAATGGAATAGTTTTTGTGGATGGAAGAGTTGAAAATAATGGAATAGTTGCTAAAGGTGGAATAATTGATGAGGGTGAAATTGTTTAATGAATTTTGACATTTGTATATGAAAGAGTAATCAGAATTGCGAGCTGAGCGATTCTTGTAGAAAGCGCATCAGCTAAGGTTGTATGAGTTGCAAGATGTACAATTCTTACTGCACAGAATATTAACTAATAATTCATCCGTATCAAATGATTTTAATGCTGTCAGGTTTGTAAAATAATATAATCAAACACTTTTGAGGTGTACTTATTCATATAATGTTACCAATTGTCTGAAATCAAAGTGACTTTAATTTAAGGAGCGATATTAGAAATGAAAAGTTCCCAACGTTCATAAAAAGGTTACTATATCTAACGATGTGATATTAGTTACTAAGGTGTACAACATGGACGATAGAAAATCAGCTGTGGAGTAAAAAGTTACTGAAAATCTCACTAAAACTTTTATAACCTTTAAATTGATTAAGTAACATTGATGTTGTCAACTTTGACGTTCAACATAACCAACATATTGTTTTAATCAAGTTGGTATCTTGTGTTTTTGAGTTACCAACATACTCAAACATAATCTCACCAACTATTTGTTAAAGTTACATTGTTGTCTTTTTTTCGTCAAAATTGCAAGCCTTACTTATTAAAACTTCACTTCATCATATATAGTAACCTCCTTTTATGAAGGTTGGCAACTCTTGATTTCCAATATCACTCCTCCAATTATAGTAAGTTTGCTTTTAGACAATTAGCAAACACTTAGCAAAATTATGTTACTAAAAGTTTCACCAAAAAAAATAATAACCAATAAATTACTCAACTGACGTTAATGTCAACTTTGATTTAATTTTCATGTATCTCTATATTTAAAAAATCCAGTGTCAAGGTTATCGGCCATGAAAATTCCAAAATGGTCAAATTGTTTCAATAGAAATATCTATGATCTTAATAGATCTGAAAGAGTTTTTATTATATCTATTGCAGTTTTCGAGTTGTTGCTATTTGAATCCATTAGTATCAGTTCCGGTTTGACTTCGAGGGATGCGTATGTGGTTTGGATTTCTATGGCGCTTTGCTAACCTAATAGCCTAACCTAGGTTAAAATAACATTTAGCTTTACATCTTTATCTTATTTTTGATCTCTTGGGTCGCGCTACCGCTTGTAGTTTGTCTTAATTTTTCGTTCGCTTTTCTTTCAGGCTAACAGACTTTGCCACTTTAGCTTATTGTAGATCAAGCTGTAAATGCATGTCTGGTAGACTTTGAAGAGTTGGACAAAAAAATATATTTGCAAGTTTTCAATAAATATTTCTTTGTTAAAAACAATCCTGTGTCAAAGCTATCGACCACAAAGGTACCAAAACGTCAATTTAAATAGAAAAATCTATATATATATATATCTGAAAAAAATTTCAAAATATCTGTTGCAGTTTTCAATTTATAGTTATTTGAATTTATTAATTTTTGTTAGGTCCGAGTTTGAAGGTCTTGATTTAACTGCCCGCTTCGCGGCGGGCAACCTAATCTAACCGGGGTTAAACCAAAGGTCCTTGCCAAATTGTCGTATATTGGATCGAGAGTTCGCGCTGCCGCGCAACATACGCGATTTCTCTTGTCGAAGGCCCGTTCAGTTTTACAACAGAAAATGACAATTTCCCGTTTCGACGCGCAAGAGGAAGTTTTTGAAGAAAAAGTAAAAAAATTAAAATGCACCTACAGCCGCCCCCTGCGGGGGCTGAACTTGGTTTGTCTTCTCACAGTCTTGATTTATCTCTCCGCTTCGCGGCGGGCAACCTAATCTAACCGGGGTTAAACCGACGGTCCTTTTTCACATTGACCTATATTGAATCGAGAGTTCGCGCTGCCGCGCGTATGTTGTCTTGATTTATCTGTCCGCTTCGCGGCGGCAACCTAATCTAACCGGGGTTAAACCAACGGTCCTTGCAACACTGTCCTATATTGAATCGAGAGTTCGCGCTGCTGCGCGTATGTTTTCTTGATTTATCTGCCCGCTTCGCGGCGGGCAACCTATTCTAACCGGTGTTAAACCAACTTTTTCACATTGACCTATATTGAATCGAGAGTTCGCGCTGCCGCGCGTATGTTGTCTTGATTTATCTTCCCGCTTCGCGGCGGACAACCTAATCTAACCAAGGTAAAACCAATGGTAAAACCAAATGGTATCTTAAAATATAAAATTCAAAGAAAGACAAAATATAAAATAGTGCTAAATGCATGCAACTTCGGAGCCTTTGAAAAAAATATATATTTGTAAATTTTCAATAAGTATTTCTTTATTAGAAAAAATTACGTGTCCAGGCTATCGGCCACGAAGATACCAAAACGTCAATTTCAATAGAAAAATGTATAATCTATACAGATCTGAATGAAATTTCAATATATCTCTTGCAGTTTTCATTTTATAGCTATTTGAATTTATTAATTTCTGTTATGATCGAGTTTGAGGGGCGACGGCCGCCGCCAGATAAAATATTTTGCAAAACTAACTGAAATATATCATAGATTGGCTAATTCTCTACAAATGTGTGAAATTTTATTGTTCCACGTTGTGTGAAACATACTAAAATCATTTTTTAAACAAATCCAGACATGTCAATCATGAATTCCGATCAAATTCGAAAGCGAAAATTTCAAAATATTCAAAAATTGCGAAAAAATATATTAATACTTGAAGGATTTCAATGAAACTTATACTGAATATCTACCAGAGATATGAGTTGACAAAATTTGAAAGCACCCACTCCAATGGGGACGTCGTGAAGAATGATTTTCTCGTCAACAATTTTATGGAAATATCTCGTCAATGCCGCAAGTTGGAAAATTATAACCGGGATATCCGTATGTAAGACGTCGTTGTCTACAAAAAAGTATTTTAAAATTTTTTTGTAAAATCCTTCGGTTTGGTCGCAAAAGTAAAAAATATAAAATTGAACAAATTTTAGAAGGTTTAGGAAAGGGGTAGTATCTTTTCTGAAATTCGTTTTTGAATTTTTTCGTTTATAAAAAAAAAATTCGGCCAAACGGTTTGCTTTGGAAAGATGAAAATGACACAACATTTAGATGAAAATGTGCTCTATAAAATAGCGCTAAATGCATGTTTCTTAGACTCCGGAAAGTTCGACAAAAAAATATGTTTGCAAGTTTTCACTGAATATTTCTTTATTAAAACAATTATGTGTCCAGGCTATCGGCCACGAAGATTCCAAAACGTCAATTTCAATAGATAAATGTTTAATCTATATAGATTTGAAAAAAATTTCAATATATCTCTTGCAGTTTTCATTTTATAGCTATTTAAATTTATTAATTTCTGTTATTATCGAGTTTGAGGGGCGGCGGCCGCCGCCCGATGAAGTATTTTGAAAAACTAACTGAGGGATATCATAGACTGACTAATTCTCTACAAATGCGTGAAATTTTATTGTTCCACGTTTTGTGAAACTTAGTAAAATATTTTTTTCAACATATCCAGACATGTCAATCACGAATTCCGATCAAAACCGAAAGCAAAAATTTCAAAATATTAAAAAATTGCGAAAAAATATATTAATCCTTAAAGGATTTCAATGAAACTTGTACTTGTACTTGTTTTAAACTGTGGGTATCCACCAGAAGTAACTGCTGATAAATTTTTAACGCTCCCACTCCAATGGGGACGGCGTGAGGAATTATTTTTGCATCACAGCTTATTTGCAAATAACTCGTCAACGCCTCAAGGTGGAAAATTATAACCGGGATATCCGTATGTAAGACGTCGGTGTCTACAAAAAAGTATTTTTTGAAAATTTTGTAAAAACCTTCGGTTTGGTCGCAAAAGTAAAAAATATAAAATTGAAAAAATTTTAGAAGGTACCCCTTCTCTGAATTTCGTCACTCAATTTACACGGGTTTTAAATGGGCTCTTCCGCCAAAACGGTTCGCACTGGAAAAATGAAAAAAAACCTAACCTAACCTAACTCTTGTAAACTATATAAAACTTAATGCGTTTGTTAACGAAAGTGCGCTCTATTTATCTGTGTTAAAATTATTTAACACACATTTCTAAACGTTCGTCATGTCGTGGCTATCAGCCGCAAAAAGTTTGCATGCAGCACATTTCAATGGGTCTCAATGAGCACTATTCGATTTTAAAAAGAAAATCCGGATAAATTTCGAGATGGCTTTTCCTTCAGCCGTCAAGTGGTAGAACTGACCGTTTTTCAACAAAAACTGTCTTGTTATACCCGCTAGGAAGTCGAGGAATACACCTTTAGATTCCAAATTAAATGTGTAATTTTCAACTATTCTTGTAGAATACTCTTAATTCCCACCGTTTGAAAAATGGATTTTAAATCACCAGATGACCGAAAAACTTACATCGTCCCCCATGTAAAATTATCCGAATCACGAATCAGCCGCATAAAATTCATGCAACATATTTTAATAGAACTTGATGAGTTGTATTCGAATTTGAATCGAAAATGTCAATAAATATTGAAATGGCTGTTCCTTCCGCAGTGAAATGGTAAAACTGACAGCTTTTCGCCAATAACTCTGTTGATATACATTCGAGGAAGACGCGTGTTGTACCGTTGGAATCTAAATTCAATTTGAAAGCTCCAATTTTTCTTAAAAAAAAACTCGTAAATATCGCGGATTATGAAATAAATTTTGGAATTCAAATGTGAAGGGAAGCAACTGTTTCTGATGTAAAATGGTCTGAATTTTAAGAATCTGCTAAAAGAAAAGTGAAAAAACTTCGTTTTCTTGAAGAAATTTGTGAAAAAATGCGAATTTTGACGTTGCTATGTGTTGCTAATCAAGAGCCAGAGTCGCCGAAATCTGCAATTTAGAGATTTCAAGATATCTCTTTGAATTTTATTTGAATTTCAACCTAACATTGAGCGAAAAATCAGAATTTTGATTTAACTTCTTTTCTTTAATTTTATCTTTTCACAAGCACACGAATAATCATAAACGGATAAACTTCAACAATGACATTTCCACATAACCTGAGCGAAAATAGTGTCAGAATGATCAGCTGTAAGTGTAAATAGGCGATTCAGCGGCAAGCAATGGTCATAGTATTTTTGACCTGGAGTGCGAAGCCGTTGATGGATTTGAGAAATTCAAACGCCATACTGTTGGCCTTTTCACCGGGCATGCACTTGTTGGACTGGAAATGTAAATTTTCTTTTAAGCGTTTCCGTTTGAAGAGGTGAAAAAAAAGTGACTTCGCGAATTGGGGCCTGCGGAACGTCCCCGGAGGTGTAATGCGCCGAGACTGGTGTCGTTCGAAAGTAGACACGTGGGGCTATAATTCCTGAAAAAAACAATACAATTCTAAAACATTTCACCGAATATTGAAGGTTTCAATTTGCTCAATTTTGAAAAATTCGTTTCGAGTTTGGACGGGCGTCGAGACCCCTAAATGCGATCGAGTGATGCATCGTTCCTATCGCCTTATAGACCCTTTCGTTCTATATTCAGAAACCACCACCGCGATGCCCTGCTATTTAATTTAGCGAATCCCAGAGGATTCTCGCGTACTTCTGCAATACATGGTTTTTCGGGCCTCCCGGCGCCATCCGGAACGCAATCGCAATTAAACTCCAAAACAAACTTAAAGACACTATGCCGAATCGATTGGTGCCGGTGCGGTCCCTATCCGACTGTTGGGTATCCCGGGAGAGGGATCCCCGCAAATTAGGTGAAAAAAACATCGCGTTTTTTCGATTTTTGTGTTAAAATTGACCCAGAGTGGGAACAGGATGCCGAAGGTACCAGATTCTTTCACCGCCGGTTGCGGGTAAATATCTCGCATCGAACGAACCGGATTGGAGATACGGCGCTCTTCAATCAAGAGAACGGCGTCCACAGATGTGATGAAAAAAACGGTTTTTTTTCGCTTACATTTTCCGCCGCACCGGGTGAACCGACGGTCGCGTACTTTTCCGCATGACGTCAAAAAAACGTGAAATCGACGCGGCAAGAGAACGCAGTAAAAAAATCGAGCCGCGGACCAAAATTGCTCCTCAAAGGTGCTAGAAACGATCTCCTGTTTTTGGCACCTAGAGGACGCCATGTGGGACTTGCGAGCTGCAGACGGACGCGGGTCGAAGGCCTGTTCAGTTTTACAACAGAAAATGACCATTTCCCGTTTCGACGCCAAAGAGGAACGGAGTTTTTGCGGAAAAAGTGAAAAATTTAAAACGCACCTACAGCCGCCCCCTGCGGGGGCGGAACTTGGTAAGGCTCGTCAAAAAAAACCTAATTTTTTGTTCAATTCATTGGAAAAAATTCAAGACGTAAACCGCATTTTTTGACAATTTTTCTTAATTTTCAAGAAGTCTTGACTTTTGACCCCTTTCGAGTTCAGTGGCGGTACCTTTATTACATACATACAAAAAACAAAAAATAACAAATTCAATTAAAACAAAATAAAATATTCAATTAATTTATAAAAACAAAATAAAAATTAATCACTGATGAGTCTGATCGTCTGATGAGTCCATAGTGGCTGTTGTCGTAAGTCGGCTTTCTTTCACAAAAAATTGGTCCAATGTTTGCTGAACAGCTTTTTTTTTCAATGTAAAATAAATTTCCTTGTAGCAATTGATATTCGTAGCTACCGCCTGGGACACTTTAAAACTCCTTCCGCTGTCAGGATCGTTTTTTAGAAAAATCTCCATAGCTTCGTCAATCAAACACATCGCTTTGGAAATTTGTTTGGAGGTTAAATTTTGTTCTTCGGAGATTTTTATTGAACGGTCACTGTTATCTTCTTCATTAGCAAATTGCAATTCCAGTTGCAATAGTTCTTCATTAGACAATTCTTGGTTGTGCGAGGTTAGCACTTCATTTATGTCAGTCTCCCCCATACCTTCAAAATTAGACTCTATCTAGATTAGAAATTTCATGACGAACAGCTGGTGTACCATCAACTTCTGCAGCGCATATTCTATGAACACATTCAGGCCATATTTGGCGCCAAACACCATTCATGCAAGATGGTTTAACCTCCTCCCACGAATCGGAAATAATTTCTATGGCTTTCATAATGTTAAACTTTTTCCAAAACTCTAGCATGGTAGGCTTATCTTGTCCATCAGTCTCACTTAAAAGAAGTTTAAATATTCGTCGAAGGTAATAACTTTTAAAAATCGATATTACTCCCTGGTCCATCGGCTGAAAAACTGATATCGTATTAGGCGGCAAAAATACAAATTTGACGTTTCCTGACAACTCATCAACATAAACTGGGTGGCTAGCTGCATTGTCTACTAGGACCAAAGCCTTAAAGTTTAAGTTTTTCTTGTTGCAATAAGCTTTAATTTCTGGAATAGCACAAGTTGAAACCCAGTTTATAAATAATGAAGCTGTCATCTATGCTTTTTTGTTTGCGCGCCAGTGGACAGGAAGCAGATTCTTTGAACAACCTTTCATAGCTCTTGGATTTTCTGATTGATAAATGGTTTAAATTTGAAATCACCATTTGCATTACCACCAAGAAGAAGAGTCAGTCTATCCTTGCTAGCTTTAAATCCAGGCGCAGATTTTTCTGTTTTAGATATGAAAGTTCTGTTAGGTAAACGTTTCCAAAATAACCTAGTTTCGTCAACATTAAAGACTTGTTTCGGATCATAGCCACCTTCATGAATTAACGCTTGTAACTCCGTCGGGTAGCGTTCTGCTGGAATTATATCAGCGCTAGCTGCTTCGCCTTTAAGAGCAATGCTGTGCAGATTTGCTCGAATCTTGAATCTCTCAAACCAGCCCTGACTAGCTTCAACTGTTTCATTCTTGTCTGTATTACTACCACCAGCATTATCGTTGGATACTGCTTTAGTTTTTATGTCATCAAATAAGCTTTTTGCTTTACTCTGAATTACCATTTTACGTAATTGTATTCTCTGCGCAACTTGATTTTCAATCCAAATAGAAAGCAAAGACTCCATTTTGATCATCAAAGCACTCCTTGTACGGGTCATCGTTTTAGCATCTAATAATGTTGCAGATTTTGCAGCCTCTCTTATTTTATCCCCATCTCGATCTCTAATAGTTCTGACTGTTGTTGCAGCCATACCAAGAGCCCTAGCTATCTCCACAGCCTTCTTTCCCTTATCAAATCGTCGCAGAATATTTAATTTTGTCTCCAAGCTGATACTCTTTATTTTTGGTAATTCTACCAGCAGCCCTTCCCACTCATTTGGCTAAAAAAAATTACAAGTGTATGTAAATAAAAAAATAATATAACTCTGCCAATAAATAAATTGTAAATATATTTACCTTTTTTATAACCAGAAACAACCCGTAAAAATTTATAAAAAATTATGATTCTCTTTTAAAAAAAGCACAACACACTAATTGAAACGTTACAAAAAGCACAACACACTAATTGAAACTAAACACCAAAATTATCAAAACAAAGGGAAAATAAAACTGTATTAAAATTGCGTTGATTTCCAGTTAGAAAGGGGAATCCCCGAGTTTTGATGGCATGGCGCAATTAGAAAGAAAAGTCGTGCCATCTTTCAGAAAAAAAAATTAAAGACTCGAACCCAAAACATCGCAACTTCGAAAATCTAACGACGCATAGTGAAAATTAGTACTAATTCAGCAGCGACGCAACTTCGAAAAAACGCAAAACGAAACGACGCAAAGCGAGGTATTGGTGTATTTTAAAACTATGCTTACGAAGAGAATAGGGGACTAACCTGCTTTCAATAAACTGACGGACCAAACAAGTTTCTACAATAAGACAAGACAAGACTAGAAAAGGCTAAACAAGTCCAGACAAGAGTAAAGAAGAATAAACAAGATTAGACAAGACTAGCCAGTACTGGACGAGACTGGACAAAACAGAACAAGACTAGACCAGACTGGAGAAAACAGAACAAGGTTGGACTAGACTGGAGAACACTGAAATAGACTTGACAAGGCTTGACTAGACTTCACGAGAATAGACAAGAGCAGACACGATCAGACTGTGCCAGGCAAGACCATAGGAGAACAGAGAAGACCAGACAAGATCCTACAACACCAGACAAGACTAGACAAGACCAGACAAGGCCAGACAAGACCAGATAAGAGCAGAGAAAAGCAAACAAGACCAGACAAGACCAGACATGACCAGGCAAGACCAGAAAAGTGTAGACAAGACCAGACAAGACCAGACAAGAACAGGCAAGACCAGACAGGACCAGAGCAGACCAGACAAGACCAAGTAAGACCAGACAAGACCACACCAGTCCAGAAAAGACCAGACATGAACAAACAAGACCAGACCAGACCAGACAAGGCCAGACAAGACAAGACCAGACAAGATAAGACAAAACCAGACAAGGTCAGACAAGACCAGACAAGACCAGATAACATCATACAAGACCAGACAAGACCAGATAAGAGCAGACAAGACCAGACAGGACCAGGCAAGACCAGACAACACCAGGCATGACCAAACAAGTGTAGACAATGCTATATAAGACCAGACAATAGAAATTTTTGTTTAAATACAATCGAATAAAACATTTTCTTTTTTACGATAAATCGAAATTAATTATAAAATAAATTTCAAATTACTATTCTTTTTCTCTAAACATGCGAACCGTTTCGCTGCGTCAAAGCAAGCGACAAACGGTCATGACCTAGATGAGACCAGTAGTGTCAGGGGCTGAAGGCCTGCAGTTCCTATAAAAGCGATGAATAGAACTTAAAAGTTACATACTAGGATATTCTGGTAATTCTGTTTCTAACGACAGCTCGTTTAAGCTACAAGAGCTTGTCACGAGGGAACCCGGGCTAGACAAACCTCACAGATGTGTGACATGACCACTGTCTTGTGTTTGGAATAGACAATCTAAATATACCAGGTAATCTCCTGGTAGGCCTTTTCTTGTTCAGTAACGAAACAGTACGGTGTTGAGTTGTGCTTGGGAATTTGGTTGTGGTCTTGATGTTAGAGGCCATGTGTAACCTACACGTGAAAAGCTGGAACTACCCGACCGGTGTGAAACTGGCAATAACTTTCAGCAATAAAAATTTTGCGTAAAATATTTATTTCAAAACGTTATAACTTTCTTATTGATAGGAATTTTTTAAAATTTTCTTCACAGAACTATTGCACAGTAAGTCACCTCATAAAATATTCCAACAAAATTTAATTTTCTTTTTACACATAGGCATAATAATCATATTAAAGATCAACAAATATTCACATTTACTCACTTCTTAAACGCGGAACGTCAAAGTGTATTATTTTCCAAAATTTTCCAACATAATTTCCACCATCTATTAGGCCACAATATTACCTTAATTTCTCAAAAAGGAATTTTTCCAAAATTCCTAATAATAAGCGCACAGCGATTATTTAAAAAAGTGCATTCCACGCAGTTGCCATTTAATAGAAAAATCCAAAGAGGTAGTAATTTTCTACATTTCTCAATTTTTCTTTCAAATATCACTAGAGAATGAATGTACCTAATAACGAAATAAAACATTTTTCGCAATATAAAAAAACAATTGAATAACGACCAAACTTAAAATGCGGCTGCTCCACGTAGCACCGTTTCATAGCCAGAACGTCAAATTGCAGTAAATTTTAATTTTTCGCAAATTATCTTTCATACATCACTAGTGAATAAATGTACCTAGACATGTGTAAAAGATTTTGCAAAAATTCGCAACAGTAAATGTATTCCATTCCACTTTCGTTCGCCGGGCACTGTTTTATTGCAATAGGGGTAAATAGAAGTAAATTGTACATTTTCTCACATTTTCTTTCAATTCCCACTAGGGGATAAATTTATCTACGTATTTATCGAAGCAATAAAAAAAAATCGTACAAATAATAAAATTTCACCAAGCCTTAAAATACACCACCCAACAGTGCTGCTTCGAGCACGCAGCACTCTTTTATTGCTAGACCGTCAAATTGCTCTAAATTTTAACTTTTCTAACATTTTCTTTCATTTCCTACTAGGGTATGAATATATCTACTTAACTGTATAAGCATTTAAAAAAAATCGCAAGAATAATTGCATTTGACGATGACTTAAAATGCACTCACTCGACGCAGCACTGTGTTATTGCTCGACCGTCAAATTGCTCTAAATTTTACAAATATACACTTTGACAAGACCCTATTCACAAAAGTATAGTAAACTAAACTATTATGCTCTAAAAAAATGATAAAAAAGCTTTACCTTTGATGACACAGAATTTTTTTTTTGAAAATACAAGAACTGAGGTAAATCTGAGGAAAATTAAAAGTACACTTTTACGATTTTGCACAAATCTTTCACACATGCTTCCGTAGATTCATTCTCTAGTGACATGTGAAAGAAAATTTAAGAAGAATTAGATTTTACTGCAATTTGTCGGTCCAGCAATAAAACAGTGCTGCGTCGAGTGAGTGCATTTTAAGTCATCGTCAAATACAATTATTTTTGCATTTTTTTTTAAATTCTTATACAGTTAAGTAGATATATTCATCCCCTAATAGGAAATGAAAGAAAATGTGAGAAAATTTTAAATTTAGAGCAATTTGACGGCCGAGCAATAAAACAGTACTGCGTCGAGTTAGTGCATTTTAAGTCATCGTCAAATGCAATTATTGTTGCGATTTTTTTTAAATGCTTAGACAGTTAAGTAGATATATTCATCCCCTAGTAGGAAATGAAAAAAAAATGAAAAATGTTAGAAAATTTAAAATTTAGAGCAATTTGACGGTCCTTGCGGGAATTTGATGGGAATTTGACGGTGAAATAAAACAGTGCTGCGTCGAGATGGTGTATTTTAAGTCTTGGTGAAATTTTATTATTTGTACGGTTTTTTTTAATGCATCGATAGATAAGTAGATAAATTTATCCCCTAGTGGGAATTGAAAGAAAATGTGAGAAAATCTAAAATTTACTTCTAGTTACCCCTATTGCAATAAAACAGTGCCCGGCGAACGAAAGTGGGGTGGAATACATTTACTTTTGGAAATTTTTGCAAAAGCTTTTACACATGTCTGGGTACATTTATGCACTAGTGATGTGTGAAAGAAAATTTGAGAAAACTTAAAATTTACTGCAATTTGACGTTCTGGCTATGAAACGGTGCTACGTGGAGCAGCTACATTTTAAGTTTGGTCGTTATTCAATTGTTTTTTTATATTTCGAAAAATGTTTTATTTCGTTGTTAGGTACATTCATTCTCTAGTGATATTTGAAAGAAAAATTGAGAAATGTTGAAAATTACTACCTCTTTGGATTTTTCTATTAAATGGCAACTGCTTGGAATGCACTTTTTTAAATAATCGCTGTGCGCTTATTATTAGGAATTTTGGAAAAATTCCTGCTTAAGAAATGAAGGTAATACTGTGGCCTAATAGGTGGTGGAAATTATGTTAGAAAACTTTGGAAAATAATACACTTTGACGTTCCGCGTTTAAGAAGTGAGTAAATGTGAATATTTATTGATCTTTAATATGATTATTATGCCTACGTGTAAAAAGAAAATTAAATTTTTTATGAGGTGACTTACTGTGCAACAGTTCTGTGAAGAAAATTTTGAAAAATCCCTATCAATAAGAAAGTTATAGCCTTTTGAAATAAAAATTTTACGCAAAATTTTTATTGCTGAAAGTTATTGCCAGTTTCACACCGGTAACTACCCGGCCAGTCTTTAAGTCTGACTACGGAGTCAGCTTAGGATTCGCAGGACGTTCCGTCCGCTATTTCTTGAATGACAACAAACAAAGGATGACGATTTAGTTCCCAAATTCTTACTCTTAGAACTCCGGGAACTAAATCGTCATCCTTTGTTGTTATTCAAGAAACAGCGGACGGAACGTCATGCGAATCCCAAGCTGACTCCGTTGTCACACTTCAAGACTGGCCGGGTGGTTCCAGCTTTGCACGTGTAGGTTACACATGGCCTCTAACATCAAGACTACAATCAAAATCCCGAGCAGAACTGAACACCGTACTGTTTCGTTACTGAACAAGAAAAGGCCTACCAGGCGATTACCTGGTATATTTAGATTGTCTATTCCAAACACTAGACAATGGTCATGTCTCACATACTTGCGGTTTGTCTAGACCGGGTTCCCTCGCGACAAGCGTAGCTAGTTTAAGCTCTTGTAGCTTAAACTAGCTGTCGTTAGAAACAGAATATCCAGAATAGTATGTAAGTTTTAAGTTCTATTCATCGCTTTTATAAGAACTGCAGGCCTTCAGCCCCTGACACTATAGGTCTTGACCGTTTTAAGTCGCTTGCTTTGAAGCAGCGAAACGGTTCGCATGTTTATTTTATAAACTATTGTTTATTTTGGAGAAAAAGAATAGTAATTTGAAATTTATTTTATAATTAGTTATTACTCCAAACTCAACACTTTATAGTTTTTTTATAAAATAGAAATTGATATTTTGATTTTATAAGTTGTAGCTATTATAATAATTGTCCATTAACCCTTTCGCTACGAATTACTTTTTTGGACTGTTGTGGTTGTGTGCTCAATATTCGCCTCAATATATAACTTTGTATTATATGCAAATATTGCCAAATTTTCAAAAACCAATATCTCATAATCCAAAATTTTGTTGATTTGAGTGGACAAACTTTCAACAAAATTCATTGGTTTTATACCAAAATTGGACGAAAATGTCAAAATAATTGTCAAATATTGTCAAATTTTCAAAAACCAAAATCTCTATTCGAAGCAAAATTTGTTATTTTTTGTTGATTTGAATGTACAAAACTTGTAAAATTCTTTTGTTTTGTGTCAAATTTGGAAGAAAACGTCAAAATAATTTGCAAAAATTGCCAAATTTGCTAAAACCAAAATCTCTATTCGAGGCAAATTCCGTTTTTTTTTATAATTTGATTGAACAAATTATGCAAAATTCATTTGTTTTATGTCAAAATTGAACGAAAACGTCAAAATAATTTACAAAAATTGCTAAATTTTCTAAAACCAAAATCTCTATTCGAAGCAAATTTTGTTTTTTGTTCATTTGAGTGGACACACTTCGCAAGATTCTTTTGTTTTATGTCAAAATTGACATCAAATTTGACATAAAAAAATAATTTTGCGAAGTGTGTCCACTCAAATTAAGGAAAAAACTGAATTTGCTTCGAATAGAGAAATATTTTGATTTAGAAAATTTGGCAATTTTTGCAAATTATTTTAACGTTTTCGTTCAATTTTGACATAAAACAAATGAATTTTGCAGTTTGTCAAATCAACAAAATGCAAAATTTGCTTCGAATAGATTTTGGTTTTTGAAAATTTGGCAATTTTTGCAAATTATTTTATTTATTGCAAATTAACCAAAAAAAACAAATTTTGTTTTGTATGAAGATTTGGTTAGAAAACTACAAAATAATTTGCAAAAAATTGCTACATTTTCAAAAACCAAAATCTCTATTCGATGCAAATTTTGTTTTTTTGTTGATTTGAGTGAACAAACTTTGCAAAATGTATTTGTTTTATGTCAAAATTGAACGAAAATGTCAAAATAATTAGCAAATATTGCCAAATTTTCAAAACCCAAAATCTCTATTCGAAGCAAAATTTGTTATTTTTTGTTGATTTGACTCAACAAACTTTGCAAAATTCTTTTGCTTTGTGTCAAAATTGGACGAAATCGTCTAAAATAATTTGCAAAAATCACCAGATTTTCAAAAACCAAAATCTCTATTCGACGCAATTTTTTTGTTGTTGTTGATTTGAGTGGACAAACTACAAAATTCATTTGTTTTATGTCAAAATTGAACGAAAATGTCAAAATAATTAGGAAATATTGCCAGACTTTCAAAAACAAAAATCTCTATTCGAAGCAAAATTTGTTATTTTTTGTTGGTTTGGATGGACAAACTTTGCAGAATTCTTTTGTTTTGTGGCAAAAATTGCCAAATTTACTAATAACCAAAATCTCTATTCGAAGTAATAGAACTATAATATATAGTTTCAACTAAGAGAAGAAATTTTTTCTACTCGAATCCACATTTCATTTTCAATTTCACGTTGAAACAACTTCATGCGGAAACCACTTCATGTAGCGGCAACTTCATGTTTCGGCTTCGTATTGCGACAACTTCAAGTTGCAACAACTTCATTTTCACGAATTAGACTAACTATAATAACTAAGTGGACTAAAGCACAATCTAATACATCTAGTCCTATTCAGTTAGCGTTGTAAAAAATTCATTAGATTAACTACATTTTAATCTATATAGGACTAGACAAGAATAGACAAGATTAGACTAGATTAGACAATACTAGTCATAAAAAAATTTAAAAATAAATATATGGCTATCCGCATAGTTAACAATTATTTTTGTGGGATTTTTTGAAAAATTCATCTGTCAAGCGATGAAACCCTAGGTGCAGGGGTGAGTCTCGAATCTTTCACCCAAGACAACGCAACGCTCCAATGAGCGTGTATGTATTTATTAATCTTTTTGTTATGTTTAAAAAAGTCACAATTAATTCATGAAGTCTGTAGACTGCTATAGCAGTCCATAGCATCTCACCGCCCAATTGGACTACTATAACAGTCCACATCCCTTGGGCGTGAAATCAATTGAACTGCTATAGCAGTCCATTGCAGCGAAAGGGTTAATAAAATTTCGTTCTTAAATTATTATTTGTGATTTTCCTGAAAGCCTCGTAACAGTATAGTGATCGGTCCTTTTAGAAATTGAATAAAGAAAATAATAAATTGCATGCTTATACAAAATGAATTTAAGTTGTATTACATTGCTAGTAATTGTAAAAAAAACGATACTTTTCTATTTAAATAATAATTTGAATCAGAAATTACAAATTTTATAAAAAATAAGGAATTACATGTTTGATTCATCCAAAAACATCGTTATCGGTCACATGAATATAGTGGTTGTTCAGTGGATTTACAGTAATTGGTCAATGCTTTATAATAAATAAAAATAATTAAAAAATATTTACTCTTTTATAAAGTCCTATGATATGTGTCGCTGAATGTAAAAGTAAATTATCTCCTTGTAACTGAATTTCAGAATAACGACCTTTTTGCGAATTAAAGTGTAGGAAAAAAATATAAGCATTCTTTTAATGTTTTCTAATTTTTATTGTTTAATACAAATTAAAGATGTAATCGTTTGAAGTAACTTAGAAAATAAAAATGAAACTTATTCAATAAATGAATTTAAACTTTTTTTGTGTATATTTCTTTTATAATATGTAATATCGTCATCAGATGAACGCTTATCAGCTTTACGTGTGTTTGAACGAGTTGGAATATCTATGGGAAGTTTTTTGTACTAATGGTGGTAAACTGGCGGAATGTATGGTAGAATATAAAGCATATATTTCTTGTTTGCGTTAGTATCTAGTCTTCTTGGTGGATAGAGTGGATCTTGTCGAATATTGTACAAGTGGGCCGGTCGTCCTTGTTTTTTTCTTGCAAAAATCTATTTTATAAAAGGGTGTGTCGGGATTTAGTGTCGATAATTTCTCTCAAACCTCAGCCTCAAAATTTAATATTTAGCCCATTAAAGTCATAACCGAAAATGTTTCTTTTCTATTACAACTGGACATTTTTCGTGATGAGTATTAGCATCAGTTGAGCAATAATGATAATATGTTGCCTATATGGCATTATAGATGTTTTAAACTGAATCAAAGTGTCCCCTGAAAGTTAAACCAAAATTAACTGTTAACTTATCAATATTTTTCCAGACAGCTTACCTTTTCCACCAAGTACTTTTTCTACCAAGTCTCTTTTTTCCATTTTTTCACTGTTTCACTGAACGATGATTCGCTCTAATTAACGCCCTGGCATTAAGAATGCGACCTAGTAGCACGTCCCTTTTGTTCACTTTCATAGCATAAACTAACGACTCCGTCCCCAAAGACAAAAATCTAGGTGTCAGATCCGGCGATCTCGGTGGCAAAGGTTGCGGGCCTCCTCTGCAAATCCATCTCCGAAATGGGTGAAAATTTCTTACAAAATTTGCATAAAGAGGAAGTGCTCCATCATGTTGGAAGATAATACGCCATGGAATATTTAAAGGTACTTCCTCCAATATTTCCTCTAAATGGTCTTCAAAAAATGTAAATAACCTTTCCCAGTAAGAAGGCCATCCAATACAAAAGAACCAAACTATTGATCATTTAGAATGCCACACCATACATACCGTTGTTTGAAAGCCGATACTATCGACCATACTAAACCGATGTTTAAAATTATGTTCTTACTTGGCATAAGAGTTTTCGTCCGACCATCGATGATTATTTTGGTAATTGTCAATTTCATCTCGAGTAAAATAAACTTCTGGGTAAATAAAATGACTGAGTAATATTCTATTTTCACGAATCCATTGAGAATCTTGTAGTCTTAATGGATACTCGCCTTCTTGAAGATTTTCTACTTACTGCAGATGAAAAGCGTTTAGTTTTGCCGTTTTAATGTTTTCCAAACCATTGTTTGTGGAATTTCAAATTGGATTGCAATGCGCCTTGTACTTATCCCTGGATTATTTTCTACAATATTAGAATATCTTCTTCAAGTTACAAACCGAGCCCTTGCTGTTTTACAGAAACAATACGTGCACTTGGGAACATTCCAGTTTCACTAGCACGTGTAAAAACAGTTAAAAACACTTGCCTATTAGGAATTCTTCGATTCGGAAAAACAACGTCGATACTCTTCTACTGAAAAAATTACCATTACAAAATCTATAAACAAACACTATATCTGCATATTCTCTATGACTGAAAATACGAAGATTTTTATAACTACAACTGTCACTTTTTATGACATTTGTGTAATTAATATTTTGTTTCAAATTGGCATTCAGGACAACGTCAAATTTAACTTGATTAGCTTTTTAAAAAGAAAAACTTAATTATCTCCGAAACAAATGAAAATCGAACTAACCATATACGTAAGCTTATTTAGCTAATTTTAGCTTCCCGGATAGGGCTCTAAATAGGTCTAATATATTTCCATTTCCTTTAAAAAATCATATTATATCTGCTCTTGTAATATGCTAACTTTAAATTATGGAATCAATGTTTTAATTTGATTTGATTTAATTTGACCGGAGAGACAAAACTAGATAGATAACATCACACATAATAGAATAGTGCCACAAAAGAATATCTAGTCTGTCTGCCTGCCTGTAACAGACCAGACACAAATTGTGCTGGCTTTACTGATACAAGCGTACAATATAATATAATGCTTTTAAAACGAAATATTTTCAGACACCCGTCAATGTACAGTGTTTATAGAATAGTGGGAAGATAATAAACTAAACATCAAGCCTAGTAAACATAATATGCATGCTATTGGCATGTATTCGGTATTTTTCTAGCTTTATGTTTGAATACGAATTAAGCTAATTTATTGTTTTATTTGCTTTCTCCGTTAAATCATAGTTTAGCAGGACACAATCACAATACTAACTTAATATTTCTGTTTTTATCACATACCTATAAATATTTTCTTTAATAAATTCATTCATAAAATACTTCGTGGGCAAAAAATTGACCAGGCCTCGACTAAATAGACAATACTAGGTGGACTACACTTGACAAAGAGAACTATATGATTGACACTAAATAGACAAAACTAGACAAACTATTAAAAAGTAGTAGTTTTTTTTATTGGGTAATATCTAGGGCTAGAGCTTGTGAGATTATATGGTATAAATAATTTTAGTATTTTACATAGTGGATGTAACAAGAACTGGCCACAATAACCGCGTTTTGTCATCGGAGTCGACCGTCAAGGGCTTTATTAGTTTCCTTTGTCGAGGGCCTCTGCGACCCTTATATCGGCACTTTACCGAAAACCATAATTTCACCCTCAAAACTCCATCCGAATCAAAATTTTCCCGAATAATAGCTAGTGGTGGAATTAATTACAGTTGAAGTATTCGAGTGAAATCAAGAAATCTTGTTTCAAATCAGGACGAAGTAGACATAGCAACGGCCTATTGTTTGGTCAAGTTTGAAGTGATGTAGTTGTGTCAAATTTTCGTTGTCTAATCAAACACCAGTGTGGTTTCTTAGTCCGGAAGGTTTTTCTTTTTCGTACGGGGTAAATTTTCCGTGTCGTGCACAATGCGTCTATGAGTTTTCCTCCACATCTCCTTCCGGTAAAATTTGTAGTGACGGTCGTGTATTTTATTTTTTTTATATATATTGTGACTTTAATTATTAATATCCCAACTACTTGCGCGTGTTTTTCTTTTTTATGAAATTATGTCTAATAACTTTTTCATTATGTGGGAAGATGGAATGGGCGATATTTACTCCGAAGGCTATCCGGAGGCTTACATTGAGGAACCCTGTATGTTCTTGTTACCTCCTCCACCCTCACAAGGAGACATAAGGTTAATTATATCATTACACAAACTTTTATCTCAATATTATTAACTTTGTATATTAGCAATATAATTAGAAGCATTAGAAGCAATACAATAAGATAGAAGATTTGCTGAAATTTGCAAATAAATTGCTTTGCCATTTTCTTGTGTTACATTGGCATTTTTATCAATTCTCCAATGAATACAAACAATTTTCTAGTCTAATTCAAGCTTTATTACATTTTGCCTACAATTTTAAGTTCTTTAAACTAATTAACTTTTATATACTAATTTACCTTATTTTTAATTGTGAATCTATTTGATCCTTTGTAAATGTTATATGAAAAGATAAAAAGACAAAGTAGATTTAATCCAACTTTCTAATTAAAGGTTGCTATATAAAATCCAAGACAAGTTTAGTTAGTCCAGTTTTCAAAAAAAAAACCTTAATGAGGGATTATTATACAAATTTTGCCCCATTAGTAAAACAGAAGTTAACAAAAAGAAAACTTCGATTTTCCATCGTGACAATGAACCGGGCAGAGGGCAAAAAACACTCCGGCTCATTATCCTTCCTCTCTCTTTCTCCATTTCCTGCTTCCTCTCAATATCCTTAATTAAAATATTCCGGCCGGAGACGCGCGGACTTACAGCGTTTCTGCACTTTGTTGGTGGGGGAGGAAAACATTTGCATTCACCTTTAGAGTGGACTGCTGCGGATAGTTTACGTGAGAAACGATTGTAAAATTGGGGAAAACGTCAGAACGGAGGAGGCTTTATAGTAAATTTCTCCTCGCGTCTTCATTAATCTCGGCGCGGTTGCGACCAACGTATTCTAATTTATGCGCATAATGGGGGTAAATATTGCCAAGCGATTCGGTTTTAGTTTATGGATTAGCATATGCAATACACTCTAGCACTTAAGGCTAAATAGCTTTCTGTGTCTTCGGCGAAATTTTCTGAGGCAAACTCCAAATATTATGAGTCAAAACTTAACTTTACCGACAAGTACAACGTTCAATATAGACAATTTATACAGATAAAAGTAGACAGATAAGACTAGACAGACAAGACTAGACAGACAAGACTAGACAGACAAGACTAGACAGACAAGACTAGACAGACAAGACTAGACAGACAAGACTAGACAGACAAGACTAGACAGACAAGACTAGACAGACAAGACTAGACAGACAAGACTAGACAGACAAGACTAGACAGACAAGACTAGACAGACAAGACTAGACAGACAAGACTAGACAGACAAGACTAGACAGACAAGACTAGACAGACAAGACTAGACAGACAAGACTAGACAGACAAGACTAGACAGACAAGACTAGACAGACAAGACTAGACAGACAAGACTAGACAGACAAGACTAGACAGACAAGACTAGACAGACAAGACTAGACAGACAAGACTAGACAGACAAGACTAGACAGACAAGACTAGACAGACAAGACTAGACAGACAAGACTAGACAGACAAGACTAGACAGACAAGACTAGACAGACAAGACTAGACAGACAAGACTAGACAGACAAGACTAGACAGACAATGACTAGACAGACAAGACTAGACAGACAAGACTAGACAGACAAGACTAGACAGACAAGACTAGACAGACAAGACTAGAAGCAAGACTAGACAGACAAGACTAGACAGACAAGACGTAGACAGACAAGACTAGACAGACAAGACTAGACAGACAAGGACTAGACAGACAAGACTAGACAGACAAGGACTAGACAGACAAGACTAGACAGACAAGACTAGACAGACAAGACTAGACAGACAAGACTAGACAGACAAGAGCTAGACAGACAAGACTAGACAGACAAGACTAGACAGACAAGACTAGACAGACAAGACTAGACAGACAAGACTAGACAGACAAGACTAGACAGACAAGACTAGACAGACAAGACTAGACAGACAAGACTAGACAGACAAGACTAGACAGACAAGACTAGACAGACAAGACTAGACAGACAAGACTAGACAGACAAAGAACTAGACAGACAAGACTAGACAGACAAGACTAGACAGACAAGACTAGACAGACAAGACTAGACAGACAAGACTAGACAGACAAGACTAGACAGACAAGACTAGACAGACAAGGCTAGACAGACAAGACTAGACAGACAAGACTAGACAGACAAGACTAGACAGACAAGACTAGACAGACAAGACTAGACAGACAAGACTAGACAGACAAGACTAGACAGACAAGACTAGACAGACAAGACTAGACAGACAAGACTAGACAGACAAGACTAGACAGAAGAGACTAGACAGACAAGACTAGCAGACAAGACTAGACAGACAAGACTAGACAGACAAGACTAGACAGACAAGACTAGACAGACAAGACTAGACAGACAAGACTAGACAGACAAGACTAGACAGACAAGACTAGACAGACAAGACTAGACAGACAAGACTAGACAGACAAGACTAGACAGACAAGACTAGACAGACAAGACTAGACAGACAAGACTAGACAGACAAGACTAGACAGACAAGACTAGACAGACAAGACTAGACAGACAAGACTAGACAGACTAGACAGACAAGACTAGACAGACAAGACTAGACAGACAAGACTAGAAGACAAGACTAGACAGACAAGACTAGACAGACAAGACTAGACAGACAAGACAAGGACAGACAAGACTAGACAGACAAGACTAGACATACAAGACTAGACAGACAAGACTAGACAGACAAGACTGGACAGACAAGTCTAGACAGACAAGACTAGACAGACAAGACTAGACAGACAAGACTAGACAGACAAGACTAGACAGACAAGACTAGACAGACAAGACTAGACAGACAAGACTAGACAGACAAGACTAGACAGACAAGACTAGACAGACAAGACTAGGACAGACAAGACTAGACAGACAAGACTAGACAGACAAGACTAGACAGACAAGACTAGACAGACAAGACTAGACAGACAAGGACTAGACAGACAAGACTAGACAGACAAGACTAGACACAAGACTAGACAGACAAGACTAGACAGACAAGACTAGACAGACAAGACTAGACAGACAGTACTAGACAGACAAGACTAGACAGACAAGACTAGACAGACAAGACTAGAGAGACAAGACTAGACAGACAAGACTAGACAGACAAGACCAGACAGACAAGACTAGACAGACAAGACTAGACAGACAGTACTAGACAGACAAGACTAGACAGACAAGACTAGACAGACAAGACTAGAGAGACAAGACTAGACAGACAAGACTAGACAGACAAGACCAGACAGACAAGACCAGACAGACAAGACTAGACAGACAAGACTAGACAGACAAGACTAGACAGACAAGACTAGACAGACAAGACTAGACAAACAAGACTAGACCGACAAGACTAGACAGACAAGACTAGACAGACAAGACTAGACAGACAAGACTAGACAGACAAGACTAGACAGACAAGACTAGACAGACAAGACTAGACAGACATGACTAGACAGACAAGACTAGACAGACAAGACTAGACAGACAAGACTAGACAGACAAGACTAGACAGACAAGACTAGACAGACAAGACTAGACAGACAAGACTAGACAGACAAGACTAGACAGACAAGACTAGACAGACAAGACTAGACAGACAAGACTAGACAGACAAGACTAGACAGACAAGACTAGACCGACAAGACTAGACAGACAAGACTAGACAGACAAGACTAGACAGACAAGACTAGACAGACAAGACTAGACAGACAAGACTAGACAGACAAGACTATACAGACAAGACTATACAGACAAGACTAGACAGACAAGACTAGACAGACAAGACTAGACAGACAAGACTAGACAGACAAGACTAGACAGACAAGACTAGATAGACAAGACTAGACAGACAAGACTGGACAGACAAGACTAGACAGACAAGACTAGACAGACAAGACTAGGCAGACAAGACTAGACAGACAAGACTAGACAGACAAGACTAGACAGACAAGACTAGACAGACAAGACTAGACAGACAAGACTAGACAGACAAGACTAGACAGACAACACTAGACAGACAAGACTAGACAGACAAGACTAGACAGACAAGACTAGACAGACAAAACTAGACAGACAAGACTAGACAGACAAGACTAGACAGACAAGACTAGACAGACAAGACTAGACTAGTCAGACAAGACTTAACCGGCAAGTCTAAGTAGACAAGGAAACCCAGGCGTGAACTCTAGTAAATTTAATTTCTCCTTATCCTTTGTTCCTTGGCTTCATCTGTTATTTTGTATTCTATAATATATTGGAAATATTGTTGTGTCTTAATCCACTAATTTTCGTTTGCTTTAATTAACTTTCGTTTGCATATGTCCAGTTATCGTTCTCGGGTTGATAGTTACTTCTAGATTGGTTGCGATTGTATGCTTCTCCATTTCCCATCGGGAACAGTCAAAGATTGTATGGCTCACGGTATCGGTCTCTCCGCAGTCTATGCGCAAGTCATCCGAGGCTCTGCCAATGCAGATAGTCCGTAAAACAGCCGTAGCCGGACGTTACTTGGGTAAGATAGTAGCTATTTTCCCCATGTTCTCTGTTTATCCAGGGTTCAAGTTCAGATATCTGGTTCACTCTCCTTTAATCTCTTGCCGCCACCTTTGCTGCCATTTTTCAATTAGTTGTTTCTTGGCCATTTTTTTAAGTTTGATACGACCTGTCTCCTGCAGTTTTCTTTGGTTTTCCACAAGCAAGTCGATTGGCAGGATACCCGCGATGGTTAAGTCTGCCTCACTTGATATTGTGCAGTAAGCGCTACATATTCTTAGAGGCATTTTTTTCTTTGCGCTGCAAGCAGCCTTTGGGTATTACTATGTTTTTCCAGTGCTCTGACCCATAGTGGTGCTCCGTACATCATAGTGTCCTGTATTGCGTAGCTGAGCAGTCTGCTCCTGGGGCCTCCAATGTTGGGCATTAGTTGCTGTATTGCTGCCAATGTCCTTATCCCCTTAGCTACAGCTTCTGCTATGTGCGCTATAAAAGATATTGCCTTGTCTATTACTATTCCCAAGTATTTTATTTGATACTTCGGGCTTATTGCCAGTCTTCCAATATTAAATTTTATTGGTTGGACGTTTTTTGTTCTATGAGAAGGACCGTCTCAGTTTTTTCTGGCGCTAGATTGAGGCTTTTGGATTTCATCCAATTAATGATTTGCTCAATGGCGTTCTTTGTGTTGTTGTTTTGGCTGTTACCACTAGAACCAAGTAGCCTGGAAAACCAATCACTGTCGCAACCTAATGGCATTCTTAATCTCAGCACATTGTCATATAGGACGTTCCACAAGGTTGGGCTTAATGTCGATCCTTGTGGAACACCGCTGCCGATGCTTCTCTCTTCCGTTCTCCGAGCCCCTTTTAGGATTAACTTGCTATTGCTACGGTAGCTCCTCGCCATGCGTAGTAGATACTGTGATATACCTCTTGATGTTAGGCCATGATATGCTTCCAGCTAGTGCTGTTAATTGCGTTTCTAACATCGAAGGTTAGCAGCGCACACTGTTTCTTTGTTCTTTGGGTGCCAGACTTCATATTTTGGGCAATCTCTGACAGATTTTAGCTCGGCAATTGTGGATTTTCCTTGCCTGAAACCAAACTGTTTTTCTGGCAGTTCTCCTTTTATGCTGTTTAGCAAAAGTTGCTCTAAGATACATCAAGTAGGCAAATAGGCCTATAGGAGGGGGGTTTCCTATTTCTTTATCTCCTTTTCTGATGAGAACGAGCTTTAACCTTTTCCATCAGGCCGGAAAGTTTTCAAATTTAAAGGAGCAAATTCAAAATGGCGGATCCAATATTGCGGAGCATTTTATTAGGATTTAATTGAAATTCCATATAAATTGGTATATGAGGTTTTTCGAGGACATTGATTACGAATTTAACAATGCAATTTTAAAATTCAATATGGCAGTTCCAATATGAACGACCACTTCTTTAAAAATTGTTCGGAATTTCATATAAATAGGTATGTAAGGGTATTAAATATTGGTAATAACAATTAGAATATTAGAATTGCGAAATATTAAATAGTTTATGTAGCAGTTTTTATGGAAAAATAACCATAAATGAAAAAGATAGGGAAAAAATTGTACTAATCAGTCGCTATCACTGTCGGAATAATTATCCCAATAACGAACCAATGTTCCAACGAACCAACGAACCAATTTTCGAAATCAAAGTCAATGTCAATACTTATCAGAAATTTTTTGGAAACTTTCATCTTCAGGGAAAAGCAAAAGATCTAGGGTGCCTGATGACGTATATATATATATATATATATATATATATATATATATATATATATATATATATATGTATATATATTTATTTATATCTACGCAGACACTCAACTGTGACTGCGTAGATCCTAAACTAACAAAGAATTTGCTTGGCGCGTCCCATGTCGGCCGGCGCTTCTTATTTCTAATCTTAATTGTACAAAGGCAGGCATAGGCAAGATTTTCTTCTAGATTCTATTACAAAACATCGTAATCTATATGTTCCATATCTCAACTTCTTATGCCCCGCTGCGGTGATAACTTTTTTGCTAATTTACAGAAATTTTTTTAACCATTATGCAGACACATCTATGACATGATTTGTAACACACGCTATACATTAATGAAAACGTTATATATGTAAAAATTCTACATACCTTCCTTAACACCCTCCATCAAGCAAAAACGAAACAGGACGCCCCAGTAAAAAGTAACACACACTTGAATAAACAAAGATATTTCTGACCCGCTACAGTGTGCGCGCTGAGCCGATAAGGGTAACTTTGAACTCGCGTAGCGTCTCAACCATAAAAGATATCCTACTTTTATTTTGGAATAACATACACTGAAGCATCCTCTATAAGATTCTTTTGAAATAAACTCATTCGATTTTTTTCGATTTTTCGACACCAGCATGTCGTCTTTTTTATTTTTGGTCGTCTTTCCCCAGTTATGGAATTTTTTTATGCTTTATTTTTATATTTTTATATGCTTATTATGAGCCAGTATATCTGCACTTTCTTGTCGCTATTACTTAGGTCTTGAGTTACGCATTCATAATTTTTTTCATCATTCAGGTGATTTATTGTCCACCTAGTTCTTGATAGGTTTTTTGTTGGTGCTATTTCTTTTGACCTTTTGTTTTCCTGTATGCTGTAGATGATGAAGCGGTGGTCACTCAAGGATTCCTTGTCCAGCACTCTCCAGCCCTGGAGCTTGCTTGCGATTAAGTTGTTGCAGAACGTGATATCTATAATGGACTGAGAGTGTCCTCGACCAAAGGTGTAGTCATTTCCTTGGTTTTGTACCAACAGATCTAGTTTCGCAGCACTATCCGTTACCAGGTTTCCTCTTTTGTCCATGCCTGACGAACTCCAATAAGGGGACTTAGCGTTGAAATTTGCCCGCATTAACTTGTTCTCTTTTTTCTTGGTTCTTGATGTTATGAGCTTGTAGGTATTGGTACAACTGTTCGGGTTTTGCATTGGGAGAAAAGTAGCAGTTGTAAATTATAGATTGGGGCAATTCGACCCAGGCAAATCCTTGTCCTCGGCCTGCTCTTATAACTAGTAATTTTCAGCTCTTTATCCATATTGCTGCATCCTTTTTTTTCGGCCATGAACCAATTTGCCCTAGTTGCAAGTTTTTTGTTAGATTCGCTCACTATTATTAAGTCCGCATTCAGCTCTGCGGCTGTTGCGGTTAGCAAATCATGCGCTGCGCGACATCATTTTGTTGACTTGGATGATACTAACCATTCTCAATCTAAGTTCCTCCGACAGAACTTTTTTGTATTCTGGGCATGTTCCGCAGTACGCCTGATGCCCCGTCAATTTGCAAATTGGGCAGTACTTTTCCTCCTTGCAGTCCTTCACTTGGTGCCCTCTTGAAGGCATCGTAGGGAAATCTTCTGTCTGTTTGGTCCTTTACATGAATTTGCTAGATAGCCTGGTTCCGAGCATTTACAGCACCTTTCTAGGTCGATTATCTCCCTAACTCTGCAGTTGATCCATAAAACCTTTATGTATCATCTGTCTATTAGCACTTTCATTTACATCTTTTGGTAGTGCCACAGTGGCTATATGGTTATCTCCATAGGCAGGACTGATGTTTTTCATTTTTATTGATGATATTCTATATTAGCGAACACAGATCTTAACGCGTCCTCTACCTCTTCTCCTGTCGTTACAGCATCTAGGTCACAACTGTGTCCAAGTTTCTCGTTCGGATTTCTATCTGCGGCAGTTTGTGTGCTAAGATTTCCATTAGATTGTTCGCACTCCCTTCTTTCATTTCAAGTAAGAGCTCTCCGCTTTTGTTCTGCCTTAGTGCTCATCCACGTTGACCCGCGAGCGCGGTGGCGGGCGTAATATCGAAGTGTTCAAGTACGAAACGCACGTGGGGTCTAAGTAACGGGCAAGCTAACGAGTGGTGCGCGCGGCGCGCTCGCGGCAATATCAAACGCGTGAGATGTGTGTGTGTGTTCACATCGAACTAGCGGCGGAACTCTGGGAGGAACGCGCGATTCACTCGCGACGTCTGTAAGTTCAACCAGTACGAAGTTATCGCTAGAAACGATAGCTTGTTTTCATTATGAATTTCAATACAGAGGAGTTTATTAGTGCTGTTCAGGTTAGTATACTAACGAAAACTTAAACTTAGTATACTAACCTAACCTAACCTAACCTAATCTGACAATAGGTCACACCCGCGCAAACGCTTGGCGGCCAATGTGAACACGATCTCGCCACGTCTACCGCGTCCGCATCCGCACCCGCCACCGCGCCCGCGCGTTCCAACGTGAACAAACACTTATTCCCGCTAGCTTGGCACCTGATGATTCGGCATATGCTTTTCCATTTGATTTTATAAATTCCGCCTCTTTCAAGGTTTTCTCTCGCTTTTCTTTACGATATTGTTTTTGGCTGTGGGCTTTCGTCCATTTCTATTCTGTTCTCTCTTGTTTGTGTAATTTTGGATTAGGTACTACTGGGTATTCGGGTGAGTAAACTCTTTTTGTCGACTTTTAATTTTACAAATGTATATTCTATGGTTTTTTTTAAATGGTAGACCATTCTGCCACCGAGGATTTCATGAATGCCAGTTGCTTCCTGTCATGTTCTCCAGCAGTTGTTTCAATTTTTCTAGGCTACGGAAGGTCTGTTCTAAGCTGATGGTTTCTTCTGCTTTTTTATCATCCGATTTTCTAACTACAAGGTGATATGTATCGATTTTTAGTTAAGATTTCATCATTTTCGGTTGGAATTCCTACAGTGCCTAAGGTAGACTACATTTCCAGGCTCCTTGTTTTGTAATTCTCGTTCGGTGGAGCTCGTGTACGTGCTACAAAGCAGGTGTGGTACTCCTTTGTCAGGACCCATATCGTTAGTTATCATTTATCGTTAGTTATCGTTTCATACACCAAGCTAAGTCCCAGTACATTGGCTCTAGCAGCGGGTTCCCCTATCCTTCCTTTACTAGTCTATGTACTGATGAAGGCCAGTTCTTTCTGGAAACTTCTTGGAACTCTTGGTAGGATTTCCTCTTTCTATTTTATACTGTCGTTCTTCAAGTCTTCTCATTTCTTCTTTTAGATTTTCTCCTTGCACGGGGCCGTTTCCCTTCATATGTATTGGTATAATAACTCATTCTTTCCAGTTATTTGGAATCGATTCTTGTTCCCATATTTTTTGTATCAGCTGGTGTATGGTATCTCCTAGTTTCTGTCCACCCTCCTTCAGGCATTCCGCGGGGATGCCATCTCTTCCTGCTGCTTTATTATTTTTTAGCTCTTTAATGGCTTGAGCTGTTTCTTCTCTAGATGGTCGATCAACCCAGGCTTCACGCTATATCAACCCAGGCTTCACGCTAAGTCGTTTATCCTCTTTTTGATATGTCGCGTCTATTGAGTAGGTTGTGAAAGTATTCTTTCCGGGTATTGGGGATCTCCTGTTTGCTAGTCATAAGTTCGCCATCATCATTCTTAATCATTGTAGAGGTTATTGGGTGAAATCCTTTTTTATGTATGTTCACTTGCTTAAAGAATTTTCTTGTGTTTCCATGTGTTCTAGCTCTTTCCACTCCATGTAGCTTTTCATTATGCCATTCTCTTTTCTTTTTTCTCATAAATTTTCGAATTTTGTTTCTTAGGTTGTGGACATCTTCTTTTTTGTATTTTGTTTCTCACCAAGGATTTCTTTGTTGGCTTCTTGAATTACTTCCTTTATTGTCTTCCAAGTATCCTCTACTCCTAGGTTCTGTACATGTATTTCTCTGCATGCCTGTTCTATTCTTTGTTGGTACTGATCCTTAACATCTGGTTGTTTTAGCTTTTCGATGTTCCACTGTACTTCTTGCTTGTGGCTTTTCTCTTTCCTTGCAGCTAGTCGCAGTCTAGTTTTGTATCCGTATCTCCATCAGCTCCCCTGCAACTTCCAACGTCTATTATGTTTGATCCGTGTCTAGTGTCTACCAATACGTGATCTATCTGATTTGTCGTTATACCGTCGTTAGATATCCAAGTATGTTTGTGTATATCTTTATGAGGGAACATTGTTGATTTTATCAGCAGGTTATTCGAGACTGCAAAGTCGATCAGCCTGGTTCCATTGTCATTAGAAGAAGCATGTAAGCCATGTCTTACAAATTGTAGTTGTGATGTTTCTTCTCTTCCTACTTTGGCGTTATAATCTCCTAAAACGAGCAGCATATCTTCCTTTGGTATTTCATTTAGTGTTTGTTTCAGTATTTCATAAAAAGTGTCTTTAGTTCCTTCCTCGGCTACTTCAGTTGGTGCGTGTATTGCTAATAGTGATATGTTGTACCATTTTCCACGTAACCGGATCGAGCATATTCTCTCATTTATGGGTTTAAAGGATATTAGTTCACTCATCAGTTCTTCCTTGATCACAAAACCTGTCCTAAATTCGTGCGTGTCTTCTTTTCCGCTATATAGTAATACCGATTTCCTAATCTTAATATTGCCGGAATTTAGACACCTGATTTCTTGCACTGCTGTTATGTCCATTTTACATTTTTCTAAGACTTCGACAGCCAATTGGGCTGCCCCTGGTCTATACCAGCTCAAAATGTTCCTATATAAACAAATGTTATAAACAAAATGTTATAAAAAAAATATAAACAAAATGTTCCTATAAGTACCTATATTCAAATCCATATTTCGATGCCGTTGTCGTTTCCGTTGATCCGTGCTTTTCCGAGGCTCTTGTTGAGGTTTCATAACAAATACATTTTTAGGAGATAGGTTGTTAGCCTTCGGCTCAACCCTCCTCCTTTATTCAGGCTTGGGACTGGCAACATGGCGGTGGAGCTACTCAATCCACACCACCACTGCATGCTGGCGGAGTTATTTCAAGTATATATTTTATTTAAAAACCAAACCCTGGGGGTGCTCAACTGGGAAGAAGCCACTCAGGATCTGAGAGAGTGGAGGATAATTGTTGAGGCGGCCAAGACCCACCCCTGGTTCTAGAGCCATGGATGGATGGACGGGGCCGTTTAGTTCAGTTTGTGTGCTTCCGTCGTAAGTGTCTTTTGTTTCCTGTGTGTTTTTGTACATCTTACTGATATTCTCGGATAGTGTCTACAGTTCCTCTGCTACTCTTCTTATGTCCGCTTTGGAATATGTGTTGCCTTTCACGAGCCATCTTCGGTCTTGAGCCCTTGCATTTTTTTTCTTATTACTACTCCTAGGTTTTTCTCGTTGTCTTTAAATCCAGTTTCTGTGGTTTGCTGTTGTTCGCATTTTTCGACTCGTTTTCTTTTCGCGGATTGTTTGCTTCGAGAATCGTTACCCGAAACATCGCCTGGTACTGCGGACATGTTCCCAGTAGTCTCTGTAAGGGATTTTGACCGAATAATCGGTGAGCAGACAGGTTCCCTTTTTGGTGCCGTTTTATTGCTGTGTAGTTCTCTTTCCTTTAGAGTTTCCCTTTTTTTAAATAGATTTTCTCCCGTCACACACTGGGAGGGTTTACGAATTTACGGCGACAAAAATAAAATCCAGTTCATTTCAATTTTTTGTCTCACATGTTGCCTTATGATGACATTCTGATGATTCTAATATAAAATTAGTCTATATTAGATGTACACGACAATTAAAAATGCAAATTTAAGTGGAAACATTTTTTTTTTATATGAAAAAAGTGCAACATTTTTTTACAAATTCACAACTGTCGTTGACACAAAACTTATCCAACACGTATTGTACTAATCGTTCATTATACTTTAACGAAGAAAACTTATAATAACTTTCATCTCTTAATACAAAAAATGGTTCATTTTTATTCAACGTTCTCTCTTGCAAATGGTGGTCATCACGACTACCTGAAAAAAAAGTGTAATTTTCAGTAAGGTGGAACGATATGGACTGGCATTTTGCTATTCAAGAATTGTCAATGTTTGTTTTACATTACAAAATATTTAATTTAACGGAACTATGCGGAACTTTTTTTTAAAATCAATTTATTGCAGTTTATTACAAAAAAAAATTAATTTGCGATAGTCGTTAACCAAACTCTTTTTTTTAACCGTGTTGATTAAAACTTTCTACAAATTTGATATTATCACATGTAAATACATACTTGAAGCTATATTCTCCATATTTAAAAAGTTCACAATTTTTTAACACAAACACAAAACAGACGTAGTTACTTTGTTAAAAATCCAGCGCAACGAAATCCTTTTTGGTACCTCTGGGACAAGAACGATGTTTAAGACGTTCCCACAACCAATGGAATTGGTTTTCCGCATATATTTCTTTACAGTATTATAGATGGGTTATCTAACAATACATTTTAAGTGGTTTTGTATTTTAATTGCGAGACATTGTAAAATTCGAGACATTGTAAATTCGTGACCCGTCCCAGAGTGCGCTACTTCATTTCTCGTTCATTTCTCGTTCCTCTGTGTCTTCCATTGTTAAGAGACAGACAGACAAGACTAGACATATAAGACTAGACAGACAAGACTAGATAGACAAGACTAGACAGACAAGTCTAGACAGGCAAGAGTAGACAGACAAGACTAGATAGACAAGACTAGATATACAAGATTAGACAAACATAGCTTGACAGACAAGGCTGGGTGGACAAGAATAGGCAGACAAGACGAGACCAACAAAACTTGACAGAGAAGACTAGACAGACGAGACTTGACTGAAAAGTTTTGACATACCATGCAGACAAGGTTTGACAGTCAAGATCCGTTAGATTGAACTAGGTAGTGAAGAATAAACAGCAAGGTTTTGCAGACAGATTATTAATCGACAAGACGAAAAGTCAATACTGATTAGATAGAAAAGACGGACAGATTTGCAAGTTTAAACAGTTATGGATTTTAGACAAATCTAGAAATAGTTAAATGCTTTCAAGCGGGATTGAAAAGATGAGGCTATTAGATTAATTACTTTGGTAAATTGGGTTTTGTTGGTTCGGCGGAGCATTTGCGCATAAGGGATAATTTTCTGCAGTTGCATAATTAGGATTATTCCTGTTGGATTTGCGCGCGCGCTCGGCTGGATTAATTGCAGGAAAGAGATAAACAATTCACCACGTTATTAAAGTTCCAAACGACATACGACAAAAGTTCAAATTAACCAGCCAAACACAAATTTTGTTACACAAATTATAAAACAAACAACAAGAAACACATTTAGATTGATTGTGAAAATATTTGCAATAACCTCAGTGAATGTTCAGGCCTAGTCTAATCTGTAATTAATCTACACATAGAGCGTACTCTTATAAGAGAATTTACATTCATATGTTAATTTAGTTGAGAAAATATCTGGAAAAAGCTATCCGCTATCTGGTGCAGAATTCTAGTACACGGATACAAGATTTTAGTTAATTCAGTGTGAGGTAATTAAAACGGAATAACTTATTACAAGCGCTGAGGACGGTATCAGCTACAACGTGTGATGTCCTCTAATGGACCTGTCAGTGTTTAATTAAACCTTCGCACCTCCGCCCGCGCATAATAAATCTCCAACACTCGTTCGAAACTCGCCAAACTTCGTCCACCCAAAACAACTTCAAAGTACAAACAATTATATAGAGTATATGGATGCATAGCTTTTACCTCTGTCTAATCAAAGATAAAATTTGTTTTAAATTCATTGCTTTTAAATTCAATTGCGTGATTTTTATGTATTCTGAGGCATTTTTTTAAATTAAAACAAAAGACGGTTGAATTAAAATTTTAATTGTGATAGAATGTCTGTTAGACAAACTTTAAGTTTCAATGGTTAAAGATACAATCCAGTGATAATCTATCCTGCGTACATTCGAAATTTTGAACAAATTTAACCTGATAAATATATAATATTTATAAAAGATTTTTGAATGAAATTTAAATAAAAATCTATTTTTTTGTTAAATTTATTAAAGCCTGGTTCTGTGTAGAATACAATAAAATTTAGAAAATCATTTTTATACCAACAAAGAGACGAGAATTGTGTCTGAAAAACATTCCCAGTCGACTTCCTAACCGATTCACGTAGACAATTCTCCCCGAAACCGATAAGAATAAAAATTAATGCAATTTCCAAAAAATAATATCGACTCTGAACGTTATTACAGGGTGGGGTGCCAGTTCATTACCGATAGAATAAACACCGTTTTTATTGGTATTAGCGTTTTGGGATTTTTCGATTTACGGCGGAATTGTGCGGTGAGTAAATTTCGGGTCTCGAAAATGAACCAGACTAATGTTAATTGGGACGGTAAAAGCCGATAGTTGGATATTGTTGATATTGTTTCCGGCGGAATTAGCCATTATTTCGCGTTGTTCGTGGGGATAATGCGGAATTAGGCCAATAATTTCGTTGTTATTATCTAAAACCGAAACACACCGGTTATTATTTGCGAAATTTTATTATCCCGGCATCATTCGTTTCATTTGTGTTGCTAAATAATACATATATTGTTAATTTTAAGTAAAAACTAATATAAAACAATGTATTGTTAAATAGACGACGAATTTCATTCAAACTATTATTTTGTTAAATTTGGTGGAGTAGCTCTGATGCTTTATAACTGTTCTGTTGGTCAGACTAAATTTGTTTTCAACAAAGCTATGTAGGTTTTTTTTTCAGAAATTGTAGTTTGTTGCAAATGGAAAACAAAGACACTGACTATGCAAAATTTGTTTCAATTGCTTTATAAATCTTACTGTCTCTTGTGGTTCTCTAAATAAAACTTCTTCAATAATTTCGTTATTATTATCAAACACCGAAACACACCTGTTATAATAGTTCGTTTCATTTTTGTGGCTAAATATTGCATATATGAGAGGCGATGAATTTCATTCAAAAGTTTGTGGTCTTATTTCTACTAAACATTTAAAACATTTCTAGAATTGTTAAAACCATACTTCTTCTTTTTCTTCTCGCGGATGGGTGACTTAGGACCACGCTGAATCAACGTATGTTGAGCCTTCCTCCCTGCCCAATAGGTCTTCATATGCATGGATTATTCTAGTTTCTGTTCCTCCGACTATGCACGTCGTGTTGGTTTCTTCTGATCTTCCTCAAATCCCCTTGTGTGAACAATATTTCTGATCACATTTCTATTCATCAGATCTGGTGATCCCATCTCTATAGGTCCCACTCCATTTGTTTGTACCACTTTGGTCTTGTACGTTTGTTCTGTAGAAATTTATGGATTTGATAAGTAAGTCTTGTATGATTCATTCTTTCGAATTGACCCAAAATTTATTCGTCTTATTCTCATGTTATCGGTAAGTATAGAAATTTTCCTATATATTTCAGAATTGGGTTTGGGATAGTGTATGCCATTTTTAATTCTGGGCCCTAAGTAAAAATCTTTCTCATAATTTGCCTTTCCTCAATCTTTAATTGTTCCTTTAATTTTTTAATTTGTAAATTGAGCGTTTCTGAAGCATAAAGAGCTTCCGTAAAACCATACTACCTTCTTTTTGTTTCGAATAGGCCTACTTTGAACCACGCTTGTTCAACTGTTGGGCTTTGATCTTTGCCCAGTATTGTCGCATATTCTGCCGGTGTAACTCCTTTCTCCCTTCTGTCCTGGGGGTACCTTTCCTTCTGGTTTTTTTTTGCTCAAATCCACGGGCTTCCTTCAGGGTGTGTCTCACCGACTGTGTGTTTTAGAAATCTGTTATTCCCGGTTCTTTAATATCCTTCTCGGTTTCTGTCAACCAAGTGGTACAAACCTTCTTGTTTTGCCAGAAGGTGAACAGACGGTTGGTTAGTCGGTTTGGAGGCAATCTTACAACGTGACCATTGAAAGCTACCCTACTTTTCCTTGCACAGTCAGAAAGCATCTCAATATGTTCGTAGAGCTCAGACTTATGCCGCCTTCGGAATTCCCCATCTTCCTTTACCGCGCCTAGGATCTACCTTAGGATTCTCCTCGCTCTCATTTCATATTTTTCTACCAGACCTCTTCGGTTCAAGGAGAGACACTCCATGGCATACAGGGGTTCTAGTCGTTAGACTGATGTGTAGTGCTTAAGTTTCAGGTTGCGTGACAGGCATTTCTTTTTGAAAATGTTCTTAGTCAGTCGATAGGCTAGTTCTAACTTGTTGACTCTCTTGGATAAGGATGCTCTTTCTGATATGGTTCAATCCATTCGCCGAGATACTTGAATTTCTCAGTCCTCTTTATGTTTCCCTGCTCTAGTAACAACTCTCTGTTTGCTTCTCTGATGTTTGTGAAGAATTCTGTTTCCTCGATCGATACTTGAAGACCCACTTTGGCAGCCTGTTTTTTGAAGCAATTTACCTGCATTGTTGCCATCTCAAGAGAATCAGCAAACATTGGCATGTAATCTGCAAAGGCCAGGCAATCTACAACCAATCCATCGTTCTTACGTCACAGGTAGATACCACTCTGAGCACCCAAATTGATCAGTTCCTCGCGCATTCTCTCATAACATTTTCAAGGACACAGTTGAAGAGAAGTGGAGAAAGTCTATCTCCTTGTCTCACTCCAGTTTTTATTTGGAAGCTTTCTGAAATCTCGCCTCTAAATTTAACCTTGGAATGGCTGTTGGTCAGAGATTTTAGGATGAGGATGCGGGTTTTTTTGTCTAGCCCTAGTTCTTGAAGTACTTTGTTAAGCGTTTCTCTATCAATGGAATTGTAGGCCTTCCTAAAATCAACAGCGGTGACTTTCGGTTTCTCATCTTGGAGTAAAACCATACTATACTATAAATAATCATATAAACTTAATAAAGTCGAAACACAGTCTGAATATATAAATATATTCAACCTTTCCGGAGCTCTATAACACTAATGAGTCTTTTTAGGAGTTCCAAAAACAAATCACAATGTGAAATTTGTCAGGTACAAAGGTCAGTTAGCACTCAACAAAAACAAGAAAAATAGCAAAGCTTTTAAAGACGTCTTTCCGATAACTTAAGTGGACAGACATCTGCAGACGCGTTTCGAGATGTATCTCTCATCAGTGCAGATTTGTTTTTGGTAGTCCTATAAGGACTCATTTGTGTTGGGCTCCGGAAAAATAGAGCTCCGGAAAGGTTAAATATATTTATTTATTCAGGCTGTGTTTCGAATTTTTCAAGTAAACATTTTTATTATTTTTGGTGGAATCGTTCGGATGATTAAAAAATGTTCTGATATTCAATACATAATTAATTTTTATAGATTTATTTGTTGAAAAAGCATTTTTTTGTTATCCGGTCGTCCTATATTCTGATCACATGACCGGCCCATGTAATTTTCCCTAGAATTGTTTCTGTTGCGAATAGTTCCTTCAGCTTGAGGTTTCTTCTAATCCTCCAGGTATACCCATCGCTGATTGGCCCGCAGATAGTGCTATATACTATTTCGAAAACATTTTGGGTGTTCTCTTGTAGTGCTGTTACACTTCTCTGTTACACTTCTGGCCTACTTCGCAATGCCATAAATTGTTATTGACCGGATTATCGTTTTGTGAAGACGGATTTTTGTTTTTGTGCTTATAAGGGAGATGTGGAATGGGTGTCTTAGGGCGTAGAAGCATCTGTTTCCTTGTATTGGTATAATTTTTATTTCTTCGTCCAGATCGTTTATGACAGAATCGGTATATTAATAATATATACAGATATTATAAGCAGGTTCTGCCCCGTTCTTGCAGCCTGCTTGCGGTCTAGTGTCAAGTATTTGGTCTTAGTTTCGAGCTCCCTTCTAATTCTCCAGGTATCCCCTTTGCCGTAACTAGTAGACCACTTACTTGAAACCCATGTGGATGATTAGGGTTAGATATTTTTACTTTGAAATTTCGTGAGAGAGACATAAACTTAGCAGGTGATTGATTTAAATGAGAATTTCAAAGACATGATCTTAAAAAGCAATGTTATTTTTCTAGTTTTTGTTGAGTGCCACGAAGGTGAACTGAAAGCTGTAAAATAACTGACAGATTTTACAGATTTTGGTAGTCCTAAAAAGTTTCATTAGTGTTATAGAACTCCGGAAAGATTAAATATATTTATCTACGACCACTATTGTAAATGCCCATTATTGTACAGTTCGTGGGCAATACGTGTAAATACATCATACCACACACATATGTAACAATCCGCGATAAATGTTATGTAATAATTCAAAATCGCCCATGAACGTTTTGTTTACGATTCATTGATTGGTTGAGGGCTGCACGTTGGTACTATTTTTAAATATTGTACTCCGTGAATTCCAAACAATCATTAAACGTCACATCATTCACATAGTAGCTGTCATTCATTTCGTTTTTTCACGTTTAAATCTAACGAAAACTACAAATAAGTACTAAATAAAAAGGTATGTAACCATTATGAATGTATTTCTTTCCACTTCTATCAAGTTAAACAAGGTGTTACATCAAACATATTTTTCTTATTAAACAAAAACAAATTAGTGTGGTCGTAGATAAAGTATAGTACATATACTTACAAATATACACATATACATGCGTACATATAGTACATAACATATAGTACATAACTGTTCTGCTCGTACGTAATATGCTTGTTACAACTCTCATTACGTAATATACTATTATATATTCAGGCTGTGTTCCGACTCCATTAAGTTTATATGACTTAATAGATTTGGCAAAATCTAGCGAAATATCGCGAAATTTAGTCGACCGAGCAGAGATCTGGGTAGCTAATCAATATTTTCGAGCCTGAAAAAAAAATGATGAAAATGACCTGAAAACGATGCCGCAATCAGCGTTTAATTTTGTGCAACCGTTCTCAAGATACGAACGTGCGAAGTCGAAATTCTCGAAAATTTGAAACCGGAATTTCGCAGTAAAAAATTGAATCTCTCCAGAGAATTTATACATTGTTTTGTTTGTCTTATCCTCTGGTTTCTGCGTGCCGAAAATAGTTTTGTTGGGGTTTTTAGTTTCAGAGAGGTTTGTAAGAAACCGGACGGCGAAAAAGAAGAGACCACTAACATTAAATATCTTGTTTATTTGTAATTTATTAGAAAAATAAACTGGAAAATCGTTTTCAGCACTTCGATTTCCTTCGGGTACCCAAGAAAAAATCGCGATCAGATTTTCTAAAAAAATCGTTTTATCCGTTTTATCATTTCGGTCGAAAAATTGTGCTTTTTTCAATTTTCTCAAAAACGATAAACAGCAACGAAATCATTTTCGGCACACATAAACAACTCGACTGGACGAAGAAGTCGATGTGTAATTTGTTCGGAAAGATTATTGAGAAATTTCAAATTGAAATTTTACGATTGTCGATTTGATAAGTCGGTCTCCCAGAAACGGTTTAAGATAATCTAAAGGAGATTACGGCATCGTTTTCAGAAGGTCATTTTCCTGTTGACACAATTAGATTAGCCGCAGGAAATTCATTAGTTTCTAAGATCTCTTCGCGAATGCCGAAATGTCTTAAAGTTTTACTCAATTTTAGCAGGTCATCGTGAACGGAGAGAGATTTTAGCAAAATCGATTTTATCGTTTCTGCAATCTTGACTTTCCGGCTCGATGGTATTTTTTAATTTAAAGACTCTTAGAAATATGATATACAATTTCCGACTTATTTTGAGATACTGAATCGATTGATGCAACTAGAAATCTCTGTAACAAACCGTTCAAAAATGATGAAATTTTCGGAAAATGCGAGGATATGTATTTCCTTAAAATCATTATTTATCATGTGAATGGAAAATTTAAAAATTTGTCTGAAAGTGTTTTCCCTTCTGGTTGTAAATATATCAATAGCATCTTGCTAGCCGCTTTTGAATTCCGAAAAAGTGGAGTAGAATTTGTAGTTTTCATTTTGCTGGCAACAAAAAGTCGGAAAATTCAGAAAGTCCAAGTTATAATCCGACTTTATTTGACAATTCAGCAAATACATTGAAGAGATCAGAATCTTCAGTAAACCAGTAAAAAAAAATTATTGAATATGAGACGAAGTTGTCCTTTTGACCACGGGAGGCGCTAAGGGCGGTTATGCGCGAAGCGAATAGTCAGATTCTGTCCCGTTTTTGCGCGCTGTCTCCGGATTAGTGTCAGGTATTTGATCTTAGTTTTTTTTTATAAAACTTTCCTCTTCCTATTGGATCTACGTCAGCAAAGGCTGCTATTTTCTTGATCGTGCTGAATATGATTCCTTACCAATTTGCTGTTAGTTTT
Source organism: Phosphuga atrata (assembly GCA_944588485.1). NCBI lineage: Eukaryota > Metazoa > Arthropoda > Insecta > Coleoptera > Silphidae > Phosphuga > Phosphuga atrata. The sequence goes on from OX155902.1 coordinate 12,330,282, forward strand.
CATATAAGTTTTCCCAGCGCCAGGTCAAAGAGTATTGTCGATAGGCGGTCTCCTTGTCGTGGTCCTGTCTCGATCGTGAAACTGAAAATTATGTTTTGAAGTAAGATCTTGCACCTTATCGGTTAAGGCCGCTAGTTAGTTGGATCAATTTCTTGAGGATACGGAACCATACGATACCCTACCATTGTTTGGAACAACGTCCCTCTATAGGAATCGTATACCTGTTTGATTTGACGTAATACTCCCAGGCTTTTTCCATTAGCTATTTCCGTATTGTTAAGAGTTGGTCCGTTGTCGATCTATTTTTCCCGAATCCACACTGGTAGTTGCCTGTTATTACCTCTGTATATGCATCCAGTCTTTTGTATCACATTTTCGCCTGGATCTTGTATGTTGCGTTTAGGAGGGATATCACTCGGTAGTTTCTGCATTTTGTCCTAGCTGCCTTTTAATGTATAGGCACTAATAGTCCCATTTTCTAACTAGTCGGTGGTTGTTCTTTATCTGATACTTTTTTATGATGTCATGCAGTTATCTCCAGAGTTTGCAGCCAGTCGTCTTGATTCGCAGAGGTGTTATCATCCCCAGGCATTTTACCGTTTTTATGTTCTTAATACTGTCTATGACTTCTTCCAGCTTTGATGGTTCTACATTAGGCTCGGCTATATATGGTTGTTGTTTTCTTCTGTTCGGCTGGGGGTCGATTTAGTAGTGTCTGGAAGTTTGTCTTCCATCTATCAGCGATGTACTTTTTGTTGCGGATTAGTGCGCAGTTTTCATCGATTATTTTCAGCATCCTAACTTAAAATCTTTCTTACTGACCATATTATAGAACTCCTGCACGCTTCTGTTTTTGTAGTGTGTTTTAGCTCTTCGATTTCTTTATTTAGGTAGTCTCCCATCTTTCGCCTGACCATTAAATTTACATCCGTTTTTTGTTGTTGTATTCGTTAACATTAATTTTTGGTTCTTCTCTGTTGCATCTTAAGTATGGCCTCTTTCTTTAGATGTACCGCTTTTTTGCATTTTTCTTCGAACCATTTACTTTTTTTTGTATTCGTCTCTTTTTCCAACACCGTTTCCAAGGCTTTCTAGATAACATCGTTTATTCTCCCTATTAGTTCTGAAATTGTGCTTGTTGCTATTTCCTCTTCCTCGCCTAATAGTTGTTCTATCTCTGTTTGGCAGCTAGCTATTACTTCGTCCAACTGGAGCTGTTTTGTATTAAATTTTGGTCTTGCATTTTTCGTTTTATTTTCATTATCCGTTTTGTTTTCGTGGAAATCTAATGATGGAAGAACGCAAAACAAAATTGGCCAACTCATACCCCCTTGGCAACATCAGAAGCTATAGGGGAACTATACACAAATCGCACTACGCACTTGTCAAAGCGACCCTCAGAAGCGAATGACCCAGATTCATTCGCTTCTGAGGGTCGCTTTGACAAGTGCGTGGTGCGATTTGTGTATAGTTCCCCTATGGCTCCTGATGTTCAGAATATCTGCCCCATGTTTCTTTTCTAATATGAGATGGCCAATTTTGTTTTGTGTTCTTCCATCATTAGATTTCCACGAAAAAATGCAAACACATTCGTCATTTGCTGCAGAGAAATTGACTGCTCTGCACCCTTTATCATTGCTTAGTTGGTATAAGCTGTTATGCCTACAATATTTTGGAAGCACGCTACCGTCCCGATCTGGGCCTTTAACTCTCCTGTTACTTTTTTATATCTGAGATCGGAATATTGATATACACGACTTTAATTCCTTGTAGAATTTCTCCTTTGTCGCATCTACCTTACTCTCCGTGGGTGGGTGTAAATTTGTTATAGTTATCTTATGCTCCTTTTTTGATTCCTAGCATGCATAGGTACTTATTAATTGAAGTCCGTAGCTTGAAGAGGCTTGAAGTCCGTAACTGGTTGGTCTATATTCTGGTGTACTAAACCACTAACAGCAGGCATGAATTCGGAACAGGATTCGTTCCGAATTCATGCCTGCTGTTGGTGGTTCCGCTGAAGTAGAAGGTATGTGATTACGTTTTGTGTAATCCACTGTATAGCCATCTTGTTTCCTGTACCGCTGCTATGTCGATTTAGTAGCGTTCTAAGTTGTGTAGGGCAGTAGTTCGCAAACCGAGGGTGTTGACCACCAGAGGGGTCGATAGGGACTTTGTTTGGGTCTTTGAATTAATAATATATTCGTGTATCAATTTAAACAAATTTAAAAAACGTCTACTTTCTATCCACTGGTCAAGCTTTACCGCGCTTTACACAAAAAGTTTGGTCACAAATGACAATAGTTTGCGCCCCACTGCCCCATAGGATCGATGGCTGGTTCGATAGAATTTTTTTTATTAAAAGCTTCCTAAGACTATGATATATTTTTTCCGGCTGGGGTGCTGAATCGATTGGTAAAAACTAGAAAGAACTCAAAATATCCAAGATATAGATTATTTTATATTTTATTGCCATTTCCTCTAACTTATAGCAAGTTTTTGCTATAGAATAATTTAGCCGAATTTCGTACGCATCTTTTGAGATTAAATTCGTGGCTAAATTCGTGGCTGGTAAACTAAAGTCTGTTGAGAATTGCCCGAGAAGTGAATTGTGAAAAGTGATCGATGGTTGATTCGACGGTAATTTTTAAATAAAAACTTCCCCGGAACATGGTATATGTGTTCCGACTAATTGGGATACAGAATCGATTGGTAGAAACTAGATGTCTCTGTGCTAAGCCGTTCAAAAGTTACGACAGTGTGAAATCTGCGAAAACTGGCAGAAAATATATTTCCTTAATTTCATTATTATCAAGTGAATGGAAAATTTCAAAGTGAACCTGAAAGTGTTTTCCCTGCTGGTTGTAAATATACAAATTGCATTTTGCTAGCCACTTTCGTTCGCGAGATATGACTTGATATAATGGGAAAAATCGAGCGAAATTTCACGAAATTTGGTCGCCCGAGCAGAGACTTGTTAAACTAAGTAATATTTTCAAGGACATGTAAGTGCATCCGTAGGAAAATGACATTCTGAAAATGATGCCACAATCTGTTTGTTATTATCTACAACCGTACCCGGGATATAGGCTTATGAAGTTGAAATTCTGTAGCTAATATAAGCAAATTTAACATGTGACTATTTTCTATCCAAGGGTCGTTATAAAGTTTTACACAAAATGTTGGGTCGGAAATAAAAATAGTTTGCGCACCAGTGGTGTAGTTCATTTCGCCGCGCTCCATTGAGGATGAAGTTTTGTAGGTTCAACGTTCTTCTTCTTCTTCTTCTTCGTGGAGTTACAGTCCTATTCGGACCTGGGCCTCCCATATTTTCTGCCCCCAGTCGTCTCGTTGCTTTGCTGTTGTTTTCCAATTACGAACTTTCAATATTTATTTGGCGTCCTCTTCATGTTGTTTATCCATCTCTGCCCTGGTCGTCCTCTTCCCCTTACACCCTCCAACCATAGGTTCAACGTTGCTAGCTAGATATCTTTGTCACTTGTCCATTGTATAGGTCGTCTTCGTTGGTTCCCTCCATTCCGAGAATGTTGTTGAGTGTCTTGAACTGAGATTTCTTTACGGGGATGGGTAGTTAGCCTTTCGCTCGACTTTCTTCTTCTCGCAAGCGGACTTACGATTGCCTAAAGCGTGTATTTTTTGTGAAATGGTAATAGGTTGAATATAAAAAACACAGACAAAGCTTTCATTTATTTTTTTATCACATATATTAGGACGTTCCAAAATGAATTGAAATTTTAATTTTGTGTGATATTTTAAACTTTTCTGTGGCAAAACCAGATTTGACATTTTTGTTTGTTCTCATAAACGTAGAGATTGAAATATGTAAAGGTACACCATCGACTAAAGCCATGTCTAAGATTTTCGAAGTATTGAACCGAAATTCAACGTTTAGTTTTTGTTTTATAACTGCCTCTATTTTTAAAAATTGAAAAAAATTATCAATGTTTAAACAAAGCCCGTGTTTTATTCAAAAATTAAAAGAGATCCTCCGATCGTTTTTTCTTTTGAAGTGGAATAATCGAATCACGGGCATAAAGGTTACAGAACCTTAGCTTTATGTTTTACATGACTAATGTCAAAATTAGGTTAAAGTGCCGGCTAAGAATAAAATTTGCAAATAAACTCTGTGAATTGTGATAAGCACTATCTCGCTTTAAAACCGCCATTGACACAAAAAATATGTCACAACATTTTCTTACTTGAGTAATGGTCGAAACTTTTTCCCCTCTAAATCATCCATATTACTAAAAAAAGAATCCGGAGAAAAGAAACGCACAGTGCTCGCATTACACCCCCACACTCACACACATACATATATAAACACTCACACAAATAGATTCATTCTGGTGGGAAAGCGGAAAACTCCGGTGGCTCCGGTATGTGTGTATGTGGGCGATATACCGGAGACCGGAACGGTTTGTCATCTGCGTCGAGTGCCGGATGCCGACGACGTCGAGAGGGACGTGAGCGCGCCAAGATTTCATCTCGTTGCTTCATCTTCGCGCGACAGAACAAGACACACGTGCTCTGTTATCTCTCCGCCGGATTTACGGCTCAGACTTCCGTTCCAGCCGCCACCCCCGCACACAACCTTATATATATTTTTTATTTTATTTGTTGCTTTTATTATATTGTGTATTTCGACGAGCGTGTTCTCGTTACGGTCGTCGGGGAACGGGCTGCCTGGTGCTTCTCGTTGCCTCTTCTCCATGTTATTGAAATAACAATGGAGGGAAAAGTGGAAATATGAGCAATTTGTTCGAATCATAACTAAAGCAAATAACAAAGGATTCTGCGAACAAAACGAACGTCATGTTGAAATCATACTTTTATTTCAAGTTTGATAAAGCTCGAGGAGGGAAAGAAAACTAGCAATTTTAATAACTAGTACATAAAATTGAGAGCGCATATCCTGAATTACTCAATAAAGAATTGAAAAACTCGCAGTTCATTTTGCTGTGAGTGAGGTACTTTGTCAGTTTTTGAATTAACAGAAAAATATTATTATTATTTTTTTATATATGGCGACAATGCTTCATATATGTCCTTATAACACTTGCACGATAACTAGCTGGAACCTAGAATTATCTAACTGGTAAATTCGATATGCAGAGTCCCTAAGCGTTCTGGGTTTGCAAATCCCATTTCGGGTTATCGTATTAAATAAACTAGATCAATGTCAACATCAACTAGGGAAACAGTATTGTCCTTGAATTAATCAGCCGTTGATCATAGTATGTTTAGTTATTATTACAATCAATTTTTTTGTAACCAATAATTAATCTTCATCTTTTCTGCGGCCGCTAGATATAAATACTATCGCTTGGTGCAATTTCTCTTAAATAGTTCTCCATTTAAATTTTCCGGGGCAAGTTTCGGGCAAGACGGAGTGCGCTGGGCGTTAATAATATACAACTTGCTTGTGCATATGTACACTCACTTTGCGAACTAAAACTGTATTTTCTAAAAGTTATCTGAAACTATCTTAAATCATTTATATTTTCTAAACTAACACAAATCTAATAAAATAATATAATCTAATGTCTTATTGTCGAAGCCCAGATGAACCAGATTCGAGCAAACTCAATGGTTATAAATAAAAAACAACACAGAAAATAGAAAAAACAACACAGACAGACAAGACTAGACAGTCAACACTATATAGATAGAAAAGACTAAACAGACAAGACTAGATAGACAAGATTAGTCAGACAAGACTAGAAAAACAAGACAAGACTAGACAGAAAAGTCTAGACTGGTCTGTATAACTCGTTTGCCTACTCTTTTCTATCTATTCTTAAGTTATTTCTTAAGTTATTCTTGTAGACTGTCTAGCTTTGTTTGAATAGTATTACCTGCCTAGTTATATCTGTTTAGTCTTATCTCTATCTTCTCCGGTCTTATTTCCGGCAGATGACGAAGAATTCAAGGAAACTTGCCGCTTCCTGCACCACTAACACCACAAAATATACAAAATACCACAAACAATTTATGAGACCCTTTAACAGCTGAAGCAATTAACAATTAAAATGAAAAAAATAGTCTTGCCAAACTCAAAGAACCAAATGGTCAATCATGAAAAAAGCTATGGGATTCACCTTCGCTGACACAGAAGTGGGTATAAGGGTATTCGCCCCTAAAGACAAAATAGGTAAAGATGAAACGGGAAGGGACGAGCAAATATGGATGGAAAAACGCCATCAAATAAGAAAACAAAAACGTACAGATGCAGTACTTTTATCAACTAATGGGAAGACATATGATGACCTTCTAAGGATATTTAAAAACCAGGTCGAACTAGAAAACTCAGGAGCCAATATCACAGGAGTAAGACCGGAAATGGTGAATTACTTCTGAAAGTTAATGAAGGAAAGGCCGAAATCTTTAAAGAAATAATTAAACAAAAGTTGCCAGATATAGAGATCCGTGCTAAAAATACAAACATTATTGTAAATATTAGAGACCTAGACTCACAAGGGGGCCCTATCCACCCGTCATCACCGATTTGGTCCAAATTTAGAATATATGTAGGGCTTGACTATAAATGAAAGTGACGCAAGCGGGAGGGCCAGATGGCCAAGCGTTAAAAAAATAACTCACTTTTTACGCGGACCGGTAAGTTACCGCCAACTCATAAGCCCTCTTATGTTAGTATAAATTTCAATGGCCGGTCAGCGCAGCGGTAAGAGCTCGGGTTCATAGTACATTTTTTTATAATTTTCAAAATGAACTTAATGGTTAATAGGAAAGCTGACAATGGAAGGCAGCGGGGGGAGTTGGCCAATTGTCGTTATGAGTTATGGCTTGATCACACGTAACGAGTGCAGTGGCGAGACAGTAGGATGTCATTCGGCCGAGAGAGTAGAGTGGGCGAGTAGGTGTTTACACGCTTTAATTTTTTTGCCGGGTGAGTCAGTCAATGTGATCATGATGGATAGTAAAAGGTTGATTCAAAAATGCACTAAGATGCTTATACCTCATTTAATTGAGGAGTTAAACGAATTGTTGCGAAACGATAAGAAGCGCGTTTGGACAAGGCCTTGGATGTGGAGGAGACCCGAACTTGGAGCAAGTAACAATCATGATGGATAGTAAAAGGTTGATTCAAAAATGCACTAAGATGCTTATACCTCATTTAATTGAGGAGTTAAACGAATTGTTGCGAAACGATAAGAAGCGCGTTTGGACAAGGCCTTGGATGTGGAGGAGACCCGAACTTGGAGCAAGTAACAATCTGCTTCGGGAATTGGAATTAGAAGACCCAGGGGAATTTAAAGCGCTACTGAGAATGGATGTAAAACATTTTAATGAATGAATTAAAAAATAGGCGAACACCTCTTCCATTTCATTGAGCCATTTTATGTTGGAAACATATACATTTGTTACGGCTGCACCCGATTTCTTTGACTCCTGCACTTTTTTCTTCTCCTGGCAATAACTAGATTTTAAATTTTTTATTTTGTTTTCTATTTCCTTCACCCCAAAGCCTTCAATATCCATTTCTCTCGAAATGGATACGTATGCCGCATACGTATGTCCGTCTGTGGGACTCACTGGTGGGACTCACATGGATTCACTTTATATATTTGAATAAATTTATTTGTTTTTTCATTGTCCCATTTCAACGACATTTTCTCTTCTTTTTTAAAAAATGTAAAACCAAAATTAATTAATAATTAGATAAAGCAATACTTCATCAAAAGTTTCAATTGTAGTATTTCAAATTAAAACAAACAAACTTGCCACCGTCACCGTACTGACAAAACGAGGAGAGTACTTGTTCAGACATGCCGAGTGGTGCAGCGAGTCAGTAGCGGTAGGAGTGGGGGTAGCCACTCAGTCTGCACTCGGCCTGGTAAATAGAAAGGGGTCCGAGTGACTGTCTCGCCATTTTACTGGGCCGACCACTCGGCCGTGTACTCGGTGACGCCACTCTACTCGTTACGTGTGATCAAGGCATTAGTCGTTTGCTAGCTCTTGACCGAGTAACTTGAATATTGTGAGAAGAATCTAGCTTTCAAAAATGTCGAATACTGATAGTGAAAATATTAATGTGCCGGGAACGTCGGTAGAAGAAGAAGAAAATGTGATGTGCACTGATAATCTCCACAGCGAATCGTCAAAACAAATGTTAAAAACAGCGCTGGATTATTTGTTATATCTTTTGGCCGAAGACAATCTGATCACATCAGAGAGTACTGCGGTAATAACCGAACAACACATGCAACTTGCAGACAAAATACGCGAGAAAATACTGGACGTTTTGTCAGAGCATTCCTTGCTGTGCGTCGATGAATTGATTTCTTCCGAAGAATAAGGAGGCGAAAATGAAGAAGTCGAGGATGTCGCTTCTTCATAAGCAGAGTCTGACTGCGAACTGGATGGAAAAAAATTGAAAGTTGATGCAGATTACGTTCCACTCGATTCATTCCTGGCGCAAGTATCGTGATAATGAAATAAAGAATAATAACAATAATAGTAATAATAAAACAAAGCAATTTTAAGAATTAACCATTGAAGATATACAGAAGCAAATAATAAATATTAATACTAATAAAATAATTAAATGGAAATATTAATAAATACAATTAAAAAGTTAAACAATAATAAATAATAATAAAAGAAAGTCATTTTAAAAATTGTAAATAAAAAAAAGCGTCCCCACGGGGAATCGAACCATTTATCCTCGTACTGTGAATCCGAGTTCTTACCGCTGCGCTGACCGGCCATTTAATTTATGCTAACGTAGCGGGCTTATGAGTTGTCGGTAACTTACCGGTCGGCGTAAAAAATGAGTTATTTTTTTAACGCTTGCCCATCTGGCCCTCCCGCTTGCGTCACATCCATTTATAGTCAAGCCCTACATATACTGTAAATTTGGGCCAAATCGGTGATGTCGAGTTGACAGGGCGCTTGTCAATCACCACCTATGAGGAAATAATTGTAGCCCTCCAAGAAGCAGTGGAAATCGGCAAGGGCCAAATAGGCAATAAAAACCTCAGACCAGCCTATGGTTGAGACCCAGGTGGCAACTGTCTCGCTCCCACGAAAAGAGACAAAAGAACACATATAGAAGGAAAGGATAAAATTTGGATGGGTACATTGTAGAGTAAGGGAAAGAATTCAATTGGTGAAATGCCACAGATGCTGGCAAATAGGGCATCATAGCAGCACATGCAACGGACCAGAGAGGCAAAACCGTTGCTTTAATTGCGGACAAGATGGTCAAAGCAAAGCATTGCAAGAACCAACTATTCTGTCCAATATGCAATACGAACGGTAATCGGTCATATACCGGAGCGTGTCCAGGTTTCAACCAAGCTTTGGCGGAGGCAAAGCGTACGACATGGCTACGAAAAAATGACTAAAATCATTCAAGTCAACACAATGAGATGCCGTGTAGCTTATGACTTGGTCATTGCGACGGCTCTGGAACTCCAGAGAGACTTACTTCTCGTAAGCGAGCCTAACAAAAAGTTGATCGATCACCCTAACTGGTTCACGGATAATAAAAAAAACACAGCCATTATCCCTAATCATTAACCCTAAGATACCTGTCTCAAAAACAGGAAACGGACCTGGTTTCGTATGGGTTGAGTTACCGCAGTTTATTATATACAGCTGCTACTTCTCTCCAAACGCAAACATAGAAAAGCTAGCAGAAACACTAGGAGAACTAGGCCAGGATATAAGAAGCAAAGGGAAGAAAGTATTAATAGCTGGGGACTTTAACGCCAAGTCTCCATATTGGGGTTCCCCAAAGGTGGATAAGAGAGGCGACCTGGTTATGGACTGGGCAAACTAGACCTTGTTTTATAAAACAAAGGAGATGTGTGCACGTTCGTTAGAGGAAATTCCAAATCCAAAATTGACCTTACTTTCTCAAAAATAAGCCTATCTATTATGATCCAAGACTGGAGGGTGCTCAAGAGAGAAAGCCTAAGTGAACATCGATACATTCTGTACAGCGTAGAAAAAACAGATACACCAGGGAAGAATTATAGGCAAATATGAATATGGGATGGAATATAAAGAATGGATCTTCATAAGGAGAAAATGGCAACAAATCTTGCAATATAAATAGCGCGAACACACAAACGAAACGCGGATACGCTTGTAGATGTAATGACGAAGGCATGTGATGCCACTCTAATAAAGAAAAGAGGAGCATCAAGAAGAAAATTGGTGTATTGGTGGAATAATTAAATTGCTAGCATGAGGGTTGCATGTGTCGCTGCAAGAAGGAAATTCCAGCGCAAACGAATTAAAAACGAAGAGGATGTCCAAGACCTGATAAAACTCTACAAGAAATCCAAATGGGACCACTGGAAGAAACTATGCGAAGATCTTGACAATAATATGAGGCGTTTAGTATCAAAACCAGCTCAATCCATAAATTTTACAGGAGATACAAAAAACATTTCACGCTCTGCCTATTTATTTTTTTCAAAAAAAAGATTGGTCATTCGAATAACCTTCGGTGTACGATTCGAAGTCTTTTTTTTGTTTTTAATTAGTAGTATTGTATAATTATTTATAAATAAAAATAATTTGGATTCAGCTGAGTTTACAAAAATTTGAGTGTTTTTTTCATCCTTCCTTTCAAATTTCATTTAAATCTATGTGTTATCTTAATTATATTCACGTATTAACCTGTAAAATTATATTATAAAATTATATATTATGTATATTATATTGTCGATAAATTGTAATTCTGAATATTCGGTGATATAGAAAATGGCCTAATCTACTGGTAGGAAATGAAAAAAATAAAGACTTCTTCGAATCAGAATTATTTATTATAAAATTAAAGTAGACAAAAAGGGAGATAATAAAAAAGTGTCATTAGATAAAAACGTTTTCGTCAGAGTTCACATTGGCAACACATTCATTGCCGTTTTCATTATTTTCTTGTTGAATGTAGTACTTCACTACGTCTCTGTAATATTTGAGGGATTCAATTTCCATCCACTGATCCATAAAATGTTTAGTGAGCAAATTGTTGACGTCATTTATCTTTGCTGGAGCAATAGGAACGCCAACAGACACAGGGGAAGGAAGAAGGTCCTGAATAGTTTTGTGTTTCTTCGACACACTCTTGAAAGCTCCAATGTCCGAATTATAAAAAAGTTCACCTCTTACTTTGATGTCGTTTTTCATGTTATTCCTGATGAGCAGAAATCGTTTAGGAGCTGAAAATTTAAAATGCCACTGACCCGTGATGCGCAAAATTGACGAAATAGCAGCTTGAAAATAATATACTTTTCCAGCAAGGGAAATTGTGGTTCCTTGATGAGCGAAAATTGCTGTATATTCTTCGGGTTCTATCACCGTACTTTTCTCTTTTATCTCCTTTTCTATTTGGCCAAATACGCGATCAGATGGTAAGAAAGAATGCCCTACTATTGGGAAAATCACTCTACCTTCTTGACGTTTGCTGGAGCGGATTTAAGGAGCCAAAAACTCAGCATTCCAATCAATGTGGAATTTTTGTTTTGCCCTCCACATCCGTCACAAAAGCATCTCATTATTTCAACCTCAAGAGGATTCTGGTTGAGCAAAAAATCATAAATTGCCGATGATATTTCATTTCAACTTTTTCTATGTTCGTTCTCACACCAATGATACACAAACACGTTGCTGGGGGCTTGTGTTTTTTTCGAGTGACCTGCAACAAGAGTCATATTATACATGTACAGTTGTCTTGAATAGTATGCCGACTGATCCTGGACGCGAGGCAAAGTTTGATTTTTCTGGCAGTCAAACGAGAAAGTAAAAACGTCAGGTCTGTTCTCCTTCAAAAGAGAAAAAGCTCTGGCTTTCTTTCTATGAACAACTTTCTCACATATTAAACCACGTCTTTTAGCTAAGTCGTAAGTTCGCTTAATCCGTTCGGTTAGCGACAAACAAGTAGAGAATTTGTCAGTCTTGGGACTACCAAAACCAATATTAAATCTCGTTCGGAAAATTTTTCGGAAGAACGAACTGCTTACTTTGGTGTCGTTAGCTTCGTTTTCGTCACAGTACAGCTTATACAATTTGTTTATATTTAAATCTGACTGCATATAAACTCGTTTTGATTTCCCTCTACATTCATGATATTTAAACTTTTTGATAAACTGCGTCACAGCTTGCTGGAGATGTACAAAGAATAGCTTTTTGCGATCCCCAACCCTTCCTTCCTTTGGAGTTTTACCAGTGGCGAGGCTTTATTTCAAAACACCTTGAACTCGATTTTTGGAAAGTAGTAGCATTTTTAAGAAAGATTTCTGGCAAATTCTGCTTCTCTTTCCTTCTTTTATCATAAAATGGCAGTAAGAGAATTCATTTGACTCGCGTTTTTTCGTCACAAAACGAGTTCGTTTCGTTGGTTCGTCGAGGGTGAATCTCAATATGAAATTGTCTTGATCAATTTTCGTTTTGTTGGAGTAAAACATATTGTGAAATTTCACGATGTCACGAGAACTGACGTTGCAACAGGTGTAGGCATTTTTCATAGTGGAGTGTTTACAGTCCAACTTGTTGGGTGGTAATCCAGGGCTTGAGTACCTGAACAAAAATCAACGGAAAAATGTTTTTGTACTGCTGGGGAACGAAAAATATTGTATTCCTGAAGTAGTTAGTAGTAAGCTACATACTATAAAAGAGTGAGGAATTTATACTTCATTTACAATTTTATTGAAATTATTGTTAAAGGAAACAGAATCTACCAAACACAAGTAATAATTACTAATCTCTCCAGCTTAGCACGATTTGTTTTCCAATTTTTCAATTTTCTCTCCTTCTTTCTAGCATGTTCTGTTTCTTACTCTGGATGGATATCCATTTTTTGTAATTCAGTATCTTTCAGACAGTTATTAAAACAATTTCCAAAGAGAAAATAAGGCAGTGTCGGCAACGACAAACAGAAGAGAATAACAACTTTTTCCTATGCTGACGTAAGAAGCAGGTGCCGCGCATGGTGGGCTTTAATTGAAACATGGATTGAGGTGGGTTTTAAAAAACATTGCTTTTGACACCGGTTTTCGACCGGATAAAGCCGGATTCGTTCCAAATCGCTTTGTAGCCTGATAGACTCGACCAAGACACGAGATGCCTTCCAAATCTGTAAAAAAATCTTAAAATCAAAGCCCCAATTGTACAAATGACGATGGAGGGAATGCTTCAGGTGGCTGAAGCTCTTGTCCTACGCCAGGAGCCCTTCTTTTGGAAACAACCCGAAGTAATGGAAACACCACTATTCAACGAAGAGGAATTGGTTAAAGCAATACATCGTATACGTAACGGAACAGCACCAGGACGAGACGGAGTGCCACCAGAAATGACCAAAATCGTCGCCCAGCATCACCCTACGTTTACTATTGAAGTAATGAACGTTCTCCTAACTACGAGAAACTTTCCAGACAAATAGATACGTTCAAGTCTAGTTCTCATTAAGAAGGGAGAGAAACCAATTGGGGAACCACCGTCATACAGGTCTCTATATATACTAGACGTGTCCGAAAAATTGCTGGAAACACTCCCACTAACGAGACTACAAAAGGAGCTGGACGAGGGACTGGGGTTATCCGACAGGCGGTTCGGTTTAAAGTACGGTTTTAGAAAAGGCAGGTCAACTATAGATGCAGTCGATGCTGTTTTAAAGATTGCAGAGAAAGCTAGAACGGGCACAAAAAGATCAAATATATTGCGCTTTAATAACTTTTAATGTGCGCAATGCGTTTAATACAGCAAATTGGGAAATAATAATGGGTGAACTGACATAGCTCCGTATCGGTTACATATGATAAAAAGTTTCCTAACCAACAGGAAATTAGTGCTGCAAGCCCAAAATGAGACAGTCGAAATGGAAGTAAGTTGTGGGATTCCTCAGGGGTCTATATTTCCTACACTGTGGAACTTCTTATATGACGGCATCCTATGAACTAAACTGCCAGAGGGCGCCACATTAATTGGATTCGCAGACGAATAACATGTGGCACTTTTTGTAACTGCCAAAACCGAAAAAGCAATAATGAGTACAGCAAATCGTGTAATAGGTGCGGTAACACAGTGGATTGTGATTAAGAAGCTAAATGGGGCAGTGAGAGAAAATGGGGCAGTGCTACTGACAGGGCAAAGAAAACTAAGACCAATAAAATTTAAAGTAGGAAGCAGAGAAGTAGTCCGCAAACCACATATTAAATACCTGGGTATTATAATTGATAAAGAGCTAACATTCGCTGCAGACCTTACTGAGGCTTATATTTTGGGTCATTTCACACTTTGCAAGCGATCAATTTATTGTTTTTTCTCTAGTCGCATCGGACCAAAGAACGGTTGAAGAAATCATGAAGGCAGCCCTGAATATTACAGAGACCTGGTGTTCGACAGGAGACCTAAGAATCAACCCTGCGAAAGCCACCCTGATCCCTTTCACAATTAGGAAGAAAATCACAAACCAAACCAATATCTCAATATTTGGGAAACCTGTTCAATGGAGCAACGAAGTCAAATACCTAGGACTTACACTAGATTCCAAACTAACATGGAATCCCCACATGGACAAGACAATCTCCAGATGCAAACAAACGCTGATGATAAGTAAACGAGCCATAGGTAGCACATGGGGTCTCAAACCGGAACTGACTCACTGGCTATACAAAACTATAGTTCGACCAATACTAACCTACAGCATAGTAACCTGGTGGCCTAAACTACAACAATCAACTGCTGTTGCAAAATTAAGCAGGATACAACATCTAGCGAATCTATGCACCACAGGAGCCTTTAGAACTACCTCTGGATTAGCATTAGACGTGATACTAGATACACCGCCATTAGACATCTTTCTAAAAGGAGAAGCAAGAATGGCGGCATACCGACTACAATGCGCGGGTCAATGGATCGCAGCCAGTAGGATCGGGCATACGAAAATCATGACGGCAGTCAGAATACCGTTGATGGAAATCAGAACCGACAGTACCAACAAGTCATTCCATTTCGAAAAATCATTCACCGTACACATAGAAACAAGCTGGAAACCGGACCAGCTTCCCACCCCTACGAACAAGAACATAATCTTTTACACGGATGGTTCAATGTTTGACGGAAGGGCCGGATCGGGCCTGTACAGCAAAAATCCCAAAATTAGGGAATCAGCCAGCCTAGGCGAACACTGCACGATATTCCAAGCAGAAGTACACGCATTACTATTGGGTGCTACTGAATGCCACAGACAAAAATATCGGAACAGAAACATTTATTTTATATCTGATAGTCAAGCAGCGCTAAAAGCACTAGAGGCCTGCAGTACAAAATCAAGAATCATAAAAGAATGCAAAGAAATACTACATACACTAGGCCAACAGAACACAGTAAAAATCATCTGGGTTCGCGGGCATAGTGGTATAGTGGGAAACGAACATGCAGACGACCTAGCAAAACAAGGTGCCCGCAAGAAACTAGTTGGTCCCGAACCTAGCATAGGTATAGAAAAAGCCTGCGCCAGAGCATCCATCAATGATTGGATGAAAAATAAACACAAACTCAGTTGGAACTCCTATGATAAAGCAATCCATTGCAGGAAGCTAATAGACTCACCTAATCCCAATATAGCAAAGGACCTGTTAAAACTAAACAAAGCTCACACGAAGCAGATAGTTAGTTTACTAACAGGCACTGGCGGATTTAGAGAATTCATGCATAAAGTAAAAATCTACCGAGACGAACCTTTATGTAGACTCTGCGGAGAGGAAGATGAAACAGCAAACCACGTACTCTTCGAATGCCCTGCCCTAGAACGAATGCGACACCAGCTCGACTGGAACCAACAAACCACATGGGAACCCAAACTTGTAGGAAAACTAAGGAAACTAGTCAGTGACACAGACGTCGGACTGCAAGTTTGATATTACCGACAGCACAATAAGCCTTAAGGTTGACGTGCGCCAAACCCTTAGAGGAAGTCGGGAATCTAATCTAATCTAATCTAATCTTACTGAGGCTACAGGAAAAGGTCTAAAAACTCTCGCAGCAATGTAACAAATATTGCCAAACGTAGAAGGAGCCAGAAACTCTAAACGCAAGTTACTGGGCACTGTAGCGCAATGAGCTATGCTATATGGTGCACAATTGTGGGCAAATAAATTGGAAACAAGGACCAACCTAGATAAAATAGCATCCGTCCAACGGAAGATTGCATTGAGGGTGTGCAGTACATATCGTACTGTGTCCGGAGAGGCAGCAATAGTTATCGCGGACATTTCACCTATAGATTTGCTGGCGAAAGAGAGAAGAGAAATAAAAAAATTGGGAAACAACTTATATGCTAGAAAGAAAGCAAGAACAAGCCTACTACAACGAGAGCTGTCTTACCCCTCTGCCCCTACGGCCCACGTTATTAATAGCATCCCCTGCGCCTACATTCTTCCGCCTCGCAATATTGCCAGTGATTGTGCAAGTTCCTTGTTCGTTGTTCGCAGTTCGTTGTGGATGTTGTGATTTCGTATAAGAAAACTGAACTATGAAACGATTTATGTGCTAAAAAACCTAAATCAACGGCCAATCGTAAATACGGTGAAAGCTACTTAGAATACGGTTTTATAGTGAAGCCAGGGAATTAAACCAGTGACATTCCTATTCCTCAATGTGTTGTATGTCTTGAAACACTTTCTCCACTTGAAAGAAACCCAATGTTTGACGAAGTTTGTCAATACAGATATTAACTTGATAAAGGCGTCATACCTTGCTAGTTTAAGAATTGCAAAATATTTGAAGCCTCAATCGGTGAGACGCTTTTACTGCCGGCCGCTGTGGATATGGTCCAAGCCGTGCTAGGAGAAAAGGCAGCCAAAAAAATTAAAAAAATACCACTTTCGTTAAAAAATAACACAGCAAAGAGACGAATTGTCGATATGTCCAATAATATTGAAGTACAACTGGCTTTAAAACTCGCAAGAATGCACTTCATGTTGACGAAAGCACCGATGTTACAAACATGGCGCAGATACTTCTTTTCTTACAATTTGATTATAATGGAGAGGTGATAGAAGAGTTTTTTTTTGCAAACCACTTGAATCAAATACCACAGCGCAATTCATTTTTAAGGTAATTGATTGATATATGCTCAAAGTAGGCATTCTTGGTCTAAGTGTATTGGCTTGTATACAAATGGGGCAAAAGCTATGATAGGCCGACTGACAGGCCTAGCAGCAAAATAAAGGAAGTTGCTCCTGAATGCAAAAGTACGCATTTTGTCATCCATCGAGAAGCATTAGCTGCTAAAGGTATGCCGGAAAATCTTAACTGCGTTCTATCAGATGCTGTGAAAGTTATTAACTTATTGTTAATAAAGGCTAGGGCTCTAAACACAAGATTATTCTCCTTGATGTGTGAAGAAATGGGTGGCAAGTTCAAGACTTTACTCCTGCATACAGAAGTGAGGTGGTTATCTTGGGGGAAAATTTTTAACCGTCTCTTTGAACTGAGATCAGAAGTTTTTTATGTTTTTAAGTGATAAAAATCATGACATGAAAAAATTGTTTGCTGATGAATAGTTGTCAAGATTGGCATATCTAGCCGATATTTTTGACAAACTCAACACACTTAACTTGGGACTTCAGGGACCAAACACAACAGCCTTCACAGCCAGTGACAAAATAAACTCCTTCAAGAGAAAGTTGGTCCTCTTTTGTTCACAAATACAGGAGAAGAATTTATCTGTATTTCCCACTCTATCATCAGTTTTGGAAGAAAATGAAAATATCTCCAATGCCAGATGTGGTTACAGATATCATTGTTCACTTGGAAGGCCTTCAAAAAAGCTTTAAGAAATATTTCTCTGATGATTATTCAAAAGTGAACGGGAGCTGAAATCCTTTTTCGGGAACCTCACCAAATGAATTGGAACTAAAAGAAAGTTTTATCAATCTTACAGAAGATAGTTCCATGAAAGATTATTTTAAAAAGAAATCTTTAATTAACTTCTGGATCGGATGTAAAACCGAGTACCCTTTGATCTTCCGGCAAGATCTGCTATTTTTGGTGCCATTTGTTACGAGTTACTTGTGTGAGAGTCGATTTTCTGAACTCTTGTACATAAAAAATAAACATAGGAGCAGAATAAGTGTTGAAGATGACTTAAGAGTGAAGAGTGAAGTTCCATTACTCCTAATGTTGATATTTTAATGACAGGCAAACAACAAGTTTCGCACTATGGTTAGCTAGTAGACTATAAAAGTATAATTTGTATGATGACTAATTTTTTGCTGAGTCTGTACTAATTTTTTATTTGTATGTTTTTAGACCCAAACAGGGTAATTACCATTTTAGTCTTTTTATTTCTCCTTCATTATAAGTATGTTATTATAAATAAACAAATATCTAACCATTAAATATGAAGTTTTTTCAGGAATTTAATTCAAAAAGCCTTCGAACACTTTTAGAGGAGAAAATATTACACGTTTATTAAAATATTTAGGTCTGGTGGTACACCAAAATTTCTCACAAAGTTAAGTGGCACGCAGGTGCAAAAAGGTTGGGAACCCCTGTGCTAGAGGATAAAAAAAATTGGGAGAGGGTACAGAAATTTATACAAACAATACTATTGACCAAAGAATCAGACGCTAAACATAGTATAGAGAAACAAATAGATTAAAATTAGCTAGACACAAACAACTAGCACTCTGAAGCCATGTGACACTTGCATGTGACTATGCATCTCAAAAAAAAGTCTTGTCTCTATAGCGTTGTATATATAATCATGTTATTTCTTCATAAGGCTATCCGCGTAGGATATATACTATTAGTCTATTTTTCGTCACATTATGTTGGGTAGACGTACCTGATAACATTCAGCCCTAATTGCAATTACCCCAAACTATACGTAATTGTATCCCTAATTGCATCCTAATCAGCATATTATTTCCTAGCAATCTCCTTCGAACTGACAATCATCGTTCGCGAATCCACACGGTCGCAATTATCCAATCAATCGGCGGAAGTTGTCGCCGACATCCTATCCAGGCCCAGTTCCTATAGTATAATAATTGTCTTGTATTGTTGCAGTGAGGTTGGTCAACACGATGTCACCGGGAACTGCAACGTGGCTTCGGCGGCGTTGGACGTTAACTGGTAAGTCGCTATTTGCTAATTAACCTTGACCGACGAGGATCATCTAAAGGATGATCGTGATGGATGGGGTAACTGTTGTTGGCGTTGATATTCGGTTTCACGTGCAGTGAATCTGCGGTTTGCTCCATTTACCGCTACAACTGTTTATCTCGGTATCCAGAGGTTTACTAATCTAGATCGACATCTATATCGAGCATTAAACTATCTATAGAATTGGCTTTGACGTATATAAATCTAATATTTAATAAACAATAAATTTTAACAAAAATATTAAATTTATATACGCATTTCAACTGATAAACTGTATAAAATACGCAAAATAAATGTCACTAAATAAACATTAACATATCATAACTGTTACCTAGAAGTCTTGTTTAACTATTCTTGTCTGTCTAGTCGTGTCTATCTAGTTGTGTTTGTTCAGTCGTGTTCGTTTTGTCTATTGTTGTCTATCATATATTGTCTATTTTAGTTTTGCAATCCTTGTCTAACAAATCTTGTCTATTTTTTTTTGCTGCTAGTTCAAATCTTGCTGGTCGATTTATCTGCGTCCAATTTTCTTCTGAGTGATCTGGCTGCGAGTGTCTTACGTTTTCTTTCCCTTCTGTTATTTGAGTAACTTGTGGAGGGATAAATGGCTTGAGTAATTAATTTGGATTGTAGAGATTGATTCGAGCGTCGGAGTTTGGAAATTTAATCAGAGCAAATGATCGACGAGCGCGCGTTTCCCGGGCAAACATCGCGCGTCAAAAGTTTCCTCCTGGGCCCCGGCTAGATTAGCGGTTTGGAGACAATTAACGCACGCGTTTCGGCTCGAGCGCCTCTCGCCGAGAACCCTCAAGCCCTCACCTGCCGTCGCAGCTGCACGAGTTTTACTTAATCTCGCTAAGTGCACACTCACACAATCCCGGGGCTCAACAAACACGCCGAAAATCTACATAGACAAAGCATATAAATGAAGAATCTCCTCGGTGTCTCTCATTGCGTTTTCCCTCCGCTAATCGCAACTGCCGGCTTTGCTTCTTCTCCACGTACGACTCTTATGTGTTAAACCTAGTTTATAATCTCAAGATATGGCACCTTCAGTATATAGTGTGGATGTGTATTGTGCATAGGGGGAAAGGCCCGAAACCCTAAAACTTTCCTTCGGCCTAAGGGATTACGACCAGTTAACAATTTGCTAATAGTTAAGTCAAGTCCCAACAGTTTAATCATCTCAACTTTGCTCCGAGAGATAAACGCATTCACCAACACACAAAAACAGCTCAAGAAATAATTGCAATAAACTCTGAGATTAAAGTATTTAATTTAATTCCAACTTAACATTAATTTCTAAATATTCTCGAAAATATTTAAAATAAATAATTTTCTTTGTGAACCGGATCAGATGTACCCACGACATTCATATCATTAAAAATTTCCGGCGGAACATCGCGCACGGTCCTTATTTAGAACGCTAACGTATCCTCGCCGAGCGTTATTTTTATCGCCGATACATCCGGTATATCCGGAAAACAAGATCAATAACGAAAATGGAGCGCGGAGCGAGAGAGAGAACGAGAAAGCCGGGAGAGCTTCCAGAAGCTGCAACAACTCGAATCAAACTTTTCCCGAAAATTCGGGACGGAACAACAACAGCGCAGGGAAAAAAGTTAAACAGTTAAATAAGAAAATAAATTGGAAGTAATAGACTGGATGCACGATTCGAGCTTTCCAACCCGGACTTCATCTGTTACTTCGCAACTAGACTAAATAGATCCATCCAGGCGGAACAGAGTTATTAATGGCAGATAAAGGTGAGATTAAGCAGACAAGATTCGACGAACAAGTATATACAAATAAGAGTAGAGAGGCAAGTCTATTGTCTATTCTTGTCTGTCCAATCTTGTCTGTCTAGTCTTGTCTATCTAGCCTTTTCTGTCTAGTCTTGTCTGTCTAGACTTGTCTCTCTAGTCGTATCTGTCTAGACTTTTCTGTCTAGTCTTGTCTGTCTAGTCTGTCTAGTCTTGTCCGTCTAGTCTGGTCTGTCTAGTCTTGTACGTCTAGTATTGTCTGTCTAGTCTTGTCTGTCTAGTCTTGTATGTCTAGTCTTGTGTATCTAGTCTTGCCTGTCTAGTCTTTTCTGTCTAGTCATGTCTGTCTAGTCTTATCTGTCTAGTTCTGTCTGCCTAGTCTTGTCTGTCTAGTTTTGTCTGTCTAGTCTTCTCTGTTTAGCCTTGTCTGTCTAGTCTAGTCTTGTCTGTCTAGTCTAGTCTTGTTTGTATAGTCTAGTCTTGTCTGTCTAGTCTAGTCTTGTCTGTCTAGTCTAGTCTTGTCTGTCTAGTCTAGTCTTGTCTGTCTAGTCTAGTCTTGTCTGTCTAGACTTGTCTCTCTAGTCGTATCTGTCTAGACTTTTCTGTCTAGTCTTGTCTGTCTAGTCTTGTCCTTCTAGTCTGGTCTGTCTAGTCTTTTACGTCTAGTATTGTCTGTCTAGTCTTGTCTGTCTAGTCTTGAATGTCTAGTCTTGTCTATCTAGTCTTGCCTGTCTAGTCTTTTCTGTCTAGTCATGTCTGTCTAGTCTTATCTGTCTAGTCTTGTCGGACTAGTCTTGTCTGTCTTGTCTTGTACGTCTAGTCTTGTCTGTCTAGTCTTATCAGCGGCATACATGGTACAGTGTTTTTGCCCGAAAAAGTCTATCAAGTCTGATGTGTACAGCGAAAAAGTAAACGGGGCCAAAACACTTCCTTGGGGAACACTTTTACCACAGTGTGGTATATGATATTCCAGTCCTTTCGTTATTTTCAATTTTGACTTATTGTCGTCTGTTGCTCAAGTAGGATATGATCCACCGTCCAGTTTTTCCTCTTATTCCATATAAGTATAATTTGTTTAAGAGTATGTCATGCGAGACACAGTCAAAGGCCTTAGAGTTATCACAAAAAATACCCACAAGACATTTGCCTTTATCCACCTCGTTGATGATTTTGTTGTAGAACTCATGTATTGCAGTAGTGGTTAATTCACTTTTACGGAAACCACGTTGTTCTTTAGGAACCAAGTTGTTTAAGGAACTTTTAGGAACAATTTTTCTCGAAATTAACGGCACCAGACGATATTCCATACATCATTCCAGGATTTTTGCCATTACAGAACCCACAGCTATTGGTCTATAGTTGTTCAAATCTGTACAATCTCCTTGCTTAAATATTGGAACCACTGATAGCTCCTGTCATCAGTGATGGGTTTCAGAAGTTCATTTTGAAATTCTGTTAGTACATTACATGGTATTAAGTCTGGGCCGTAACTGGATTTATTTTATAATTTATTTAGGATTATCGATATTTCATTGGGGCTGAATTCTCCCAAATACATCGTTTTAGTATTCGTATGTATGTGGACATTGTCCAAATGAATATATGAAATTTTCGCAGTAACTCCTTCTGATGCCGTTTTGAAGAATGCATTGAATAACGAGGCCACTCTATCTGGTTCTGTTATAGTGGTTGACTCTTCCTCCTTAATATGCAGATATTGCCTACTGTTTACTTAGTAGATATAAGTAAATTATTATTATTATCGTATTCTCCCAATAATGGCAGACGTTAAGCAAACAACTCAAAACAAAAGGTGTCACTTTCTAAAATGTCTATTGTACATATGATTGCATTTCTGATGTCCGTTCGAAGTTCGTCTAACCAAGGTGTCAAATTCTTTAGTGAGCTAACATAATCTAATATTCTTTTTGACAGTCGATTTGCTGGTAGTCTCGTTAGATGTCCAAAGAATTTCATTCGTCTTTTCTTCATATCAATTTCAATGTTTGAAAACTTTTCTGTTGTTTTGATTGATTGTAGTATGTAGCCGTCTTGGGTATTTCTTGAACCTAGGATTTTTCTGATGATCTTCCTATCTTCCTTTTTGATTTTTTCTAGTTCTTATTTTCTGTTAAGTGTCTATGTTTCGCTAGCGTAAAGGACTGCTGGTTTGATAACCGTGTTGTAATGCAGATTTTTTGTCTGTCTTGACATAGATTTTCTATTATAGATGTTTTAGACTAACCATAATGTCTTCTTGATTTTTTGAAGACGGTTTTGCTGTGAGGACTTCTCAATGCCTGTCGGTTCGATGAATTCTCCGAGGAATTTAAAGTACGGGACTTTGTCGATTTTACCGTAATTTGTTCTCAGGCTCGCGATATCAGTTTTTGAACAAAATAATTTAGTTTTCTCAAATGAGATCTGTAGTCCCACTTTTTCTGCACATTCCTTAAGTATCTCAAGCTGTTTGACAGCAGTCTCCTCGTCCTCTGTTAGTATCGCGAGATCATCCGCAAAAGAGAGGTAAGACACATTTCTTGAGTTCCTTGTCCCATTCTTCCATTACCTTGTCTAGCACGATATTGAACAGAATAGGAAAGAGTCCATCACCTTGTCTGACACCTAATCGAATGACAAAGGGTTCTGAAATTTCCCTCATAAATTTCACTTTAGATTTTGTGCCAGTGAGTGTTTGTTTTATGAGTTCTAGAGTTTTGGGATCTAGTTCTCTCTATTCTAGAATTTGGAATAGTGAGGATCTGTCTATCGAATCGTAGGCCTTTTTGAAATCTACAAATGAGCATACTGTGGGCTTTTGTCTGAGGGCTCGTAATTTGAGTATGGTTTTGAGGTTGGCAATTTGTTCTGGGCAGGACCTGTTTGGTCAAAATCCTGCTTGGTATTCTATAGGTTGGGTTCTAATTGCTTTTGTGTTCTACTCAAGAGACAGGGTGATAGTATTTTGTAGGTGACAGATAAAAGAGAGCCTCTATAGTTGTTTTACATCTAACTTGCTGCCTTTTTTAATGTAGTGGCTGGATTAGAGCAATCTTCCAGTCATTCGGGAGCTTTTCGGTTTGCCAAATATTTTGAATTCTTTGTGTAATTTCTTTGAGTGAATTTGGGCCTTAATTTTTCAGAATTTCAGCAACAATCCCGTCGTCCCTGATGCTTTGTTGTTTTTAAGTGTCTTGATGCGTGAATACATTTTTTCTTGCGTTGGTTGTGAAGAATTTTTTGGTGTGATTTCCGATTGTACTTTCTGGAATCTCTCTTTGGGTTCTGGACAATTTAAAAGCTGTGAAAAATATGTAGCTAATTCTTTGCAATTTTCCTTATTTGTAAAGGCTAGTTTACCATCTTGTTGTCGAAAGCAAAGGATCTGTGGGGAATAGCCTTTAATTTGGTTCGCAAAGGTTTTATTTTAAAATAAGTAAATTATTTGTATTTATTGTTTACTTATTAGATAATTCCTGTACTGTTTTCCACAAAGCCTTTTTTTATTGTAGAGTTCTCGATTTTGTTTTTACAAAAATTTCTACGAGTTGTTACAAGTAAATTTAGATTATTTTTTCTCCGTAGCTAAGTATAGATCTTTTAAGACTGGATGTTTTTTTGAATTACAAGGTCCTTTAAGTTTCAGCTTGAGATTTCAACTTTCTCCGAGATCTATGAAGGCGAATTAATCTTTTTTATCGCAAAAAAAATAAAAAACAGAATTGTAGCAACTGTATGAAAGCTGTTGCCTTTCGTTAACAAATCAACCTTTGAATAGACGTTTCTTGTTGAAGAGCTTGTAATAGAGCAGCTTTGTTGGCAGTGCAGTAGTTTTATGCAGAGTAATAGTTATCCTTCTTAGCACAATTTACATCGGTACCAACTAATATGAATTTATGGTCGGAAATTGGAGTTTTAGCAACCGTTATTGAAGCTGCGTTGTTGAGACTCATAAAGACATTATAGATAATGCTTTTTGACTTTTTAGTGACTCTAGTGGGGACTTTTATTCTATAATGCAGTCCATACGCTCGTAGAAGATTTATTAAATTATTTTTCATTTCTCGATTCTTTATCAAAATGTATGTATCAAAATCACCTAACAGGATGATCTTTAAATTTATCGAATGCTAATATTAGAATTTCTTCTAGGATTAACATAAATGAATGTTTACAGCCTAAAAACCTAACCTAAGCTAAAGGTGGTCTATATAATGCAATAATGGCTTTGCTATAAGCTCCAGAATTCCATATAGCACCACAAATTTCAATATGTTTTTCTATAGATTTGCTAGCTAAGTCAAAAGGATTGCAGCAATTACGGAATTCATCGTTCATCCAAATAGCTACTCCACTGCCACTAGATTTAGCTCTGCTCTACGATGAAATTTAGTTTATATTTGGGTACATTAATCACTTTTATAGTGTCTACAGACAACCATGTTTCAGCCAAACATAGAAAATATGGCTCATGATCCTTCAATAACAATTCGAGCTGATGTAGTTTTGATTTAATGCTTTGCATATTTATATATAAGATCAACTTATCTGAATTTCGTGTATACTTCGTTGCCACTGTGTTAAAAATTATTTGGTTATTTTGATCTTCCCCAGATGAAAAACAACGAAAAAAAAAACGATTTATATAAGTATTTTGGGGCCATAATTCGGGATTCTTAACTTCCTCTAGCTTATCTATTGGGACAGATACTTTAAACGAAGCATACTCCTCCGGCCGATTTGTTCTTACAAAATACAGATGAGAAGTTTTTATTTTGTAGATAATCCCTTAATTCATCTTCCGTTGTGGTTCCAACTTTGATACATGTAAATGGGCATATCTAGTTACTGTCTTAATTTTTATGTTTTAGGAATTTGTACCGATTATAATTTATACCGATTATAATTATTGTGGGTTGATCTTTTCTTATACTTATTTTGATTTTGCCAGTTCTCTATATTTGTTTTGTTTTGAATTGGATCGATATTATTGGAAGGTCCTTGG
Organism: Phosphuga atrata; assembly: GCA_944588485.1. Classification (NCBI taxonomy): domain Eukaryota; kingdom Metazoa; phylum Arthropoda; class Insecta; order Coleoptera; family Silphidae; genus Phosphuga; species Phosphuga atrata. The sequence goes on from OX155902.1 coordinate 12,356,211, forward strand.
TTTTGTTTCGGGGTTTTATGCTCCGCGGGAATTGACTTATCGCTCCGCGATAATTGTTAATCGGCAATACGTCTAGCAACTTTCTCCGCTGGTATTAATTCTTCGTCTAAAATAACAACATTTGGCTCTGCAATATTAAGCTGTGTTTTGTTTATTATATCATTTAGCTTCTCATTTTTGGATTTATACCGCTGCACTTCGTCAGTTAGATCACAAATCTGCTTTTCTAGAGCTTCAACTTCCTTTCTTATGTTGCGACTAATGATTTCTTCAAATGCAGCACTATTCAAGTAATCAATGATTTGATCATGACATTTTTCAGTTGAAATATTAGATCGTAATTCCCTTTTCGACATCTCTTTTTTAGAATTTATTTATTAAGTTAATAAGAACATTTCTCGCTTGGGTTCTCTCGCGTTCGCTGTCTCGCGAGTACTTAGTACTAGTCTTGTCTGTCTAGTCTTGTCTGTCTGGTCTTGTCTGTCTAGTCAAATCAAATCAAATATAATTTATTTCATCAACAAAGCAATAATGTTCAAAAAAGGATATACAATACACTAGATGAAATCTGTCGAGAGAAAAAGAAAAGAAAAAAAATAATACAATTATACTGCAATAATACAATATAAAACATAATAAATCTGTAATGAAAACTTAAACCAAAACTATTAAGTTCAAAAATAGAACCAGTACCTATATACTTGAAAAATATATTAGGTATATATAAAAAATAATATGCACTTATACATATTTTTTTTTAATGAGGCGAGTCCACAGCAGTCCAGTATTTGTGTATATTATATGGTTCAATATACATGATGAATAGGTACAATTTCTTTTTCTGATGGTTGATATGCAATTCTTTATACTCTTTGGGTAAATTATTGTAGAGTTTTATTAGGCTATACGGTGGATTTTTTTCTGTCGTCGTCAGTCTGTATCGGGGGATAGTATAGAGTTCCTTGATGTATCTGGTATCCCTATCTGTTTTTTTTCTCAAATTTCATAAACATTTCCTTATGTTTGATTAAGAACATCAAGCTTTCGAAAATGTATGTGCCTGTAACAGTTAATATATTCGCTTGCTTAAATGTTCCCCTGCATGACTCTCTATTATTTAGATTGAGAAGTATCCGTAATGCTTGTTTTTGGATCTTGAGTACATATATAATGTCTGTACCACTTCCCCAGAATGCAATACCGAAACGGAAATGGCAGTCAAAATTAGAAAAATAGACCAGTGCTAGCGTTGTACTGTCTATGTAGGGCTGTAGTGTTCTCAATGTATAAACGGCCTTGTTTAGTTTGGTTTTTAGTTTGAGTATATGTGTAGACCATTCCAGAGTATTATCAATGTATATACCTAAGAACCTAACAAATTGTTTTATATCTAACATGTCTTCCCCTATTTTGTATTCCTGTGGATAATTTATTTTACTCCTAGTCTTGTGTTGAATGTAATTAGGTTGGTTTTCATTTTATTTACTATAAACTTATTTTTACTAAACCATTTGTTCAGCACATTTATTACCCAATTCGCATTATTACCGATATCTTCCAGCATTATTATAGATATCTTCCTTATTAGCAACAAACTAGTGTCATCGGCATATTGTATCATTTTATGTTCCGTGTTTTTCACAATTTTCAGTCATTAACATATAGCGTAAACAGCATCGGCCCTAATACACTTCCTTGAGGTACACCGATATTAATATGTCTAGAATTTGATTTCGTCAAAACATCGTCAAAACATCATTTGAAACATCGCCTTGAGGGGTTACAATTTTGGTCATTTGCTCCAATCTGATAATTTCGCAGCCACTCCTCGTATTCCATACTTATATAGTTTATTAAGTAATATTTTATGATCTACTAAGTCTTACGCGTTTGTTAAATCTGGCAGTAGTCCAGTTGGCATTGTATTATTTTCTAGATTTTCTCATGTATCTGACAAAAAAGAGAAACTGAACTGTGAAAAATGCTGTATCCGTATTCTTCCCCTTGGTGAAGTCATGTTGATTCTTATTTAAACAATTATTTTTCTCTAAAATGATATTTAATTTGTGATAAACTAGTTTCTCAAATATATTTGAGAAATTTGTCATTACACTAATCGGTCAGTAGTTGTCCATACTACTTGTGTCACCGGCTTTATAAATCTAGTCAAACCAAATCAAAAACTTGTCTAGTCTTGTCTGTCCAGACGTGTCTGTCTAGTCTTTTCTGTCTAGTCTTTTCTCTCTAGTCTTGTCTCTCTAGTCTTGTCTGTCTAGTCTTGTCTGTAGAGTCTTGTCTGTCTTCTCTTGTCTGTCTAGTCTTGTCTGTCTAGTCTTGTCTGTCTAGTCTTGTCTGTCTAGTTTTGTCTTTTTTTTTAGAGAGGAGGGGGAATGCATTGTTGCACACCGGATATTCAAACCCGTGTAGTGTGGGGCTCTCTGATCGAGTTCTTCGTGACCAGCACACCCACTAAACCCCCTCCTCTGTCTCTACACTACACTCCACCCGGAACTGCGTGAGCATTACTTCAGGTTGGTGGTGGTGTTTGTACCAATTGTTTCCTTATTGTTATTTTTATTGTCCTTTACTCGTTTCGATTTCGTCTTTCGTCTTCTGTCGTATTAGTTATGTAGTCGTGTGATAAACCATTTTTCGGTCTTTTCGTCATATATCTAGTCGTCCATGTTAGCTTCTTTGTGTTTCGTGTGATATTATAATCGCCTTCCATTCTCTCTCCATTTGTTCTTTTTGTCTAGTCTTGTCTGTCTAGTCTTGTCTGTCTAGTCTTGTCTGTCTAGTCTTGTCTGTCTAGTCTTGTCTCTCTATTCTTGTCTGTCTAGTCTTGTCTGTCTAGTCTTGTCTGTCTAGTCTTGTCTGTCTAGTCTTGTCTGTCTAGTCTTGTCTGTCTAGTCTTGTCTGTCTAGTCTTGTCTGTCTAGTCTTGTCTGTCTAGTCTTGTATGTCTAGTCTTGTCTGTCTAGTCTTGTCTGTCTAGTCTTGTCTGTCTAGTCTTGTCTGTCTAGTCTTGTCTGTCTAGTCTTGTCTGTCTAGTCTTGTCTGTCTAGTCTTGTCTGTCTAGTCTTGTCTGTCTAGTCTTGTCTGTCTAGTCTTGTCTGTCTAGTCTTGTCTGTCTAGTCTTGTCTGTCTAGTCTTGTCTGTCTAGTCTTGTCTGTCTAGTCTTGTCTGTCTAGTCTTGTCTGTCTAGTCTTGTCTGTCTAGTCTTGTCTGTCTAGTCTTGTCTGTCTAGTCTTGTCTGTCTAGTCTTGTCTGTCTAGTCTTGTCTGTCTAGTCTTGTCTGTCTAGTCTTGTCTGTCTAGTCTTGTCTGTCTAGTCTTGTCTGTCTAGTCTTGTCTGTCTAGTCTTGTCTGTCTAGTCTTGTCTGTCTAGTCTTGTCTGTCTAGTCTTGTCTGTCTAGTCTTGTCTGTCTAGTCTTGTCTGTCTAGTCTTGTCTGTCTAGTCTTGTCTGTCTAGTCTTGTCTGTCTAGTCTTGTCTGTCTAGTCTTGTCTGTCTAGTCTTGTCTGTCTAGTCTTGTCTGTCTAGTCTTGTCTGTCTAGTCTTGTCTGTCTAGTCTTGTCTGTCTAGTCTTGTCTGTCTAGTCTTGTCTGTCTAGTCTTGTCTGTCTAGTCTTGTCTGTCTAGTCTTGTCTGTCTAGTCTTGTCTGTCTAGTCTTGTCTGTCTAGTCTTGTCTGTCTAGTCTTGTCTGTCTAGTCTTGTCTGTCTAGTCTTGTCTGTCTAGTCTTGTCTGTCTAGTCTTGTCTGTCTAGTCTTGTCTGTCTAGTCTTGTCTGTCTAGTCTTGTCTGTCTAGTCTTGTCTGTCTAGTCTTGTCTGTCTAGTCTTGTCTGTCTAGTCTGTCTGTCTAGTCTTGTCTGTCTAGTCTTGTCTGTCTAGTCTTGTCTGTCTAGTCTGTCTGTCTAGTCTTGTCTGTCTAGTCTTCTGTCTGTCTAGTCTTGTCTGTCTAGTCTTGTCTGTCTAGTCTTGTCTGTCTAGTCTTGTCTGTCTAGTCTTGTCTGTCTAGTCTTGTCTGTCTAGTCTTGTCTGTCTAGTCTTGTCTGTCTAGTCTTGTGCTGTCTAGTCTGTCTGTCTAGTCTTGTCTGTCTAGTCTTGTCTGTCTAGTCTTGTCTGTCTAGTCTTGTCTGTCTAGTCTTGTCTGTCTAGTCTTGTCTGTCTAGTCTTGTCTGTCTAGTCCTTGTCTGTCTAGTCTTGTCTGTCTAGTCTTGTCTGTCTAGTCTTGTCTGTCTAGTCTTGTCTGTCTAGTCTTGTCTGTCTAGTCTTGTCTGTCTAGTCTTGTCTGTCTAGTCTTGTCTGTCTAGTCTTGTCTGTCTAGTCTTGTCTGTCTAGTCTTGTCCTGTCTAGTCTTGTCTGTCTAGTCTTGTCTGTCTAGTCTTGTCTGTCTAGTCTTGTCTGTCTAGTCTTGTCTGTCTAGTCTTGTCTGTCTAGTCTTCTGTCTAGTCTTGTCTGTCTAGTCTTGTCTGTCTAGTCTTGTCTGTCTAGTCTTGTCTGTCTAGTCTTGTCTGTCTAGTCTTGTCTGTCTAGTCTTGTCTGTCTAGTCTTGTCTGTCTAGTCTTGTCTGTCTAGTCTTGTCTGTCTAGTCTTGTCTGTCTAGTCTTGTCTGTCTAGTCTTGTCTGTCTAGTCTTGTCTGTCTAGTCTTGTCTGTCTAGTCTTGTCTGTCTAGTCTTGTCTGTCTAGTCTTGTCTGTCTAGTCTTGTCTGTCTAGTCTTGTCTGTCTAGTCTTGTCTGTCTAGTCTTGTCTGTCTAGTCTTGTCTGTCTAGTCTTGTCTGTCTAGTCTTGTCTGTCTAGTCTTGTCTGTCTAGTCTTGTCTGTCTAGTCTTGTCTGTCTAGTCTTGTCTGTCTAGTCTTGTCTGTCTAGTCTTGTCTGTCTAGTCTTGTCTGTCTAGTCTTGTCTGTCTAGTCTTGTCTGTCTAGTCTTGTCTGTCTAGTCTTGTCTGTCTAGTCTTGTCTGTCTAGTCTTGTCTGTCTAGTCTTGTCTGTCTAGTCTTGTCTGTCTAGTCTTGTCTGTCTAGTCTTGTCTGTCTAGTCTTGTCTGTCTAGTCTTGTCTGTCTAGTCTTGTCTGTCTAGTCTTGTCTGTCTAGTCTTGTCTGTCTAGTCTTGTCTGTCTAGTCTTGTCTGTCTAGTCTTGTCTGTCTAGTCTTGTCTGTCTAGTCTTGTCTGTCTAGTCTTGTCTGTCTAGTCTTGTCTGTCTAGTCTTGTCTGTCTTGTCTTGTCTAGTCTTGTCTGTCTAGTCTTGTCTGTCTAGTCTTGTCTGTCTAGTCTTGTCTGTCTAGTCTTGTCTGTCTAGTCTTGTCTGTCTAGTCTTGTCTGTCTAGTCTTGTCTGTCTAGTCTTGTCTGTCTAGTCTTGTCTGTCTAGTCTTGTCTGTCTAGTCTTGTCTGTCTAGTCTTGTCTGTCTAGTCTTGTCTGTCTAGTCTTGTCTGTCTAGTCTTGTCTGTCTAGTCTTGTCTGTCTAGTCTTGTCTGTCTAGTCTTGTCTGTCTAGTCTTGTCTGTCTAGTCTTGTCTGTCTAGTCTTGTCTGTCTAGTCTTGTCTGTCTAGTCTTGTCTGTCTAGTCTTGTCTGTCTAGTCTTGTCTGTCTAGTCTTGTCTGTCTAGTCTTGTCTGTCTAGTCTTGTCTGTCTAGTCTTGTCTGTCTAGTCTTGTCTGTCTAGTCTTGTCTGTCTAGTCTTGTCTGTCTAGTCTTGTCTGTCTAGTCTTGTCTGTCTAGTCTTGTCTGTCTAGTCTTGTCTGTCTAGTCTTGTCTGTCTAGTCTTGTCTGTCTAGTCTTGTCTGTCTAGTCTTGTCTGTCTAGTCTTGTCTGTCTAGTCTTGTCTGTCTAGTCTTGTCTGTCTAGTCTTGTCTGTCTAGTCTTGTCTGTCTAGTCTTGTCTGTCTAGTCTTGTCTGTCTAGTCTTGTCTGTCTAGTCTTGTCTGTCTAGTCTTGTCTGTCTAGTCTTGTCTGTCTAGTCTTGTCTGTCTAGTCTTGTCTGTCTAGTCTTGTCTGTCTAGTCTTGTCTGTCTAGTCTTGTCTGTCTAGTCTTGTCTGTCTAGTCTTGTCTGTCTCTAGTCTTGTCTGTCTAGTCTTGTCTGTCTAGTCTTGTCTGTCTAGTCTTGTCTGTCTAGTCTTGTCTGTCTAGTCTTGTCTGTCTAGTCTTGTCTGTCTAGTCTTGTCTGTCTAGTCTTGTCTGTCTAGTCTTGTCTGTCTAGTCTTGTCTGTCTAGTCTTGTCTGTCTAGTCTTGTCTGTCTAGTCTTGTCTGTCTAGTCTTGTCTGTCTAGTCTTGTCTGTCTAGTCTTGTCTGTCTAGTCTTGTCTGTCTAGTCTTGTCTGTCTAGTCTTGTCTGTCTAGTCTTGTCTGTCTAGTCTTGTCTGTCTAGTCTTGTCTGTCTAGTCTTGTCTGTCTAGTCTTGTCTGTCTAGTCTTGTCTGTCTAGTCTTGTCTGTCTAGTCTTGTCTGTCTAGTCTTGTCTGTCTAGTCTAGTCTTGTCTGTCTAGTCTTGTCTGTCTAGTCTTGTCTGTCTAGTCTTGTCTGTCTAGTCTTGTCTGTCTAGTCTTGTCTGTCTAGTCTTGTCTGTCTAGTCTTGTCTGTCTAGTCTTGTCTGTCTAGTCTTGTCTGTCTAGTCTTGTCTGTCTAGTCTTGTCTGTCTAGTCTTGTCTGTCTAGTCTTGTCTGTCTAGTCTTGTCTGTCTAGTCTTGTCTGTCTAGTCTTGTCTGTCTAGTCTTGTCTGTCTAGTCTTGTCTGTCTAGTCTTGTCTGTCTAGTCTTGTCTGTCTAGTCTTGTCTGTCTAGTCTTGTCTGTCTAGTCTTGTCTGTCTAGTCTTGTCTGTCTAGTCTTGTCTGTCTAGTCTTGTCTGTCTAGTCTTGTCTGTCTAGTCTTGTCTGTCTAGTCTTGTCTGTCTAGTCTTGTCTGTCTAGTCTTGTCTGTCTAGTCTTGTCTGTCTAGTCTTGTCTGTCTAGTCTTGTCTGTCTAGTCTTGTCTGTCTAGTCTTGTCTGTCTAGTCTTGTCTGTCTAGTCTTGTCTGTCTAGTCTTGTCTGTCTAGTCTTGTCTGTCTAGTCTTGTCTGTCTAGTCTTGTCTGTCTAGTCTTGTCTGTCTAGTCTTGTCTGTCTAGTCTTGTCTGTCTAGTCTTGTCTGTCTAGTCTTGTCTGTCTAGTCTTGTCTGTCTAGTCTTGTCTGTCTAGTCTTGTCTGTCTAGTCTTGTCTGTCTAGTCTTGTCTGTCTAGTCTTGTCTGTCTAGTCTTGTCTGTCTAGTCTTGTCTGTCTAGTCTTGTCTGTCTAGTCTTGTCTGTCTAGTCTTGTCTGTCTAGTCTTGTCTGTCTAGTCTTGTCTGTCTAGTCTTGTCTGTCTAGTCTTGTCTGTCTAGTCTTGTCTGTCTAGTCTTGTCTGTCTAGTCTTGTCTGTCTAGTCTTGTCTGTCTAGTCTTGTCTGTCTAGTCTTGTCTGTCTAGTCTTGTCTGTCTAGTCTTGTCTGTCTAGTCTTGTCTGTCTAGTCTTGTCTGTCTAGTCTTGTCTGTCTAGTCTTGTCTGTCTAGTCTTGTCTGTCTAGTCTTGTCTGTCTAGTCTTGTCTGTCTAGTCTTGTCTGTCTAGTCTTGTCTGTCTAGTCTTGTCTGTCTAGTCTTGTCTGTCTAGTCTTGTCTGTCTAGTCTTGTCTGTCTAGTCTTGTCTGTCTAGTCTTGTCTGTCTAGTCTTGTCTGTCTAGTCTTGTCTGTCTAGTCTTGTCTGTCTAGTCTTGTCTGTCTAGTCTTGTCTGTCTAGTCTTGTCTGTCTAGTCTTGTCTGTCTAGTCTTGTCTGTCTAGTCTTGTCTGTCTAGTCTTGTCTGTCTAGTCTTGTCTGTCTAGTCTTGTCTGTCTAGTCTTGTCTGTCTAGTCTTGTCTGTCTAGTCTTGTCTGTCTAGTCTTGTCTGTCTAGTCTTGTCTGTCTAGTCTTGTCTGTCTAGTCTTGTCTGTCTAGTCTTGTCTGTCTAGTCTTGTCTGTCTAGTCTTGTCTGTCTAGTCTTGTCTGTCTAGTCTTGTCTGTCTAGTCTTGTCTGTCTAGTCTTGTCTGTCTAGTCTTGTCTGTCTAGTCTTGTCTGTCTAGTCTTGTCTGTCTAGTCTTGTCTGTCTAGTCTTGTCTGTCTAGTCTTGTCTGTCTAGTCTTGTCTGTCTAGTCTTGTCTGTCTAGTCTTGTCTGTCTAGTCTTGTCTGTCTAGTCTTGTCTGTCTAGTCTTGTCTGTCTAGTCTTGTCTGTCTAGTCTTGTCTGTCTAGTCTTGTCTGTCTAGTCTTGTCTGTCTAGTCTTGTCTGTCTAGTCTTGTCTGTCTAGTCTTGTCTGTCTAGTCTTGTCTGTCTAGTCTTGTCTGTCTAGTCTTGTCTGTCTAGTCTTGTCTGTCTAGTCTTGTCTGTCTAGTCTTGTCTGTCTAGTCTTGTCTGTCTAGTCTTGTCTGTCTAGTCTTGTCTGTCTAGTCTTGTCTGTCTAGTCTTGTCTGTCTAGTCTTGTCTGTCTAGTCTTGTCTGTCTAGTCTTGTCTGTCTAGTCTTGTCTGTCTAGTCTTGTCTGTCTAGTCTTGTCTGTCTAGTCTTGTCTGTCTAGTCTTGTCTGTCTAGTCTTGTCTGTCTAGTCTTGTCTGTCTAGTCTTGTCTGTCTAGTCTTGTCTGTCTAGTCTTGTCTGTCTAGTCTTGTCTGTCTAGTCTTGTCTGTCTAGTCTTGTCTGTCTAGTCTTGTCTGTCTAGTCTTGTCTGTCTAGTCTTGTCTGTCTAGTCTTGTCTGTCTAGTCTTGTCTGTCTAGTCTTGTCTGTCTAGTCTTGTCTGTCTAGTCTTGTCTGTCTAGTCTTGTCTGTCTAGTCTTGTCTGTCTAGTCTTGTCTGTCTAGTCTTGTCTGTCTAGTCTTGTCTGTCTAGTCTTGTCTGTCTAGTCTTGTCTGTCTAGTCTTGTCTGTCTAGTCTTGTCTGTCTAGTCTTGTCTGTCTAGTCTTGTCTGTCTAGTCTTGTCTGTCTAGTCTTGTCTGTCTAGTCTTGTCTGTCTAGTCTTGTCTGTCTAGTCTTGTCTGTCTAGTCTTGTCTGTCTAGTCTTGTCTGTCTAGTCTTGTCTGTCTAGTCTTGTCTGTCTAGTCTTGTCTGTCTAGTCTTGTCTGTCTAGTCTTGTCTGTCTAGTCTTGTCTGTCTAGTCTTGTCTGTCTAGTCTTGTCTGTCTAGTCTTGTCTGTCTAGTCTTGTCTGTCTAGTCTTGTCTGTCTAGTCTTGTCTGTCTAGTCTTGTCTGTCTAGTCTTGTCTGTCTAGTCTTGTCTGTCTAGTCTTGTCTGTCTAGTCTTGTCTGTCTAGTCTTGTCTGTCTAGTCTTGTCTGTCTAGTCTTGTCTGTCTAGTCTTGTCTGTCTAGTCTTGTCTGTCTAGTCTTGTCGGTCTGTCTAGTCTTGTCTGTCTAGTCTTGTCTGTCTAGTCTTGTCTGTCTAGTCTTGTCTGTCTAGTCTTGTCTGTCTAGTCTTGTCTGTCTAGTCTTGTCTGTCTAGTCTTGTCTGTCTAGTCTTCTCTGTCTAGTCTTGTCTGTCTAGTATTCTCTGTCTAGTCTTGTCTGTCTAGTCTAGTCTGTCTAGTCTTGTCTGTCTAGTCTTGTCTGTCTAGTCTTCTCTGTCTAGTCTTGTCTGTCTAGTCTGTCTAGAACTCAAGTGGCGAGAATTCTGCATTCGATCTTCACTATAAAATCCATGAGGCCCTGTTTCAAGGTTCTTAGTGGTAGAAAAACCTCTACAAGCTACCTGAGTAGCCCCTTAAGGTTGGGGATAATTCATTACATATCTTTGAAACCTCTCACAAACTCCTTGAGACATTCTTTCCGCAGGACGATAAGAAGGAGGACACTCAGCAACACACGTTTGTCAGACTACTTGCTGAAAGTGCTCAAGGAGGGCAAGACAATATACCGTTCACTATGTCTGAGATTGAACGAGTTATACAAAAGATGAGCTCGAAGAAAACCCCTGGGCTGGATGGCATTACCTCTGACATAGCATTGGCTGCCTTCAACTCGGCACAAAACACATTTCTTAATCTTTATAACAAGTGTTTAAAAAAGTTCATATTCCTGTCCTGCTGGAAAGAACAGCTAATCAAGATTATCCCTAAACCCAACAAACCAGCGCTATCTATAAAAGACTTCAGACCAATAAGTTTGCTTCTAGTGGCCGGAAAGGTTTTGGATTGTCTTCTCATCTCATGAATTGACTATCACTTTTATCGGAACAAGTTGGTGAATTAAAATCAGTTTGGCTTTAGAATGTGCACATGAACTATTCAGGCCATTTCAAAGGCGGTCAGGTTTATCAGAGAGGCATTAAGATCGAAGCTTCATTTTTTAGCAATAGCTTTGGATATAAGTGGGGCATTTGACAACGCCTGCTCGCCGCTTATTATCTGCAGGCTGATTGGAAAGGATTGTCCTGACAATCTAATCAAGTTAGCCAGGTCTTACTTTGTAGATCGCAGAGCAATAATCAGCGAACCTGGTTTATAATTAGAAAGGAGCATCGGCAAAGGTTGTGCACAGGGTTCAAAGTCAGGTCCAGGTTTCTGGAATATATTATATGGCACTATTTTCGAAAGAGATCTGCCTGAAGATTGCGAGATTGTTGCTTATGCGGATGATACATTTCTACTTTGCAAAAGCAAAACCATCATGGGCTTAACGGATAAAAGTAATCGGTCTCTAGATAATCTTTGCCAGTGGGTAATTGAAACCCGACTTAATTTTAATGCCCAAAAGACCGAGGTACTTTTCTTCGACAGCAAAGGAGTCCCGTATTCACTCTCGATAATACCAAAAAATAGATGCTAACAACACCTACGGTACTTAGGTGTCATACTTGACAGATTCCTGAACTTCAGAGAACACATGATGCATGCTTGTGGTAGGGTAAAACGGTTCAGCATAAAGCTGCGTATCGCTGCGAGAAAGGAGTGGAATCTGGGGAGATCACAGCTTATTGATATCTACCGTGACGCTATAGAACCCGCACTATTATACGCTGCTCCAATGTGGCAGAGGTCGTGTGGCGTGAATGGAGGCGTAAAGCTTTTGAGCGTACAGCGCTTCAGCAACATCCGTGCTACAAAAGCGTATCTCAAAGTCTCCTCTGAAGCAACCAGTGTGATAACAAGGCTCCTTCCAGCCGACATCCGTCTCAGGCAGCTGGCCCTCCATAACTCACGCCAGATCGCAGACGATACGCTTAATAGAGATATAATGGGCTTACCAGTTGCACTGAGCGAACTCGAACTGACGTAATTACCCAAGAACTAATTCACCCTTCACTTTGTCGCTGGTTACATACCATTTGACACTGAGCAATATATTTCAACTCCAGGTGCACACGGGCGGTTCGTGTTCGATCAGATGTACGGTGGCTGCATTCGTTGTCTACTTTCAAGACGAGGAAGTGTATCATGAGTTGATTAAATTAGAAAAGTATTGCTTCAATTTTTCAAACTTGTGGCCATGCGGCAATCTTTGCGTTATGTGAAAAATAGCAGCAGACCCTATTCAATCATTTGTGACAGCCGATCTATTCTGGATGCTCTGAAAAATTTAAATTCACCCACGGAATTATTGTTGGAGGCGTGGAAGACATCTGCCAGAGTTTCAAGGAAGAACAAGATCCGTTGGCATTGGGTTAAGGCACACGCTGATTTTGAAGGCAATTAACGATCAGACATGCTTGCCAAACAAGCAACTGACAAGGAAGATCTGCCAATTTCCTTTAGTAAGTTGCACAAACGAGCTTTAAGATCCCGCTCCAAAGGGCATTTTGAGAAGCTCTGGCAGGCCAGATCGGATCTGGCTACAACAGGCTTGTGAAGCAAGCTATTTATACCGTCCAATAAGACCTGGAGGGGTTTCAACATCAGTCTGTCCTACCACGCAATCCAGTTAATAACAGGCCACGGTAATTTCAAAGCATACCTTCATAGATTTGGTAAAAGAGAAAGCCCCTCTGTGAGTGTGGCCAAAATGACACCGCGGCACACGTGCTATTTTATTGCTCAGATACCGAAATATAAAGACGATCTTTGGAGACAGATATGCAGATGCATAAACTTACCTGGCCCAAGGATGAAGATGACATCTTAACAGTACCCAAATCAAGAGAGTGGTGGCTTGTCTTTGATAAACATGCTAAAAAATTATCTAGACTGGATCATGATTAACAGTTTAGAATTAAATAACTCCAGAGAGAAGGCTGAGAGATCCTGGGAAAGTACATAAAAAGATAAAAGTAAAACTATTTACTTTTTAAAAGTAAAAAGTAAAAAAAGTATAACTAAGCGTTATAACCAGCATAGTGTCCTGGCCTTCGTGCGCTAGTCTGCACATGAAGGCAAATACAAATAGGCGGTCTAGTCTTGTCAGTCTAGTCTTGTCAGTCTAGTCTTGTCAGTCTAGTCTTGTCAGTGTAGTCTTGTCAGTCTAGTCTTGTCAGTCTAGTCTTGTCAGTCTAGTCTTGTCAGTCTAGTCTTGTCAGTCTAGTCTTGTCAGTCTAGTCTCGTCAGTCTAGTCTCGTCAGTCTAGTCTCGTCAGTCTAGTCTCGTCAGTCTAGTCTCGTCAGTCTAGTCTCGTCAGTCTAGTCTCGTCAGTCTAGTCTCGTCAGTCTAATCTCGTCAGTCTAGTCTCGTCAGTCTAGTCTCGTCAGTCTAGTCTCGTCAGTCTAGTCTCATCAGTCTAGTCTCGTCAGTCTAGTCTCGTCAGTCTAGTCTCGTCAGTCTAGTCTCGTCAGTCTAGTCTCGTCAGTCTAGTCTCGTCAGTCTAGTCTCGTCAGTCTAGTCTCGTCAGTCTAGTCTTGTCAGTCTAGTCTTGTCAGTCTAGTCTGTCTGTCTGTCCAGTCTTGTCTGTCTAGTCTTGTCTGTCTACTCTTGCCTGTCTAGTTTTGTCTGTTTAATCTTCTCTGTCTAGTCTTGTCAGTTTTATATATTTTTCTCTAGTATTGTGTTGTTAGTCTTTTTTGTCGAGTGTTGAGGGTCTAGTCGATGATTTCTTGTTGCAAATAGTCCCTAGAAGGTAGTACACCCTTTTGAGATTATCCTATCGTTGCTGTTGCTCACATAGTCGCTTAATCAATCGACCCACACATGTTTTATTGTTACAAAACTGTAAACTTCACTGTTTTATCCAAAATCATAATAACAAAACAATATATCAACTCAAAATTTCGATTATCCCTGTGGTTTGTCCTGCTGAAAAAAAATACATTGTGCAGAGTTTGCAGATATGGCCTAACTACTGAATTTTTCAAGCTCTATAAAATAAATAAAAGCCAACAAAGAAACATATGAAATTACAGCAAAAGCGGGATATTAATTAATTTCCTTGTTGCTAGTGTCCGTGTCGTTTTAATGAAATTGCGTCCGTATTTGCTCTGTGCGATGGCGAGGCGTCCTGTGACCAGAAAGAAACGACCCGCAAAAAAATATTATTATGCACTTGCGTTTAATATGTACATATGCATAATAATTTCGTATTCGCTTTTCCCCCGGCCACAATGGAAAAGCGATGCGAATTTCGTCCGCGCACTTTTGCGCCAGCTCTTTACAAACACAATGCACTTGTCGGGGGTAATAATATCTGATAGACTACGTGCGTTTTGCGCTTAAATTCCTGTTGCGAGTAGCAAAAAATTGAAACTTTTGTTATCTGGGAGAACGGCATCGGTCGCGGAATTTTTATTTTTAATGTAATTGGTTAGCAAAAAAATGAATGATTTATTGCGAAATTTCCACGCACAAAGAAATTATACCGAAAGAGAAAAACAAATCGGTAATATGTGGATTAACATATAGAAGGAGGGAAAAAAATGTGAATTTAAATGATTTAGATCATTGTTTCAATTATTACAATAACATGAATAATTGTATAAAATGATCAGTTTTTCAGATAATCTAGAAATTAGTGTAGAAAAATATATAAACGTTTCCAGTTATAAATTCTCTTCTTGAAACTACTGCACAAAATATGTTCAAAGAAGAGTAGATTATAACTAACCTATTCTCAATTACTAGTTGTAATCTTTTTGTGATTCCCCCAGGATATTTTTTTTTGCTTCTCGTCTCTCATAAGAATCTCGTTAAGTGTCCCCGGGGAGCTTAATCCCGTTTTGTTGGTAAAATCAGCGCGTGGCGATCGGGAAATGAAGGGAAAATCTGCAGATTGTTGGAATTCCGCAGGGTTGAATTTAAAATCGCCGGGCGAAGAAATCGTTTAGGCACTTGCCTGAAGAGATTTTGGTCGTTTCCGATTTCCGATTTTCTTTTTCTCTCCTTTCCTCACTGCAACTTGTTCCCTCGATCGTCGAGACGAACTCGGCGATAAGTCACGTTCGGCGTTCAACAATTTCCCAACTTTGACGGCGTAAATTTCTAACGACTGTTACTTTATCGGGGCTAGAAAGAGATTTCTCAATTGCTGTTATTTCTAAATATTTTGATTGTCTGTCATTGAAAACTTAAATACTTTCTCGTATTACTTTTAAAATATTTAGTAAAATTAGTAAACTAAAGATACTATCTCAGTTTACTAATTTTCTGCATTTCAAACCTAACTAATTCTGGTTTATAATTCTAGTTTTTTGAGTAGTGGCGGAGACATGGGCATTATGAGGATAATTACCGCCACTGACGTGATCTAGACAATATCATACTAAAAAAGACATATACAAGACATTACCAGACTATGTAAGACCAGACTAAACAAAACTAGGTTAGATAAGACTATAAAAGACTTGGCAAGAACAGAGAAGACAACACAAGATTAGGGAAAACGGGAAAAGACGAAACAAGGCCAGACAAGACCAGACTAGACGAGACTAGACCAGACTAGAGCAGAGTAGACCAGACTAGACCAGACTAGAACAGACTAGATCAGACTAGATCAGACTAGACCAGACTAGACCAGACTAGACCAGACTAGACCAGACTAGACCAGACTAGAACAGACTAGAACAGACTAGACCAGACTAGACCAGACTAGACCAGACCATACCAGATGAAACAAGACAAGACCAGACAAGACCAGACAAGATCAGACAAGACCAGACTAGACCAGTGTTTGAGAATTAACAATTAAAATAATGGACTGTATGTTTTTAGGGATTCAGAACAATGATGGTATTAAGAAAACTAGTCTATAGCGATATTTCATAACAATACAAAACTAAGCTTTAATTAAACATTTAAAATAAGGTTGATGGTAGTACAAAAGTTGAGAATAATGGGTTGTAAATTGAGAGGATATTTAAACAGACAGATCAAACAGATTGAGGTTTGCGGCGGGTTGTAACGCCGCCGCCCTGACACCTAATTAGCAAAGACTTACATGAGTAAATAACTAACGAGCCGAACTTGAGAGCCTGAACTTGAGTAGGAATTAACTCACTGACGGTTGAACTAAGAGTCCAGATTGAGGATCTTTCGCAGACCGGGGTTGAATAGCACATGCGCTCTAGGGGCAGTTTTTTGCTGGAACGGTTGAGATTCGTAAATTACAGATGCCGCTAATCTTTTTCCAACATACCGCCTGCCATCAGCAAAGGTTGCTGATGAGTAGAATGCTCCTGGGCTGGTTGAGGGGAAGGCAAAGGTGCGAGCTTGACGAGTGGTCTGATGAGAGTACTGATAGCAGACCATTGAAACCAGAAGCTTTGTACATGGTGTTGATATTGTGAGAGCTGAGAAGATGATAGGTCCAACAATGAGGGTTCGGGAAACGTCGTGAGTGCGCTTCCAAAGAGAAAGTGACCTGGTGTGAAGGTTCCAGTGGGAATCAGCGTGGGATGCAGCTACTGTCAGTGAGATGCCTGGTCGAATCTCGTTCGTACTATCTTCTTCTGACATCGGAGGTTGGGGTAGCCATGAGTCCATCGACCATGGATAAGTCCATGGTGGTCCCGTCGACCATAGTGTATGTTCCTTGAGTTGTGATGAAACATGTCGCCATTGGGAGCCTGGAGTGACTTCTTGAATTTCAGAAACCCAATTTCGGACATAGTCTTTCCAGCGCGACGGGTAAGACCTGATCCACATGAGTGTATCTTGAGAATCCGTCCACAAGTGAGTTGCTGTTGTGTCTATCTTTAACGTGGCTTGGACATACTTCATCAACCTCTTGATTGTTAGTCGTTTGAGCGGCGCAACCTTAGTTTTGGATCACAGGAGTGTTGATCGAGTTCCAGTGGACGGTGAGCTTGCGGTGATGTAAAAAACCGCAGACATCGCGATTTGAAAAGCACCAGAGAAGCCGTGAAGTTCAATCGTTGAGTTTTTCCAAGTGTGAATCCATCGTGGTAATGAGAGTCTGGTCAGACATGAGAGATCTTCTCGGAGCGTGAGCCACCTGGATGATACCTGAGACCCCAATGGATTGTCCTAGTTGAGTTTGAGCTGCCAGAGTTCTTGCAGTAATATCTTTGCTCGGACTGTGACTGGCGAGACAAAACCTAGTAGATCAAATATCCGCGCCACTTCGGATAGGATGAGACGTCAAGTGAGATGACTGAGGCTGAGTTGCTTGCCTCTGAGACTGCCATGAGAAGTTCCTGGTGATTGGAGTGCCACTTGGCGAATGGAAATCAGCCCGTGTCGCGCAGCTGTTCCAGTTGTTGAGCAGTTTCGATGGGCAATGGAAGTTAGTCTGCTCCTCCGAAGATGTCAATCGGTCGTGGTGTGAGGAAGTCTAGGTCAGCTAACGTAAGTCGTTATAAGTGTGGCCAATGAGGCGTTGAGATCCGGAAGGACGGCAGGAATAAAGTCACCGTCTTCAAGATATGGGCTTGGATCTTAATTGAATGCGAGTCATGAGTTGATTGGTGCCAGAATTGAGTGACACCACATGTTTGAGTTGATTGCATTCCACCGATACCAATGGGTGGTATAGTGGAATGGTGTAGATAGAGACTAAGCTGACGGTTGAAGTGAGCCGAGATGACCGTGGGCTCCGATCCTGGATCAAAGAGCTGAACCTGTTGAGTTTCAACTGGAGATTTGAAATGAGCATTGGCTGTGGAAAACAGAGTTGATAAAATACCCTTGATCCATGAGTCGAGATGGCCAATGGGTCTCAAAATAATCGTGTTCCTGCAGGAACATGTTGTGCATATCGCCGACGTGAGAGACAAAGTCCTCGAGTTCCTCCAGAGAGTAGTTTCGGCCGTCGGCGAGGAGGTTCAACACGTACTCTTCCATGTAGATGCTTCCGACCATCTGAAAGTAGAACTTGAGTTTGAGTTCGCATGACAATTCAACTGGTGAGGAGTTGCGAGAAGATGTCCTCACGGTATCCTCTTGTAGAGATGTTTTTTCAGATGGTTGAGTTCCTTTGGGGATCCTTAACTCGGCCATGTTAATGCAGATGAGCAGCAGGCGATGAGCAGCAGAAGAGCAGCAAGCGCAGAAGGGAGAGTCAAAAACGCACACTGATTTCCGGCCACGTGTTGAGATAAAACTTGAACAATGAGTCACAAATAAGAGTCGGCAAAGTTTTAGTTATGAATAAAACTCACAATATCTATTATTCTGAATCCGGTTCGAAGGACCAAATGTTTGAGAATTAACTATGGGCTGGTCATTTGTGTACACATTGAACAGATATGGAGCGACAACACTTCCTTGGGGTATAACATTCCTCTGTAGTCTCCATCGGCTACGTTGCCCTTGGAAGTCCACAAAATACTTCCGATTCTGCAGGAGAGTGGCAATTAAACTGGTTAGGCTGTAGTTCTTAGTCAACGTTTAGACTTTAGCAAGTAGGATCTGATGGTTAACAGTGTCGTAGGCTGCCGATAAATGAACAAATGCCACTTCACTTACCTTAGCTGCTTCGAAACTGCGTAAGGTTCAACAACTGTCCAGTACAGCTTTTGCTGGGACAAAGTTCAGCTTGTTCGGGTATGAGCAGAGAATCAATTTCGGGTAGAAGGCAGGAATCATTCTTTCTAGTAGTTTGTAGAGGTGACATAGGAGTGTAACTGGTCTAAAGTTCTTCGGGTTGTTCCCTTCTTTGCCAAGTTTCAGCAGAGCTATCACTTGGCTCTTCCGCCATATCTTAGGGATTTGATAATTCTTCATGCAGTTATTGAAGAGCTGCAGTATCCATTCATTTGTTTTTAAGCCGAAATGCTTAATTTGTTCTGTCCAAATGTCATCCAAGCCGGCCGATTTTTCATTTTTAGTCTGTTAGATAGCCTTCTCCAGTTCTGTCATTGTGAGTGGTATTGTAGGATCGTTACTTTTCTCTTAAATTTCTCTTTGATGTCTGGGCCTTTTGTGCTTGTGGATGGGCCTTCCAGTTCGTCAAAAGCTGATGTGCTATTTGGTTAGCAGTGATGTTGTAATGTACAGAGGTCTTTGTCCGATCTTTGCTTAGCCGTCTTAAAAGTCTCCATGCCCTATAACTGTCTCTTCTCAGATCCAGGTCTTCTATAGTTCTAGCCAATTGATCCCGTTTTGTTTGTCCAATGACGGAGATGAGTCTGTTTCCGGCTTCTACTGTTGATTGACTTAAAGGGTTTTCTTCAAATAACTTCCTGTATTCTGTGTAGGGCAGCAGGGCAGCTTCATCTGTTGTGAGACCAGGGATAAATCTTGTCCGACAGCCACGAGGTATAGACCTTCTGGAGCACTTCTTTACAGTTGTGGTGAAGGTGTCATATGATTCTGGCTCACTTCCAACATATCTGCAAATTTCAACCAGTCAGTTTTCTTGAAGTTATACCTCCTGCGGAATGGTCCCTTCTGAGGTCTAACGGCAGCAAATATTATTTATTCTTATTTATTCATATGTATTGTTCTTCAGCTTAGTCAAATCTTGTCTACCATATTTAATCTGCATATCTTGTCTATATAATTTTTATATTACTTAACTACGACAGACATTTGATTGGAGGACGTTTTGCTTTGTTTTATCTAGCTCTTATTTTGTTAAATCTTGTTCAGTCTTCTTCAATTTTGTTAAGCCTCTTGTCCAGGCTTAACCACTTTTGTCCAGTATTATTCAGACTTGTTCGGTCCTTTTCAGACCTGTTCAATCCTGCACAGCCTTGTTTTGAATTTTCCAATCTAGTCCAATTTAAAAGCAAGAGTGGACCAGGATGGACACAGCTAAACAGAACTGAACAAGACTCGACAGAGCTGGTCAAGACTGCATAAGGCTTAATAGAATTAGGCAAGACTGGACAAGGTTTTCCAAGTTTAGGCAAGATGAGGTGCGACCCGGGGCTCTGAATTTATACAGCGCCGTACCGGGCTATGTAGCCCGGGGTTTCTTTTTGTACCAGCGCCATCTAGTGATAAAACGCTGAGATTATTTAAATATTATGTGATGATTTAAAGTTTATTTTAAAGATTATTTAAAGAAATTTGAAAAAAAAATGTCGAAAAATTTTATAGTCCCGACTTTTCATTTTGTAGAGGTTTTTTGAAAAAATTTCCCCGCGCAGACTACAGGCCGCGGAACGAAAAAACTCGCAATCCGTATAGAAGAAAGTCCAGGCTACATGGTGAAGGTGTCAGTTTTCTGGATAAACCACGTCTTGGTGATTTCCAGGCGTATTGAAAAAAAAGGCGAAAACTCTCCACGTCTTTGTTTGTCCGCCACTCGGAGCGACGCAAGAAGCCGAGAGTGGTACCAAAATATTATAATTTGCGGCATCGCTCCGTGCAGCTAAAGTTGGTTTCGGGGACGCGGTGAGGGGGGTAAATGTAAAAAAACGTGCAAAAAGGGGTGATGTTTTTCAACGTCGGCAGCTCGACGGGGACGGCTCGGATCGCTGTCCCTTAAATACAAAAGTGGCGCGGATCCGTTCCGATTCGAACGTGCGCATTTTAGAGTCGCTGCGCCCCGAAATGGCGAAACTGCAGCGGTTAGGCTGACCGCACCTTCCGGCGAACGTGAGCCGAAACGGTCGCCCAAAATGAACATTCAAGTCTTTCTCTGTGCCGATTAACAGTTATTAGTGGGCATCGACGTTCAATTATTGGTGCGAAAAGCCAACGGACCATTCTATAATCCACTGAAAAATCCAGAACATACGTCGTTTTATGGCGTCGCGACGCCATCTTCAACGGCATTTGGAATAAACTCCCAAACAAACTAATAAGTTCTATGCCCGATCGAACGGTGCCGGTCCCGTTCCGATCCGCCAATTGGTTCGGATGTTCTAGGTACCACCAAAAAACGTCTCTGGCTTTTTTTTCGCTTTTTGCGCATTTTTCTCTTTAAGCTGCCGCAGATTCGCAAAAAGTCGTTGCAGTTTAAAAATTATTACCGGAATAGTTGCGGGCAAGTATTCGGAGGAGAACGAACCCAATGGGCGACCTGGAGCCCTTTACATAAGTGTAAGGGATCAGTGGAAGTGATTGCAAAATCGGCAAAAAGTTGCATTTTCTTGCACCAGGTGAATGGGACGCCTTAGGACGGCGAGGAAGGGCTCTTGTATCGCGACGCGGCGGCAGCCAAAGCATCCGGGAAGAATTTTTGGGATTCGACGAAAAATGCGCCTCGAAGGTAAAAATTCGTGATTTTAGGTTTCGGTCTGGTGCGTCCGAACCTGGCGGAGTTGAGTCGCGAAAATGGCACCGCTCAACGGGGCTCTGGGTTGTACACCAGAAAAATGGAAAATCCCATTTGCGCTGCTGCCGCCACTTCCGTCGGGCCGTTTCCGCAAAAATCTCAATTTTCGGGGGGTTTTGACCCACTGAAGGGGCGCGGCAGGACGGAGGACGAAAGCTGGGGATACACAACGTGCGGACAGACATTCGCAGTTAAAACATAAAAGACGTGGTTAAAACACCGAAAATCTGCCTCTTCCTGCGGCATAAAAAAGCCGAATTTGACCTTTTCAAAAACCCACGTCGTGCGGAGCCCCAGGTGAAATCCGGGAAACGCCACATATCAGGCATCTCAGAATTGAATGATATTTGTGATCTGGCGATTCAGCCCGAACACTTCTCCACACGGACCCCAAAAGTTTGCTTTACAAAAATTACCACTTTTACAGAGGTCACGGCGAAGATGGCAAGGAAAAATCAAATTCACGCAAGGATTCCGGTAGAAAATTACGAGACGCGTCCTCCGAACACCACACTCGTCGCTGCGCGACTTTTGTGGACAAAGTTATTCACATTTTTCTCCGAATCCAGGTCCTCCGACTAAAACACCGCCTCCAGCTCCCCCTGGCTCTGAAATAGTCGGTGCATCAAATTCTTGAAGCCAAAGAATAGACAAATGAACCCACGTATGGCGATTTTCAATGAGACTTTCTGATCGCGTAGTTTAGGAGACCAAAAATGACGATTTTTTGCAAGAAAAATTGAGTTAAACTGATTGAAAAAAATTAAACTGTTGAAATTGATTCAAACTTCCCAAAAATTTTAAGCAAAATTTTCGAAAAGCGAGGCGACAGTTAGACTTTCGGCGACGTTCCGGATACAGGGACACCCGAACCACGTCCGTGCGACGAAAACTGTGTGAGTTGTGGGTGAAAAAGTGAAAAAAGCTTAAAAATACGCCCAGCCGCCCCCGGAGACGGCAAATGGGTGAAATTATTTTTAGAAAATACTTAAATCTTTTGCAAATTAGTTGTATTAGATTTCGAGTCGTTAAACAGTTTATAAATATATATATATATATTTTTTTAATTCCAAAAAATCATGTTTTTTGCCCCTTTATTTTTTCAGTGACTTTTGATTAATAGGTCATCTTTGTGAAAGTTATCATTGCATAACTATCGGCATTTTCATAAATATTATAATTGGCATGGCAGTGAAAGGGTTAAACTAATTTTAATTCTATGTAATTTATGATTAGTACGGTACTAAAGGAAAAAAAAAGAAAAATAATTCAAATATTCTAATAATTGAATCTTTACATTTAAATATTATTGTAAGTAAAAGATAACAAAAATTATACAATTAATTTATTTAGTAGTTCTTTTATACCTAGTAAAAAAATATCAATGGTCCGCGATTTTTTTTTTATTTTACTGGTCCGTGGGCCAAAAAAGGTTGAGAAACGCTGATCTAGGCAATACTAGAACGACGAGGGAAAACTCTAGGACGAACGAAGGAAAGCTAGATTAGATACGGCGAAACAAAACTAAACAAGACGAAACTAGATTAGAAAAGACGAAATAAAACTAGACATGACAAAATATAACAAGACAATATTGTTTTTCGATTGCTTTTCTAAAAATCCTTTATCTACGCCACTGTTTTGTTCTCGATGAAATAAAACCCTCTATTAAATGTATGTTTTCTAGTGATTCCAATTAAGTTTGTTGAAATTTCTCGTCGAGAATTATTAGAAATTCTTGAGTAATTTGAAGCAGACGCAAAAAGCCTGTCAGCTTTGAAATTGGCACATTACCAATTGAGCTTTGATGTGGTTTGCGTCGCTATGCTGCATATTGACTGGGGAATAATAACAAAATTTCAGACATATTTTCTTTTTAATTATTTATTTTGGAACTAGAACGGAACAAAATCAACAGTTTAAACATTAATACAGTAAAATCACAAAAGAAAAAAAAAACTTGTTGCAAACGAAAATAACGAATTTGAACGGAAAACGTTCGGAGGAAATAAATAGCGCGCAGAGAATTCCGGGCCGGAAATCAAGACGAGAAGCGGCGAGATTTCCGCCCGGAAAAGACAATTAAAACAAATGATAATAAAAAAATAAGAATACAAGTGTTAAGTCGAATATCAGTTGCACCCGTACAACACGTCTTCCGGTTTGTTTTTTAGTTGAAAATTTATCTTCCGAAGAATCTTTGGCGGAAACTCTCCATTGAAGCTATCCGGCAATAGAAACAATCGCTGGTGAAATTTCTCGCACTGTGCTCTCTTCTTGCATTGCATGAACGAAAATTAATAAATGAAAAAATTACGTGAACATATTTACAAAGATGATTATTATTTTGGATGATTTGTGTTACTTAATGGTGATATCCGTGTCCTCCTCCGAAACCGCCGTCATGTCCACCAAATCCACCTCCCAATCCACCTCCGTATCCACCATCATCTCCTCCCTTGACAAAGATTGGTACTGGTTTCTTAACAATGATAGTTTCTGGGATGTGAACAGGTACGGTTTTCACCACTTTCACTGGGTAAGGTTGTGGGATATGCACTGGCACCTTGAATGGTACTGGTACCTTAACCGGCACGTTGTAATGAACTGGGACATCCTTATAAACATTGTATGGGATTGGTTTGTCTACATGGACTGGATATGGTTTAGGTACATGGACTGGATACGGTTTGTCGATTTTTACATGTACTGGTACTTTAACTGGATATGGTACATCTTTGTAAACTTTATATGGTACTGGGTGTGGGACTGGGTAGGGGATTTGCTTGGTCAAAGTGATGTGGCTAACGGTGCCGTGACCATCTCCTCCTCCCAATCCACCTCCTAACCCTCCACCTAAACCACCATGCCCTCCATCAAGACCACCTCCAAAATCGTGACCACCAAAACTTTCAATGCCACGCTTCTTCTTCTCTTCAGCAGAAACTGCAATAACAAGAACTAGACACACCTAGAAAACAAGACATTAAATTAAAATTAGCTATTACTTCTAATTGCTCTAGTATTACCAGGAACTTCATGTTGTTGTACGTTGGATGGAAGATGCAACTGAACATGTCTTTACCTTCCTCGCCATCTCTTTATATACCGCTCCTCCCTACCATCGTCTCCAAAGACCATCACAAGAGATAGTTTTGCTTAATAAACTCTTTATACTTTCGGATTGTTGTTAGTTGGTTCAACTCATTGCGTGGAATATATTAATTTGGTAGTCATTCATCCAATCGATTGTTTAATTGCATTTTTTCTCCTCGCCGTCTGTTTTTACGGTTTGTAATTGGGTTTTGCGGAGGATAGAGAGAGACGGACGCAAAGAATGTATGGGCTGTGCAACGAGGGAGAATTATGTAAAATTTTCTCTGTATATGTGTGTGTGGATGTGTTACGGATTGGCGGTTTCTTGGCGCAATTAGTTTTTTTGCATTTAGATTGTTTTTTGAGATTGTCTGGTTCTGATTTCCTAGATTGCTGAGTTTTTTTCTTATTACGTCTGCTTCTTTTGAATTAATTAAAAACAATGTAACTGTGTATTTATGAACTTTCTTTGTTAAGATTATTTTAATAATAATATATTCTTTGACTGAAATGCATTTTATATTAAGCATATTTTCTGTTTAGAAAACCCAAAATATCCGTTAATTTTGATTTAGTTTTGTCTTTTAGGCAACTTTTTTTAACAATATTCAATATCTTAAATAATTCATTGATTGTGGAGTTACTTGTTGAAACTTCATTTCTATATAAAAGATAAATACATAGATTGTTGAAGTTTCAAATTTATTGTAAAAACACAACATATATTCCACCAGAACTGTAACTTCTTCAGGTAATAATATACGAATTAAAATTGTCAAAAA
Organism: Phosphuga atrata; assembly: GCA_944588485.1. Taxonomy (NCBI): domain Eukaryota; kingdom Metazoa; phylum Arthropoda; class Insecta; order Coleoptera; family Silphidae; genus Phosphuga; species Phosphuga atrata. Next base: position 12,380,657 of record OX155902.1, read on the forward strand.
CAAAAATATATAAAAAAACAATGAAACATATATTGTTTTATTACATTTGTTTTTGACAATTTTTGTTTGTATATTATTACCTGAAGATGCCACAGTGTTGGTGAAACATATGTTGTATTTATACAATACATTTGAAACTTATAAAAAAATTAAGTTCTTATCTCTAATATTGAATATCATTACCTGAAGAAGCCACAGTTTTAGTAAAACATTGGTATATTGTGCAACTAGGGCGGTAAGTTGTCAATTGAACACCAGAGCGAAATTGAGCGCATTAGCTCGAGAGAGCACCTATTCGATGGCCTGCAAAAACTAAAAATCCAGATGGAAAAGACAAATAAAAACAAACTTTCTATACTCAAGCCACAAACAAATGACTGGGTAGTGATTAAGAAGGCGATAGAATTCACCTTTGCCAAGACCAACGTGGATATTAGAATATATAATCCCAAGGGAAGCGCTGGCAAGCCAACAGCGACTCCAAACCAAACTAGTGAGAGCAAATCTCTATGGACCGAGGGCTTAGGCGGACATAAACCAGCGGCACCTAAAACCGGCAGGCCTCCAAACACAGAAGCTGTTCTCATTAACGCAGATGACAAATCATATGCTGATCTTTTGAAAATGGTGAGAACGGAGTCAGACCTTTCAACGGACAAGGCCAGCGCCATTGAAAATGTGAGAAAGACAAATGCAGGGGACCTACTCCTAGAAGTCAAACCCGGCAAGACCAAGGAACTTCAGGAGGAACTTCAAAAGAAATGCCCACTAGCCAAAGTCCGGGTTAAGACGAATACTGTAGTACTCCACATCAGAGACCTGGACCTTATCACAACTAAAATAGAACTGGCTAATGTAATAAGGAAGGAACTAGACGACCCAGAGGCTGCGATAAAAGTCACAAATCTCCGACCGGCGTATGGGGAAAACCAAATGGCCACAGTCATTGTTTCAAAAAAGGAAGCTGCCCACCTGGTAGCAGCCCGCAGGATTAGAGTAGGACTCACGTACTGACGGGTCACTGAAAGAATTCAGATTGTAAAGTGCCGCAGATGCTGGCTGACTGGCCACACGGCCAGCAACTGCAACGGCCCAGACAGACAAAAAGCATGTTACAGATGTGGTAAAGAAGGACACCGAGCAACAGAATGCACAGGGGAAGCATATTGCCTTATCTGCCAGACCATCGGGCATAGAGCTGACACTGGAGCGTGCCCAGCTTTCAAGAAAGCGCTTTCGGAGGCTAGGCGTTCCCAACGAACCAGAAATGGCTAAAATACTCCAAGTCAATTCAATGCGCTGCAAAACAGCTGAAGATATGATAGAATCTACGGCTGCAGAACTATCCATAGACATCGCCATCATTAGCGAACCGAACAAGAAAAAAGTTTCGGGAAGAGACTGGTACAAAGATAATAACTGTGACGCAGCCATAAAAATATATAACACCAAAGAAATAGTAACAAACAGTGACACTGGCCCTGGTGTTGTCTGGGTAGCACTCAAGGAAGTGGTAATATTCTGCTGCTACTACTCACCCAATGATACTCCTACACGGCTCGAAGCCTCACTATGCGAGCTGGGAAATAGCATAAGAGGACAAACCAGCAAGGCCATAATAATCGCAGGAGATTTCAATGCCAAATCAATGCTCTGGGGAAGCAGAAAAAATGATAAAAGGGGGAACATTGTCTTTGGCGTCTTTGTCATTAGACTTGGGCGTAATAAACAAAGGTGAACAACCAACGTTTCAGAGGCGGGAGTCGAGCTCGATAATTGACTCACGCTTGCTACCGTCTCTCTAGTAGGCAGGGTCAAGAAGTGGGAAGTCCTTGAACGGGAATCACTTAGCGTCCACAACTATATCTATTATGAAGTCCATGACAAACCGGGCCGCAATCCAGCTGGAAGCAGATACCACAGGGGATGGTCAACAAAGAATATGAATGCAGAAAAAGTTGCATATGCACTTGCACGACAGACAAAGAACCGACTAACTGACACGCCAGCACGGATGATCGCTAACCTTACCAACATATGCAAGGAATGTCTACCGGCGAAGAAGAACTCTGCAAAAAAAAAAAAAGTGTACTGGTGGACCGATGAGATCAATATTGCCAGAAAGATCTGTGGGCTGAGCAGGCGTACCTACCAGAGATGTAAAAAGAAGGACGCAGAGACGACAGCAAAGAAAGAAGCGCTCAGACTAAAGTATGTAGAGTCCAGAAAAACGCTGCGGAGAATGATAAATAGCGAGAAGAGGAGATGTTGGGCAAACCTCTGCGAGAAATTCGATGAGAACCCCTGGGGAGATGCTTACGAAATTGCAACTAGACAGCTAAAGCCCCGGAGGTCAAACATGTATCCGCACCCTGACTTGATAGAGGAAATTGTCCGTGCCCTATCCCCAATCCACCCGGCACGGATTTGGGAGAAACCGATATGCAGTAAGTCTTGGAATTTACAACAGAAGAACTCGTAGTGGCAAATAATAGGCTTAACAAAGGCAGAGCAACTGGTCCGGACATGATTCCTTCCGAAATCATTAAAACTGCGTGCAATATTGTCCCCAGTACGTCCTAAGCGTCATGAACAGGACCCTACAAGAAGGTGTTTTCCCGCAGATCTGGAAAATGGCTAGGCTGATACTGCTAAGGAAAGGAGACAAGCCGCCCAACGAAGCAACATCGTTCAGACCGCTATGCCTGATGGACACTGCAGGTAAACTACTGGAACAGCTGCTGCTGCAACGAATTAAAAGAGAACTGAAGACCGGCAAAGACCTCTCAAATAATCAGTACGGTCTTAGGGAAGGGCGATCAACAATTGACGCTCTCAACAAAGTTGTAGCCATTGCAGACGCTGCAAAAAAGGGTACCAGGGGAACTAGAAGAATATGCAATTACGCTAGATGTGCGCAACGCGTTTAATTCGGCGTGCTGGCAAAACATTCTAGAGGAAGTCACGCGACGCAGCTTTCCGCCATACTTGATAGCGATGATAGATAGCTACCTATCTGAAAGGACAATTGTCATCGAATCAGACAGCCACCGCTCTACGAAGAAGATCCATAGCGGTGTTCCACAGGGATGAGTCATGGGCCCAACGTTGTGGAATATAATGTACGATGGGGTTCTCAGACTCAAGATACCAGAAGGAGTAGAGACTGTTGGCTTCGCAGACGGTCTTGTCGTGGTGGTATGCGGCAGAACCGAGGATGAGCTAAAGCGAGAGCAAATGAAGCATTGCTACTAATAGACAAATAGATGGAAGGTAAACAGCTCAAGGTGGCACCTGAAAAAACGGAGGCAGTTTTATTAACTGGCATGAGAAGAATTGCCGACGTATCCTTCAAACTTAGAGACGCTACTATCATACCAAAGGGGATCATAAAGTATTTAGGCGTAATAATAGATAAAAACCTGTCATTTAGGGACCATGTCAAAAAAGCTGCCGACAAAGCTTATAAAACTTTTTCTGCACTGGAGAGGCTCATGCCTAACGTAGGAGGACCCAGGACTAGTAAGAGAAAACTGTTGTGCTCGGTGGCCCACTCCGCAATGCTTTATGCAGCCCCTGTATGGGCCAGGGCTATCGACGTGAAAGCCACCAAAGACAAGCTGGCAGCGGTACAGAGAATGCTAGCAATTAGAACTAGTAACGCTTACAGAACTATATCAAGAGAGGCGTCCCTGGTAAAAGAAGGCATTCCCCCAATAGAGTTACTAGTGCAGGAGAGGCTTAGCATCTACTCAGCTAAAGAAATCAAAACAATTACGTATTAAAAAGAAGCCAAGAGGATTGCAAGGACTGAACTACTACGGGCATGGCAGAAGGAATGGGTGGCAAGCGATAAGGGACAATGGACGAGGCTGCTAATAAAGGATGTCGAAAAATGGGTAACTCGGAAACACGGAGAACTAAACTAACACAGGCACTCAGTGGACACTGATGTTTTCGAGACTACCTCCACAAGATAGGCAGAGCTGTTGATAGCTGCTGCGAATACTGCGGAGAAGAGGATAGCGTGATTCACACCATCTACATATGTAGCAGGTGGGACACAGAGAGGGACATCCTACCAAAGGACCTAGAACCTAGAACCACTATACCCTTCATGTTAGAATCAGAACACAACTGGAACTTAGTCAAAAAAACTATAACTGAAATAATCAGCAATAAAGAGCAGGATGAGAAGAAAAGGAAGATTGCTGAAAGACTACGGCTAAACCTGAACCCCTAATCAGCATGACTGGATGGGGGAAGTAAGGTACATCATAGACAACATTGAAAAACAACCGGCATCTTGAAGTTATGCGTAGAGCAGTGCCAAGATGTGTGGGTTTCAGGGGGACCACTTGCCAAGTTAACCCGGGGGTGCTTGCTACGTCCCCCCCAAAAAAAAAAAAAAAGCTCGAGAGAGCAATTGACAATACCGCCAGTGTTGCAAACAATATTTTTTATTACTCATGCGAGGAGATGTATCCTAAAAGTTTGGGATCCAGATGCAATAAAAAAAAAAAAAATAGAATCAAAAGTGAAAAATTTGCTTTTTCAATTATCTCCGGTGGTGTGGATTCATCATAAGAACTCTCCTCAGTCTCCGGTATCACCATAGAATTTACACTCATTTTCACCTCACTTTTACGTCTCTTCTTTAATATTTAGGTATTGGTTGTGTTTATTTTATTATATAATATAATTTAATTATATAATTATATAACAATTAATATAATTTAATTGTTTTTTTTTAATGTAACCTAGCGATATTGAATATTTGCGTGCGTTACCCAATTTATGTGTAATACAACCAAAATTGACATTTCTCGTACTAAAAAACGTACCCCAAGACAATTTTAATGCATGGGTAATAAAAAATATATATTCTATTTTTACAAAACATTTGAAACTTAAAACAATCTATGTTTTTTTCTTTATTATATCCAATATCATTCTGATTCTTCCTGTTTTGAACATAAAACTGAAAATTACATACTGAGAATTAATTTCAATCCTTATGATGTCCAAGTAAAATATTATTAAATTAAGTATTCATTTAAATGTTTCTACTACTAGTTATCAGTAATATTTTTAAATACTGAAGAGAACCAAGAACATTATTGACATTTTTATGTATCAATTTTGTTAATTGATTTCCAATTGTTAACATTTTAAATATATCTTTCGTTTAGAAAATCCGAATTATCCAAAAATGTAAGGCTTTGTAATAAGAATCAGTTAAGTTTTTAATGCCAGTTAAATTTCTAATGGTCAAATGTCAATCAAATATTTGACGATCTATTGTGTTTATTAGTTAAACATTATTGAAATATAATAATTTTAGACACTTTTATGTGATTTTATTATAAACTGTGATTTATCTTTGAAAAATATTTAGAAAAATATAAACTCAATAATGTCGGAACAGACTGAATATATAAATATATTCAACTTTCAGCGTAGCTTTATAATATTATTGAGTCGTTTTAGGACTACCAAAAGAAATTTCATGTAAAATTTTTAAAAAGTTATTGGTAGTCCTAAAAAGACTCAACAATGTTATAGAGCTACGGAAAGGTTGAATATATTTATATATTCAGGCTATGTTCCGTTTTTATTAGGTTTATATGATTATCTACAATCTAGTATGGTTTTACCAATAGTAAATTAATAACATGTTAATATTGAGGTTAATATTGGGATCATGCCTGTCTCACAAAATATCAAATTAAAAATATCTAACTTTTAGTCATCCACGAGGCATTCAAGTGACTGCTTTTCAAGTTATAATTCATAACTGCAATACTGCACCGATGAGAGGTAAATCTCGAAACGCATCTGCAGATGGGCTATTCACTTAAGTTAATAGAAAGATATGATCTTTAAAACAATATTATTTTGCTAGTTCTTGTTTAGTGCCATGAAAGTGGACTGAGGGCTAGTAAATAACCTACAAATTTCACTTGAAATTTGCTTTGGTAGTCGTAAAAAGAGTTAATATTACACTTCGCAAAAAAAATATCGCATCACATACATCAATATTTGTGTATGGTGATGACATATATGTTTCTATGAATAATAAATATAACAATACAACGCAACGAATATTCCTTCAATTTTCTTCAATTAGTGTTAAAAGTAATTTGATCTATATTTTTTTAAACATATAAATGTTTTTTTATTTGAAATTTCTTGTTGTTTGATTTAAAAATGAACGTTGAAGCTCCTGCTCGCAAATCTAGAAGTTTAACAGGAGAATTAAGCAATCCACGGTTTCAAGAATAATAAAAAGATACAGAGAAACTAGGGAATACACACGAAGAGCAGGACAAGGTCGTAAGAAGGCAACAACAGCAAGAGATGACCGATTTAAGGTCGATTCCCTTATGCGCGACACTCAGCAACGCGACGTCGTGGGACATCGCCTGTCAAATAATGATTATATTGTTTTAAACGGGCACGTCGCGTAGCTGTAGCGTAGCAATGTAATCAATGAAACAATGTAATCATTATTCGACAGGCGATGTCGCGTGACGTCGCGTAGCCCAGTGTCGCGTATATGAGAATCGGCCTTTATACGTTTAAATGCAATGCGTATGAGACATTGTACATCAAGGCAGTTACAAGCTGAACTGTACAATGCTCGAAATGAGCGAGTTAGTAGACAGACAATTAAGAATCGACTAGAGATGTAGGAATAAGTGCGAGAGTATCAGAAAATCGCTCCATACTAACTAGAGAACATCGAGTGGCAAGACATTTTCACTAATGCTTCCGAAACGTTCGCTTTTTCTAGAACACATGCAGAATGGAATTTCAAAAACTGGGCAAACGTTTTGTTTGCGGGTGAATCCAGATTCTGTCGGTACTCTTCAGATAGACGTGTACCCGTGTCTATAAGAGGCGGTGAACGCTACAGCCTGTGCAATTTTAGAAACATCACAAATTTTGGTAGTGCATCGATCCGTTATGTTATGGGGTGGCATTTCTTTAGAGGCTCGCACAGACTTGGTGGTCATAGATAATGGTTCTATGACTGCTGATCGGTATATGCGAGATGTCCTAGAAGCACATGTAGTACCATATGCTCCATTCATCCGTCACAATGTCGTGCTAATGCATGATAATGCCCGCTCGCACACTGCACATATAGTGCAAGAGTACACGAATGAGGTTGGTTTGCGAATTTTGAATTGGCCTACTAGAAATCCTGACTTAAACATCATTGAACATATCAGGAATCACATCGGTTGGAATCTACGAAACGATCCCTTGCCATTAACTAGTCTAAATGATTTACGAAACGCAATTATTGAAGAATGGAACGCAATGGATTAAGACTATATGAGCCGTTTATTTTGAAAGTGATCTAACTCCATTTGTGTTCGAATCGAGATATTGAAGGGTTTGCGTTGGATAAAATTTAAAAATATGGGTAACAGATAACATAGTAGAATAATGTTTTGGTGTTTCTAAGGGTGTCAAATCTATCACCCCAATTAGAATATTTAATGTTATTTAAGAAATAATACGTTTTTGATGGCTCTAAATGGACTTGGGCCACTTTCAAAATCAATGAAATCACGTTTCCAATTCTTAAGAAAGCACAAGTCCATTCATACATAAAATAAATTTTCCTTGAAATAAAGATATGAATATGTATATGAAAAGAAAACACTTTTATGTTATAAAATCAAAAATGATAAATAACAGTTGTTAAATAATTTTTACATTAATATTAATATTGTTTTATTGATTATTATTCAGTCTTCTCCAGTTTGTGTATGCGGGAGGGATTTAAAATAATTATTGTGTTCACGTGGTATACAATGTGGTGTACAAAGGTGGTATACAATAATTCCTTGTATTTGAGGTTTGTGAGTGGTCTCGTATTTTGTTGTAGTTTTTTAATTTTTACATTGAAATTCATATTCGAAGATTCATAAGTTTTCTCTTGGGATATTTTGATATATCCATATTCTCACAGTTTTTTTTTGTAATTTAATTTGTTATAAACAAATTATTAACGATTTGCTGAAAATTACAATGGTATCAGGAGACCCATATGAATCCATTATCAAATCGGAATTTATATTTGAAATTAAAGTATTTATATTAAATTGCGCTTTGATAATTCAACTGCTACTTTAATAATTAAATATAAAGCTTACGAGATCACATAAACTTTAATTGCAATTTTCCATATCGGTTTGAAACTCTCACAATGGGAGTTACGCCACTTTCATAATAAATTTTCGTCACTTCATTAACCCTGCAAATTTTGGTGTTACAAAATTTTAATGATTTTAAATATATTAGTAACAAGTTACTTCACACTCAAAAGATCAAGTAAAAATCTAACTATTAAGGTAACTAACTCAATATTTTTGAAAAATGGACTTCCAAGGAGAATACAGGCTGTTATGAAAAGTAGAGGTGGCAATAGCCACTATTAATTGAATAATAAATAATTTTAGACATCTGTATTTGTAGGGTTAGTGTGTAGTTTCTGTCTACACAGTGTTCTAGCTTTATTATTTATTTTGTTAAGTTAGATTGCCCTTCATAATATCTTATGTTGTACTATAATGTACAACTAAAAACCAAAAAATATAAATATTACAAATTTAAAAGGTAAAATAATAGTGATGTCATATTTTTTTGAGGAGTCTGTTATAGAGCTACGGAAAGGTTTAATATATTTATTTATTCAGGCTGTATTTCCTCTTCATTAAGTTTAAGATTATGATAATCTATAATGTAGTGTGGTTTTACCAATAGCAAATTTAGAAAAATGATTTCATAACTTTTAGTAATCGTAACTTTTTATTGAATTTGCATGGCTGTAATTTTGGCAATATTTTAAACAGGTTTTTTGAATAGGATGGTTGCAACTCTTACTACGTGGTAATTCACACTTACACTGAATTGAAAAAATCACTATGTTTTAAGCACACTTATAATATCTAAAAATTTTATATAACTTATTATTCACAGTTATATAATAATAGATTTTGTAACTAGGGTGATAGGTTGTCAATATTACTTGAGAGCGAAAATGTGCGCACTGACGAAGTATATATATATATATATATATATATACATATATATATATATATATATATATATATATATATATATATATATATATATATATACATATATATATATATATATATATATATATATATATATATATATATATATATATATATATATATATATATATATATATATATACTGACTGCGTATTCGCTCGAGATTAAAATTGACAATTTCACCCACGTTATAAACAAAATTTTTTTATCACTCATGCGTGGGTAGCTAAAGGGAGGGAAGGTCTTAGAATTGTTGGGATCCAGGTGCCATCCAAAAAATATGGAATCAAAAATGAAGAATTTGCTTTTTCAATTGTCTTCGGTGGTGTTGATGCGTCATAAGAACTCTCCTCAGTCTCCGGTATCACCATGTAATTTACACTTAATTTAAAAAGTTTTCTTTCATTTTTATTTTGTTATGAAAAATAATTCTTGATGATGTTTTTTTTTATATATTTGTTTATTTTAATGTAACCTAGCGATATTGAATATTTGCGTTCGTTATTCAAGTTTTGTAAAATACAACTAACATTGATAAATTATCGCACTAAATAACGTGCATCAAGATAGCACTATTGTGCATGAATGATAAAAATATATAAATATATAACTGTTAAATAACATAGTTAATAATAAGTTAAATAACATTTTTACATATTATAAGCAGTGTTCCCTCTAATTTTTGTGACCTGTGTGCGCACTTTTTTAAGTGTGTGCAATTTTTTCCAAAATAAAAAAATGTGTGCGGCAATTAAAAAAAGCGCGTATAATAAAAAAATACAATAATAATTAATATTCAGCTAAATTTTGTACCTACTTATACGCATTGACTCGATCTTACAGCATACCACTTGTACTACATACATTTCAACGGGACACAATGAAAAAACTTAATAAAGCTAATTACTGTGGCTTCCCCATTTCCATTCAAATGGAAAATAAGAAAATTTAATAATTATGTTGTCTGATCAAAATTTATCAATTAACACATTTGACAAAACAAAGAAACAAGAACAATTCACAATTAATTATTATTGAACAATTTTAGAATTAAAAATTATATTTTTTATTAATGGTTTTTTTTTATTTAACTTCTCTCTCCTGTCTTTTGGTTTTAACCACTCTGTATAGACTTTACTTAAATTTACATTATTTCCGTCATTCATATATGATTTTACTCTCATCAGCATATCAGCACAGAGTTTTCATGTAATCGATTTCTTTATTTCGTTTTTCTAGACCAGGGGTCTCCAAACTACTGCCCGAGGGCCACATCCGGCCCGCGGACAGATTTTGTCCGGCCCGCGGAGAGCTAGCATACTTGTAAACTCCTTTTAGAGAACATATTTTTTATAGCAAATTAAATTTAGTTTACTGAAGTATTCTAATTTTATGTTGAATAATTAATAATATGACATCTACATTGATATGTTCATGGGCTAACTACTCATAACATTGTTGTAGTCTTATTGTTATTGTTTTTGTGATAAGTTGGATAAAGAAACACAGAATTGTAATGAGTAAAAGACATGTATAATATGCAGAAAATTTAACTTCAGTATATAATAACTAACAAATTATTGAAATGAATCCAACTAACATTTTATAAATTTTAAATAAAAACATAACTTATAACAAACATAATGATATATGAAATACTAATGAGATTTATGTAATTGAGATTTTCCACTGACAATAGTTTGTAGTTGTGGACTAATTTTACTTGTACCAATTATTAAAAGAGATTTAAGATGCTCATCAGTTAATTTAGATCTGTAAACATTTTTTGTGTACTTCATTTTGGAGAAAGTCTTCTCACACAAATAAGTAGTACCAAAAACAGAAAACAGCCCACGAGCAAATTTATGCAAATTATCAAATTGTGTCAGTGGAAGACTCTTATAAAATTCCAACAAAGATGAGTTTTGATTTAGTTCATTTGTTCGAACATTTGTTCTTAATTATATCACTGCACTGTAGATCAATCATTTCCATTTGAAGTTCCGGGGCTAGGGTTTCAATGTCAGTATCAAAAGGATTCTGAAAAATCTTAATTTGATTCGCAATGGCATCAAAGTCCGAGAAACGAGTATCAAAATTTATTTTCAAAGCACTCAACGTTTCGATTGCAAAATCGATAGGAAACTCAGTCTCAGTGGTGTGGCTGAATATTTCACATGTTTTAAAATGTGAAAAACATTTACTTCGTAGTTGTGATTGAAACAGTATCAATTTCTTCCGGAATGATTTGATATTAGTGTATAAATCAGTAAGATGCTGGTTTTCTCCTTGCAATCTCAAATTCAGTTCGTTCACATGTTTTGTCAAATCAGCATAGAATGCTAACTTCCACAGCCATGCGTTGTTTTGTAATTCAGTAAGAGGGCGATGCTTTTCATTCAAAAAAATTTCGATCACTGCTCGAAGTTCAAAAAAGCGCTGAAGCACTTTCCAACAACTAAGCCAACGTACGGCAGTATGATAAGGAATTTCATTTTCTCCAATCTCTTCAATAAATTGTCGGAATTGTCGGTGATTCAGCCCAAAAGATCTGATAAAATTAACTGTTGATATGACTGGTTTCAGAACTTCAGACATATACAAACATTTTCCGCCCAAAGACTGTTGATAAATGATACAATGTAAGACTAATGGTTTTGAACCACCGTCATTTTCTACAGCCTTTGACACAAGAGCACTCCTTTATCTTTCTCACTCATGTTTTTGCCTCCATCAGTTGTAATACATTTCAAGTTTTTCCATCGAAGGTTCTTTTGATTAATGGCCATTTCAACTCCTTTAAAAATATCTGTACCAGTAGTGCCATGAATACTATACATATCAAGAAGTTCTTCATGCACTTCATAGCTTTTGTCTACTCCTCGAATATAAATCAACACCTGAGCAGTATCTGACACATCCGTTGACTCATCCAAGGCCAAAGAAAACCACTCAACATGTCCATTTTTGTCGAACAGTTGACAGGATATATTTTCAGCGATGTTTTCTACCCTTCGAGCCACAGTGTTTGCTGACATACTGACAGTTTTTAATAAATTTTACCTTTTCAGGGCACATTTCTTCGGCTACTGCAATTATGCATTCTTTGATCATTTCTCCATCGGTGAATGGTTTTCCACGTTTTGCAATTTCAAGAGCCACACGAAAGCTGGCACGAGTTGCAGCCTCTTGTTCAGTTTTGAGTTTTGTAAATGAAGATTGCTGCGATGTCAATGCGCGCTTCATAGCTTCGAATTTTTCTGTCCGCAAACTTCCAGTATATTTTGAGTAATTTTGAAAATGTTTTGTTTCATAATGACGTTTAATGTTATATTCCTTGAGAACGGCTATGCTTTCATTGCAAATCAAGCATAGCGCCTTGTTACTGGACTCAATTACGAAATACTGAATGTTCCACTGATCTTTGAGTTTTCTGCATTCACTATCAATTTTTCGCTTCTTTTCCATACTACTAAATCACACACAAAAGCAACAATTCAAATCAAAATACTGTTACAAAGATGTCTTAAACTTAAACACGCACAAACACGTTTTAAGGAGGTACGCACTATTTTATTTCACAACAGTGTCATAGGAACTGACTTGTGGTTGCGCCACTAGCCTTCTTATATATTCCAATTACTACCATCTAGAAGTGAGTGGAAGACACCAGAACTTTCTCGAACCAACGAGATTATTCTGTATATGCTATTAGCGCCATCTGTTAGCGATAGAAGGTACTACCTATTTCCGCTTGTGTCCGCCAGATGTCGTGTCACGTTACTCCTCATGGCTCGTACTCTACGACTAATCTAGAAATTACAGATAATGACAGGAAAATTAATAATACGCAGTGTTGCCGTTTTGCGGACTTTAGTCCGATTTGCAGCTTTTTTAAACGTTGCGCACTTTTCCGGACTTTTTTTTTTCATCAGTGGACTATTTCAGTTTTTACCACCGGCAATAATGATAATATGGTTTTGGCCCTCGGAACTTACTGGAGTAATCAGTATGGCCCTAAGGCTGGAAAGTTTGGAGACCCCTGTTCTAGACCATCATTAAATTATGGTCATCCAACCATCAAATGATATCCAATCTTCTACTTTATCCGTTGGAAACCATGCCATGTTTCCAAGATATTTTTCCTTGATTTTATTAATTCTTGAATGAGCAAATTGGAAAGCATCTATGGGTGTTATTTCACGGCGTTGAAAAAAATGACATTAAGCACTGAGTTCTTCTAAAAATGAAGACAAAAGTTCTAAATTTATTTGAAATTCAATGTTGTTCAACTTTTTAAGGAAAATTTGGAAATTGAATCATCGTTATCTTGATTTATATATTCAATTAATGAATCATAATTTGTAATAATTGATTTTATTGCAAAATGTCGAGACAACCACCTCACCTCATTAATAGCTTGGAAAGCTATAGTTATTTTGTAAAGCTTCAATAATCTCTTTAAAACTTGTTTTCGTCGCGGATCTCAAGAATAATGTGTAAACAGTTCTCACCACCGTTTCGATTTTTCTTGTGGCTTTTACTTCTTTCCATGCATACGAAGTACATAAATTTTCTTAGTATGCAACACAATATTGCTGTACCAAATGTGGTTTATTTTGCTTTAATTTAATTAATAAAATTTACTTTTATTAAAAAATATCTATGTATAATATAAACAAGTGGGTTTCCAAAAAAGGCTGCTTTCGTGATTGTATCGTGCCAAAATATTACTTTACTGAGAAAGCAATTACAAATTTAGCTCTACATAGTTCCCACAACGAATGATCTTAATACATATTCCAACATAAATATAACTACAAAAAATCTCTAAAGCTTGTCTATGCCCACTGCCACTACCTTCTACTTTCCAATCTTCTTCTATAGTCACAAACAATATTCTATACATCATTTTCAATAGGAAAATATAGTTTCCTATTCTGTGCTAGTTCGATTCATGCTAGTCTGGCTGTTGCTATGAGGTCATCATACCATCTTATTATATGATCTCCATTCTATGATTCGCCTGTCCCATTTCTTCCTATCACTCCTTGCAACGTAACCTGCGCATCTTCATTTGTTGATTGCAATTTTCTCTCCAATATTGGTGACTGGTTACTGCTAATATTCTTTCGTTTCGCTATCTATACCTTTTTGTAATCGACCTCTTCATTGCTTTTTGTGCATTTCTAGTGCCATATATCATCACAGGTAAAATGCACTGTTTAAAAAATCTTGGTTTAGATGTTGAGCTATTTTCTTATTTCACAGGATCCTATAAGGCTAGGATGGGTGGCTTTCGCCAAACTATCATTCATCCGTCTTATCTTTCTCTCCTTCTTCTTCTCTCTCTTTCTTATTTTTTCCTTCTGTTTGGTTTGGTCGATAGTAAGTTTCTGTACATGTATTCTTCCACTTTTTTGACTTCCTGTCCTCCCACTATTATTGGTTCTGTTCTTAAGTACATTATCTGGGTTTTTGAAAGGTTCAATGTCAGTTCTATTATTTTAGATTCTCTTTGTTGGTCTGCAATTATTGGTTATTTAACAAATATTCTCTACAATATGCCAAGCAAATAATATCTTCAGCACATCTTAGTTTGGTTAGTCGAGTTTCATTGATGTTAATAACTTTGTCGTTCCAGCAAGTTTTCTTAAAAAACTTTTCAATTGCTAAAGTGTAGAGTTTTGGAGATAAGGACAGGTTCAGATTTTTCGTGGATAATGTAAGTTAAGGTTGCTTCTTTGTTGGTATTCGTCGAATTTTCTTCTCTAGTCTGTTGGGGATTATTTTTGTTAGTAATTTGTATACATGTGACATTAGACTGATCAGATTGTAATTTTCAATCTTATTGTAATTATCTTTTTTTGTAGATTAGGACCACGTTAGCGTTTTTCCGTTGTTTTGGTATTTTCCTCGTCTTTAGGCTTGTTTAGTAGTTTCGTAATTTTCTTTATAAGATATATTTTCTTCATACTCGTATCATTTGCACCCTGATATTCTCATCTCCAATTGATTGATTGGATTTCATGTTATACAAAGTAGTTTTTACTTCTTCTATTATCTCCTTCTAATATACCTACTACAATGTCATAGACACTGCACATTAAAATAAATAATAGTTATTAATTCTGACTTATAGGTATTAGAGTTTTTTAATGTGACCCACGATTAAATTTTCATGTGTTTTTTTTTCAATGTGTCCCTACAGCCAAAAGATTTTCCCACCCCTGTGCTACACCATTTCGTTTTCCAAGCATTACGGATGCGCCATCAGATGGAAACATAAACAGCTTTTGCAAATCAATTTGGATATCTTCACAAAATTGTAAAATTGCAGAAAAAAACATGTCTTTAATTGGATTATCCCACCGAAGACAGTTTTATATTGATCAGATTTTCTAAACTGAAAATTAAACTAAACATTTGGTTGTTGAAATGTCTGTGTTCATCAACAATTAAAGTATGAAAAGGTGCATTTCAATTTCATTTAATATTTTAGTTTTTACAACAGTATTCACCACTTCCAAAAATGAAAATGTATAGTTTAACTACGCCAACTTTCTGAAATATAAACGTATTTTGCCATGTGATTATTTATTTCTCGCACCGAAAGTAAAGATATGTTCATTTTAATTGGAAATAATAGATTATTAATTACAATTGCGCGAAAAAAAAAAATTGTGCGTGCCAATACCTTTCATGTGCGCTATGTCTAAAATCTATGTGCCCGCGCACACGCGCACAGCTTAGAGGGAACACTAATTATAAGTGCTGTAACATAGTGAATTTTTCAATTCAGTGTAAACAGTTTTTGATGTCGTCAACATTCTTGAATTCGTTTTTTAAATTCACCGCAAATTTCAATATTCTAGTTCGTCTAGTTATTAAAATTTACTTGTTTTGTCGAAGATTCTGCATGTTCTGCAAAGCTTGAAATTTTTGAAATTTCAGTGTGGGAATTTTAATAGAAAATTCTGTAATAGATGTTGATTCATCATATTACACAAGTCAACATTAATTTTGTGCAGTGGTTAGGGTATGCACCCTGGTAGAAATGAAACCGGGGACCTGGTAGGACGTGGTATGATTATGCTCCATCAGCATCGGGCTCCTTTGCCCCATCCGATACCAAATGTATTGTGCTATGAAGAAGGCTATTGTGCGGTAGGCCCGATCGGGTAAGTAGTCGGGCACAGATTTAGTCACCCGATTTGAGCACCAACTAGTGCTAGGGTTACCGACTAGGGCTACCGATTTGTAGCCTGTTCTAAGTCCCATCAGTCGGACCGAAACCGTGCACTACTCTCCTCATGATTGGGCTTAACGCACCGGCCTTTTCAATAGCGCATTACATTCTAGTCGGATACACATCAGGGGCTTTACGAATGCACCTGAATAGGATACTATTGGGGCAGAATAATACGACGCCTTATTAGGTTATTAGCTTTTATTTAATTTTTGTATTTTTTAACTATAATATAAAAAATTTGAAGTAGAAAAATCAGAATTTACAACGAATCATTTCACAAAATCGCAAACAAAATGAAATTATTGTAACTAAATGACTATGCTATTAATATTATTATAATGATTATATCTTGAAATTGAGTAGTTAATTGTTGTATTCAACTTTCGTTGATTGAATGATTGAATAAACACGGTATTGCATAGGGTGCACCAAAACAGATTGTGCAGATTTGAGGGGCCATTAAAAACAAACGGTGCAATTGACAGAAATGAGGTTTATTTTATTCCATTCGGTACATCATGCCGTTTTATGTATCAAGTTTTGAATATGACAACAGAAAGATGATGGCCCCCGCCAGGCATGCATTCATGAAGTCAATTTCTAAAGTTTTCGGCCGCATTTTTTCACATCCCGACGGTATGGCAGCGATTTCTTCTCGAATTCGATCCTTGAGTTCTTCGAAGGTGTGGGGCCGAGACGACACTAGCAGGAAGTAGCAAACAATTAAATCAGTTGAATGTGCGGGCCATTCCACATCACCCCTCAGAGAAACGAGGCGCGATCAATGGAGTTTCTCCATTGAAATTCGAGTAGTATGGGTCGTAACACCGTATGTTTGAACCAAATTTCTCCCAGATCGGTTTCTTCCGTTAGTGCTTCCAATTGAGGTCTAAAAAAAATTTCCAACATGGAAATATAACGTTTACCGGTGTCAGTCGCATTCGGTCTATTCTACTCATAATAAGGCCCAATTAATCCAAATTTAGAAATTGTACACCACACAGTCACTTTTGTGGAGTGAAGAGGTTTCTCGTGGTTATCGGTCTCGGGTTATTTTCAGCCCAGTACAGAAAATTTTGTTTATTCACCGCTCCAGAAAGATACTAGTGGGCTTCATCCCTTGAAAATTGCAAAAACTTCACCTAGAAAGGATTCATGAGATTTTCATAAAGAGGCTATGATTCAATTCTGGGGCACACATAATCTTGTATGGCTAGAATGATAAATCATGTTGCAAAATCCTCCTTAGTGAACGCATTCTGGGTGGCGACGATAGAACGGCCGGACCAAACCATGGTAGAGACTGAAAACGGCACGATCCTTCCGACACAACAACACCCCTCCCAAGTTCCTATCTCCAACCTATTAAAGTCCTATCTCAAAACTAAGTGCGTAAAAACTATTTGTTTTGACGATAATTTTTTTGACGCTAAAATTTTCAATGATAATTTCATTATTACTATTATTACTACTTATTTTTTACTATTATTACTATATTATTACTACTAACGCTGCAAGATAAAATCTACCACTACAAAGGAGAAAGGGACGTGGATGGATATTGTTCAAAATTGAAATTTTGATTTATCAGTTTTTAAGAAAAATGAAAAAAAAATAATTCAACACTTATAGAATAATAACGTTTTTTCAAGAGAGAAAATCGTTTTAAAACGAAATGTTTTCATAAATTGCCATAAAATTCAAAATGTATATTTCATGATTTGTCTATTGCATAATTTGAAAAACTTTAATTTTATACAGTGTCCGCGGATGGGGGTACCCAACAGGGAAAATTTATTTTTCATATTACGACCAAAAGTCATTCTTTATAAAACGTTCTGCTTGGTGAGAAAATGATTTGAGCGATAAGAACATTTGAGATCAAATGTACAGGGTCTTATTAAATTAGGAAAGCATGAAAATGCTTTAAGGGATAAGTATCATAATTTATTATTTTTTTCAAAAATTTTATAATACAAAGTTGTTTATAAACTAATGCAAAATCTGTATACAAATTTTAAAATGAAAATTCGAACTTTTAATAATAAAATAAGAGATTTTTATTTATTCGCATTTTTTTTTAATCGGTTCATTGGCCCATATTTGGTACAGATAAATTTAAACCACTACGTGTATTTGAACATTTTGGAACTTTTGTCTTCTTCTTATTAGCCTTCATACTTCCATTGTTGGATATAGGCCTTTTTCAATTTCTTCCATGCTTCTTTGTCATTTGCTGTTCTCATTCACTGTTTTCCTGCTATCGTCTCTATGTAATCTATCCATCTTGTTTGGGGTCTTCCAGTGCTACTTTTTATTTCTCGGGGTCTCCAGAAGGTAATCTAGTGGCTCCATTCTTCTGTATTCTTTCTGGCCACGTGTCCTGCCCATTGCCATTTGAGATCCGCTGTTCTCTACATGACATCTATTATTTTTGTTTTTGTCCTGATATCTGTGTTGCGCATTTTGTCTCTTATTGTTAGAGTGATTCCCAGCATCGCACGTTCCATTGCTTTTTGAGTCACTCTAAGTCTTGCTGCTGATTTTTTAGTGATAGCTATCGTTTCCAGGCCATAGGTGGCAACGGGGAGGATGCAGCTGTTGCAAGCAGCCATTTTGTCTTACCATTTCTTAATACATTACAGCCAGAAGTACGTAATAATTTGTTTTGGCAATAAAGCGGCTGGCCTGCACATTACACAGCCTTGGTCAGACAATTCCAAATTTTTGGTCCAAATCATTACCCAGCTAGGTCGCCTGACCTTTCATTATTAAATTTCCTTTTGTGGGGTACCTTAAAACAAAAAATTTACTCAGATGATCTTCCACATGATAGGGAAATATTAAAACATCGCAAATTGTAGTGAACTATTCGTAAAGTGTACAGTAGATTTATTAGGTTAGCTGAAAAGTGTATCGAGTTGGGAGGTAGCTATGTAGAATAATTAGTAAAAATTCGAATTTTGATTTCAAAATTTGGATTCAGAATTTACATTAGTTTATAAACAACTTTGTTTTATCATTTTTTTTTTTAAAATAATAAATAATGTTACTTATCCCTTGACGCATTTTCATACTTTCCTAATTCATTAACACCCTGTACATTTGATCTAAAATTTTCTTATCGTCAATTCATTTTCTCAAGAAGCAGAACGTTATAAAAAGAATGATTTTTGGTCGTAAAATAAAGATTTTTTCCCAATTATATAATAATATATATTATAATATTATATATTATAATAATAATTTCAAATAAATTTAAATGATATTCTTGTTTCTTTAATATTCTCTCTCACTCTCAACTTTACTTCCATAAATTACACTTCTCCCATAATCAATTCTCCTTTCCTCAATATACATATTCCACTACAAACACAATGAACACGTGCAACAATCGATTTCGGCCTAACTTGACGTAAATATTTCAATCAAATTTATCAACCCCCGCCGTCGCTCTATTTCTATTATTTTCCGGGGAGGTTTCTCCTTTCCAAAAGAGTTCGGTCGGTGACCTTTTCCCCGTAATTGGCAATAAAAATATTTTTTTACTTTTAGGTCGGCTGACATATCACTGGACAATTAACTTAATGGTTTTATATTATTATTGTTACCTATATCTTTATTTGAGAAAAAAATTTCATAAAAAATGTATAAAGTTTTTGCTGCGGGTCACTTTTGGGGTTGTTCCAAATGGAATTATTAATGAGAGCGGTTTGCACTATTCAAGAAGGAAACGTAAGAATTTTAGATTATGATTGATTTAAAAATTATATATTATGTATATATATATATATATATATATATATATATATATATATATATATATATATATATATACATATATATATATATATATATATATATATATATATATATACATATATATATATATATATATATATATATATATATATATATATATATATATCAGGAAAAGCTCGTATTTGTTAGAGTGCTTAAATCGAAATCACCTTTGATCTCACCTGTTTGGTCTTGTCTGCGTTGCCTTATATGCCTAGCATTGTCTGTCTAGTCTCGTCTGTCTGGTCATGTTTGTCTAGTCTTGTCTGTCTAGTATTGTCTGTCTAGTCTTCTCTGTCTAGTCTTGCCTGTCTAATCTTGTCTGTCTAGTCTTGTCTGTCTAGTCTTGTCTGTCTAGTCTTGTCTGTCTAGTCTTGTCTGTCTAGTCTTGTCTGTCTAGTCTTGTCTGTCTAGTCTTGTCTGTCTAGTCTTGTCTGTCTAGTCTTGTCTGTCTAGTCTTGTCTGTCTAGTCTTGTCTGTCTAGCCTCGTCTGTCCAGTCTAGTCTGTCTAGTCTTGTCTGTCTAGTCTTGTCTGTCTAGTCTTGTCTGTCTAGTCCTGTCTGTCTAGTCTTGTCTGTCTAGTCTTGTCTGTCTAGTCTTGTCTGTCTAGTCTTGTCTGTCTAGTCTTGTTTGTCTAGTCTTGTCTGTCTAGTCTTGTCTGTCTAGTTTTGTCTGTCTAGTCTTGTCTGTCTAGTCTTGTCTGTCTAGTCTTGTCTGTCTAGTCTTGTCTGTCTAGTCTTGTCTGTCTAGTCTTGTCTGTCTAGTCTTGTCTGTCTAGTCTTGTCTGTCTAGTCTTGTCTGTCTAGTCTTGTCTGTCTAGTCTTGTCTGTCTAGTCTTGTCTGTCTAGTCTTGTCTGTCTAGTCTTGTCTGTCTAGTCTTGTCTGTCTAGTCTTGTCTGTATAGTCTTGTCTGTCTAGTCTTGTCTGTCTAGTCTTGTCTGTCTAGTCTTGTCTGTCTAGTCTTGTCTGTCTAGTCTTGTCTGTCTAGTCTTGTCTGTCTAGTCTTGTCTGTCTAGTCTTGTCTGTCTAGTCTTGTCTGTCTAGTCTTGTCTGTCTAGTCTTGTCTGTCTAGTCTTGTCTGTCTAGTCTTGTCTGTCTAGTCTTGTCTGTCTAGTCTTGTCTGTCTAGTCTTGTCTGTCTAGTCTTGTCTGTCTAGTCTTGTCTGTCTAGTCTTGTCTGTCTAGTCTTGTCTGTCTAGTCTTGTCTGTCTAGTCTTGTCTGTCTAGTCTTATCTGTCTAGTCTTGTCTGTCTAGTCTTGTCTGTCTAGTCTTGTCTGTCTAGTCTTGTCTGTCTAGTCTTGTCTGTCTAGTCTTGTCTGTCTAGTCTTGTCTGTCTTGTCTGTCTAGTCTTGTCTGTCTAGTCTTGTCTGTCTAGTCTTGTCTGTCTAGTCTTGTCTGTCTAGTCTTGTCTGTCTAGTCTTGTCTGTCTAGTCTTGTCTGTCTAGTCTTGTCTGTCTAGTCTTGTCTGTCTAGTCTTGTCTGTCTAGTCTTGTCTGTCTAGTCTTGTCTGTCTAGTCTTGTCTGTCTAGTCTTGTCTGTCTAGTCATGTCTGTCTAGTCTTGTCTGTCTAGTCTTGTCTGTCTAGTCTTGTCTGTCTAGTCTTGTCTGTCTAGTCTTGTCTTTCTAGTCTTGTCTGTCTAGTTTTGTCTGTCTAGTCTTGTCTGACTAGTCTTTTCTGCCTAGTCTTGTCTGTCTAGTCTTGTCGGTCTAGTCTTGTCTGTCTAGTCTTGTCTGTCTAGTCTTGTCTGTCTAGTCTTGTCTGTCTAGTCTTGTCTGTCTAGTCTTGTCTGTCTAGTCTTGTCTGTCTAGTCTTGTCTGTCTAGTCTTGTCTGTCTAGTCTTCTGTCTAGTCTTTTCTGTCTAGTCTTGTCTGTCTAGTCTTGTCTGTCTAGTCTTAGTCTTGTCTAGTTTGTCTGTCTAGTCTTGTCTGTCTGTCTTGTCTGTCTAGTCTTGTTGTCTAGTCTTGTCTGTCTAGTCTTGTCTGTCTAGTCTTGTCTGTCTAGTCTTGTCTGTCTAGTCTTGTCTGTCTAGTCTTGTCTGTCTAGTCTTGTCTGTCTAGTCTTGTCTGTCTAGTCTTGTCTGTCTAGTCTTGTCTGTCTAGTCTTGTCTGTCCTAGTCTTGTCTGTCTAGTCTTGTCTGTCTAGTCTTGTCTGTCTAGTCTTGTCTGTCTAGTCTTGTCTGTCTAGTCTTGTCTGTCTAGTCTTGTCTGTCTAGTCTTGTTCTGTGTCTAGTCTTGTCTGTCTAGTCTTGTCTGTCTAGTCTTGTCTGTCTAGTCTTGTCTGTCTAGTCTTGTCTGTCTAGTCTTGTCTGTCTAGTCTTTGTCTGTCTAGTCTTGTCTGTCTAGTCTTGTCTGTCTAGTCTTGTCTGTCTAGTCTTGTCTGTCTAGTCTTGTCTGTCTAGTCTTGTCTGTCTAGTCTTGTCTGTCTAGTCTTGTCTGTCTAGTCTTGTCTGTCTAGTCTTGTCTGTCTAGTCTTGTCTGTCTAGTCTTGTCTGTCTAGTCTTGTCTGTCTGTCTTAGTCTAGTCTGCTGTCTAGTCTTGTCTGTCTAGTCTTGTCTGTCTAGTCTTGTCTGTCTAGTCTTGTCTGTCTAGTCTTGTCTGTCTAGTCTTGTCTGTCTAGTCTTGTCTGTCTAGTCTTGTCTGTCTAGTCTTGTCTGTCTAGTCTTGTCTGTCTAGTCTTGTCTGTCTAGTCTTGTCTGTCTAGTCTTGTCTGTCTAGTCTTGTCTGTCTAGTCTTGTCTGTCTAGTCTTGTCTGTCTAGTCTTGTCTGTCTAGTCTTGTCTGTCTAGTCTTGTCTGTCTAGTCTTGTCTGTCTAGTCTTGTCTGTCTAGTCTTGTCTGTCTAGTCTTGTCTGTCTAGTCTTGTCTGTCTAGTCTTGTCTGTCTAGTCTTGTCTGTCTAGTCTTGTCTGTCTAGTCTTGTCTGTCTAGTCTTGTCTGTCTAGTCTTGTCTGTCTAGTCTTGTCTGTCTAGTCTTGTCTGTCTAGTCTTGTCTGTCTAGTCTTGTCTGTCTAGTCTTGTCTGTCTAGTCTTGTCTGTCTAGTCTTGTCTGTCTAGTCTTGTCTGTCTAGTCTTGTCTGTCTAGTCTTGTCTGTCTAGTCTTGTCTGTCTAGTCTTGTCTGTCTAGTCTTGTCTGTCTAGTCTTGTCTGTCTAGTCTTGTCTGTCTAGTCTTGTCTGTCTAGTCTTGTCTGTCTAGTCTTGTCTGTCTAGTCTTGTCTGTCTAGTCTTGTCTGTCTAGTCTTGTCTGTCTAGTCTTGTCTGTCTAGTCTTGTCTGTCTAGTCTTGTCTGTCTAGTCTTGTCTGTCTAGTCTTGTCTGTCTAGTCTTGTCTGTCTAGTCTTGTCTGTCTAGTCTTGTCTGTCTAGTCTTGTCTGTCTAGTCTTGTCTGTCTAGTCTTGTCTGTCTAGTCTTGTCTGTCTAGTCTTGTCTGTCTAGTCTTGTCTGTCTAGTCTTGTCTGTCTAGTCTTGTCTGTCTAGTCTTGTCTGTCTAGTCTTGTCTGTCTAGTCTTGTCTGTCTAGTCTTGTCTGTCTAGTCTTGTCTGTCTAGTCTTGTCTGTCTAGTCTTGTCTGTCTAGTCTTGTCTGTCTAGTCTTGTCTGTCTAGTCTTGTCTGTCTAGTCTTGTCTGTCTAGTCTTGTCTGTCTAGTCTTGTCTGTCTAGTCTTGTCTGTCTAGTCTTGTCTGTCTAGTCTTGTCTGTCTAGTCTTGTCTGTCTAGTCTTGTCTGTCTAGTCTTGTCTGTCTAGTCTTGTCTGTCTAGTCTTGTCTGTCTAGTCTTGTCTGTCTAGTCTTGTCTGTCTAGTCTTGTCTGTCTAGTCTTGTCTGTCTAGTCTTGTCTGTCTAGTCTTGTCTGTCTAGTCTTGTCTGTCTAGTCTTGTCTGTCTAGTCTTGTCTGTCTAGTCTTGTCTGTCTAGTCTTGTCTGTCTAGTCTTGTCTGTCTAGTCTTGTCTGTCTAGTCTTGTCTGTCTAGTCTTGTCTGTCTAGTCTTGTCTGTCTAGTCTTGTCTGTCTAGTCTTGTCTGTCTAGTCTTGTCTGTCTAGTCTTGTCTGTCTAGTCTTGTCTGTCTAGTCTTGTCTGTCTAGTCTTGTCTGTCTAGTCTTGTCTTGTCTAGTCTTGTCTGTCTAGTCTTGTCTGTCTAGTCTTGTCTGTCTAGTCTTGTCTGTCTAGTCTTGTCTGTCTAGTCTTGTCTGTCTAGTCTTGTCTGTCTAGTCTTGTCTGTCTAGTCTTGTCTGTCTAGTCTTGTCTGTCTAGTCTTGTCTGTCTAGTCTTGTCTGTCTAGTCTTGTCTGTCTAGTCTTGTCTGTCTAGTCTTGTCTGTCTAGTCTTGTCTGTCTAGTCTTGTCTGTCTAGTCTTGTCTGTCTAGTCTTGTCTGTCTAGTCTTGTCTGTCTAGTCTTGTCTGTCTAGTCTTGTCTGTCTAGTCTTGTCTGTCTAGTCTTGTCTGTCTAGTCTTGTCTGTCTAGTCTTGTCTGTCTAGTCTTGTCTGTCTAGTCTTGTCTGTCTAGTCTTGTCTGTCTAGTCTTGTCTGTCTAGTCTTGTCTGTCTAGTCTTGTCTGTCTAGTCTTGTCTGTCTAGTCTTGTCTGTCTAGTCTTGTCTGTCTAGTCTTGTCTGTCTAGTCTTGTCTGTCTAGTCTTGTCTGTCTAGTCTTGTCTGTCTAGTCTTGTCTGTCTAGTCTTGTCTGTCTAGTCTTGTCTGTCTAGTCTTGTCTGTCTAGTCTTGTCTGTCTAGTCTTGTCTGTCTAGTCTTGTCTGTCTAGTCTTGTCTGTCTAGTCTTGTCTGTCTAGTCTTGTCTGTCTAGTCTTGTCTGTCTAGTCTTGTCTGTCTAGTCTTGTCTGTCTAGTCTTGTCTGTCTAGTCTTGTCTGTCTAGTCTTGTCTGTCTAGTCTTGTCTGTCTAGTCTTGTCTGTCTAGTCTTGTCTGTCTAGTCTTGTCTGTCTAGTCTTGTCTGTCTAGTCTTGTCTGTCTAGTCTTGTCTGTCTAGTCTTGTCTGTCTAGTCTTGTCTGTCTAGTCTTGTCTGTCTAGTCTTGTCTGTCTAGTCTTGTCTGTCTAGTCTTGTCTGTCTAGTCTTGTCTGTCTAGTCTTGTCTGTCTAGTCTTGTCTGTCTAGTCTTGTCTGTCTAGTCTTGTCTGTCTAGTCTTGTCTGTCTAGTCTTGTCTGTCTAGTCTTGTCTGTCTAGTCTTGTCTGTCTAGTCTAGTCTAGTCTGTCTAATCTTGTCTGTCTAGTCTTGTCTGTCTAGTCTTGTCTGTCTAGTCTTTTCTGTCTAGTATTGTTTGTCCAGTCTTGTCTGTCTAGTCATGTCTGTCTAGTCTTGTCTGTCTAGGCTTGTCTGTCCAGTCTTGTTTTTATGGTCTTGTCTGTCTAGTCTTGTTTGCCTAGTCTTGTCTGTCTAATCTTGCCTATCTAGTCTTGACTGTCTAGTCTTGTCCTTTTAGTCTTGTATGTCTAGTCTGATCTTTCTAGTCTTTGCTCTCCAGTTTTATCTGTCTAGTCTTGTGTGTCTAGTCTTGTCTTCCTAGTCTTGTCTTTCTGTATTATTACAAATTAGAATTTTGTTTAGGGAAAGAAGAAATCTGTAGCATTTCATACACAATTTTATTCCCCTTTATCATCATTTTTCGCTTCCACCCCTCGTTCCGATAATAATAGTGTCTCCGCGCTCCTTTTTTTCCGCTTCGTCCCCTATCATCCCGCTGCTGCGTGCATGTTGCGGGTAGTTTTGATAGGATGACAAGGACCCGGCAAAACGCTGAATAATACTCGAAACACGAACAGGCATCTCATGAAATATCAATACTCAAGTCAGGGATTCAGAATTGCTCTGCGGAGCGAGCGAGCGACAATGTTCACCCCATAACGGCAGAGGAGGCGCGTTATAAAAATTGCACACGACAACAGAAAAGAAAGGAAGAAAAAAAAGGGACAAATTTATATGTCGAGGGAGAAATCTTTTTCTCATAGATATAGAATAACGTGGAATAAGAGGGATCTTAATAGATTTGTCACATTTACTAACCCCATGTTTGTCTAGTTTCTTTTGTGCATTGAAGTGAATATAGGACAGGGCTTCCCCATGATATGTCATTAATAGCAAGAGTCGTCTTTTATTCGGAAATTTTGATTTTCGGGTATTTTTTGCATGCTTAGACATAGGGTCGTCATTCCTCTTGCACCATTTATTATTGTTTGCACATTTCAATTTTGTCCGTTTAGTTTTATGTAATAAAGTTTCCCCAAAACTGTTCATTTAGTCTTATCTACCATCACAATTGTGTCCATTTAATCTTATCTATCTAGACCAGTGGTGGCGAACCTATGGCACGCGTGTCATAGCTGGCACGTAGGAAAATTATATTGGCACGCTAACTATTTCTCACGCGTACGTTCTAAACTAAAACCTGTCTGTTAAGGGATAAGAACTGACAGATTTACACTGTCCAAACAAATCTAATAATTCTCACCTGTCTGGATTAATTAACAAACAACAGACTTAGTCTGAATTAGACAAAATCGTTTTGTTTAGAAATCAGAGACGCATAAACAGATTTCGAAAATTCTTGACTGTCTAGACCAGTGGTGCGAAGCTATGGCACGCGTGTCATAGCTGACACGGAGGAAAATTGTATTAGCACGCGAACAATTTCTCACGCGTGCCTTCCAAACTAAAACTTGCTTTTCTAAAAAATGTTTCTAAATCCACTTTTGTGCCACATCAAAAGTGTAAAATATAAGACATGTTATATTCGGGCTAAAACGGTAACTGATTTTCACCATCAGAAATGTTCATTCATTGTAGAAGTTGGCACATCAGCATTTTCAAATGTGCAGATTTAAAAAAATGCCACGCGGTCGGAAAAAGGTTCGCACCCCTGATCTAGACTACCGCAGCACTAGTTTGTCCTCTGAGTTTTGTATATTTAGGTTTTCGCATCTCAATTATGACCATTTAGTTTTGTCCAGGAACGTTTGCAGAACTCAAATTAATTTATTTAGTTTAGTCTATCGAGGTAGTGCAGCTAAATTTCATCCACTTACTTTTATCTATCAAGCTTTCCGAATTACTGATTTAAACATTTGGTTTCGTCTAACATGGTTTAGATAACCAATTTTTTTCCATTTGGATTTTCTCTATATCAAGCTTTGCAGAACTCAAATTAACTCAGAATTGGTAAAACCATCCTACGTTATGGATAATCATACAAACTTAAAACAATCGGAACACAGCCTGAATATATAAATATATTCAACCTTTCCGGAGATCTATAACAATTACTGAGTCTTTTTAGGACTACAACAAAACAAATCTCATGTGAAATTTCTCAGTTATTTAATAGCTTTCAGTCCACCTTCGTGGCACTCAATAAAAACCATAAAAATAACATTATTTTTAAGATCATGTCTCCGATAACTTAAGTAGCCATCTGCAGACCCGTTTCGAAATTTTTCTCTCATCAGTGCAGCTTTGCTTTTATTAATAACAATTTGTAAAACACATACCTGAAACCCACATAGTGATTAGGGGTTAGATATTTTTAATTTGACATTTAGTGAGAGAGACATGAACTTAGCAGGTTATTGATTTAAACGATAATATAGAATTGGTAAAACCATCCTGCGTTATAGATAATCATACAAACTAAATAACTGACAAATTTCACATGAGATTTGTTTTGGTAGTCCTAAAAAGACTCAGTAATTGTTATAGAGCTCCGGAAAGGTTGAATATATTTATATATTCAGGCTGTGTTCCGATTGTTTTAAGTTTGTCAAGTTAACTCATTTAGTTATGTCTATCGTGGTTTGTGCAACTCTAATTTGTCCATTTACTTTTGTCCATCAAGATTTGTGCAACTCAAATTCATTTAGTTTTGCTTATCAAAGTTTCAGTAACACAAATGTGTTCATTATTAATTTTAAATAATTAATTTAACGATTTATTACTCAACAGCTTACAGGACCAATGACAGAGCAAATATAAGATTATTTACGTATATAAGTAGGTTACACAATAATACATGTAGACAAAAAATATACAAACAAAGTTACACGGGTTGCGATCATAGATCAATTAAACCTAAACAAAAATATAAGAATCATCAATAAAAAATAAGCAATCAATATATTCATAGAACAGGGCATACAAATACAAAACAAAATAGGATAAAATATAATATAGTATAGTATAGGATAGTCAGGTAATATAGTATAATATAGGTAGTATAGGATAGTCAGGTAGGCTTTTGATGGCTTTAGTTTTTTTTTCAAAAATGTCACACTGGTGGCTAATTTAATTATAGAAGGAGCGCATATTAAACAGTGTCGGAATCAAGGCTATTGGACTGCTCTATGGTGGGTTATAGAAAGAATGCGTTTTTCTATTAGCAGCCGTAGATACTAGGAATTTAAGATAGTTGGCAATTTCAGGAGACTCAAGGACGCCAAGAATGGCTTTAAATAAAAAGACAAGACTTGCCAGAGAACGTCGAGACCTTGGTAGAAACCCGAACTGAACTAATCGAGCAGCGATGAGTGATCAATATGATGCGGAGGAAAAACTCCGAACGTTTTAAACTAAAAGAAACTTAAGATGGATCGTACGTAAGTGTGGTAGAGCACCCTAAGCGCCAAATTATTGTTAAAACTCCGAAAATTGCGAATTATGAATCCAAGAGCTTTCGCTGCCTTGGAAACTGATGAGAAGATATGTTGCGCAAAAGAAAGATGACAGTCAAATATAATACCAAGGACTTTGACTGTTTCACAGCTATAGAGCCCGACATTATACAAGGGATACCTGAATTCGGGGCTGAAGGGTGCTGAAGCCGGGTAAAAGAGACAATTTTGCATTTTCTAAGAGTAAGATCTAACTGATTGCAATCGCACTATTTTCCAGGATATTCGGGTTTGCTTGTAAAACCAAACAATCATCGGGGTGCTTAATATCTTAAGTCATGAATATCTTAAGGTCGTCAACTAAAAATAAATATATTAAATAGCAAAGGACCTAAGTTAGGATCTCTGTGGTACAGCGGAGGTGGCAACCAATTCTGTCGAAGCATATCCGCAATGAAAAACAAACTGTGACCGATTTGCAAGGTAGGAGGAGAATAAATCAATTAAGTTGATTGCAAAGCCAAAAGAGTGCAGCTTCATAACAATGACAGCGTGATCTATGCAGTCGAATGCTTAAGAAAAATCTGACTCTGACCCCTATTAGCAATAACTGCTGTTGCAAATTGGGTAAAGAAAACTAAGTTGGTGAGAGTTGAGCGACCCTTCATGAAGTCATCTTGCTGTAGGGAGAGCAGATGCTTGATACGAGGGACAGTGGATTTATGTCATTAAAGATGGATTCAAAAACTTTGGAAAAATTGGAAAGAAGAGGACGATGTCCATTTTGTTCTGTCCATGATGGTTTGTGCAACTCAATTTTGTTCCTTTACAGTTGTATATTTTTCCTTATTTGCGTTTTTTGTTATAAATAGTTCTAAAATGATACTGTTTATGAGGTAAGTCTAATAATTTAATCTAATAATCTGTATCTTCATAAAATCTTTTTTTTAATAAAAAATATTTAAAAAAACTTTTAAAAAACCACATTTTAATTAAAATGCACCAAAGAAAACATTCTAATGAAATACTATGAATAAAAAACGTGGAGAGTTCACGAATATAACGTCAATATAAATTATAACGTCAATATATTAGCGCTCCACGGCCGTCTAAGGACCACGCAGATATCACTGTTTAGTTCTCACTCTCGCCACACTTTCACTTTTGTTCCTCCTCGAAAAATCCTTCTCCTTCTGTTCCTCCTCCTTCACAGATGTGGCAAACGTTAGGTTAGGTTAAAATTAAATTGTAAATATTCGCGAATAATGCACGACGAGCGGAATTAAAACGCGAATTCGTCGCAATTGTGTCAGTACACGGATGTGGCAATAGTTAGGTTAAGTTAAATTATGTTCCAATTACGATTTTACGGGCGCTCTGGTTCAAGGGATGCGTCGTTCAAAGGGCCGCGAAAATTATTCTCGAATAATGCGCGGCGAGCGGAGTAAACACGCGAATTCAGCGCAATTATGACTGTACACGTATATGGCAAAGATTTAACCTAACCTTTACCACATTCGTAAATTTTGCAATTGTGTTTGTACAGGTATGTGGCAAAGGTTTAACCTAACCCGAGCGCCCGTGAAATCGAAATTGGTACATGATTTTAACCTATCCTAACCTTTGCCATATCTGTGTACTGACACAATTGCACAGAATTCACGTGTTTATTCCGCTCGCCGTGCAATATTCGCGAATATTTTCAATTTAATTTTAACCTAACCCAGCCTTTACCACATTTGTGTACAGTTTGTGTTTCTTTCGCTACCCTTTGAACGACGCATACCTTAAACCCCAGCGCCCGTGAAATCGTAATTGGAACATAATTTTAATCTAACCTAACCATTGCCACATCCGTGTACTGACATAATTGCTCCGAATTCGCGTGGTTATTCTACTCACCGTGTAATATTCGTGAATATTTTCAATTTAATTTGAACCTAACCTAACCCTTCTCACATTCGTGTACAGACACAATTGCGCCGAGTTCGCGTGTTTATTCCGCCCGCCGTGCATTATTCGCGAATATTTTCCCTTATAACGACGCAGCACTCGAACCCGACTGGCCTTGAAATCGAAATTGGAACATAATCTTAACCAAATATAACCTTTGCCACATCTGTGTACTGACACAATTGCTCAGAATTCGCGTGTTCATTTGGCTCACCGTGCATTATTCGCGAATATTTTTAATTTAAATTTAACCTAACCTTTGCCACATCTGTGTACAGACATAATTGCGCCGAATTCGCGTATTTATTCCGCTCGCCGCGCATTATTTTCGAATATTTTTCGTGGCCCTTTGAACGACGCATCTCTCCAACCCGAGCGGCCGTGAAATAGAAATTGGAACATAATTTTAACCTAATCTAACCTTTGCCACATCTGTGTACTGACACAATTGCTCAGAATTCGCGTGTTCATTTGACTCACCGTGCATTATTCGCGAATATTTTTAATTTAAATTTATCCTAACCTAACCTTTGCCATATTTATGTACAGACATAATTGCGCCGAATTCGCGTATTTATTTCGCTCGACGCGCATTATTCGCAAATAATTTTCGCGGCCCTTTGAATGACGCATCCCTTGAACCCGAGCGCCCGTGAAATTGAAATTGCAATATAATTTTAACCTAATCTAACCTATGCCACATCTGTGTACTGACACAATTGCTCAGAATTCGCGTGTATATTCTGCTCACCGTGTATTATTCTCGAATATTTTAAATTTAATTTGAACCTAACCTAACCTTTGTCACATTCGTGTACAGACACAATTGCGCCGAGTTTGCGTGTTTATTCAGCCTGCCGTGTATTATTCGCGAATATTTTCGTGGCCCTTCGAACGACGTCCACCGAACTCGAGCGCCCGTGAAATTAGAAGATAATTTTCAATCGAAATTGGAAGATAATTTTAACCTTACCTAACCTAACCATTGCCACATCCGTGTACTGACACAATTTCTCCGAATTCGCGTGTTTACTCCGCTCGCCGTGCATTATTCGCGAATATTTTTAATTTAAATTTAACCTAACCTTTGCCACATCTGTATACAGACATAATTGCGCCGAATTCGCGTATTTATTCACCTCGCCGCGCATTATTTTCCAATAATTTTCGCGGCCCTTTGAACGACGCATCTCTCGAACCCGAGCGCCCGTGAAATAGAAATTGGAACATAATTTTAACCTGACCTAATCGTTGCCACATCCGTGTACTGACACAATTATTCCAAATTCGCGTGTTTATTCCGCTCGCCGTGCATTATTTGCGAATATTTTTAATTTAAATTTAACCTAACCTTTGCCACATCTGTGTGCAGACATAATTGCGCCGCATTGGCCTATTTATTCCGCTCGCCGCGCATTATTCTAGAATTATTTTCTAGGCCCTTTGAACGACGCATCTATCGAACCCGAGCGCCCATTAAAATAGAAATTGGAATATAATTTTAACTTGTCCTAACCGTTGCCACATCCAGGTACTGACACAATTGCTCCGATTCGCGATTAATATAACCTCACCTTTGCCACATTCGTGTACAGACACAATTGCGCCATATTCGCCTATTTATTCCGCTCGCCGTGCATTATTCCCACATTTCACTTTCTCTTCAACTAGAACTTTAATGCTGTTGAGTTGATCTCTGTAACCGTCTCTATCTTGGCAGCCTTCATATGTGATTCCAAGTCTTCCTAATTCTTCCTTCATCTGTTTGGCATAACCACTCTGGCTTTTTAGGTTATATATTTTGTCGAAGATTTGTTTATTTGTTCCTTGAGGATTCGTTGTATTCATAAGTCTAAGTCGAGTCTTTCTTATATCTAGTTGTTTGAAAATCTTCTTCTATCTGCTATTAAATTTCCTTGTTTGATCTCAATCTGTAGTTTCCATTTACTAGTCGTGGACCGTAGATTCTTCTAATATCCTCCTTTAGGTTTTCAGAAAATTTTCAGGCTTCTTAAGGTTGCAGTTTCATTCCAGACAGTATCTCTGGCTTTACCATAGTATTATAGTGCTTTATTTTTGCTTTGATGGACAAGTTCTTTTTGTTGTAGATGTTTTTAGTGATGAAATTTAGTTTCTCCAGTTTCATATCAGTCTAAAAGACTGATTTCTTTTTTTATCTTTTCTATTGTGGGTTTATCGGATCTAGTTTTGTTACTTTAATCTACACATATTTAGTGTTCCCTCTAATTTTTATTAGTGATGCGCGGTCCAAAATCGACTGTGAGCAAAAAAAATAAAATCAAAAACAAATTGCGCATTTTTTTATACTTTTATTTAGGCAAATCGTAATATCAAAAGGCAAAATAATAGTTTTGGATATTTCTAATGAAACTTCAATTTCGTTGCCTTTCGTACTAATCCACTCTTTATAGATTTCTTCGGTGTTAATTGTTTGCCCATTTGATGAATGTAATTTTATTTTCATAACATGACCGAGGTGTTCATATTGCAGCCTGTTGCGATTTTTTCTTTTAATGGTAATCATGACTGAAAATCCCTGTTCGCAATCCGCACTGGATGCTTGGATATTACCAATAATATTGTAAAGAATAGCGAGATTAGAAAATTCTGAATGGGTTAATACGATAGTTAAGCTACCGTCGAATGTTTTGAAAATCCAAGTTTACTTTTCTCCATTATTGTAATTTTCATTTCGTAATATTCATACCATATTTTATCTATGCCAATATTTTGATTTATCGTAAATACATAATATTTTTTGGAAAGATTCATTATATTTGTTTTCCAAAATCATTTTTTTTCCTGAATTTATATTAATCTTATTATCAAATGCTTGCCATTGTTTTTGATCGTCGTCGGGAAATCTTATTTCCAGGTGCATACAGACACGTCCGACAAATGCATTATATTTGAAGTATTACAATATTATTTTGATCTTCTGATAATATTTTTTTAAATCATCACTGGCCCCAAACATTTTGTCGCACTGGTATTGACATTTTTTATTATTTTTTTATTTTTGTCTTAACATACTGATGAGCATCAATAATAGTTAAACAACCTTTCTATAGGTATTTGCATGAAGATGAAGGCTGTACTAATTCGTCTTAGAGAACAAAAATTGCTACCCGATATTGGGAATCCGTCAGAATTTTTGCGCAATATTTACGGGATATATGATTGGATCATTTCGTTCCATAACTTGACAATATTTAATTAGAACATTGTAATTTTTTTACAAAACCACTAATTGCGAAATATCTGAAAACCACCTTAATTCTTTAATTGGTTTAAATGATGTCAACTCTACATCATGTTCAGTTACTTGAACTAAATCTTCAAATTTTCCCTTTTTCATACTCGATCGGTGAAACATTGTATACACAGTTCAGAGTAAATTTTCTGCATAACAGGTACAATCTTCCGCGCATCGTCAATTCCCAGATCTTCTCGATGTGCAACACAGTGTTACTCGGTTAAATTCTATAGGTATATCCTTCCTATTCTATAGGTATATCCTTCCTTTTTAAGAACCGCAGCAACTCTATTTTTCTTTCCAAGCATAACATTGACTCCATCAGATGTAAATATTATCATTTTTTTGATGTTTAAGTTATCTTCAACATGATTTTTTTAAAGTTTTTCTACAATAAACTTGCTGTCACAATTTTCAAGTTTCAAAATAGCACCAAAATCGTATAGTTTTGTAATTTATCTCATTATCACGATATTTAAAATTCAAAATTATTACTTTTTATACTGAAATATCGATACTTTCGTCTAGTATTATTGTATGGGAGGTTGAATTTTTTTTTTTCGTTAAAAATATTTGTTTCCAGGATATTGCTTATTCATTGGGCGAATTCAAAAGCATAATTTTTACTTCGCCAATTTTGTGGCCACTCAATAACTTTTTCCATATGATTCCATGAACGAAATTCATTAAGGAGTTAATATTGGCTATTATTAGATTTTCGATTAATTCATTAACTTTCTCAAAATCAGATTTCGATCTTTCTTGTTTTTCTCTTTTTACGTGACGTTCTTCAGGTGCTTCAATTAATGTAAATTTTTAAAATTCAGCCTTTTGCAGTATTAGTAATTTATGAACAGTTTCTCCGTGTTGTTTTTGAATAATTTTTCTTTTCAAATAATCTAACTTCCACTCATCCCATTTTTTTTTCGGTACTAAATTCCCCTGTAATATTTGCTTCTGCAGCAAATGTACACGTCACGTTTTCAGAATCCTCATTATATTGAAAAATTTCGCTTAATTTTATACTTTCTTTTTAGTCCTGTGAAATTAGCAACCGAATTTGCAAAAATATAATATTTCAGCAGAGTTCGTGATAGATATGTAATAGTTCTAAAGTACGTTTGAAATTTAAATATTTCTGAAAAATTTCGCGAAAAAATGGAAAATAACAATTACGAGCTAACAACAACTATTGAGAAAACTGGGGATATTACACAGGGGACATAGTTCTGGAGTACCAATTTTGCAAAAAGTTCTGAATCACCATAAGAATTCTATTGAAGATCCCTTGGACATTTTTTGATCAAAACCTTAGGTCAAAAGATATTTGCAAATAAACCCATAGTTTTGAATGAAAATTAAAAAGAAATACCGCAATAGTTCTATTTGCAGTTCCCTCGCTTTGAGTTCTATCGAAGATCCTTATAACATTTTTGTGTAAAATTAAAACTTGCGAGAAATTGGACTTCACCGATGTGTGAGAACTGAAAAGAAAAAAATCGCGCAATAGATTTTATCCTAAAACTCATATTACAAAAGTTTTCCCTATAGGAAACCTCACCCCATTACGCACAAAATCATCGTCTCGTAACTTAAGTGCGCGGAAAATAAATTTATCTGCTCAAATTTTAAAATGTCTCGCAAACTACTGCGCATCCATTGCACATATTTCGTCTTCACTGTTTTCTTCGTATAATTTTTCTTGATCGTCATTATTTCTATTTTATGGAAGGAATTCTGGAGTCCAGCTTTCTGTGCTATTTCCGTGAGTTCATTGATTTGTAATACAAATTCTTGTTCAGTCTCAGCTAAGAGAGTCAGGTCGTCTGCAAAGTCCAGGCATTTTTGATTGATGTTTTTGCTCATTGATACAATTATAGCACCGAAGTAGTTATCTTTCCAGAATGTGCTCTTTATCTTATCCAAAACCACATTTAATAGCATCGGTGAAAGGTCCTTTTCTTTGTGCTGTCCTCACCTGAAATGGTTTGCCGATCTCTCCCTGAAATTTTAGTTTTGGTACCGTGTTTGTGAATGTTAATATGATCAGGTTTAATGGTTTTTAATCAACTCCATGTTCTCTCAGTACCCCGACTAATGTTTCTCTGTCTGCTTAGTCATATATGTTTTTGAAGTCAACAAAATATATGAAGATGCCTTTAGCTCGTGTGGTGTAGTACTTACTAATCATTTTCAAGCTCAATATTTGTTTTGGACAAGAGCGTCCTCTCCTGAGGCTTCCTTGGCATTCTCCCAGTTTTGACTCAAGTTGAGGTTCAAGCCTATTTAGTAGTATTTTGGAGAGGATTTTGTAAGTAACAGGTAGGATTGATATACCCCAATAGCTGTTTACATCTTTTTTTGTCCTTTTTTATGCAATGGTGTGCATAAATGTCACTAGGCAATCCTCCGGTATCATTTCCTCCTTCCAAATTTCCATCTTGAAACAGTTTTAAAGTGATAAAAGCATCATTGTCCAACTTCCAGAGTTCAGCTATTATTCCATCTTGCCTAGATGTTTTCTTGTTTTTCAATGAATTTATTGCCTTTCTTACTTCTGCTCCATCCAGAGGTTTAGAATTTGGATTTTGTGGTGTATCCATTTATATTTTTAATTTTTCCTGAGGAGTTTCGCAGTTTGAAGAGTTCTTCAAAATAATTAGCAAGGATCATTAACAGCCAAAGTTCCATCCCTTCTCTTGAAATTGTGGCTGGATCCTATCTAACCATTTATTTTGTTCTTGAAGGATCTGTAAAATAAGCTGGTGTTATTCTTCTTGAAATTTTCTTCCATTTCTATAATTTGATCTCCATGATATATTCTTCTAACTTTTCTCAAAATTTGATGTGTCTTTCTAATTACTTTAAACTTTTCCAAATTTTCTGGCGACTTGTTCTGATTTCACAGTTTCCATGTGCCAAATCTCTCTTATTGCATCTTCACACTAATTGTTCCACCAAGGATGTTTACTACAATGTTGCAGAGGTTCGACTTCCATGGCCAGATCTGTAAGATTTCTTGTCACTGTCTCCCAGGTGTTTTGTAGTTTCACTGTATTCTTTCTTCTTCTCTTCCAACATACATTTTGATTTGGGAAAGGTAGTGGTCTGATGTTACATTTACTACTTTTCTAACTTTGACATTCTGAATTTCCTTGAAATTCCCTCGGGATATTGCTACATGATCCAGTTGGAATTCCCCCAGCTTGGGGTTTGGTGATAGCCAGGTTTTCTTTTTACATGGATTTGCTTTGAAGTGGGTAGATAATTTTAGGTTAGTCATTTTGCATAGATTGATGAATCTTTGTCCATTTCTGTTAGCTCTTTTGTGAGCAGGGTACTCTCCCACTATTGCATGATATTGCCATTCAAAGTATTACATTTTCCAATTTATGCAAAAATTCTTCTACTTTATCGCTCTCCACGCTTTTATTTATAGTCGAAAAGGAACAAAAGCTTTCTCCTTTTTAATACATTTTAATAAAAACGTTGCTTTAAAATATATTTTTCTACTGATATATGTGAAAATGGCATTTTTTCCACGGCTTACCCTACATGAAAGTGACATTTTTTCATTCTAGAGATGAAAATATTTTTACATCTAGAGACGAAAATGAGCATTTTAAATTTATGATTTTCTCGATTAAAACACTAAACCAACCAAATTTGCATGGACTTAATGGACTTAATTACATCAATTTCAATGATATATTTTAAGTACAAACGTAAAACGAGTCTGAAACTATTTAAAAAACCGAAATAAAATTAGGACATTTGACTTGAAAAGTTTCACCTTCTATGAGAATGAAATATGTTACCCTGGAAACGACCAAATCAACAATTAAATTTGTATTGACAGTTCTTACAGTTCGCTTTGTATTGGATTTATTCAAGTCGAATTATGGATTCTGCAACCGAAATCAGTAAAAAAAATTGCATTTACTACTCGAGATGAAAGTGTTTTTTTTTTTTTGGTTCGGTGTGATTGCTAACACGCTGGCGCTTGTGAGCAAACTCCCACCTCACCAAAAAAAAACGCCACTTTCATCTCTTGCTGTAAAATATACTATTCCCTATATATTTATAATTTTCAGTTTTGTGTGTATGAAATTTTACGGCCGATTTTAAACATTGTTTGACCAGCTTGCTTAGATTCTGGCCAGTACGGATTATTTTAGCATTGTGTAAATGTTAGGTAGTCCAAATATTTATAAACAAAATTAAATGCTCGAGTCGTCCACGACACCCCTAGCTCATCGGAAAGTTAGTTAAAAAATCCCTCCGAGTGGAACGAACAGTCAAGGGAACGGACAAGAGAATGAACATAAAATCGAGTTAATTAAAACGTGGAAAAATAGACCTCGTTATACAATCGTAGCCGCCTTAGTCCAGTTAATTCAGTAGTTATTTGAAATAACCAAACTCAATTTATTATTTATTATCTTCTAATTAATTGGATTGGATGTTCCAATTTAGTTCGTTACTAAAGCGTGTTCCAATAACAACTTCATTTTTTATTTAAAACATAAACTCCATTTGATAAATCGATTCGGAAATTATTATTGATTTATTATTCATTGATGTACAAAGTCTGCTTTTACATCTGAAATAGAATATCGTTCAAATTGTTGGGTGTTTACTCTTTTCATCAACACATATTGACACTAAACTGACTTAGAATCAATATCTTGAGAAATCCACCAACAAGTGTAAAATGGCATTAATCATGAAGAACTCTTGGCAAATCATGGGAACTGAAACCACAAAGTTCTAAGGGTGGCATGCTTAGCAATTACGGGATCGTTAAGAACCGCACCATCTGCAGCTCTGAAGGTTATGACAGGCCTTCCTCCCCTAGATATCTTCATCATGGGTGAGGCAATAATGGGAGCCTTCAGATGCATGTATAATGGCACTTGGGAGGCACAGGCGAGGACAGGACACACCACGATAATGCCGAAGAGGCATTCGATCTACCTTTCAAAACGCAACAACATAGGATAGGAAGTAATAAAACAATCACGTGTCAAGGTGGACTCGACTGGTATACAGACGGCTCCAAAAATAACAGTGGAACTGGCGCATTGATCTATGGATCGTCCGTGAGGTACAGCTTATCTGTGCCCTTGGGATCTCATACCACAGCATTCAAAGCGGAAATAAATGCCATCGCGATCTGTGCCCGTGAAAATATAATGATGAACTACAAAAGTAGAAACATCCACAGTCAGGCTGCTATAAATGCCTTAACATGCCATGAGATAAAGTCCAAAACATCATGGCATTGCCTCCAGAACCTCAAGGCTCTGTGCAATACACAGCGGGGTCTCACTTGCTTGGGTACCGAGACACAGGAAACGAAATGACGGACAAGTTAACAAAGGATGGTCCTAACAAAGCAAACATCAGTGCTAGCAGGGACTCCAACATTACCAAAACAAAAGCCCGTAATATAATCTGTAAATGGGTAGTTACTAAGCACCGACTACAGTCGAATACAACAAACGGGCAGAAATACTGCAAACGAATATTAAAAAATCCATCAGCCTCTTTAACTGCTGAACTCTTGCAACTGAAAAGGAAGCAGATCACAGTTGTGGCCAGGTCATATTGCGTTTGATATAATTATTTAGATCTGGAATTGTTTGAGGATTATTCTTGTACCTGACTCTTCAAAAGGCCCCAACGACAAAAAATCCAAAACGGTCAAGTCCGGTCAGTTTTTGGTGTTTTTGGTCTATGTGGCACCGGTAAGGAGGTCTTGTAGGAATTAAATATCCTCCACATCAACCTTTCACAATTTTAAAACATTCGCAATAAAAGTTGGTTATTATTTCACGATAACAAATACCAATAATGGTCTACTTATAATAACCTCCCTCATTTTGATGCAAATATGACCTAATCACGCCTTCGTATCCAAAACCACACAAATCTGTAATTTTCAGCTTCCTCTTCTTCTTCTTTCGAATAGGTCTACTTTGGACCACGCTTGTTCAACTGTTGGGCATTGACCTTTGCCCAGTATTGTCGCATCTTCTGCCGATGTAACTCCTTTCTCTCTTCTGTCCAGGGGTTACCTTTCCTACGGGGTTCTTCCTGAAATCCACGGACTTTCTTCAGGGTGCGTCTCACAGACTGTCTGTTTTGGAGATCTGTTATTCCCAGTTCTTTAATATCCTTCTCGGCTTTTGTCAACCAAGTGATACGAACCTTTTTGTTTTGCCAGAAGGTGAACAGACGGTTAGTTAGTCGGTTTTGAGGCAATCTTGCAACGTGGCCATAGAAAGCTACCCTTCTATTCCTTGCACAATCAGAGAGCATTTCAATATGTTCGTAGAGCTCAGAGTTATGCCGACTTCGGAATTCCCCATCTTCCTTTACCGGGCCTAGGAACTTCCTGACAATTTTCCTCTATCTGATTTCCAATTTCTCTACTAGACCTCTTTAGTTCAAGGAAAGACACACCATGGCATATGGGGCTTCTGGTCATAAGACTGATATGTCGTGCTTAAGTTTTAGGTTGCATGACAGGCATTTATTATTGTGTATATGTGTTCTTAGTCAGTCGATAGGCTACTTCTAACTTTCTGTTGACTCTCTAGGATAATGACGCTCTTCTGATAAGTCGGGTTCAATCCATTCTCTTGATGATTTCCTGTTCTAGTAACATCTTTCTCTTTGCTTCTCTGACGTAGGTGAAGAATTCTGTTTTCTCCAGCGACACTTGAAGACCCACTTTGGCAACCTGTTTTCTGAGGCAGTTTACCTGCACTGTTGCTATCTCAAGAGAATCAGCAAACAGTGTCATGTCATCTGCAAAGGCCAAGCAATCTACAATCAGTCCATCGCTTTTACGTCCCAGGTATTTACCACTCTGAGTACCCAAATTATTCAGTTTCTTGCGCCATTCTCTCATAATCTTTTCAAGGACACAGTTGAAGAGAAGTGGGGAAAGTCCATCTCCTTGTCTCACTCCAGTTTTTATTTCGAAGCTTTCTGAAATCTTGCCTCTAAATTTAACCTTGGAATGGCTGTTGTTCAAGGTTTCTAGGATGAGTCTGCGAGTTTTGTTGTCCAGCCCTAGTTCCTGGAGTACTTTGTTAAGCGTGGAGTCATCTTGGAGTATGCAAGTACAGTTTTGAGATTGAGGATCTGTTCAACGCAGGCTCGGTTCTTCCCGAAGCCCGCCTGGTATTCTCCCAGTTGACTATCCAACTGATTTTCTGCTCTTGTTTGTAACGCCTTCGAGAGAATCTTGTATGTTACCGGAACGAGAGAAATTCCACAGTAGTTGTTTAGATCAGTAATATCTCCCTTTCTGTGAAGCGGATGGATTAGAGCAGATTTCCAATCGGGTGGTAATTTCTCTGTTTCCCAGATGTCCTGGATGATCTCGGTTAGCTGGCGCACGGCATTGTTTCCAACACCTTTCCACAGTTCAGAAACGAGTCCTCTCCAGCTGCCTTTTCATTTTCAGCTTATTAATGTGTGCTTGTTTTTCTCCCCAAATCCGCCCATTTTGTTTATTAACGTAGCTATCCAGTTGGAAATGAGTTTTGTCGAAGAGAATTATTTGGTTATGCAAATCATAGTCACCTCGTTTGGATTCCAACATCCATTGAACAAACAGTTTTTGCACAGCATGGTCTTCAATTCTTGCGCAATTGTACCTTGTTGGCCTTGAGGTCAAGATCTTTAATCATAATTCGATTAAGGGTTGTTAGCGGAACGCCTTATCGTTGAA
The DNA here is from genome assembly GCA_944588485.1 of Phosphuga atrata. Lineage (NCBI taxonomy): Eukaryota > Metazoa > Arthropoda > Insecta > Coleoptera > Silphidae > Phosphuga > Phosphuga atrata. The sequence goes on from OX155902.1 coordinate 12,422,386, forward strand.
AACAATGACATATGGAGGTGTTTGGATCCTGGGACCGTTCAAATATGTGAAATTTAATCGGTATAGTATTTTAAAAATTAATTTGGAACACTTTCAACAGTACTTATATTTTTTTAATTTTTTTTTAATTTTTAAGTGAAAAGTGAATTAGGCATATAAAAAAAAATATGCCTATTCCCCATTGCTGTTGCTCCAAACCCTAATAGAATTAAAGTTACCCCTCTTGTGTTGGACTAATATAAATCTTAATTTTATTCTAAATTAGGAAACGAAAGGTGTCTCAACAAGAGAAGAGAATTTAAATTTGGCGGTATTTTCTCTGTTGTGCTGCGGCAGTCAAACCTTTATGATATTTCGATTGTCCGTTGTTATTAAAAACGAATCGCTATTCTACACAACAACACATTAATATTATTAAACGTTGTTTCAAAAAGAGTGAGAGTTTTCAAGCTACAATTCGCGAATTGCGTCCAATTTTTGGTGGACAATTTGAGTTCCAAGTACATCAACTGTCAAGAGAATAATTGAGGAGACTTGGTGGATTACCAATGTCAAACAATCAAAACGTGTTTGCCAAGGTCGTTCAGCAGAAAACATCACGGCACAAGATGGCAGATATTTTGATAGTCCGCTGTTATCAAAAACGGATTCGATACTATTCGATACTATCGACCCTATTCGACACAACAACGCATTCATATTATTAATAGTATATTAACCCTTTGAGTCCCAATTTTTAAAAATAGAAAAGTTATTAATTGACGTTGAAAAATTATATTAGGTATTGAAAAATGAAACTAGTTTTATTGAACACAATTATGTATTTATCAAAATTAAAAAAAAAAAAATGGTGGTTCCAAATTGGGACCACCAGTAAAATGTAGTTACAAAAAATATTACTTAATGTCTATGGAATTCTTTGAAACAATTTCGTTTGTTATCAAGGCACAACCCTACATTGCAAGTTTCACAATGCCAACGAGTGCGATGAGGATTAGTCTTCGTACTACAATGGGTACATCTCACCTACGTTCCATGGATTGGGCAAATGGATTGGGATATGTGCAACTTGTCCTTTTCTCTATCGGAACCGTAACTTTGAATCTGTTTACGGGTTTCTCATTTGGTGATGGTCGTCCCTTCCTTGATCTGTTAGGTGATGAACCTACTAATCCTTTTGATACGGCAATTTTAAATTCTTTTAGTGTCAAATGCTGACCCTCACCTCGCTGAATAAATATAATATATGCGTTCACAATAGTGACATCAAGTAAATGCAAGAAGATTCGATGTCACCATTTTAGAGACTTTCTGTCGATTTGATAACATGCTTTTAACATGTCAGCCATATTGTCAAGGATCATTAACAGCCAAAGTTCCATCCCTTCTCTTGAAATTGTGGCTGGATCCTATCTAACCATTTATTTTGTTCTTGAAGGATCTGTAAAATAAGCTGGTGTTATTCTTCTTGAAATTTTCTTCCATTACTATAATCTGATCTCCATGATATATTCTTCTAACTTTTCTCAAAATTTGATGAGTATTCTTTCTTATTTCTTTAAACTTTTCCAAATTTTCTGGCGTCTTGTTCTGGTTTCACAGTTTCTATGTGCCAAATCTCTCTCTTATTGCATCTTCACACTAATTGTTCCACCAAAGATGTTTACTACGATGTTGCAGAGGTGCGACTTCCATTGCCAGATCTGTAAGATTTCTTGTCACTGTCTCCCAGGTGTTTTGTAGTTGCAATTTTTCACTGTATTCTTTCTTCTTCTCTTCCAACATGCATTTTGATTTGGGAAAGGTAGTGGTCTGATGTCACATTTACTCCTTTTCTGATTTTGACATTCTGAATTTCCTTGAAATTCCCTCGAGATATTGCTACATGATCCAGTTGGAATTCCCCCAGCATGGGGTTTGGTGATACCCAGGTTTTCTTCTTACATGGCTTTGCTTTGAAGTAGGTAGACATAATCTTCAGGTTAGTCATTTTGCATAGGTTGGTCAATCTCTCTCCATTTCTGTTAGTTCTTTTGTGAGCAGGGTACTCTCCCACTATTGCATGATATTTCCTTTCTTGGCCCAGCTGAGCTGAAATCTCCTATTACGATGATGATATTGGTTTTTGAGATCCTAAGTATTTCAGTTTGCAATTTATCCCAAAATTCTTCTACTTTATCGCACTCCATGTTTTTATTTATAGTCGAAAAGAAAAAATTATTTTCTCCTTTTTAATGCATTTTAATAAAAACGTAGCTTTTAAATATTTTTCCGTATATATGTATTAATTATTTTCAGTCTTGTGTGTGTGAAATTTTTCAGCCGATTTTAAACATTGTTTGACCAGCTTGCTTCGATTCTACTCAGTATGGATTATTTTCTAATTGTGTGAATGTTAGGTAGTCCAAATATTTATAAACAAAAGTAAAGGCTCGAGTTTTCCCCGACATCCCTAGCTCAACGGGAAGTTACTTAAAAAATCCCTCCGAGTTAAACGAACAGACAAGGGAACGGACAAGAGAATGAACACAAGATCGAGTTAATTAAAACGTGGAAAAATATACCTCGTTATATAATCGTAGCCGCCTTAGTCCGGTTAATTCAGTAGTTATTTGAAACAACCAAACTCAATTTATTATTTATTATCTTCTAATTAATTGGATTGGATGTTCCAATTTAGTTCGTTACTAAAGCGTGTTCCAATAACAACTTCATTTTTTATTTAAAACATAAACTCCATTTGATAAATCGATTCGGAAATTATTATTGATTTATTATTTATTGGTGTACGCAGTCTGCTTTTACATCTGAAATAGAATATCGTTCAAATGGTTGGGTGTTTACTCTTTTTATCAACAAATATTGACACTAAATTGACTTAGAATCAATATCTTAAGAAAGCCACCAACAAGTGTAAAATGGCATTAATTAGAAATAGAAGAACACTTGGCAAATCATGGCTACTGATGGTTAAGAACCGCACCAATTGCAGCTCTGGAGGTTATGATAGGCCTTTTTCCCCTAGATATCTTCATCATGGGTGAGGCAAGAATGGGAGCCTTCAGATGCATGTGTAATGGCCCTTGGGAGGCTCAGACGAGGAGAGGGCACACCACGATAATTCCGGAAAGGCTATCATTGGATCTACCCTTCAAAACGCAACTACGTAGGATAGGAATTAAGAAAACAATCACGTGTCAAGGTGGACGGGACTGGTTTACAGACGGCTCCAAAAATAACAGTGGAACTGGCGTAATAATCTATGAACCGTCCCTGAGGTACAGCTTATCTGTGCCCTTGGGATCTCATACCACGGCATTCAAAGAGGAAATAAATGCCATTGCGATCTGTGCCCATTAAAATCTAATGATGGACTACAAAAGTAGAAACATCCACAGTCAGGCTGCTATAAATGTCCTTACATGCTATGATATAAAGTACAAAATAACATGGCACTGCCTCCAGAACCTCCAGAAACTCAATCTGGCAAGACACAGCGGGGTCTCACTTGATTGGGTACCGAGCCCCAGGAAACGAAATGCTAGTCCTCACAAAGCAAACATCAGTGCTAGCAGGGACTCCAACATTACCAAAACCATAGCCTGTAATATAATCTGTAAATGGGTAGCTACCATAGTTGGGCAAAAATTAATTGTGAAAACAATTAACAACTAACAATTAAATTGCCAGATTTAATTGCAACTAACAACTAAAATAATTAATTGTAATTGCAAGATAACACAATTAACAATTAATTAGTTATTAATTGTAAAATTTTAATTAAATAATTTTAATTAATAAAATTTTAATTGTAATTGATTGATGCATGTTTACAATTACAGTTAACAATTAATAAATGATCATTAGAACAATGCGTAACTGAAATAGTTATTTACATTGGAGTGCGGAAAGCTTGATTTTACAACGGGACAGCTTCTGGTGTACGAGCCCGAAGGGTTAGTTCCCCATTAGCTGGAGCATTAGTTTGGCCGACAATTATTATTTAAGAAACAAATAGTTTTAGAGTACGGAATGATGGTTCGTTCTCGACCCTCCACCTCCACTTCCGGTCATCCAACCCCGGCCCCGCTCCGTGTTCTCACTACACTTCCGGTTCCCACCGCCAATTCTGGTTCCAAAAATTCACCCACTTCCGGTTCCAGAACCGGAAGTGAGAGTGGGAACAGGATGTTGACATAGGAAATGGAAATGGGTGGAAACCGGAAGTGGGAGTAAGAACCGGAAGTGGGGTTGGAACCGGACGTGGGTGGGAACCGGAAGTGGGCTATAAACCGGAAATGGAGACGTGATGGGGCGGGAAGTGAAGGTGGAGGGTCCAGAACGACCATGTTTCCCTACTGTTTAAGTTTTTACATTCATCAAATAGTTTTAATTGTTATAATAAACAATTGATGATTAAGTTAATTGTAACTAACAACTAAAATTTTAAATGCGATTAAATTAATTGCAAACCACAATTAAAGGATTTAATTGCAATTGATTTCAATTGCAATTAATTGCAATTAATTTAGTTGCAATTAAAATTGTAATTGTTTGATTCTACAATTAAAAAATTAATTGAATTATGCCCAACACTGGTAGCTATTAAGCACCGACTACAGTGGAATACAACAAACGGGCAGAAACACTGCAAACGAATATTAAAAAATCCATCGGCCTCTTTAACTGCTGAACTCTTGCAACTGAAAAGGAAGCAGATCACAATTGTGGCTAGGTCATTTTGCGTTTGATTTCATTATTTAGATCTGGAATTGTTTGAGGATTATTCTTGTACCTGATTCTTCAAACAGCCCCAACGAAAAAAAAATCCAAAACGGTCAAGTCCGGTAAATTTTGGTGTTTTTGGTCTATGTGGCACCGGTAAGGAGGTCTTGTTAGACGTAAATATCCTCCACAACAACCTTTCAAATTGTAAAACATACGCAATGAAAGTGGGTTATTATTTCACGATAACAAATACCATTAATCGTCTACTTTTAATAACCTACCTCTTTTTGAAACAAATGTGGCCTAATCACGCCTTCGTATCCAAAACCACACAAATCTGTCATTTTCAGCTTCCTCTTCTTCTTCTTTCGAATAGGTCTACTTTGGACCACGCTTGTTCAACTGTTGGGCATTGACCTTTGCCCAGTATTGTCGCATCTTCTGCCGATGTAACTCCTTTCTCTCTTCTGTCCAGGGGTTACCTTTCCTACGGGGTTCTTCCTGAAATCCACGGACTTTCTTCAGGGTGCGTCTCACAGACTGTCTGTTTTGGAGATCTGTTATTCCCAGTTCTTTAATATCCTTCTCGCTTTTGTCAAACAAGTGATACGAACCTTTTTGTTTTGCCAGAAGGTGAACAGACGGTTAGTTTGTCGGTTTTGAGGCAATCTTGCAACGTGGCCATAGAAAGCTACCCTTCTTTTCCTTGCACAGTCAGAGAGCATCTCAATATGTTCGTAGAGCTCAGAGTAATGCCGCCTTCGGAATTCCCCATCTTCCTTTACCGGGCCTAGAATCTTTCTGAGGATTATCCGCTCTCTGAATTTCAGTTTCTCTTCTAGAATTCTTCGGTCCAAGAAAAGACACTCGATGGCATACAGGGCTTCTCGTCGCAAGACTGATATGTAGTGCTTAAGTTTCAGCTTGCGTGACAGGCATTTCTTATTGTACGTGTTCTTAGTCAGTCGATAGGCTAGTTCTAACTTTCGGTTGACTCTCTTGGATAATGATGCTCTTTCTGATAAGTCGGGTTCAACCCATTCTCTTGATGATTTCCTGTTATAGTAACATCTCCTTGTTTGCTTCCCTGACGTTGGTGAAGAATTCTGTTTTCTCCAGCGATACTTAAAGACCCACTTTGGCAACCTGTTTTCTGAGGCAGTTTACCTGCATTGTTGCTATCTCAGAAAATCAGCGAACAGTGTCATGTAATCTGCAAAGGCCATGCAATCTACAATCAGTCCATAGTTCTTACGTCCCAGGTGTATACCACTCTGAGTACCCAAATTATTCAGTTCCTTGCGCCATTCTCTCATAACCTTTTGAAGGACACAGTTGAAGGGATGTGGGGAAAGTCCATCTCCTTGTCTCACTCCAGTTTTTATTTCGAAGCTTTCTGAAATCACGCCTCTAAATTTAACCTTGGAATGCCTGTTGTTCAAAGTTTCTAGGATGAGTCTGCGGGTTTTTTTGTCCAGCCCTAGTTCCTGGAGTACTTTGTTAAGCGTGGAGTCATCTTGGAGTATGCAAGTACAGTTTTGAGATTGAAGATCTGTTCAACGCAGGATCGGTTCTTCCCGAAGCCCGCCTGGTATTCTACCAGTTAACTATCCAACTGATTTTCTGCCCTTGTTTGTAACGCCTTCGAGAGAATCTTGTATGTTACCGGAACGAGAGAAATTCCACAGTAGTTGTTTAGATCAGTAATATCTCCCTTTCTGTGAAGTGGATGGATTAGAGCAGATTTCCAATCGGGTGCTAATTTCTCTGTTTCCCAGATGTCCTGGATGATCTCGGTTAGCTTGCGCACGGCATTGTTTCCAACACCTTTCCACAGTTCAGAAACGAGTCCTCTCCAGCTGCCTTTTCATTTTCAGCTTATTAATGTGTGCTTGTTTTTCTCCCCAAATCCGCCCATTTTGTTTATTAACGTAGCTATCCAGTTGGAAATGAGTTTTGTCGAAGAGAATTATTTGGTTGTGCAAATCATAGTCACCTCGTTTGGATTCCAACATCCATTGAACAAACAGTTTTTGCACAGCATGGTCTTCAATTCTTGCGCAATTGTACCTTGTTGGCTTTGAGGTCAAGATCTTTAATCATAATTCGATTAAGGGTTGTTAGCGGAACGCCTTATCGTTGAAAACAATGACATATGGAGGTGTTTGGATCCTGGGACCGTTCAAATATGTGAAATTTAATCGGTATAGTATTTTAAAAATTAATTTGGAACACTTTCAACAGTACTTATATTTTTTTAATTTTTTTTTAATTTTTAAGTGAAAAGTGAATTAGGCATATAAAAAAAAATATGCCTATTCCCCATTGCTGTTGCTCCAAACCCTAATAGAATTAAAGTTACCCCTCTTGTGTTGGACTAATATAAATCTTAATTTTATTCTAAATTAGGAACCGAAAGGTGTCTCAACAAGAGAAGAGAATTTAAATTTGGCGGTATTTTCTCTGTTGCGGCAGTCAAACCTTTATGATATTTCGATTCTCCGTTGTTATTAAAAACGAATCGCTATTCTACACAACAACACATTAATATTATTAAACGTTATTTCAAAAAGAGTGAGAGTTTTCAAGCTACAATTCGCGAATTGCGTCCAATTTTTGGTGGACAATTTAAGTTCCAAGTACATCAACTGTCAAGAGAATAATTGAGGAGACTTGGTGGATTACCAATGTCAAACCATCAACACGTGTTTGCCAAGGTCGTTCAGCAGAAAACATCACGGCACAAGATGGCAGATATTTTGATAGTCCTCTGTTATCAAAAACGGATTCGATACTATTCGATACTATCGACCCTATTCGACACAACAACGCATTCATATTATTAATAGTATATTAACCCTTTAAGTCCCAATTTTTAAAAATAGAAAAGTTATTAATTGACGTTGAAAAATTATATTAGGTATTGAAAAATGCAACTAGTTTTATTGAACACAATTATGTATTTATCAAAATAAAAAAAAAAATTGTGGTTCCAAATTGGGACCACCAGTAAAATGTAGTTACAAAAAATATTACTTAATGTCTATGGAATTCTTTGAAACAATTTCGTTTGTTATCAAGGCAGAACCCTACATTGCAAGTTTCACAATGCCAACGAGTGCGATGAGGATTAGTCTTCGTACTACAATGGGTACATCTCACCTACGTTCCATGGATTGGAATATGTGCAACTTGTCCTTTTCTCTATCGGAACCGTAACTTTGAATCTGTTTACAGGTTTCTCATTTGGTGATGGTCGTCCCTTCTTTGATCTGTTAGGTGATGAACCTACTAATCCTTTTGATACGGCAATTTTAAATTCTTTTAGTGTCAAATGCTGACCCTCACCTCGCTGAATAAATATAATATATGCGTTCACAATAGTGACATCAAGTAAATGCCAGAAGATTCGATGTCACCATTTTAGAGACTTTCTGTCGATTTGATAACATGCTTTTAACATGTCAGCCATATTGTCAACAATATCATACATCAATATATAATATTGTCAACATATCCCATGTGTGCATTATAGTCTTTTGCCAAAGTAAAGCTAGGGAAATCTTCTTTGGTTCCATCTTTCTTCTTCCTCGATATAGTCTCTTCGTCAGGTTGATGGAAGTTGCTTAGGAATAATATTGGCTTTTTGTCCATCCATTTTAAAATGAAAAGAACTTCCTCACTTACACGCCAATCAGAATCTCCTCTTTTCATGTTTCGTTCATTTCCTAGATCCTGGGGAATTCCTTTTCTTCCTTTTCGTAGTAAGTACCACAGGCGTATATTTTACATTTCAATAAATCTTTCATTAAGGAAACGGAATTAAAAAAATTATCAAAGTAAATCTCATATCCTTTCCCAATCAAATCATTAGTGAGGTCTTTTACAACTCTACTTGCTAAATTCTTTTCTGTACTCTCAACTTTTTTTGTGTATATTTGAAATTGTGAAATAAATTCTTTTTCATCAGCACGTACCCACATTTTATATCCCCTTTTATAGGTTTGAGAGGTAAATATTGACGTAATGAACTTTTACCTTTAAATTTAATCATGCTTTCATCAATAGACTGTCGCTTTGTAGGAAAATAGTAATTTTTAAAAGTTTCTTCTAATTTGTCTAGAAGGGGTCTTATTTTATACGATTTATCGTAGTTCTGAGTTCCATTCTCTGAAAACAACATATTATCGTTTATATGTAAATTTTTCAAGTGCCACGCAAATCGATCACGAGACATTATATTGAAAATATATTCATCTCTAATTTCCCGATGGAATTTTGAGGACCAATAATCCTTGTAACTTGGCAATTTTTTTTATGCCCATAATTATGTTTATAGCCAAAAACATTTAATTTCTTGGCCACTAGTAGGTACCGGATTAGTTCTTTTGTTTTTTACTTCATACAAATTTGTTTGAAACACTAAGGTGTTTACAAGATCTTCCGAAAATTATGCCAAGAAAATACCTGCTGGTGTTTCAATTTCGTCTGATATATTTGGACCTGCTCTTTCTCTAAATTCTTTAATTGTGTTTGTTACTGAATGTACCACTTTGTTCGTCAGTAATATTTTTAACAAAATTTATAAGCGCCAATAAATCATCATCCTCCCATTCACTATTTTCTTCCTCAACTTCCATAAGCCCTCCAGAAACATCTTTTGCAATAAATTCACTGCTTTCCAAAATTACAGATCCATCACTTGGAATTTCATCGAATAAAGCAAACACATCTTCACTGGTCAGATTGTTTAAGATTAAGATTTATCTAAAATGGAATAATATGCATAGTATACTAGTGGTACCATATGGACCCACCTTTTCAAAAAATGAAAATAAGGTGAAAATTGTTGAATTTAAGTTTTGTATTTATTTACATGTAAAAGAAAAACATAAGTAATCAATTTATTACTTACCCATTGTTGAAGTTCAATATTTAAATACAAAAGTTAGTTATTAAAAATTGACTGTCTGGAACAACTACGACACTTGTTTATACGCCTGAGGCTGCAACGACAATAACCGATGTGCGTAAATTTCAATCATTTTCGTGTTGTCTTATCATGTCTTAACGCATGACTCACGCTGGTGGTTCCAAGTTGTGCGGACTAGGACGCTAGGAAATAATATATAAATAGGTGGTTCCAGTGCGAAGCTACTAGGACTCAAAGAGTTAAAGGACGAGTTCAGTAAGCGCGATTTTACAGCACGCGTCCAAGTTTGGAAAACAACGAGCGTAGCGAGGAGTTTTATAATGGACAAGTGATGCAAAACGCATTACGAACGAGTATTTTATAACATTTTTTCAATTTTTTTGCGCCCTTTTTGCCATTTCTAAGTAAAAAAATCGCCTACACATATTGAGAAAATTGTATCGCACTCGGCGACCCATAACCGCACGAATATGAGTGCTGTTATGCGTCCATTGCAGACGCAAAATTGAAAAACATTATTTCAAAAATGGTGAGAGGTTTCTAGCTACAATTCGAGAATTGTGTCCAATTTTTGGTGGACAATACGTTCCAAGTGCATCAACTGTGGAGAGAATAATTGAAGAGACTTGGTCGATTACCAGTGTCAAACCATCAACACGTATTCGTCTTGGTCGTTCACTAGAAAACATCACGGCTGTTTGCCGGGATGTGGCCGAGAGTCCGAGAATATCCATTCGGCATCGTTTTAATGAATTAAATATTTCAAGAAGCACTATGCAGCGTATTCTCATTAAATGGCCCTTTCATGCCTACAAAATGTAAATCACCCAGCAACTCATTCCTACAGATCTTACACATCTAAGAGAATCGATAATTGAAAATCAACAAGTGTGCGATGAATTTTCCAATAAAATAAACAAGTGTGTGAACAAGTAACACAAAACACTTTGTAAACAAGTGTGTGAAACACAATGTGTTCTATGAATATTTGTTGTGAATTTTGGGCTGAAGGCCTCATTGGAACACTATTCTTAGAATACGCTGCTGGTAATGCACACACACACACAGTCAATGGCGAACGGTGTCGGGGCACTATAACCCAATTTTTGTACCTCAAATGGATGGTATGGATCTCGAAGTTATGTGGTTCCAAATGGAAGGTGCCACTTTTCACACTTCGTGATGAAACAATGGCATTATTTTCTCTGACGATATTCTCTGGCCGTGATTCATCCGTTTGGGTTGGTCACGAGAATTGGTCGCCTGGATCGTAAGAAATAACGCCTTTAGACTCTTTCGTCCGGAGTTTTTGTTAATAGTTGTAATAAGTTAATAGTTTATGTCAACAAGCGCACAACCATTCAAACTATGAAAGATGAGATTAGACACTACTTATTAAACTATTATTAAATTCCAGTCACTCTCATGCCAAACCGAAATTGAAAATTTCGTCAAAAGAACGCAAATGTGAAAACAAATAAGAGCGGCGTTTATCAAATATGTTGTTCATACTATTGGTAAAACCATATTACATTTTAGATAATCATATAAACTTAATAAAGTCGGAACTAAGCCTGAATATATAAATATATTAAACCTTTCCGAAGCTCTATAATATTATTGAGTCTTTTGGTTCCCTTAGATATTTCCGCGGTCTGATTTTGTTTCCCAAGTGTAATCTTGTGTCCGAGATATACATATTCTGACGTATTTTCGAGAATATTATTATTGATATTAACATGGATTTGATCGTTGCTCATTATTTTGGTTTTGGATAGGTTCATATTAAGGCCGACGGTTTTAGATGTTTGGTGAAGTTGTTGTATCATCGTTTTATTCTCCTCTGCTTTGTTGCTTATAAGCAGAATGGCTTCCGCAAACTGCAGGTACTTTAGGCCAGTTCCCTCAATATTGATTCTCTTTTCTTGCCCAGACAAAGTTTTTAAAACGTCTTCAAGCGCCATTGTAAATAATTTTGGGGATATTGAGTCCGCATGTCTAACACCTCTCATGACTGGTATTTTGTCTATAAAAATTTCTTCTTCGATCTTAACTTGGAGTGTCGCGTTGTGGTAATTATCGCATTGTGGAGTCCTTTCGGGATTGCCCAGGTTTCCATAGAGTCAAACGCGTTGTGGTAGTTTATAAAATCCAGAGGTAAGGTGTATATTGTATTCAGTACTTTTTTCAATGATACTATAGTATTTCCGGAAGCCAACTTTTTCGACTGGCTGATAGGAGTCCAATTTTCCTGTTAACCGGTTTGTTATTACTTTAGTAAACAGCTTATATCTGTGTAATAAAATGCTGATTGAAAGGCTATAATTTCGATGTTCTGATTGTTGCCTTTCTTGCAGTGCCGGCACGTGCGCCTGGTCGGACAGGCGATCGCCTTACGGCGCCATATTTTTAAGGCGGCATATTATAAGCCCAAATATAATTTTATGAGAATCTGTTAAAATATTAAAAAGCGTAAATTTGTTTCTGATGGAAAAAAAATTGTAAAGCTAAAGAAATTGCCAATGAAATGGAAAGCAAGTCTTTCAATTAGAATTAGACGTAAAAACATTTTTTTTATTTACGAAGGAACAGACAAACCAATAGAAAATCTGTCTAAAAAATTTGATGTTTGAAATTTTTCATTATCTCATTTATCTGAAAATTTTCCTAATATTATTGTTTGCTTAAGAATATTACTCTCTTTACCTATTTTCGTTGCCAGAGGAGGACGTTCGATCTCTAAATTAAAATTATTTGCGATCATATATGGCCCAACAAAGATTAACAAATATTAACAAACATATATTAGTCATAGAACATGAGATAACAGGGAAAATACACTACGTCGACATCATTAATACTTTTACAAAGAAGAAAGCCAAAAACGTAAATTTTTAATAGTTTTGTTTTATTTATAAAATTATATATGTTTTAAGTTATTGTGTTTGTATAAGTTATATATTCTGTCACCAAAACGTTGAAGAGCCCATGGGGGGATAAGCTAGCTACCTACTTGCACGTACTAATAGCGAAAGTATGGGACAAAGAAACAATGCCGAGCGAATGGGCACAATGCATCATTGGCCCACCTAAAAAAAAGGGGACAAACTATTATGTGCGAACTACAGGGGTATCTCACTGCTACGCAGCTCATACAAAATCTTGATCACCATCATAAACAACAGAATGAAACCGCTGTGCCAACAACTGATTGGGGAATATTAAGCTACGTTCAGACCAGGCAGGTCCACAACTGACCAACCATTCACCGTAAAACAAATGCTGGAAATAGAATGGGAGCACAATACGGATGTGTACAACATATTCGTGAACTTCAAACAAGCTTACGACTCGGTCACCCACACAGAGTTGTACACTACGCTTAAGGAACTCCAGGCATACCAGGGAAACTGACAAGATTTGTACGCATGACCATGCAGATTGTTGATTGTAGATATGGTGGTGACGGCTTGTACTGCGACCTTTATAGATCTATTGTACCCTACTCTCTTCCTCTAAGCGTTGGTGTACTTACCCATTTAGAGCGCCTCCTCTAATCCTGATTCCATTAGGAATTTCAGGATCTGGGTGGGATTCAAGGACTGCAACTCGAGGTACATCTGTCTCTTGCGGAGCAGTGCTCCGCAGTCTTTGAGCAGATGTATGAGGGTCTCCTCTGATGAACAACAGAATCTGCATCCGTCATCCTCCTCTAGGCCTAGGGCCTTGAGGTGTTTGACGCATGACCATGGAAATGTAAGGAAATGTAAGGAAACTAACCGAAGAACGAGTAGTCAGAAAAACCGGCATCGGCAGAAACAACTTACTCACTAACAAAACTGTTCAGCTAGCTGCATATGCAGACAACATCAACATCATGAGCCGAACCAAAGCCGTAGCAGAAGAAGCGTACAGCCTCCTGAAGGAAACAGCCAGGGACATGCAAATTAACGTAACAAAGAATAAAGTGCTAACGCAGCCAAGAACAACGGCAATGGCGATAATAACACAAGACAACTTAGACCAAGTGAGCAGCTTCCGTTATCTAGGGGTGACCCTAGAAAACAACGGAAGCGAAGAAGCAAAGATAAGAGCCAGATCCACAGCGGCAAACGGAGCAAACTTCGCTCTCGTACTTATCTTCGGATCAAAACACGTGCGCTGAAACCAGGCCAATGTCAGACCAATATTCAAATATGGCTGCGAAATCAGGGTCTTGACACACACCAACGGCAGCAAAATAGATATCTTTGAGAGGAAAGTATTGCGTAGAACACTCGGTTCAATCCAAGACGAAAATGGGTACAGAATACGAAACAATATTGAGCTGTACCAGGTCTTGCAGGACCCGCCTGTATCCGCATATGCAAAGATACAGAGGTTACGGTGGGCAGGCCATGTCAAAAGAATAAATGAGGAAGGAGTGCCAAAACGGGCCTTCCATGGCAAAATGGTAAGAAGAGACCGAGTGGCAGACCACGGAAACGATGGGAAGACGCGGTAGAATAAGATTCCAGAGGGTTACATTGAGGGAGGCCAAGACCCAACCTTGGTCTGTAGAGCCATAGGAGAGAGAGATATATTCTGTCAAAGTGTCTATACCTATTTAATTTCTTGTAAATATTGGTATTAGAATTAAATTTGTTTTTCATTTGTTAAGTAAATAAAATATTGAGAAAGTTGTATTCGCCTTAGGCGGCATATTTTGACGCGCCGGCCCTGCTTTCTTGTACAGTAATATTACTTCGACATTTTGCCACATACTTGGGATTTTTCCCTCTTCCAGGCATTTATTTGGGAAAAATTTTACGGCTCTTGTATATCTTTGCCTCTTATTTCAAGCATTTCGCTCGTTATCTTGTCTTCCACTGGACTTTTCCGATATTTCACGTGTTTCAGTGCAGTTGTTATTTTCCATTTACTGATTTGATGGATGTCTTCAGAAGCTACAATTGTGATATTTTGCCTCTGTTGTTATGGGTTTGGGGTGACATATTTCTACAACGATTCGTAGAAGGCTTGTATAGCTGTGATGCTTTCTTCCTTGTTTTTCACAATTGTTCCTTGTTGGTTTTGTAACGCTGTTATTCTCGCTTTGTCTCTGGACGTATTTGATCTTAACACCTTCATGTTTGTATTATCCTCTATGGTGTTTTGTATGAGTACTGTATAGCACGTTCTTACGTCTTTTCGGGTTTCTTTGTCAATAATCCTGTTTGGTTAAAAGTATTCTGTGCTATCACGATTTATTGGTCTTCTTTGTTCCATCAATGATTTTGTATTTGCACTGATTTTTCTGTTGCCTCGTTTTTTTTTTTATTTTGCACATACTTTTGTGGTGGCTTCTTAGAGACTGCAAACGAATTTTGAGCCTAGCTCTTCGAGTTTCAATTGTTTTAGTGCTTCTTTATTGTGCAGTTTTTTTTAAGGATTTTTTGGAATTCGTCTATGTTATGGGTTATTTCTTTGGCAGTTGGGATCTTTGGTCTGTAAAGTAGTTTATTTATTTCTCTTTTTGTGTTAAAGACTATAGTAGCACGAATAAGTCGATGTTCGCTGCCGGTGTCGAAACGATTTATTACAGATTCATTTTGGCAAACCTCTGATTGTTTGTTATTATATAATTAATATCCTTTTTGACCTTTTTGAAATTTTCCATTTGGGCTTTTCCAGGTCCATCTCTGCTGCGCTGGTTTCTTGAAAAAGGTATTCATGCAGAATAAATGTTCGATTCTGAGATAATCAAGCATCATTTCGCTTACGACTCGGTCACTGAGATAATCAAGCATCATTTCTCCTCTGGCGTTTCTAGTTCTCAATCCGAACTTGCCTTTGTTTCTTGGGTCCTTATTTGTCTTTTGACCAATCTTCACATTTAGATTGCTCTGGTTTCCCAACACAACTCATCCAAAATTTAATCAATAACAAACTAACTCAAACAACAATGGCAATATATCTGGAAACTCCAAATTCAGATCAAACTTCCATCGCTCTAGAATATTTTGGCAAAACAAGCGAACAAGTACAAACGTCCTTCGAAAGCAAAATCTTCAAGTACCATTTAAACACTCTTCAAAGTTGTCCCACATATTGATAATGGAATTTATGTTACAGACAAAATCCGGCGAATGTGAAATTCACTGTTCTGAATGCAATAGCGTGTACGCAGGTCAGACAGGACGAAGATTCTCTTCTTGGTTTTCAATAAATTCTTGCGCTTTTTCGGAAAAATGACACTAGTTCTATTTAAAACCATTGTCTTGTATGTGATCATAAATTCCCGGAAATATCAATCTCAAAATCTTACATAACTGCAACATTAGGTCTAAAACTTAATCTGCTGGAGTCACTACAAATTTTCAATCAGAACCGTAACCCGTCCGTTAATCACCTTAACGAGCAAACCGACTTAATCTTTTCGCAATTTTTTAAAGTTGCAAAATTGTCTAAAGCTAATTCCTAAATAAGATAGAATTGGTGAAACCATCCTACGAAAATCATACGGACTTAAAACAAACGGAACACAGCCTGAAAATACAAATATATTAAGCCTTTCCGGAGCTCTATAACAATTATTGAGTCTTTATAGGTCTACCAAAACAAATCTCACATGAAATTTGTAATTTATTTTATAGCTTGCAGTCCACCTTCGTGGCACTCAACAAAAACCATAAAAATAACATTGTTTTTAAGATCATGTCATTCCGATACCTCAAGTGGATAGCCATCTGTGGACGCGTTTCAAGATTTATCTCTCATCAGCACAGCTTTGCTTCCATGAACAATAATTTGTAAACCACTCACTTGAAAACCCATGTGGTGTTTAGGGTTAGATGTTTATAATTTTGACATTTTGTGAGAGAGACATGAACTTAGCAGGTTATTGATTGAACTGCTAAGATAGAATTGGTGAAACCATCCTACGTTATAGAAAATCATTCAAACTTAAAACAAACGGAACACAGCCTGAATATATAAGTTTGTTTTAACATAGGATGGTTTCGTATAAATACAATCAATCTTCAATTTGTAAACCACTTGAAAATGACCTTCGCGAGTCGAAATTCGATTCGTGTTAAATGTTTAAATTTATATAACTGTGAATAACAAGTTATATAAGTGGGGTTAAAACAGTGAATTTTTCAATTCACAACGGGGCCTTTCAACTCGTCATCACCGATTTGGCCCAAATTTACAGTATATCTAGGGCTTGACTATAAATGAAAGTGACGCAAGCGGAAGTGCCAAATGGCCAAGCGTTAAAAAATAACCTACTTTTAGCGGACCGGTAAGTTACCGACAACTCATAAGCCCGCTATGTTAGCATAAATTACAATGGCTGGTCGGCGCAGCGGTAAGAGCTCGGGTTCATAGTACGAGGATCGCTGGTTCGATTCCCCGTGGGGACGCTTTTTTTTTATTTACATTTTATAAAATGACCTTAATGGTTAATAGGAAAGCTGACAATGGAAGGCAGAGGGTGAAGTTGGCCAAATGTTCATAACGACATTAGTCGTTTTCTAGCTCTTGACCGAGTAAATTGAATATTGTCAAAAGAATCTAGCTTTCGAAAATGTCGAATACTGATAGTGAAAATATTAATGTGCCTGGAACATCGGTAGAACAAGAAGAAGATGTGATGTGCGCCGATAATCTCCACAGCGAATTGTCGAAACAAATGTTAAAAACGGCGCTGGATTATTTGTTACATCTTTTGGTCGAAGAAAATCTGATCACATCAGAGAATGCTGCGGTAATAACCGAACAACACATGCAACTTTCCGACAAAATACACAAGAAAATACTGGACGTTTTGTCAGAGCATTCCTTGCTGTGCGTCGATGAATTGTTTTCTACCGAAGAATACGACGAAGGAGGCGAAAATGAAGAAGTAGAGGATGTCGTATCTTCAGAAGCAGAGTCTGACTGCGAAGCGGATGGAAAAAAATTGAAAGTTGATGCAGATTACAAATCGATTACAAAATAATGGTAATCCAAAGTGGAATTTAAAGAGTCTTCAATCGAAAGGAGCACATCGCTTGCACAGTATATGTGAGATTTGAAAATCTGGGAAGAACACATTAAAATCGGTGGAACCCGGAAAGATAAGTGCAACACCATTGATACCTGGACGTATGATCGCTTCGTAGAAGGGCGGAAAAGTTGCCAAGAAGTAGTCACGAGAAACCTGCAACAATGGGCACTTGCTGCTGCCAGTCAATTTGCAGATTTCGACCTCAAAGCCTCGGAGCAGTGGGCCCAAGAATTCAAAGAAAGGCATAGAATTCGTCAGAGGTAGCTAACCAAATTTGTCTCGGAAAGAGAGACTACCACTATCGAGTAAACCCAATCTGCGGCAGAGAACTTTCGAGTCCACGCTCGGGCTCTCATCCAAAATTACAATAAGGAATTTATTATCAATACAGATCAAACAGGTGAATTACTATTCGTCTACTTTAATCGAAAAACTCCTTTTTGCGCCACACATAATAAAATATTCACATTCGTATATCTCTGTCAAAGTTGCCAGTACCAGTCCACTTACAACCGTACTCTGGACCACCGAGGCTCAAAACTAATTCTCGTGAAACGAAAGGATATGAACAAAGTATCCCATTCGTATACAGCGCAATATTCGATGACCCTTTCTGGAAATCTTCTCTCGTCAACAGTGTTCGTATGCCTGCAAGAGCGTACTGGCTCTTTTAGACCGGGGGTTAAAAAATCGGTGGATGAGTACGCGAAAAAATATAGTAATGTTGTCACTACTAGTTCAAAATCCGGCAAACTTTCAACAGCTTTGTAAAAAAAAATTTAACTGGTGTAATGAAGCCCTACGTGCAGGAAAACAAATTTCTTTTGTGGATTGACTCGTGGGGAGGCCAAACAAATCCACAATTATACGACGACATTTTCCAAGATGAAAAGAGTCAACGCGCAGTATTAAAGTGATGCCCCCGAAATGCACTCCTCTAGTGCAACCCTGCGACGGGTATTTTTATCGTCAGGTAAATAATTTTATCAGGAAGATTCAAAACTGCTCTTATCTCATCGAGAGAGAACGAGAAATCACATCCCGAGAAGACTGCATCAAAATACATTCCATCCTGCATCACCAGCTATCCTCGCCAATATTCCGCGACATGTTGCATTACGCGTGGTTTGCTGCCAAACTCTGCGACGACAGAGAAACTTTTATGAATGTAAATCAAGCTTGTTTTTTTATGGATAATTAAAAAAAACCATGTAGCTGTAGAAATCCGGCTTTTGTAACGTGTGCAAGGTGCCGACACAATTACTGTTTACCTTGTTTTTATGATAATTATCACCCCAGTACATTTGATTCACCTGTACAATAATAAAAATATCTAATTTTATATACCAATTCCTCGTGTACGCTTTAATTACAATACCTCTGGAAATACCTTTGTAAAATTATAAGTAAGAATACTACATTATGAATTACTACGGTTAATTTGTGGCGCAAATATCGTAAAAATAAAATAAAGAATAATAACAATAATAGTAATAATAAAAGAAAGCAATTTTAAGCATTAACCGTTGAAGTTATAAAGAAACAAATAATAAATATTAATACTAATAAAATAATTAAATTGACAAATTAATAATTACAATTAAAAAGTTAAACAATAATAAATAATAATAATAATAAAAGAAAGTCATTTTAAAAATGGTAAATAAAAAAAAGCGTCTCCACGTGGAATCGAACCAGCGATCCTCGTACTATGAACCCGGGCTTTTACCGCTGCGCTGACCGGCCATTGAAATTTATGCTAACATAAGTAGGCTTATGAGTTGTCGGAACTTACCGGTTGGCGTAAAAAATGATTTATTTTGTAATTGATTACCAAGTAGTAACGGTCGCAACCATCGTATTCATTAGATCAAATTAGTTTTCGATAATTGTTATAAATAATTTTTCCTTAATTTTCTAAAAACCAAAACTACAAAATTAGAGAAAGTAACTGTATATACTATTATTATAAAAGAAGAGAAGACATATGAACGAGATTCGAGATAATTCGAGAAAAGATAATAAATATGAACGAGAATCGAGAGAACGTAACAAGACTCTCGTGTGTCGCTGTTTATAGTCTTGGTATTGCCTCAACAATTTTCAAAAATGTCTCGTCTCGGTCTCCTCTCGATTTTACGAGACGAAACGACACAAGACGCGAAGAAATATCGTTTCTCGGTTCTGGAATTAAGTGATGCATTTAATAAACTGATTTGGGTGGGGACTATAGCGAACTGTAATAGAAGTGACCCTTGCGTGTAATATTGTTGGTCGCTTCTATTACATCTGCTGAATTGACATATAACGTCTCAACAAAAGTGAAAGATTTTCTGAAATATCCATAGTTTTCAACCGACAACAATAATTATTTTCCAGCTTATTCAGTAATACCAATGGATTGTCTGCGTTCAATCAAATATTAATCTCTGTCGCTTCTGTATGCATTAATGGCTCCGAACGCAATCAAAATTATTATCATTAACCGAAATTCGCGTTTTCACGAATCCCTGAAATTCATACCCGGAACAAATACATCCGCATTACGTGTAACCATATTTGCGAAACAGAGGGACGCGCGGTATCCAATAGAGAAAATTAAACGACCCCTAACGCGATTTCAATCAATCACAAAACTACAAAAAATGTAAATAAAAAGGGGAGAAATATTATTTATTTTTTGCGTTGACCGAAGCACGGATTTTATTTGTTCCAGTTTTAATATTCGGAACATGACGGGTTTTTTATGTTTTCAGTATTCACAGACATCATTATGTTTTATGTTTTCGCGTTGTCGTGTGCTTGCGAACATTCTGAAAGGATGTCGGTAATTAGTAATAAGCTGCCGGCATAGAAAAACATGTGTTTTTCGTTTCCACTGCTGTACGGTCGAGTGTAAACATGCTTTTTACAACGATAATTAACAGGGAGAAAATGTTCGATTGCCGTTCCACGCACACAAAGTTTGTCCTAAATATAAGCATTTTTGAGATATATCGACGTTTTCATTTCAGTAAGTTTTTTTTTTAATTATCTTGTTGGACATGTAATTGATTGACGCGGGTATATGTAAAGATAACAAGCGGCTGTGTGTACAAACAGTATAATTAAACAAGACATTTTGAATAAGCGTATTAAATATTTGATTACCTTATTTTTAGAGCTCAAATAAGTTCTTTCTTCGTGTTTTGTTCATTTGTTATCGATTTATTGAGCTGAAAATAAACATTTGAATTGGTAGAGACAGAAAAGAAAACTCATAGAGAAAATTAAATGTAAATTGTATGTGAAGCCCTAAGAAAAATTCTACTTAAATTTTAGTTCTCAAGGATATATAGAAAATATTAAATATGTAATGGAAATATAAATTAATTATGTTCAGAACATCAGTAATAAATTATGAAAACTATAAAAAATCCATTTTACTAAATTTTGTCAAACATTTTTTTTTTGAAAGTTTAAACTTGATCACTTTCACTTTTCGAAGAATAAACAAACAATTACTAAACCTACAAGGCTTCAATAATTTAAAGAGATTTAAAGAAAGTTAATTATCCATTTTTGTAAATTATAGAAATTTGTTCATAAAACAAGTCTGGACAGACAAATATAGTCTAGTCAGACTCACCACACAATAATAGACAGGGAAGACTAGATAGACAAGACTAGATAGAGAAAACTAGACTGAAAAGATTAGACAGTCAAGACTAGGGAGACAGGACTAGACAGATAATAGACAGACAAGAATAGACAGACAAGAGTAGACAGACAAGACTACACAGCCAAGACTAGACAGACAAGACTAGCAGACAAGACTAGACAGACAAGACTAGACAGACAAGACTAGACAGACAAGACTAGACAGACAAGACTAGACAGACAAGACTAGACAGACAAGACTAGACAGACAAGACTAGACAGACAAGACTAGACAGACAAGACTAGACAGACAAGACTAGACAGACAAGACTAGACAGACAAGACTAGACAGACAAGACTAGACAGACAAGACTAGACAGACAAGACTAGACAGACAAGACTAGACAGACAAGACTAGACAGACAAGACTAGACAGACAAGACTAGACAGACAAGACTAGACAGACAAGACTAGACAGACAAGACTAGACAGACAAGACTAGACAGACAAGACTAGACAGACAAGACTAGACAGACAAGACTAGACAGACAAGACTAGACAGACAAGACTAGACAGACAAGACTAGACAGACAAGACTAGACAGACAAGACTAGACAGACAAGACTAGACAGACAAGACTAGACAGACAAGACTAGACAGACAAGACTAGACAGACAAGACTAGACAGACAAGACTAGACAGACAAGACTAGACAGACAAGACTAGACAGACAAGACTAGACAGACAAGACTAGACAGACAAGACTAGACAGACAAGACTAGACAGACAAGACTAGACAGACAAGACTAGACAGACAAGACTAGACAGACAAGACTAGACAGACAAGACTAGACAGACAAGACTAGACAGACAAGACTAGACAGACAAGACTAGACAGACAAGACTAGACAGACAAGACTAGACAGACAAGACTAGACAGACAAGACTAGACAGACAAGACTAGACAGACAAGACTAGACAGACAAGACTAGACAGACAAGACTAGACAGACAAGACTAGACAGACAAGACTAGACAGACAAGACTAGACAGACAAGACTAGACAGACAAGACTAGACAGACAAGACTAGACAGACAAGACTAGACAGACAAGACTAGACAGACAAGACTAGACAGACAAGACTAGACAGACAAGACTAGACAGACAAGACTAGACAGACAAGACTAGACAGACAAGACTAGACAGACAAGACTAGACAGACAAGACTAGACAGACAAGACTAGACAGACAAGACTAGTCTTGTCTGTCTAGTCTTGTCTGTCTAGTCTTGTCTGTCTAGTCTTGTCTGTCTGGTCTTGTCTGTTTAGTTTTGTCTGTCTAGTCTTGTCTGGCAGTCTAGTATGTCTTGTCTTTTCTGTCTAGTCGTGTCTGTCTAGTCTAGTCAAGACTAGACAAACAAGATTAGACAGATAAGACTTGACAGGCAAGAGCAGACAGACAAAACTTGAGAAGTTAAAACCATACAATCAACACTTTACAAAGAGGAGTACCATCATGGGATTCATTCAAATTTATAGATTTGCCCGTTCGATTTACACAATCCAATATATACAGAATCCCGATTTTGTAGGTCGGTTCTGGTTCTTGCAGTAGCCTTCCGTGTGTCGGAACAAAGCGTTTCCCTTAAATTATTTAACACGTGGGACGATGTAATGAAGTCGGCTGCGCGTAAGGGGATTACCTGCCGCTCTCCGCCCTCCTCCCGATCCAGGCATTGCGCTCTCCTGGACCGGGATTTTCCATAAACCATCCCCGGACTATCCGCGTGCATCCGCCTTGCGGTCGCTGCGACCTTTCCATCGCCCGTATATGCGAGGATCTTATGGGGGTCCGTCCGTCCGTCCGGAAACTCTTAAGTAATAAAGGCGAGCATTTTCGGGGGGTGGAAATGAAGTTTGTTAGTTAAGATTCTCTTGAATTTCAGTTTGGGTGCCGGAATTTCTTAGGGAGTTGAAAGTTATTAAACTCTAGAGTGAGGGCGAGGATAGTCGAGTTTTTTTTGTTGTTGTCTATGGGGGGATTTTTATTGTCGCCGCAACGAACACGATGTTTTTCTCGGTGGCTTTAGTAATTCGGACGTCTATAAAATGGAATTATGTACATTTTCTAGGTGAAAAAACTTAATGTTTTGCTTGTTTACGGCTTGATTAAAACAAACATTTCAGGAAATTGACGAAGGAATTTTGTAAAACTAACGAAATTCCGAAAATTCGTTATAAATTTCTTACTTTATTTGCCATGTTTTTTGTTCCCAAAAACATAATTGTTGCTTAAGATTTCTTTAGTTTATGTCATATGTGCCAGATTTATTCTATTTATAGATTTGCCCGTTCGATTTACACAATCCAATATGCACAGAATCCCGATATTGCAGGTCGGTTCTGGTTCTTGCAGTAGCCTTCCGTGTGTCGGAACAAAGCGTTCCCCTTAAATTATTTAACTTATTTGCATTAACTTATTTGCAGAATGTGATTAATTGACATTAATTGCCCGAAATAGACAATCCCAAAATCTAGCATAATAGTAACAAAGGTCCGAAACTTAATCTTCCGGAGTCATTAGAAACATCTCCAATCGATCAATAAATCTCCTTAACGAGCAAACCGACTTAAGCTATTCGCTACTCTTTAATCTAATGTAATCGTCCCCAAATAAGTCGCAAATTACAGACACTAAGAATTTTTGTGGACAAGGGAGGTGTCTGCCACTTTCCCACAAAAATTCTTAGTATAAATTCTACTTGAAAATGACACTCGTAAGTTGAAACTCGAGTCGTGTTAAGGGT
Source organism: Phosphuga atrata (assembly GCA_944588485.1). NCBI lineage: Eukaryota > Metazoa > Arthropoda > Insecta > Coleoptera > Silphidae > Phosphuga > Phosphuga atrata. Next base: position 12,446,527 of record OX155902.1, read on the forward strand.
GTAGATTCTTATGACTAAGGCCGAGGCGGCACTACGGTTTTTTTTTCCAAGCGGTAACCGCTATAACCGCGAAACCGATCGAGAAACACACAGTACGCTATGGGAAAAATCAGTCGCGGGAAAAACCGTGAGGCCGCTTGTATTAGCTTAGTCACAAAATCACGCGATTAAAAACCGCGCCGGTTTAGCCGTAGTGCGGCCTAGGCCTTAGCAAGAATCTTAAGTTAACTTTTAAGTTATATGATATTTTCACAAAAAATAATAGTAAAAACATAGTAATTTTTCAGTTCAAAGTGGATATGTGTTACTACGTTGTAACTGTCGCGACCATCCTTTTCATTATATAATATTTACAAAAAATCGATTAAAATTTGCATTAAAACAAATTTGAATTAAAATAAATTTCCATTGTTAATGTTAAGTTGAAATATTTAAGTAAATCTGTTCCTTACTGATTTGTTGATAAAAAAGCAGTTTCAAATCCAAGGTTTTCTCACCCCTCTCGTTTTAATTCATCCCTTAAATAATAATAGAAATAATCCCTTTCGAGAAACGAGAAAATTTAGTAAGTGAAAGGGGGAAATGCTAGGAGGAATATTGGAAAGTGCAGATAAAGGACGAGCCGGCATTTAATGCTGACGATGAAAATTTTATCGGAATTAGACAAGCGATAAGTATTAAAGGGAGAGCACACGGGACCCGCCGGATCCAGAAAACGAGGACGAGTCGAAAAGCGAGTAGCAGAAAAAAAAGGACGAAACGACTTATCAAGGATTCACATCCCACGCATCAGCTGTAATCAATATTAAGCTTGAATACGAAATTTTAATGGAATAAAAAAATCTTTCTGATTTCACTTAGTTATTTCATAGAAATCAAGATTAGACATACGAGACAGAAAAGGATAGACAGACAGACAGCACTATACAGGCGAATAAAGTTAGGCAAGGAAAATTAGATATAGAAAATTGGACAGACAAATTACTAGATTGTACAGAATAGACTATAAAGGCTGTAGAGAAGAGACTATAACGACTGGGCCGAAGAAACTATACAGAATAGACAAACAACTAGATATATAAGACTAGGCAGACAAGACTAGACAGACATTACTAGACAAACACAACTTTGATTTTGATTTGATTTTTACAAAACAAGACAGACAAGACTAGACAGATAGTGTCTAGTCCTAGACAAGAATACCTTTGATTTGATTTGACTAGACGGACGAGAATAGACAAACATAACTAGACAGACAAGACAGTGAAGAGTTCCCACAGATTCTAAAGTTAACCAGTATCCTGCCCATATATAAGAAAGGGGCTAAGAACTCAACAACTACAGACCCATTGCGCTAGTTTGTGACCTTTCTACTAGAATATTGCTTCTTACGCTGATTATTGCCATTCATTGAGAAGCACAAAGTAATTCCAAACGAACAACATGGTTTTCAATATGGCAAATCAACCACCACAGCTATTCTTGGTCTGTGTAATAAAATTCTCGCAGAAGTTGACAAGGGAAAATTTCCTATTGGTATATTCTGCGATCTAAGCAAAGCTTTCGACTGTGTTGATCATACCCACCTAGTCGATAAACTTTACAGATTTGGAATAAGAGGAAAAGCGGGTGTGTGGCTACAATCCTACTTAAAAAGTCGAACACAATACGTGCAAATACGCTTAATTTCTGCTAATATCGAATCCAAAAAAGGCATCGCCTACGGGTGTCCCTCAAGGAAGCGTTCTGGGGCCGACTCTATTTTTTCTATATTTGGCTGAGAGAGAGAATATATTTATTGTACACTTTATATAAAGGGCTATCGACCAAGAGCTCCTTCTGCCTGATTTGGCTGATTTAGTATTGTACGCAAATGAAACCTACTGCACTTTATATGCTGATGATTCCAGTTTCCTAATATCTCAAAACACCGTAGAAGATTCGCAGTTAGAGGCAAATGGGCTTTTACAAGCTCTAAAAAACTGGTTTTCAGCAAACAAACTGTACCTTAATACAGAGAAAACTAAATTTTTGACTAATTTCAAACTAAGAGAAGTGAATATACTAAAAATATTTTTATTCAGACGGATAAATTTAATTTACAACGATCAACTTTCACCAAATTTCTAGGCATCTACATCGAACAACACTTATCGTGGCATATTACAATTGATAAAATATGTAGGTCGCTCACCAAGAAAGTCTATTGTATTAGACATTTAAAAAAAATCTTAACCATGCAAGAACTTTTAAGCATCTACTTCGCAGAAGTTCAGTCAGTTTTATTGCATGGAATCATTGCATGGGGCTCATCATAAAGACACAAAATACGATCATACGAGCCATGCTTGGTCTCCCGACATTTGCTTTGTGCAGACGGCACTTTATTGAACTTGATGTCCTTACAGTTCCCAGTCTGTATATATTAGAAACAATGAGCTATATTTAAAAAAACAAATTCCAAATAACCAAAAATAAGGATAAAAACGACCATTACACCGGAACTTGTCTAAAATTAGCAACACCTCAAACAAGGACGACTATATGCGGCAAAGCGCCGGATTTTTTTGGTATTTATCTATTGAATATGCTTCCACTAGAAATCACCCAGGAAACTTCAAACAAAATTTTCAGGAAAACCATAAGGTAATTTCTTATAATGAAATGTCCATCTAAATTGTACGAATTCTTTGATTCATGTAGATTGATGCAAACATTTTTGTAACACAATTTTTTCTCTTTTTCACTTGCCTATGTATTCTTTTATATACATCTAACTAGCCAATAAATGAATTGAATTGAATCGATTAAATGGACCAGGATGGATAGTAAAGACTCGAGGGACAAGACTAGGCAGACTGGGCTATACAGATACGACGGAGCAGACATGCCTAGACAAGTAAAAATAATCACACGAGGCTAGACAGACAAGATTATACTAGACAAGGCCATCGAGGAAGGTAGCCTGAAGATTGCCTGGCTATACTGTTAAGTTTGGGAGAGGATAGATTTGGAAAGGTGCTATAAATGCTGAGTAGGCACCTCTTCTGTCCGTCTGGTCCTTTACATGTGCTTGCAAAATGGCCGCTTCCATTTTGCAAGCACATGTAAAGGACCAAGAGGTGCCTACGTTGCGGCCAGGAGAGACACGAAGTGAAGGACTGGAATGAGGAAACGTACTGCCCAATTTGCAAGTTGACGGGGTATCAGGTGTACTTCGAGACATGCCCAGCATACAAAAAGCTCTGTCGGAGGAACTTAGATTGAGACGGCAAGGATACAGCAATAATGGTTAGCATCACCCAAGTCAATATAATGAAATATCGTGCAGCGCACGATCTGCTAACCGCAACAGCCGCATAGCTGATAGCGGACGTAATAATAGTGAGCTAACCTAACAAAAAAACTTGCAGGTAGGGCAAATTGGTTCATGGACGAAAAAAGGATGCAGCAATATGGATAAAGAGCCGAAAACTACCAGTTGTAAGAACAGTTCGCGGACCAGGATTCGTCTGGGCCGAGTTGCCTCAATGTATAATATACAGCTGCTACCTTTCCCCCATTGCAAAACCAGAACAGTTGCCAAAAATCCTTAGAATCTAGTCAGAACATTAGGGACCAAGGAAAAAGAGAACAAGTTATTGCGGGCGATTTAAATGCTAAGTCCTCCTATTGGGGTTCGTCAGCCATGGACAAAGAGGAAACTTGGTAAAGGATTGGGCTGCGGAACTAGATCTACTTGTACAAAACCAGGCAAATGACTACACGTTTGGGAGAAGAAACTCAATTAGAAGTATAATATAGATATCACGTTCTGCAATATCTTAATCGTAAGCAAGCTTCAGGGCTGGAGAGTGCTGAATAGGGAATCCTTGATTGACCACCGCTAAATCTACTTCATACTGAACAATCTACTTCATACTGAAAATAAAAGGCCAAAAGAAATCGAAGCCAGGTTTTTCGCGCCGACCGACGTGCAGTTTTGGAGGAGAAAGTGCTTGGCTGCGTTTGTTTCTAGTCCGAAACACTGTCGCCAGTAGCACCCCTATCAAGAACTAGGTGGGCAATAAAGCACCTGAATGAAGAAAAATAAAAAAAATTCCTAACTCAATACCTAAGTAATAGTGACACAAGAATTGCAGATATACTGGCCCAGGCGATGCACAAGGCATGTAAAAACTCCATAACTGGGGAAGGACGACCAAAAAATAAAAAAGACAACATACTGGTGGACTAATAAAATTTCGAGTATAAGACCTGCATGCACCGCTGCTAGGAGGAAGTATCAACGCATAAGGGCAAAACAATCTGATAGCTAAGTTACCAAAGAGGCAAGCCATATATATACGAGTCGGAGAAAGGAGCTGTCGCAATTAATAAACAATACTAATCAGGAGTACTTGAAAAAACTATGCTGTGAGCTAGATAATGACACATGGGGGGAAGCCTTCCAAATCATAAGAAGTAATATGAAAATTTGATCAGAAATTTCTCCATTAACAATATAAGCAGTACGTAGAGTAGCTGCTGTAATGTTTCCACACCACACTTCGATTGGCAACAGCCCGAAGTCACCGATATTCCTCTCTTTTCTGTCGAAGAATTAGCAGAGAGAACAACAGAGCACTGGGGCCCGATGAAATACTACCTGAAGTTGTGAAAATAGCTGTCCAGCACCAATCAATTTTCGTATTGGACACTATGAACATGCTGCTCACAGCGGGAAACTTTTTACGGCCAGAGTAAAGCCAGTTTACAGGAAAAGAGCAAAGCTCGTTCTCATCAGAAAAGGATATAAATAAATAGGGCGCCCCGCATCCTATATACCTATTTGCTTACTGGATGTGTCGAAAACTCTTAGAGCAAATTTTATTAAGCAGAGTAGGAGCTAGGAAGAAGAACTTGAGAGATTGGGCATGGTCAGTAAGAAAAACAATTTGGCTGCAGGCAAGAAAATCCACAATTGACGCGCTAAGATCTGTCATAGAGATTGCCGCAAAGGCGACAAAACGCAAAGAACAAGGAAACTGCGTGTGCTGCTAACCTTCGATGTTTAAAACGCATTTAACAGCGCTGGCTGGAAGCAAATTATAGAGTCCTAACATCAAGAGGTACATCACCATATCTACTACGCATGGTGAGGAGCTACCTTAGCGATATAAAGTTAATCCTAAAAGGGGCTCTGAAAGCGAAAGAGAGGCATCAGCAGCGGTGTTCCAGAAGGATCGACATTAGGTCCAACGTTGTGGAACGTCCTATATGACGATGTGCTGACATTAAGACTGCCATTGGGAGCGACAGTGATTGGCTTTGAATACGAATTGGCTCTAGTGGTAACAGCCAGAAAAGCAGAAGGATTGTTGCAGAGGGCAAACCATGCCATAGAGCAATTCATTAAATGGATGAAATTTAAAAGCCTCAATCTAGCGTCAGAAAAGAACTAAGGCGGTCTTTCTCATAGGACAAAAAAAGATCCAACCAATAAAATTTAAAATTGAAAAATTGACTGTAATCCCCAAACATCAAATAAAATACCTGGGCATAGTAATAGACAAGGCATTATCTTTCACACCGCACATAGCAGAAGCTGCAGCAAAGGGGGTTAGTACAATAGCAGCAAAAGAGCAACTATTGCCCATTGGAGATCCCAGGAGCAGTAAACGCCGACTGCTCAGCTACGCCGTACAGGCCACTGTGATGTATGGGTCAGTGCACTGGCAAAACAGAGCAACACTGAAAAACTCCCTGCAGTGCAAAGAAAAATGGCACTACGAATCTGTAGCGCTTGCCGCACCATACCATGTGAAGCAGTCTTGACGATCGCGGGTATCCCGCCAATTGACTTGCTGGTTGAAGAAAACTGCAAAACTGCAAACTTGCAAAACAAGTCGCAATAAACTTGAGAAGAGAACTTAAAACTGAAGAATGGCATCAAAGGTGGCAGCAAGGTATTAAAGGAGAGTGGACCGACCAGTCTTCCTATCTCTGAACTTGAACCCTAGATAAACAGAGAACATAAGGAAAATAGCTACTTTCTCATCAAAGTATTATCCGGCCGCTGCTGCTCCCAGGGCTACCTGCATCAAATTGGCAGAGCGGCAGACGACCAGTGCATATACTGCGAAAAACCCGGTACCGTAAGCCATTTAATCTTGATCTCTGATCTCGATGGGAAATGGAAAAGCATAAATTGCAAACAATTTAGAAGTACCTATAAACCCAAGGACGATATGGTTAAAGCAAAACATACATATGCTTAACATATGCTTAAAGCAAAATAAAACTGGATTACGACACAACAATATATTCATTATATTATTGAATCCAAAATAACCGATGAAGCGAAGGAACAAATGATAAGGAGAAATTAAATTTAAAAAAATCACTCCCAGGCCAGTCGCATGGCTCCCAGTAACTCCCAGGCCATGCGACTAGCAGAGTTCATGGTTGTATTTCCAGGGGGCTACTTGTTTGGTCAGGAAAAAGAAATGACTAGACAGACAAGACTACACAGAAGAATAAACGGACGAGACTAGACAGGCAAGAACAACTTAACAAAAATAACTTTTTAACCTTGCAGACTTACAGTATAAGAGAAGGCTATGTTGACAGACAGGACTAGATGACAGTATGCTGCTTTGTTTTTTAGTGAGTTATTATTTTTTGAAGAACGTGAAATTGACCTTTTGTAATCTTGTATGTGGAGCAATATTTTCAATTAAACTTATGAACGCCGGCAACAGATTAATATGAAACTTTGGAACAGGTTAAGTATTGGTTTCGGTTCCTTTGTGCGCGTCGTGTCGCCGAAAAATCGAAATAATATGACAGAGTTTAAGATATAACCAATGTAAAACGAATCGGTTTTATATGATTTAATATCAACGGAAGATGTAATCTTTGAATTCGTTTTGAATGCAATCTTTGAATTCGTTTTGAATCCTGAAGTTCTTGTTCTTGAAAATAAATCAGGACCGGAAAATCAGCTCTAAATGGTCAATGCACCAGCAATTTGAGAAGTACTAATAAATATATTTCTGGTCTGATAATTAACTAGAATATTAACATATAATTTCAGCTGAAATATCAAAGGTTTGTTTATCAAAGGTTTATCTAGACCAGTGATGCGCAAACTATTTTCATTTGCCACCCAATATTTTCTGTAAAATTTTATCGCGACCCCTGAATTCTATAATTCTTCCTTTATCTATCGCTTCGCGGTATGCAATCCAATCTACCCTAGGTTAAACCAACACTCCTTGCCACTCTTATCTAATTTTGGATCGAGGGTCGCCTGTATGTGGTCTTAATTTATCTGGCGCGTGGTCTGGATTTCAAAAAGGTTGGCGAAAAATAGAAAGAAGTTTCAGATTTGAACGTGAATTGGTATGTGTAGTTTTCCAAGCCGCTGATTACGAATTTCATAGTATAATTTTAAAATTCAATATGGCAGATCCAATATGGCCACTTCATTAAAATTTTATCGAAATTTCATATAAATTGGTTTGTAAGGGTTTTCGAGTTCACTGAATACGAATTTCATTATATTATATTAAAATTCAAAATGGCGGATCCAATATGGCCAACCACTTCAGTAAAATATGATTGGAATTTCAAATATATTGGTATATGAGGGTTTTCGAGGTCATTGATAGCGAAATTCATGTTATAATTTTAAGTACTTTTTAAGAATTGTTTGAAATAATATTGCTTGAAATATCATAAAATATGTATATATGAAATACGTATATAAGGGTATTTTAATTTAGTTTGATTTGATTTGATTTGTATATATATATATATATATATATATATATATATATATATATATATATATGTATATATATATATATATATATATATTATATATATATATATATATAATAAACAAAGATATTTCTGACCTGCTACTTAACTTTGGGTAACTTTGAACTCGCGTAGTGTCAACCATAAAAGATATTCCTCTTTTATTTTAGAATAACATACACTGAAGCATCTTCTACATGATTCTTTTGAAATAAACTCATTATATATATATATATATATATATATATATAAATTATAATAATTAATATATATGAAAATTATCAAAACAAAGCAGGTAGTCCCGCACCCCAACAGTGTATACATAGATCCTAATGCATAATGGTCGGCGCTTCGTATTACTAATCTCACAAGTACAAGAGCAGACATAGGCAAGATTTTCATCTAGAGTCTATTACAAAACATCGTAATCTATATGTTCCATATCTCAACTTCTTATGCCCAACTGCAGTGATAACTTTTTTGCTAATTTACGGAAAATAAAAAAAAACCTTTTAAATGAATAAAAACCTTATATATGTAAAAATTCTACATACCTTCCTTAACACCCTCCATCAAACAAAAACAAAAAGGACACTTCAGTAAAAAGTTGCACGCACTTAAATAAACAAAGATATTTCTGACCTGCTACTTAACTTTGGGTAACTTTGAACTGGCGTAGTGTCTCAACCATAAAAGATATCCCTCTTTTATTTTAGAATAACATACATTGAAGCATCTTCTACAAGATTCTTTTGAAATAAACTTATTCGGTGACTATCATTTTTTCGATGTTTGGCCAACTTTTTTCAGATTCAGACCACCGTGCGTCGCTGTAGACAAACAAATCTAATCTAGGTTTAAAGAACAGACCATGGCATTGGGGTTTTTCGGAGCAAGTACCCGAACTCCAAGGGTAAATACCCGGTACACATAACCCGATCTAATACTCGACGAGTCTCTGGTTTTGAATGTTCGGCATTGTCTAGTACGCCGCGCCGCGCTGTATTCCTTCCCTGTCTAGAACAACATGTATAACCTGTCTTTAGTGAGAATTTTGAACTTGTGTACTGCTATACAATTATTCGAAAATGTAGAACATAATTATGTCCTGCGGTACGTATGTGGTCTTGATTTATCTGGCGCGTCTCACAGTGGTCTGGATTTCAAAAAAGTTGGCCAAAAATTGAAAGATAATATAATAACACCCACTGAAATCAAAATTAAAATATTTGGATAATTTTCTAAAAATTCCGGAACAGTTCTACCAACATCTCCATAAACTTTGAATTAGTTTTTGAGAAAATTAAATTTGAAAATTTCAATGTTTACAAATTTTATTTTCATGGTGGAATTTACAAAAAACTGCAATATTTGCTGAAATAAATATTAATATATCGGCAAAATTTGTTAAACATTCCGGAAAAGTTCTATTAATATCTGAACAAAATTTGAAACAAATCCCCAAATTGGTTTTTGAGAAAATTATGTTGGAAAATATTAATGTTTTTTAAATTCGTTTGTATTGAGATTTCACAATTTACTGCTACCCAATACTTACACACGAAATGCCTTATTTTTTATGAATTCAACGACCCATAAAGATACTCTATCGACCCCTCTGGGGGGGTCGCGACCCCTGGTTTGCGCACCACTGATCTAGACTATCCATTTTAAGTTCTAAAGTTAGCTAGAATTGCACTGTTTTACCTATCACTTTTAAATAATTTAAGTTTTAAATATCAATCTAGTACTGGTAGTCCTACCTAGATTATCGGTGTCTAGTTTTATATGTTGATATTTATGTTTTGTGTTAGCTATAATATGCATGCATATCTACCATTATTTTAAAAGTCTGGTTTTATCAAGAGCCATATTTTGCAGATTTTTAATGTTTCCACCATCCATCAACGTTAAAATATTTTTGCTGAAAACGTCGATTTAGATTGTTGAATATGTTGCTGGTCGAAGTGAATTTATATTTAAACACATTCACATAAAACAATATTTTTTTTTGCCTCCCAGTACATTCGCCATCGTCGACAAATTGATATATAAAATACGCATTTACATTTTATCAATTATTCACGTATGCATTAACGAATTCACATTTCGACCAACCGAAAAATGTAATTTCACCTTATGTGTTAATGTTTTTGGAAATTTTACGATTGAAGTAAACACTCACATGTTCTTCAGCTAATGATAAAAATGTTCTAGAAACCATTTAATCGTAAATAATCCATTCGAGATGTAACGGAAGAAGTCATTGTTGATTAATTCAACAGCTGTTCTAAATTTGAGAACAATTTAAAAAAACAAACGATAAAGCAGGATGAACGCAAATTCGATTCTTTCGCTTAACAAATATTGAAAAAAGAATTTTTTAAACAATCGATCCATTATACTAGATATGTAAAATACCGCAATTGTTTCCACAACGATATTACACAAATTCAAGAAAATGATAAATAAAGAAAGCAATGTAATAATAATGAAACCAAAATTTCTGAATGTTTTAACCTTTCGATGTTAATACGGAAATGTCAGAGAGGTCGCAGCGTATGTTCCATCCCCGATTCGTTTAACTTTTGGCCTTCTTTCGTCACACACACACACACAGAAGAAAATGAACGGAAGCAAAAAGTCTGCTGGTAACGAAAAAGCAAAAAAAAAACGGTGACATACAGACGAGCGCATAAGCAACGGCTCAACTCGACATAAATACATTTTGCTCTTTCCATCGGCTGACACTTTTTGCATTGTCGCATTATCCAACGTGCAAAGCGAACGCATAGAGACGCCAGGAACGCGCCGCCGCCGGCATTCTGTAACCGTAAATATCAACAATTTCAACTCTCCCTGCCGAAATCAAAACAGTATTCAAAATCTTAACGGAGATATGAATTAACAACAATTACTGGAAAACCAGACTGGCAAAGCGGGATGAAAATTCAATGATTCATATTCAAGATTACACAATAATAATTTAAAACCTTCAGTGAAAAAAGTGCCGACGATTTTTTTCAAGAATGATATTCAGAGTCATAACCCAGACAGACAAATCTTTCAGTGGAAAGTTCAGAAACACTTGTAGAAAAAGTTCGCTGCTAGTAGAACAATCTTAGTTTCTCAAGTCTTACCAAATCTGAGTTGATCCCATTTTCCACCAAAGTCTTCTGTAGTTTCAATAAATGAAGACTAGTTTAGTTAACACTAGTTGAAGACCACGTTGACAGTTTAAGACGGACTAGAAATTTATTTTCAACATATAAAACAAGTCATAGGGGGTAAACAGTACTGTGATCGGAACTTTTAGAAATTGAACAGAAAAAATGAGCCGTTTATTTTGTGACCTAACTCCATTTTTGCTCGAATCGAGATATTAAAGGGTTTGCGTTGGGTAAAATTTAAAAATATGGGTATCAAATAACATAGTAGAATAATGTTTTGGTGTTTCTAAGGGTGTCAAATTTATCAGCCCAATTAGCATATTTAACGTTATTTAAGATATAATATGTTTTTCATGGCTGTAAATTTACTTGGGCCACTTTTAAAATCAATGAAATTGCGTTTCAGATTTTTAAGAAAAGACAAGCCCATCCATACATAAAATAAATTTTCCTTGAAATAAAGATAAATGTATTAGTATATTACGTAACGAGAGTTCTAAGAAGGATATTACGTACGAGCGAAACAGCTACCCGCGTATGACTACGACCCTTGTAGTTACCCTACGACCCGCGTATCGGGGAGTGCGTAATTCCAGGAGTACGTAATTGCCTTACAACTCGAGTTATGTACTATACTTTATCTACGACCACACTAATTTGTTTCTGTTTAATAAGAAAAATATGTTCGGTGTAATATATTTATTTCTTATTAGGTTATGATTATTTTATTATCATTCTTTAACATTATAATAAACAAACAGATGTATTTTCATATATAACTGTTAATCGACGATATTTAACTTGAAAGAAATGAAAAGAAATACATTCTTAATGGTTACATACCTTATTATTTAGTACTGATTTGGGTTAAACTTTAATTTGAACTGGGTTCATAGATATAGGCAACCCAATGTACGCAATGTCTATTTTCGTTAGTATGAATTATGGCACGCGGGGCGCTGAACGTATAGGCACCTAGTAGCAGCTCTCAGCCAATCAACGAATCGTAAACCAAACGCACGTGTGTGTTATCAATCATAACATACGTGTGTGTTATGATGTATTTACATAGTCCACGAACTGTACAATAATTGGCATTTATAATAGTGGTCGTAGATAAACACTCATCTTATAAAATCAAGAAGGATAAATAACAATTGTTAAATAATTTTTACATTAATATTAATATTGCTTAATTAATTTATTAATTATTATTCAGTCTTCTCCAGTTTGTGTATGCGAGAGGGATATAAAATAATTATTGTGGGCAGGTGGTATACAATGTGGTATACAAAGATGGTATACCAAAATTCTTTGTATTTGAGGTTTGTGAGTGCTTTTTTGCAGATTTCTTGCAATTTAATTTGTTATAAACAAATTATTAACGAATTACTGAAAATTCCAATGGTATATCAAGAGGCTCATATGAATCCATTAGAAAATCGAAACTGAAATTTGAAATTAAATTGTTTATAATAAATTCATTGCATATTGATAATTCAACTGTTACTTTAATAATTAATCATAAAGCTTACGAGATCACTTAAACTTTAATTGCATATTTTCCATATCGGTTTGAAACTCTCTCATTAGGACTTACGCCACTTTCAAAATAAACTTTTCCATCACTTCTTTAACACAACAAATTTTGGTGTTATAAAATATTTATGATTTTAAATATATTACTAGAGGAAAGTAACCAAATATAGAATACCGTTTTGTATTTTATGCATAAAAAACAAATTTAAAAATTCAAAAACTTTTAAATCGCAATTATCAACAGACATACATTTGCGCATTAGATAGTAGCAGTCTTGTATTATATTTATTATAAGTACTATAATTAAGTATAAGTACTATAATTTCTCGAAAACAAAATCAACAAAAAGCTATCTAATTATGGAATAGGTACCCCAAATATGGTACACTAGAAAAACTATCCAAAATCAACATTAATTTCTATGAAATACTTTAGGAACTTTGGTCAAATACAAAATATAACTTAAACAACTTGCAATTATGGCAAATCCAGGTGTCTAATTCTGCACCAGCGCAATCATTATTTGTCCAGAGTTCGCACATGACGCATTTGATCCAGGTTTCTCCTCGTGTATCTTCAGAAAGCATCATATGACAGAACATACATTCTGCATCTACCGAGGCAGCAGCTTCATTTCGTATCAATGCATCCGGCTCACTGTCTGTGTCAAACAATAATATCTCATCTTCATCTGAATCCGCTGAATTATTCTTAGGCTTTGTTTTTGTTATTTGCCTTTCGTTTTCTTTTCGTTCTGATTTTTATTCTTAGCCTTACTCAATCTGATTTCTTTTTCTTTTTTCTCTTGTCAATGAGGTTATTTTTGTAAGGTGAAGACTTAATGATTGCTGCAACAGATGCGAAGAAAAAAAATCGAACAGAGGAAGAAAACCCTGTTCGATTTTCTGTTTTTCTTTTTTTATCTGGAACCGGGCTGATATCATAGAGAGACACTATATTTAGACTGCTGCGAGGGATCCCAGAAAATTTCGTTGGAGCAACATTGACTATGCAGTAGACCCCGCGAAATATGTTTTTATTCAGTGGCAATAGTGACACGAAACCCATTCGCTGTAATTTCACCTGTTTGCACTTTTAGGTAAACCTTGTCAAATATTTCTCTACTGTAGTAAGACTTCGCTCGTCCCATAAAAGTGTTGTCCAATAAAAGTGGCTGGAGCGAGCATGTTGGTTGTGTGCCGAGGTATAGACACAATTTCTACATTGTTTTCTTCCGCAAGTTCTATCACATCGATGTTACGAGTATGAGTAAAGTGACCATCTAGATCAACAAGACTTTCGATTCTGCGTTGGGGTTTGTGTGTTTGATGAAATGTTTGTACCAATCAGTAAATATATTCAGTTGTATCCACCCTGATGGATGTGCAACGACAACAGTACCTGGAGACTGCCAGCTGTTCACTTCATTTTTTCCATTAGCTGTTTACTCATTTTTTCCTAGGGAAAATAATCAAGGGAGGCACAAAATGATCAGTGGCGTTCATTGCAACAACGATTATCACTAATGAGCTTCTTTCAGTTGAGGTAAGTGAAACTGTTTGCCGTTTCCCTTTGCACCCGACGACTTGGGGTATCTTGCTAAATAAATTTAAATAGTTATCCAGTCAACTGATATTTTGGGATCCAAATATGGAATGGTCTATGTTTGGATACCGCGAACTGTCCATATTTGGCATTTCTAACGAATTTATATTTATATTCATATTTTTCAACTTAACAAAACAATACAATAAAAACCTCTAATACTTTCAAACAAACATTTAGACAATGCATAAATGCAATAAATATAATACTAATTCCAATTAAATTACAAAAAATACTTAATTTTTACGAACCATGTAAAGTTTTCTGACAGCAGCAAAACAAAACAGTCTCACCGCGGCTAAAGCATTCGCTCGGCTGACGAGTGTTAGAAAGAAATGAATGACCACTCTTTTTGCGTCTAGAGGTATTTATTTCCCAGAAATGCTGGTATTCCACATTAGGGATACTATTCCATATTTAGCTACTTTCCTCTAACAAGTTACTTCAGTATAAAAATATCAAGTAGAAATCTAACTATTAAGGTAGCTAACACAATATTTTTGAAAAATGTACTTAGGCTTTCAAGTAGAAATATCTATCAAGTAGAAATCTAACTATTAAGGTAGCTAACTCAATATTTTTGAAAAATGTACTTAGGCCACTTTCAAAATTATAAATTGCATGCTTGAACAAAATGAATTTAAGTATTATTATATTGCTCTCTCTATCTCAATCCGAAGATTGGTTGGCAGCAATTCTTCTCCTCCATTCCTCTCTGTTCTCTGATGTCTTTTCATTTTTTCATATGATATCTCCTTGAATCTCTTTCATGTATTGTAATCTGGGTCTCCCTCTGCCTCTTTTGCCTTGTACCATTCCTTCCATAACGTTGATTATAAATCATTGTGCTTATACAGATATCCTATTAACTGGCCTCTTCTCCTCATTATTGTTTTCAAAAGGGCTCTTTTTTCACCAACTCTTCTAAGAACTTCTTCATTTGTCAGTCTTGCCGTCCACAAGATTTTCTGCACTCTCCTCCAAAACCACATTTCAAATGCTTTAGTCTTCTCTTATCGCATGTACCAAGTGTCCAAGTTTCTGAGCCGTAATGCCACACTCCAGACATAGCATTTTATATATGCTTTTTTAGTCTCTGCATTTAGGTTCTTTGATGTAAGAAGCATCCGTTTGTTGTTGAAAGCTATTTTTATGTCTGCTGAACTTTTGACATCTGATGTGATTTTGCTTCCTAGGTAAGTGAACTATTAACTTGTTTTAGTTGTACATCGTTAAAGTTGTAAATCGTTAAAGTTGTAAATAGTTGTAATCGTTACATGTTTAGTTGTACATCGTACTGTAATTTACTGGAGGTTGCACACCATGATCTCTGTCTTCTGTGTGTTGATTTTCATGTTGTACTTTTCTCGCAGGATATTATTCATTCCTGTTAACGCTTTTTTCAGATTTTCTTCAACCTTTTTAATGATAGCTATGGGGTCAGCAAACCTTGTCATTTTAATTTCTACTCCATTGATCTTAATTCCTTCCAGAGCCTGTTTACATTCCTTAATTGCCTCCTCAATATACAAGTTGAATAGTACTGGTGATAAATTGCATCTTCGGCGTACTGCTTTTTGTATGTATGCCTCTTGTAGTTCAACCTTTATTTTTGTAATGCCTCTTTGATTTTTGTGCAGTTCATGTACTATTCGTATTTCTCTGAAATCTAGAGCAGCATTAGTCATCATTTTATAAGCACATGCCAATTCACATTATCGAAAGCTTTCTCCAAGTCCACAAATGCAACAAACAGCATTATTTTTAGCTCCAGCATTTTATCTACAATCTGTCTTAACATTATAATAGCCTCCCTTGTTCCTCTGTTCCGTCGAAATCCAAACTGCTCTTCATCTAAATTCTGATCAATTTTGTTGTTTATTTTGGTGTATACTATTCTTGTTAATATTTTAGACATGTGCGATAATAGACTCAAGGTAAGGTGTTCTTTACATTTTAGAGTACCTGGTTTCTTTGGTATTGGGATTATGATGCACTTTTGAAAGTCTTCTGGTATTTTTCCAGTTTCATATATTTCTTTGATTAGTTTAGATATATAAGTATGTGTTTCATCATCTCATCCTTTTATCACTTCTCCAATTATTTCAACACATCCTGGTGCTTTATTGTTCTTCATTTCTTTCACAACCTTTGAATATTCCTCTTTTGTTAGTGAGGGTCCTAACTGATCATTTGTTACATTTTCTTCGTTTTCGTGAGATTAACTCAGCTCACTTGGATCTTCATATAATTTTTCCATGTAACGTTTCCATCTCTCTCCCACTTCCTTGTTCTCAGTTAACAGTTTTCCATTTTCATCTAATATGTTATTACTTCGGCCATTGACTTTCTTGAACTGCTTCCTAATCAGTTCATAGGCTGTTTCCCTACTCTAGCTTTTCTTCTATTTCCTTGCATTGTCTCATTATATATTCTTCTTTAGCCTTCTTTGCTTCTCTGTTGACTATGTTTCGGAGTCTTTTATAGTTTTTAGTTCCTTCTTTACTTTTTGAATTTTTAAATTTTTTCCTTTCTTCCATAAGTTCTAACATATATAATCAGTAATCCATGGTTGTTTTACTTGTTTCTTTGTCTTTCGTCTTTCTTCGTAAGCTGCTTCTAGGACTGAGTGTTTCAGACCAATCCATTTATCATTTACTACCATTGGGTATTTCTCTAACTTTCAGCTGTGCCAGTTCTTGATATCTTTCCTTAACACTGTCTTGTCTTAACTTTTTGACATCGTATTTGCGGTATTTTATAGCACATTTTTCTTTCTTCTTAATATTAGGTCTGATTTTAGCAGAACTAGATTGTGGTCATTGGCTACATCAGCCTCTGGATAACGTTTACATTGTTTAACTTGGTTGCGGTTTCTTTCTTTTACTATTACGTAATCTATTTGGTATCATGCTCTGTCTCCGGGTGCAGTACACGTATATCTTCTTCTCTTAGGCTGCTGGAACAATGTATTTCCATTTATTAGTCTTTTCTCTTTACAAAAGTCAACTAGTTGTTGCCCTCTGTCATTTCTCCCACCAAGGCCGTATTTACCCACAGTATTTCCATCTTCCTCTTCACCTACGGAAGCATTCCAGTCTCCTAGTATGGTGAGGTTGTCTTTATCTTTAACCGTTTTCATTACTTCCTCTAGTTGTTCATTTACTTGATCCAATTCTTCATCAGCATGACTGGCTGTTGGCATACCTGTAATATTACTGTGTAAATTGGTTCCTTTTCTATTCTTACCATTACTATTCTATCATTGTATTGTACATAGCTCTTAACTCGTGTGCCTAAGTTTTTCCTTAGTGTAACGCCTGCATAAATTCCTTCCTCTCCGGAGTATATAATTCTAAAATTACCACTTGAAAAATCTCTTTTCTCAGGCCATCTTATTTCACTTATTCTTAGTATGTCTATATCATGTTTTTCCATCTCCTTTTTTACATCCTAGAGTTTCCCAAACTTTAAGGGATCTTATGTTACATGTTCCTATTTTGACATGTCTTGTCTTGTCTTTTACTACACTCTTTGAAACGCTCCCCAAACGAAGATCCGATTTGGGGACTATTTATCCTCCGGATTGTTCAGTAACAAAGCGCACCATCATTGCTGTTAGACATTATATTGCTAGTAATTGTACAAAACGATTATTTTCTATTTAAATAATAATTTGAATCAGAAATTAAAATGTTTTATGGCAAATAAGAAGATAAATGTTTGATTCGTCCAAAAATATAGTAATCGGTAACATAAATATAGTGGTTGTCCAGTGAATTTGATGTAATTGGCCAGCACTTTATAATAAATAAAGATAATTAAAAAAATATGAGTCAATAACTGTCTTTTATAAAGTCCTACGATACGTCTGTCCAGTCTTGTCTGTGTAGTCATGTCTGCCTAGTATTGTATGGATAGTCTTGTGTGTCAAGTATTGCCTGCCTAGCCTTGTCCGTCCAATCTTTTCTGTCTAGTATTGTCTGTCTAGTTTTGTACGTCTAATCTTTTCTGTCTAGTCTTGTCTGTCTAGTCTTCTCTGTCTAGTCTTCTCTGTCCAATCTTGTCTGTCTAGTCTCGTCTGTCTAGTCTTCTCTGTCTAATCTTGTCTATCTAGTCTTGTACGTCTAGTCATGTCTTTCTAGTCTTGCATGTCTAGTCTTGCCTGTGTAGTCTTGCCTGTCTAGTCTTGCCTGTCTAGTCTTGTCTGTCTAGACTTCTCTGCCTAGTCTGTCTGTCTAATCTTCTCTGTCTAGTCGTGTCTGTCTAGTCTTGTCTGTTTAGTCTTGTCTACCTAGTCCTATCTCTCTAGTATTGTCTCGTCGTCTATTTAGTTCTGTCTGTTATATCTTTCCTATCTAGTCTTGTCTGTCTACTTTCGTCTGTCTAGTCTTGTCTATCTATTCTGGTCTCTCTAGTCTTATCTGTCCTGTCTTGTCTTTTATAAACTCTTAGGCTATAAATATAAATCCTCATTTAATCAAAATTATAATGCTTAGCTTCTTATGCTCTTATTTATAAGTTAAAACTTACTGCCACAAACTGTCACATAGTTGTTCTAACCTCAGAATAGAAATTGGCCAATCACTATTTTTACCGTTTATTGTGTGATTTTTATTGACCTGTCAAACGTTTAACAATCAGTACTTTTATTTGCGTATAGGCCATCTAAGGACCACGTTCCAATTTCAAATCCTAATTCTTTGTCTTTTCTTTTCTTCCAATATTCTTTCATCGGTTCATTATGTTTTTTCTTTCTGTCGTCAGACCATTTTGAAACAGTCTTCTTAGCAGCCCTGCCTTGGAATCTTCCCATTTTCAATATTTTTTCTCGAAAGGCTTCTCTGTTGTATATAGCTTCTGTTTGTATATTCTTTCTTTCTAAATCCTTTTTTACTTCGTTGACCCAGTTTGTTGTAGACTTTTTAGTCTATAGATATTTAAAAATCTTACTGGTTAATCTGCTGTCTTGCATTAGAAATAAATGTCCGAAAACATGAGTCTTCTTTTTATCATTACGTTTGATATATATATATTATATATATATATATATATATATATATATATATATATATACATATATATATATATATATATATATATATACATATATATATATATATATATATATATATATATATATATATTTGATTTGAATATTTTCTATATTTTGGTTTTCTTCAGCATTGCTTCGAAATTTCCAACCTTCTGCTGTGTTTTGTGGTCCTAATATTTTCCTTATAATTCGCCTTTCTAGTACTGCTAACTTATCCAAATTGTAGTTTAGTGCAAGACATTCACTTGCATATAGACATTCTAGCTTCACTACTGTAATATAATGCTTGATTTTAGCATTTTTGGATAGGCATTTCTTATTGTAGGGGTCTTTGGTGATACCATATGCTCTACTCATTTTATATAAACTTTCTTCAATTGCAGATTTTTCCAAGGCCTTTTCTTGGATTAGCTCGCCTAGATATTTGAATTTTTTAATCTTCTCTATTTGGCCAATATCTGTTTACAGGAATTTTATAATCAGTACTTTATTTTTATTAACTTTTTTTTCCTAATTTAAACCTGTATTGATTTACAAATGTCTCAAATCCTCACAAATATCATGTTTTAATCACGACAATATCAAGATATAGTATGGTCACTTTGTAGATTTCTGTCTAAAACGCCGTATATTTCAGTCATTTTATTAATTAAATAAAACAAGAAACTTTGAATTATAAAAGAGTTATGGGTTGTATCCAGTACAGAAATGAATGTAGAATTTTCTTCTGTTAAGAAACAATTATGTCACCAATAGATTGTTTTATAGTTATATAGTTTTCAAAAAAGGCCAATGATTCTCGACCCCTATTACAAGTATTTACCCCTATTACAAGTAAAACCAGATTGACACTTTTTAGTTTGTACTAGATTTTACTAGTATATGAATACTAGTAAACCTGGTTCAACCAGGCTCTTTGAGAGGAACTCACTAACTACAAAATTAAATGTATGAAAAGACTTTTAGAAACCACATTTCTATGAAAATAAATAAAAAATGAGAAAATAATTTTATTCATGTTTATTTTGGATAAAAGCGTTTAGCATCCAGCTTTATAGTTTAGCACTCCACACTCTTATTTATCATCATCATCATCAATCAGACATTTGTGTCCACTGCTGGATATAGGCCTCCTTTAGATTTCACCATTTCTCCCTATCCTGTGCCTCCCGCATCCAGTTTCCAGTGATGCGTTTAATTCCAGTGATCGTCGTACCATCGCGGCGGGGGCCGTTCTCTGCTTCTTTGTCTGGGACGCCATTCGAGTATCCGTTTCGACCACCTATCATCCGCTATCCTGGAAATGTGGCCGGCCCAGTTCCATTTCAGTGTTGTAATCCTTTGCACTGCATCTATGACGCCTGTTCTTTGTCGTATTGTTAGGTTTGGGACTTGATCTCTTAGTGATATTCCTAACATCGACCTCTCCATAGCTATTTGGAAGACTTGTATTTTTCTGATTGACTTTCGCGTTAGTGACTACGCGCTTCTGCCCCATACGTCATTACGGACACATTGATTGTATATCTTGCGTTTAGGGCATATCGGAAAGTCGTATTTAAAGATATATTTCAGTTTGCCAAACCCTGCCCAGGATAAACTAATTCTTCTGGTGGTTTCGGTCGTTTGATTATCGCGGCTTATTCGAGTTTCGTGGTCAAGGTATTTGTAGGAGGGCACCTGTTTAATATCTATGTCGTTTACGGAGATATTACCGCTTGCGACGACGTTGGTCATGAATAGAGTTTTCTTGGTATTTCTCTTGAGTCCAACCTTGCGGGAGGAAGCATATAGAATCTCCAGCATCCGTGTAGCCTCGCCTATATATCGCCTATATATATATATATATATATATATATGGGTTCTGGACTCCTAGGTGGAGCATAGAGCCTCCATAAGCACCCTCCAGCGGACCCTATTCTGGGCCATTGCTTTGGCTTCACTCCAAGAGGTTTTCTGGGCTTTTAGTTCATCTAACACTGTTCTCCTCCATGTTTGAGCCGGTCTTCCTCGTCGTCTCGTTCCTTGGGGATTCCAGTCTAGTGCTGCCCTTGCAATGTCGTCTGGTTTTCTTCTTAGAATGTGGCCGATCCATCCCCATTTTCTTTTCTTAATGTCGTGCTCTATTGTTTCTTCTCCGCATCGTTTAAGAAGTTGCTCATTAGTAATTTTCTGTGGCCAGAAGATTCTGAGGATGATTCGTAGACATTTGTTGGCGAAAACCTGAAGTTTATGTTTTGTGGCATTAGTGTTTTTCCAGGTCTCACATCCATATAAGAGGATTGCTTTGACGTTTGTTCTATATAAACCCAGCTTGCTCTTTGTTTTTATGATGTTGGACCTCCATATTGTGTTTAGTTGCCTGAATGCCATCTGTGCTTTTTGAATTCTGTTTAGAATGTCTAGGTCTGTTCCGCCCGTCTCGTTGAGAATGCTTCCTAGATACTGAAACTTTTCTACATTCTCAATTGGTTGGTCGTTTATTTGAAACGGTGCGTCGTTATTTGTGTGCATTCGCATCGCTTTTGTTTTTGAGACATTTATTTTCAACCCTATCTTCTGTGCCATGTCTGATAGTAGGGTGAGTTGCCTTTGCATACTTTCATAGGTATGCGAAAAAAGGCAAATGTCGTCTGCGTATTCGAGATCTTTGAGATTAGAATAAAGAGACCATCGAATACCATCGTTTGGTCTGCAAGACTTTTCCAGGATATAGTCAAGAGCAATGTTAAAAAGCAAGGGAGAGAGCACACATCCTTGCTTCACTCCTGATCTCACCGGAAAAAGGTTGCTATGTGCTCCGCTATGCAGGATACTACATGATACGTCATGGTACAGTTCTCTAATCGTGTCGATGATTTTTGTTGGCACGCCTCTTGTCCGTAGTATCTTCCATATAGCAGAGTGGGATAGGCTGTCAAAAGCACGTTCAAAGTCGATGAAAACAAGATATAGTGGCGATCGCCATTCAACGGATTGTTCTATAATTATTCTTGTTGAATTTATGTGGTCTATGCATGAGCGGTTTGGGCGGAAGCCTGCTTGGTTTGGACGCAGTATGGGTTCGAATGCTTCTGCCAGCCTATGTTGGATTACACTTGCAATAATTTTGTTTATGGTGTTTAACAGCGTTATTCCTCTCCAATTTTTGCATTGCGTTAGGTCTCCTTTCTTTGGCAGTTTGATAATGAGACCATGTTTCATTTCTGCTGGAATTTCTTGATTTGTCCAGATCCCTTTTATTATTTTTGCAAGTAGAGGTGCAATCCATTTAGGGTCTACCTAGGTCCTCCGCCTAGGTCCTTCGCTATTATGACGATGTCGCCTGCAAATTTTAGTTCTTTGCCGTTTATATTGATGCCTTTTGTTTCCCAGTTCAATTCCTTACTCATGCACTCTAATAACGCCATGAATAGTTTTTGGGAGATTGTATCTCCTTGGCGTACTCCGCGTTTTACTCTGAACTTGTTGCTATTCTCGTGTAGTTTTACGCTGGCAGTTGCCTTTTCATTAGTTCCTTAAATTAGTGAGGAGTAACGGTTACCTATTCTATATTCCGCGAGTGCTTCAAAGACTTTATGTTGGTCTATTTGGTCGAATGCTTTTTCGTAATGTATGAAAACTAGTACTAGTGGCTTGTTGTACTCTATACACCTCTCGATAAGCGTTTTAATCACTTGCAGATGGTCTTTTGTCCCGAAACCAAATCTGAAACCCGCTTGCCACCACGCGGTTGATAGAATTTCAATTTAGGTGTTAGGCGCTTCGTTATTATTTTGCTGAAGAGTTTATATATGTGTGGTAGGAGACTGATAGGACGGTAATTTGCTAGTTCCTTGGTGTTTCCTTTTCTATGCATAATTATGATTACCGCATTGTTCCAGTTTGATTTTGGTTTTGATCCAGGTTTCTACTTTCGCTAAACATGCGTGGAATAGTTTTTTGATTGCTTTTATGACTCATAACCATAACCATAACTCCATACCATAACTCAAAATCATAAACATTTCTCCGCCTGCTTTTATTGCTTCTATTACAAGCCCATCTTCACCTGGTGCTTTGTTGTTTTTCATTTCATGAAGAGAGTTCTTTATTTGTTCTACCGTTATTTTAGGTATATCCTCAGAACCTTGATTGAAATTTTTTGGTATGGTAGGGGCATGTGTGTTTTTCTCGTTTATACTGTATAGTTCGGCGTGGAAGTTCTCCACTGCCTGGAGGATTTACTCTTTTGTTGTGACAATCGCTCCCTGATTATTTAAGCTTGTTGATATTATTTTACTGCAAAGCTAGTTTTTGTCTCATAATTTTGCTCTATAACTTCAGAGATAATGTTAGTGTTGTACTTTCGGTTATCGTTTCTGGCTGATCTTAAGATTTTCTTATTTAGTTTTCTTAACTCGTCGATTTTGTTACTGTATTTGTTCCTTGGTTCACTTCTTTTTTTTTTTATTTATAGCCAACACGAAAAAAATACTGTTTCTATTTTAGTGCATTTTAACGAAAAACGAGATTTTTAGGATGTTTTTTTCATATATTTAATTTTTTTATTTTTATTGCTGTATGTGCAAAATTTTGCAACACATTTTAACCAGTCTTTGATCCGCTGGCTTCGACTGTAATTACTACGCATTCTACGTTTATAAATGATATTTATAACAATACACCCACATATACCGTTCCGACATACATAGTTACATTTGATGTGGACTACATGTGACATGAAATACTAATTAAACCAAAAGTGTGTATTGAGCCAATCAAATATTGCATTTCTAAGCTATATCATCCTGTTCTCAACTATGTTTAAATTTCAAGTCTCAAACTCATCGGGAAATTAGATTAGATTATTAATTAGATAATGTAAGATTAAGAGAAGGTATTTAAGAAGAGACAGACAAGAAATCGAGCTAATAGAATCTGGCAAAAACGATAATTGGATTCAAATATTTTTTTCTCTATTCTTAAATAAATAAAACGTTGAGAATATATTCAGTAGTATGTATGTGCATACTTATAACTTTTGTTAAAAGTAACTTAACAAAAATTGAATAAGAACTAAACCGGAGGTTTATAAATAATTCATTTTAGATTCTAATATTTTTATTTAAAATGTATTTCTTATAATTCTTTTTTTTTTTCGTTTCGGCCTTTTTGGGGTACGTTGAATCAATCATTTCTTTGTCTGTTGTTCTATTCTGTGCCTAGTATTTCTTCATTCTTTTTTTTCTACATTCCGGGTTTTTATGTAGATTGGTTTTGGAACCTTATGTTTTCATTTTCAGTGAGTAATTTAGCTGTTCGATCGATTAGTGAATTTTCTGAAATATTTAATTCTACAAGATCTTTCTCAATTTATTTAAACCGATTAGGTTTCGCCCGATGAAATTCCAGTGGAGGCTTGGAAATGTCTGGGTGAAGAGGGTATAGATATGTTGTGGAATCTATTCCAACAGGTACTTCAAGAGAAAGGAATGCCCAAGGAATGCCGGGAGAGTGCATTAATTCCCATTTATAAGGAGAAAGATGACATTCAGGATTGTGCAAATTACAGAGGAATAAAACTTATTTCGCTTACAATGAAGATCTGGGAGAAAGTTATTGAAAGTAGGCTTCTCGTGGAGACGACAATAGGAGATGAACCGTTTGGATTTATGCCGGGAAAGGGAACAACAGATGCTATTTATGCAATTAGGCAGGTCATGGAAAGGCACAGGGAGAAGAGAAAAGAACTACATATGCTGTTCATAGACCTAGAAAAAGTATATGATCGGATGCCCCGTTTGGAGGTATTGGAGAGGAGATGCATGAGATGCAAGGGAGTACCAGAGAAGTATGTGCGCATTGTTCAGGATATGTACCGTGGAGCAAGGACACTAATTAGAAACAGTGTAGGATTGTCAGATACTATACCGGTTCCAGTAGGTATTAACCAATGATTTGCACTAAGCCCATATATTTTTCATCTTATAATGGATGTCTTCTCTGAAAGCTTAAGAGAATCAGCTCCTTGGTGTATGCTATTTGCAGATGATATTGTTTTAAGCAAAACAAAATAGCGAAGAGCCTGAATATAAACTGGAATGCTGGAGAAGAGCCATAGAGGACAGAGGCCTTAAATGAGCAGAAATAAGAACGAATACATGTGCCTTGGAGGAAATGGAAATGAAACTATTGAGATGGATGGTAGCCAGCTACAGGCAAGGGACAGTTTCAAGTATTTGGGATCCACTGTATCTTACGATGGCAATCTACATCTGGAAATTACCCCCGAATTCAGCCTGCCTGGTTAAACTGGAAAAGGTTATCTGGTATTCTCTGTGACAGGAGACTGAATTTCCAAGTAAATAAATGTGCAGTGAGACCTGCAATGCTATACGGAGCAGAAACTTGGCCAACAGTGCAGTCACAGTGCAAGCCACTGTAAGTAGCTGAAATGAAGATGATAAGATGGATGTGAGGTGTAACAAGAAACGATTACATCAAATACACCTTCATACGAGGCAGCGTAAAAGTGACTGAAATATCAAAAAAGGTGCAAGAAAGATTGCTCTGGTATGGTCACATTAAGCGCAGTCGTGAGAGTTACGTAGGAAGTAGAGTGCTTGATCTGGAGGTGGAAGGCAAAAGGGAATGAGGCAGGCCTAGAAGAAGATGGATGGACTGTGTGCAGGATGATCTCCGGGAGAAGCAGTTAACTGAATACACCATTTGGGACCGAGAAAAATTGAAACGACTTGTCAGAAACGTCAACCGCGCATGAACGGGAAAAGGGAGAAGGCGAAGAAGTTGCGTTTCGTTTTTTGGTTCCGGAAAAATTCAGAGATTTGTTTGGTTAATCTGTTCTCCTTTTTCGCATAGTATTTGAAAGTTCTTCAATTTTCTTGTACAAAGTTTCATCCTTGATGTATACTATCTTATTATCTCCAACTTTTGTGTCTATGATTTTTTCCTTTAACTCAAGTTTCTCTCTTTGGCCTTTGAAGTTCATGTCTAGTGTTTTTGAGGTTTAGAATTTGTTCCGAGCATGACCTATCATTTCTAAAACCACCCTGGTATTCCCCGATTTGTGGGTCCAATTGTGGTTCTGTCCTGTTCAAACGGACTTTAGAAAGGCTCTTGTATGTTTTATGCAACAGGGATATTCCTCTATAATTGTTGGGTTCTGTCTTCAAGCCTTTCTTGTGGATAGTGTGGATAAGAGCTGTTCTCCATTTTGTGGGGATTTCTTCTTCTTTTCGGATTTTATTGAAAACACATTGAAGGGATATAATTCTATTTTTGTCAGCTTTCTTCCATAGTTTGGCCACTATTTGGTTTTCTCCAGATGCATTCTTGTTTTTTAGTTCTGAAATAAGCTTTAGTAGTTCTTCAGTTTTTGTAGTTCAGAATCCGGCTTCTCAAACTTATTTGGGATAGATTTAAATTTCAAATTTTTCAAATCAAGCATGAGTTCATAGCTCAAGAGCTTCTCAAAGTAGCCTGCTAGTATCTTGCAATTTTCCTTGTTATTGTGGGCGATGGTCCCATTTATATCTCGAAATTGGAGAGTTGGTTATGTTTGTTGGAGTTTGTATTTTGATAACCTTTGTTTGAAAGTTCTATAAAAGTTTCTTGTGTTGTTATTAGTAAATTCATCATCATAATTCATTTTGTTTGGTCAAAACATTGCAATATGGAGCGTTTTTGGTTGTTTCCCCTTGTACATTTTTTTTTTGTAGCAATGAGTTGCGTTTTTGTCACTTCGGCAAATTCAAGGACTGGGATTTTTGTACTACGTAAAACTTAGATATTTGGATCAACTTCCATAATGTCATTTTCAATCTTTTTCAACAATTCCAATAATATCTGAAAGTTGTTCAGCCGTTAAATCTTATAGAGGACTTTCAACACAGTCATCGTTGCCTGGCCGTATTCTTGCCGTTCTCCATAAACTAGTTTCACGTCCAAATTAATGAGTATTTCATTATCGAGTCTGAACGCATTTAATTACTGAAGAGGATGGTTGCGACCGTTTTGTATGTGATCCATACTTCTGAATTGAAAAATTCGTTACGTTTTTATCACGTCATTTGTAAAAATTGTAAAAATATAATAAAATAATAAATGTTTTGTTAAATATATTTGTTAGGTAAATCTAAACACTTAAGACGACCCTAGTTTCCACCTATTTTTGATGGTAACTTTTAAGTTGAAAGATCATTTTCTAGTCGAAAATGAACTTCAATAGCCGAAATTCGAGTCGCGTTAAGTGTTTAGATTTATAGAAGTTCACACCTTGTACAGTGCGTTTACAAAAGAACTCCCTTGTTTTATAGTGTCATAGAATCAATTCAAAGTGATACACACTATTCTAGTTTGTCGTGTTTGATTCATCAACTGTCCTTGTTTTGCTCTTCTGCAGCTGGCATGCCTGCTTGACCTTGAGACGGCGCCAGGATTCATTTCGTTTAGTTCAGATCAGACATGCAGTCTAACGCAGGCTGCTCTGCAACAAAAAGCGCATTGTCTTATTTGGCTATTGAAAACTGAATCTGTTATAACAGTGCAACGTAATTTTAGATGTCAGTATGCTGTTGAACCTCCTACAGCAAACCTATCCGACTTTGGCTACATTCTTTCAAGGAAACCGGTAGTGTTTTAAAAGGGAAATCGTCAGGTAGACCGAGAGCTTCTGATGATGTCATTAAACACATCCGCATTTCGTGTGTTCGGAGCCCAAAGAAGTCATTAGCCAGACGTAGTCTCCAATCAGAAGGTACCGTGTATGATGTTAAACCTAATAATGTCTTGATCACACGTAACGAGTAGAGTGGCGAGACAGTAAACTCGGCCGAGTACTCGGTACGTGTAAACATGTCACCGAGTACACGGCCGATTGCTCGGCGCAGTAAAATGGCGAGACAGTTACTCGGACCACTTTCTAGTTACTAGGCCGAGTGCAGGCCTAGTGGCTACTCCCACTCCTACCGCTACTGACTCGCTGTCCCACTCGGCATGTCTGAAAAAGTACTCTCCTCGTTTTGTCAGTACGGTGACGGTAGCTAGTTTGTTTGTTTTAATTTTAAATACTACAATTGAAACTTTTGATGAAGTATTGCTTTATTTAATTATTAATTGATTTTGGTTTTACGTTTTTTAAAAAGAAAAGAAAATGTCGTTAAAATGGGACAATGAAAAAACAATTATATTTATTCAAATATATAAAGTGAATCCATGTCTGTGGGACTTTAGTTCACAGGACTACAAAAGTAGCGCTTTAAATTCCCCTGGGTCTTTTAATTCCAATTTCCGAAGTAGATTGTTACTTGCTCCAAGTTCGGGTCTCCTCATCATCCAAGGCCTTGTCCAAACGCGCTTCTTATCGTTTCGCAAGAATTCAAACTCCTCAATTAAATGAGGTATAAGTATCTTATTGCATTTTTTAATCAACCTTTGACTATCCATCATGATCACTGACTGACTCACCCGACAAAAAAATTAAAGCGTGTGAACACCTACTCGCCCACTCTACTCTCTCGGCCGAATGACATTTTACTAGTCTCTCCACTGTACTCGTTACGTGTGATCAAGTCATGAAGCCTACTGATAAAATCGAAAGGTTAGAGTTTGACTTTCTAAACAGAATGATTCAATTATGATTCAATACAATTTGTTGAAAAATGTTTTTTATTCTGATGAGGCTGCATTGCATGTTAGTGGAACAATAAATCGTCACAACTGCAAAATTTGGGGCTCGTAGCATCCACATGAATTTATTCAGCATCTACGTGACTTTTTACGTAATTGTTAATTTTTGGTGCTGATACATGGAAGATCTTGTGATTAGTCCTTTAATTTTTGTAGAACTAACATTAAATGGGGACAATTACTACGACATGTTAACAGAGTATGTCTTTCCCTAAATGATGATATTGAGGCGGAAAAAGGGCTTGTGTTTTTCCAACAAGATGGCGCCAGTAACTACGTGCGCTCTAGACACTCGCTTTCCGGGAAGGTGGATAGGCAGAACTGGCCCAATCTCTTGACCACCACGAAGTCCAGACTTAACCCTATTGGACTTTTTCTTTTGGAGCCACATAAAAAATGTTGCGTATAGTGAAAAGATCCGAGACATTAATCATTTACGCGAAAGAATCATCTCGGCGTTTGGGACAGTTACACCTGATATGTTGGTGGAAGCGTATCGAGAAGTGGAATATCATGTCAATTTGTGCAGGGTAACAAATGGCTCTATCTTTGAAGTCCATTAATGTTAAAACAAAACTTGAAAGTACTCTCTTTTATTGTATGTGCTCGTTGTTGTAGTTTTTTATTAATTTCAACATTAAATTTAAACCTAAAACTAGGGAGTTCTTTTTCAAACACATTATATAATATTTTTACAAAGTTAGTGATAGAAATATAGTTAATTTTTCAATTGAAAGTATTTAATTTACTTTGTCAGAACCATATCTTCAAAACCAAATTTATATCCAAGCTCCACTATGTTATTGGTGAGGTCAGCTAAATTCAAACAAGTTAAAAAGAAAATTAGCATAATGTGGTATAATTAGCAGATTTCCAGGTGGGTCTGATATTTGATACTTCATACCCTGCTTCGCCTGTATTTTCGATAACATTTCTATCGCAGCTTACCCAAAATGCTGATAAAGCAAACACATTTTTACAGTTGATTTAAAGCTTTGGAAAAATACGGCACTAATGATATTTCTTCAATATTAGGTAAGGTCATACCCTGTCCTTAATAGATTCTTCCAAAGCTGTGACGTGTTTTGACTTAGTTACACAAAATAATGAAGATTAGCATATTCTTCTCTGGATTCATTTACAAAATTATAATCTAGTAATCGTCTCGCCGGGCTGCGCAGAGTCGGGAAACTAATTTACACGCCTGTATATGTGACAAAAAATAACAATTAACTTTTAGTTGTTACTATTTATAATTGTTGCAAATAACGAAAAATAATAACTTTATTATACTTTATCAATTTTATAGTATTCCTTAATAGTATATTTTGCAACTGGGGCGGTAAGTTGTCAACTGGTTACGAGAGCGAAATTGGGTGCACAAACGAAGTGAGTGCGCACATTCGCTCAAGAGGGCAATTTACAATACCGCCAGTATTGTAATATTTTTTATTACTCTTGTGATGGGACGTATCTTACAAGTTTGGGATCCAGGTGTCATAGAAAAAATAGAATCAAAAATGTAGAATTTGCTTTTTCAATTATTTCCGGTGATGTGGATTCGTCATAAGAACTCTCCTCAGTCTCCTGTATCACCATATAATTTACACTCATTTTAAACGTTTTCTTTAATTTTGATTTTGCAATGAAAAAAAATTTCACGTTTCTGTCACTTTTTTAATATCGAGGTCTTGATTGTTTTAATGTAACTAGCGACATTGAATATTTGCATGCGTTACCCAAGCTATGTGGCAATACAGACAAAAATGGTATTTTTCGCAAAAAAAACGTGCGCCAAGATAATATTTTTAACGCATGAGTAATAAAAGATACATTCTATATTTTTAATATCCATCATCTCTTGTAAAAGACAACAAATTTACATTTCAAAAACTGCTTTCATAACACTGATTTACGATTTTACTGCGCATACGAATATTTACTTTCTGAAACTATGGATATTCATTCATAAGTGATCTTTGCCAATGAAAAGAATAGCTTGTGCTCTTAATGTTTTGATCGATATCATAAGGATGTTTGTGCTCCATCCTGTCACAGAGGACGAGAGCTGGGTTTCTCACATAGCCCCCGAGTCCCAAAGTTCAAGTCAAGGAATGGCTTCACACGACATTCCCAGTCAGAGTCTAGGCCAATCGGACAATCTCAACCCGCAAGGTTATGATAACCGTGTTTTGGGATGGAGTCTTGTTATTAAAGTTGATGCAGGAAAGGACAATGATAAAGGCAGACTAACTTACTGTGGTACCCTGACTAAATGCGAAATACAAAAGAAGCAACGTGGCCTTTGAGGTCCGGAGTTTTGTTGCTGCATAACAATACCAGTACTCATTCTGCATCCAAAATCTAATCAGATCTTTTGGAAAGGAATAGATTGACCACCAACCGTACAATGCAGAATTGACGCCGAAGAATTTTCACTAGTTCAGCTACCTATAGGCGTTTCTCAGCGATCGCAGCTTCAAAGAAACGGTTAAAGATTGGTTATCCGTACATGCAGCAGAGGTATGACTAAGGCATACAAAACAACGTTATGACAAATGTTTAAACAAATCTTGTAGAAAGTTATGACAAATGTTTAAACAAATCTGGAAACCATGTAGAAAATATAAAAACATGTAGGGAATTAAATAAATAAAGTTAAACAAATAGTTTATATTTTCTAAGAAATCGGACTTTGCTTTCTGAATAATCCTCGTATATTTAAAAAGCAAATGTTTCAAGGTGTTTGGCCTTTTTTTAAGCAACCTTTATTAAATTCAAAATTTTAAGGATTCTACTCTGTAAAAACCCTGATAAAATTCAGTTTCGGGTTAAAAATTTCACTTTCGGAAAGGGGGCTAAATGTTGAGCTAATTGTTGAGCTAAATGCTAAATGTTTTGAGGATGAGACCCTGATTTTAAGGTATAAACCGAAATTGTTATTAAAAAAAATCATTTTCGTCAATGTTATTATACGAAATATAATATATCTATTTCTTCAATTCGATTTTGAAATGAGTCTGAATGTGTGAACCCCGGTTATTAAACTAATCTAACATTATAACATTAATTGCAATAATCTGTAAACCTCGTAGAGTAAACCAACATTTCCATTGATTAATAATCGATTTATTTATATTTTTCTTTGTTCCAGGTGAGTTCCAATCCCAATGCAAATCCCGCAAAATTTGACAGGAAAATAATTCACATTGTTTTGTGAAAAGGTTCGTAAATTTTTTGAAATTCTGTTCGAAAATGTTAATTAAGACTTCAAATAAATATTATTAAATCAACTTACAACAGCCAAATTTATATTAATTTGTGAAGAAAAAATATTATGCGTTGTGGTTAATTTGAGTTTAAAAAAAGATTAATTTGAAATTAGAAAAAAATTAAAATTCAAATTCGCGTAATACGATCAACAAAAACTAAATCAAATTCTTCTTCAAAGTCAACTTTTCGATTTATTAATTAAATCTTTTTCAAGACAAAATTGTTACAAAAGTTACAAAAAACGAAGTAAAAGATTTTTTTATTACTTATAGAGAAGGTAATGAACAAATTATAAGGACGTATAACATCATATAACGTTGACGAAAAAGCTGCAGATTACATTACAACTTATGTAAAGAGAGCCATGGTATATAAATTGTTCATGAGACTACCATGGCTCTCTTTACATAAGTTGTAATGTAATCTGCAACTATTTTGTATAAGTCAATTTAGAATCTATAGTTACACCTAGATGCTTGATTTCCTAGTTATTGACATTAAAAATTTATACAAAAGCACACATTTTCATAACAACATTAGGTGCATCGCGCCGTATAAAAACGAATTGGGAGGCGGCGCGTTGAATGTTATCATTGAGAAGTGATGGCAGCAGAAGACGGAACGTACCTCCGCTATGCATCGCCGTGATTTAGTTTTAATTTACATTTTGAAAAAGTACGCTCTACATAAAAATTTCTTGAAATTTCTATTGTCCCCCTGCAACATCGTAATGTACCACCAGGCGTACGTGTACATGTAGGGGTTCCCAGGTTGGGAACCTATGATCTAGACTAACACAATCTATAGCAACAAAACAAAACTTCGAATCTATAACCCAATCGTCATGTTGCTATAAATCTTATATTACTGCTATCTTAGTACTTATTTATAAATCAAGCGAAAGGTGAACGTGAACGCAACAAGATCCAAGTCTTCTTTACCAATTATTATGTACAAATCGTACAACTGAACAGGATAGGGCATATCCCGAGTAGTTTAGAATAAGCAGCTCAGGAAGCATCCACATGGAGAAAGAACAAAAGGGAAGCTCAAATCCACATGAAAGAGAGCGACCATCAATGGGCCCGATGGAAAATACATGTTGCGGCCCCATGTTAATAATTAGAATCAAAAGACAAACACACTCACAGACTTCTACACACTCATCCTAGTTTATCAAGAGTCTAGTCTAGACGAAATCTTGAATATTATGTCTACTCAACACTACAAACTAAAGACTAAATTATAAAAAGTCAAGTCTAGATGAAACTAGACCAAGCCTAGATGAAACCTTGAGAACGAAGTCTAGTTTACATAATCAGTCTAAATTATTAAAAGTCTAGTCTAGTTGAAACCTTGAAGAACAAGCCTAGTCCATACACTCATACTAGAATACGAAAAATTTACAGTCTAGGTTCAACCTTGAGGACGATTCTATTCTATAGAATCCGACTAAATTATTAAACTTCTGGTCTAGATTTAACCTTAAGGACCAAGACTACACCATACAATCAGATACAATCAGATTACATTATTAAATGTCTAGTGTAAATGAAACTGCGAAGACCAAGTCTAGCCTACACAATCGGACTTGATTATTAACAGTCTAGCCTATATGAAACCCTGAAGACCAACTCTAGGCTACATACTAAGATTAGATTACTACAAGTCTACTCTAAATGAAACAAGACCCTCTAGTCTACACAGTCATATTAGATTATGAAAATCTTGAAGTTATAGCCAAGTTTATATAATTAGTCTAAACCAGTGGCTCCCAAACTTATGAAAAATTGTACCTTCTAAAATAAACTGCTAAAAATTCTGTACTGTGAGGTAATGTAAAACAATGTCTGTGAGGTAAGGGAAAATAAGTTTTAATATGTTTAGGCTAAAGAAAACACAAAATAAAATAATTTTTTGATAAAACTTAGTTTTATTAAAATATATAATACATATAAATATAATTATAAAATAAAACTATAAATCCCTCAGAAGGCAACGGGAAACCACTGAAGCAATATCCCACGAAAACTCTCGTGAAAGTTACAACTAACATACGGCCCTCAGTCTCCGACTCATCGAGGGTGCTAAGAATCCTCGGACGTAAAACAAAAAACACATTCAAATTGGGACATGGAATCTCCGCAGCCTTTATGAAGCAGGTAAATTCGCAAACACTATCAGAGAAATGAAAAATTGAACATTGACATTCTTCGAGTAAGCGAAACATTCTGGCCAGGTTCAGGTAAATTTCAATCAGGAAACAAAACTATATATTACTCAGGAAATGATACTCATAGACATAGAAGAGGTATTGGTATAATTGAATCCAACTACATAGGTGATTCTATAACTGCTTTTATACCAAACACAGATAGAGCAATGCTCTTAAAAATAAAGGCAAAAAACCCTTCTCTATGAACATCATATAGATGTATGCTCAAATCTCCGAAATATTTTAACCCACAAAATCGCACGAACTGACCATGATTATAGGGGATTTTAACGCAAAAGTTGGATCTGATAAAATAGATGGAAAATAGTTGGTGCGTTTGGACTAGGAGATAGAAACGAAAGAGGAGACAAATCAATACTTTTACAAATAAGCAATACTTGGTTCCGGCTCCCGCCCTGAAGACTATACACCTGGAAATCTCCACAAGACAACAAACAACATATCATGCGTAACCAAATCGATTACATATTAATAAATAAAAGATTTGCTTCAGCAATAACCTAATCATGCACATATCCAGGAGCTGACGTGCCTTCAGATCACACCCCACTGAAAGCGAAACTCAGAACTAAGATTACATCAGAAGGCGAAACACAACCAAACAAAAAAAAAACAGGCCAAGTGAGAGTTGTGACTCGCGCACCGAGGGTTCCGTACAAACTTGTAAGTAAGCTATTTTTTGCGGAGGACGTAGCAAGCACATTCAGTTAACTTGACAAGTGGCCCTCCTGAAATCACGACCATCTTAGTACCGCTGCAAGCATAACCTCAAGATGTCGCTGTCGTACGATGGAATTCTACCCTATATTTTATTAACATACATCCCCCATTCACTATAAGTGTTTAGGGGTTCTGGAACTTCACTATTTGTTTTTACTGTTTAATTTTGTCTGTATACCTATATACCCTGTATAAAGGTATACAGGGTATTTTTTTTTAAATAACGCGAATATTTTTAAACTTATAAAAAGAAAACTTTATTTTAGTAATACACTTATTCACTAACTTATATTAAGATCTAACTATTTCTAGATCTAATTTAAACTAATATATTAACTATTTCTAGATCTATTTCGATACTCTTAACATTCAGTTGTTCAATTGACTGTTTCTGGGCAATTGACTACCAAAAAATATTGGGCGTACGTGATTTAAGTATATGTAGATTAAAAAGAAAAAATAGACGAAATATAATATATACAGGATGTTACGGGACTTGAGTGTGTCGCATGTCGGTTATAAACAAGCAAAATTTAAACATAATATATACCCTGTATATATTATGTATATAGAGTGTACGTGATGAAATGCATAACGAATATAAATAAAGAAAATTCAGAATAATCAGCTTGGTGCCGACACATACTTTTTAACTTTCGCACCTAACCGAAAAGGACCTAACTGTATGCAACCCATATGCTTCTGCTGCCTGGCAATACCACGCAACACATTAGTGTATTTTCATAAGTTTCTAAATAGTAAATTCGCATTTTCCTTGTAATTAAACTACATATTTACGGTTATCAGATTTTTCCCTTTACATGTGCTGTAAGACACCGCTTCTTGCCAAATTTCATGATTCTAGGTCAACGGGAAGTACCCTATAGGTTTTGATTCCCTTGTGAAATCGCAAAATATGCGACATAAATGGTCATATCTTTTGATCGCGTTGACTTACAAGTTTGATTTTAAGTTTTGATACAAATTTCAACTTTTGTTACCTCTACGCGTTCCTGAGAAAAATGGTCTTGACAGACAGACAGACGGACGGACAGACAGACGGACAACAAAGTGATCCTATAAGGGTTCCGTTTTCGGTACGGAACCCTAAAAATGAACTTGAAATCTTAAACAACTGAAAAATCCAAATATTCAACAAAATATTTTAATGAAACAACAAGTTGAACGAGCTTGATTGTTAGAACATAACCCATCTGGAATTGTCGAGTCAAACGGTCGAAATTTTAAAAAGCGCATTAAAGAACTTCCTACAAGAAGATATCAGCCTAAAACTAAACGGATAACTGACGAAATCCTTGAATTAATGTATGAAAGACGAGTCTACAAGAACAAAGATGGTGCAAAGTACAACAGTTGGCAAAGAATCATAAGATCCAAGATTCGACAAGCAAAAAACACCTGGCTTGGACAAGAATGCTCGGAGTTCGAAAGACACCAAAACTTGCACGATGATTTTAACTTATATAAAAAGATAAAAGAGGAATCAGGCATATATAAGAAAAAAACGCGAATATGCTATTTCATAACTACAACATCTCCAACAGGGGAAGAGCAAAGGGAGGGATAATTACCGGTATAAAGCTTGTAGCGGAGAAAGAATACAATATGGATATGGAGAACATCGAAGGGGTACAAGAGAGAGCAGTACGAGTAGGCGAAGATAAGTGGAGAGTAATTACTGTCTATAACAACAACAATCTAGAGAGCATTATGAAATACATTGAGAAAAGCCTGGCAAGGGATTCAGGAGAGAAAGTACTGATCATCGGAGACTGGAATGTGAGGATCGGTGAACTCCAAGCTGGAAGTCTCGATGCAGAAGGGGTGGAAAAAGCTAGACTTTCGAAAGACAAAACAGTTAACAAGGAGGGAAAAAAATGGTTAGACTGGGTTGAGAACCATAACTGGTATGTGCTAAATGGGTGCACAAATGGCGATTGGAAAGGGGAGTTAACGTATATTGGTGGAGGCGGTACCTCGGTCATTGACTTCGGGATCGCCAACGAAGACGCCATAAGATGTATCGATGTTTTCAAAATAGGAGAAAGGCTGGAATCGGACCATCTACCACTAGAAATTACCCTGTATGGTGAGATAGACAGCTGGGGGGAAAGCAAGGGTGTGGTTAAACAAACGGTGATGTGGAATGAGTCGGCTATTGCGCGATACCAGGAAAACTTAGACAGAATGGATGTAGTGGAATATGCGGAACTACCGAAACTCACTGCTATGGTAAAGAAAGCACTAATTGTTAAAATATCACACTCAAAGAAAAATTGCGGAAATGCTTGGATAGACGAGAATAAAGAGAAAGAGAAAGGATAGGGGGGGGGGGGGGATAAAGGACGAGGATAGGTATAAAGAAAAGAACTAGAGCCGAATTTAGAGCCTGGAGAAAAGGAAGAACAACACTCGAAAAGCTCAAAAGACAGAATAAAGAAATGAAAGAAGCAGAGACGAGAAAGAAACGAGAGTGGGAGGAATGCCAAATAAAGAAAATCAGCCAGCTGAGCAGTGAGTCGGACATTTGGAAACTGATTGCTGCAAGGAAACCAAAAAGAGAGATCTCATCAGTAATTAGCACAGAAAGGTGGAAAAATCACTTCTGTGAGTTGCTGGCCGGAGAGACAGAAATTAGGGAGCAAATATGGAGAGATTTTAGACCAGTGGAATCGCAATCACAAGAGATTACAGAGGAAGAGGTTGAAACGGTTATGTCAGCACTCAAAAGAAAGAAACTCCAGGCCCAGACTCGGTGCCAAGTGAGGCGTGGTGTCTAGCCACACCAATTGTGAAGAAGAGACTTCGTGGTGAACTTAACAGCTTTTTCAAAGGTAGCAAACAAATTACGGACAGTTGGAGGGAAGGAATTATTGTACCAGTTTTTAAGCAAGGTAACAAGGAGGAACTAGGAAGCTATAGGGGGATAACTCTAATGGACACGTCATATAAGATCTATGCAAAGATACTGGAAAAAAAGTTACAAGAAGAAGCAGAGAAAAGGAATCTAATCCCAGAGGTACAAGCTGGCTTCAGAAAAGGACGAGGAACAACTGAACAGATATACATATTGAATTACATCATACAAAGAGAAATAGCTAAACCTAAGGGGAAATTGTACGCGGTATTTGTTGACCTCAAAGCTGCATATGACTCAGTAGTGAGAGAGAAAATGTGGGAATATATGAGGGAGAAAGGTATATCGCAACAGATCAGGGAGAGCATTGAGCATCTATATGAGAGAACATGGTGTAGAGTGAAGATAAGTGAAAGGCTATCTGAAAAATTTGAGGTTAGGAAAGGGTTAAAACAAGGGTGCCCGTTAAGTCCACTACTATTTAATCTATATACTGCGGACCTCGAGAGAACGCTAAGCTTGGGTCAAGCGGGAGGGGTAGTAATAGGGACGAAAAAGATTTGGAGTCTAGCTTATGCGGACGACGTCGTTGTCTTAGCAAGTTCGAAAGTGGAAATGAAAGAGGTGTTGGTACGAATGGAAAAGTTTTTTAAAAAACGAATGTTAAAGGTAAATGTGCTGAAAACAAAGTGGATGCGTTTCGGAAGAGAAAGGGATCAAGGAAAGAGAGTTTTGAATGGGAAGCGAGTGAGATAGAACAAGTTAGCAGTTTTAAATACCTAGGCTTTATGTTCCAACAAAATGGGTCGTGCGCTGCACATATCAAGTATATAGTAAAAAAAGCGTGGGTGGCTGCTAACAGGCTCTGGGATACATGGAGAGTATACTTGAGGGAAAATTTTAGGGCGAAAATGATTGTATGGAAGGCGTGCGTACGTAGTATTATGATGTATGGGGCAGAAATTTGGGGTGTGAAAGAGGAAAACGACATAGAGAGAGTGCAGTTACAGTTCATAAAGAGGGCTCTGCAGCTAGAAAAGTCCACCCCTGGTACATCGTTCAACAAGAAGTAAATTCTAACAAGGTGGCAAACACCGCGGTTATGAGAGTGGCTAAATTTGAAAGGAAAGTGAATAGTGCGGGAGAAGAAAGAATAGTGAAAGACGTTTTGAAAGCGGTAAGAAAGGAGGGTAAAGGGAGTAATAAGGAAACAAAATGGGGATGTCTGCGCAAGCGTATGTATGAAAGAGGGGGATGGAACCAAGAAGAGGTCGAGAGAATGATGAATGAGGGAATGTTAGTGGAAAGGATTCTGGCAGATAGACTACTGGAGATAGAGCTGCAAGAGAGACACACATAGGTGAGAGTATCTATAATAGAGACTACAGCAAAATCCAAGTTTTTGGCAGATGTCCAGAGTATCTAGTTAATCCTAAAGCCCCACAGGTAGCGATTGCCCGGTTTAGGTGCGGTAGTGAGGAAAGGGGTAGAAGATATTGGATGGCTGCAACAGATAGGATTGTCGAGTATGTGGAGAAGGGGAGGAGCTCTGGGAACATTGGGTGTTAAGCTGTAAGAAATGTGAATGGAGCGAAGAGGAAAAGTCAGTGGCGAAAAACTGGAAGAAGGTTATGGATGAGAGTGGCTCCGGTTTTGTGTACATGAAAAAAATATTGAAGTGCAAAGGACAGGGTTAAAGGCTTCCTTTTTTTTTGTTTTTTTTTGATCTAAGAACTTTTGAACTGTTTATTTTTTGCTGTATTAATTTAGATATTTTTATTTTCCGTTTCATTCTGGTGTGTTTTTTTTTTTTTTTTTTGTTTTCTTTGTTTTTATTTTTTGTTCTATACTTGTCACAACACTAATGTACGAACGGTCGTGTATTTACATTTATGCAAATAAAGGATTATTATATTAACTACAACAAATTGATAACTAGTGCTGA
This sequence comes from Phosphuga atrata, assembly GCA_944588485.1. Taxonomy (NCBI): domain Eukaryota; kingdom Metazoa; phylum Arthropoda; class Insecta; order Coleoptera; family Silphidae; genus Phosphuga; species Phosphuga atrata. Next base: position 12,486,446 of record OX155902.1, read on the forward strand.
ACAGAAGTCTGATGTTTGGGTGCACTACATTAACAAGCTATTTGAATTTACGCACAAAAATACGCTCTTCATAAGAAGTTTCTTGAAATTTCTATTCTACCCTTTGCAACAACGCAATGTACCACCAGGGGTACATGTACCCCAGGTTGTGAACTTATGGTCTAACCTATTTAAAATGTATTCTTGATGAAATGTTGCAGACTAAGTCAGATAAGTCCTTAGAATCAGACTAAATTATTAAAAGTCTGATGTATATGAAACGTTGAAGGACAATCCTTCTCTATGTAATCAGGTTAGATTATTAAAATTCTACTTTAGTTGATATTTTGAAAATCTTGTCTAGTCTACTCACTCAGACTAGATTGTCGAGTCTACTCTAGATTAGAAGCAACTTTAGTCAAGATAATCAAACTAGATTATTAATTCTTTATCCTATATACGATAATCATCTTTATAATAGATGAAACCGTAATGACCAAGTCAAATTGTAGGCACTCAGATTATAAGTCTAGTCTAGATGATACCTTGAATACCAAATCTAGTCTATACGTTGAGACTAGATTATGAAAAATGATTTTAAAATTATGAAAATTGATTATGAAAATTATGATTAGTTTAAATGAAACATTGAGAACGAAGTATGGTCTACATCAGTCTAGATGAATAAAGTCTACACTAATTGTAAGTGTTCCCACTAGATTATATGTATATTTATTATTAGTGAAAGATATAACATAATATTCAATGAAAAATATAATAACGCTTTAAGTTTATGGGACCAGGTTTATTAAGGTTTTAAAATGACGAGTGCTTGATTGATCACTTGCGCTGGCACGATTTTCAGAGACGCGTGTGCCAGAACGGTCCAGTGTAACTCGCCAGAAGGCGTCACGCCGTGTTCGATGCGTTAGAGAAATTGGAAAATGATTTGTATCTTATGAACGAATTTATTTTCGACCTAGGACTTCTAATAGTTTTTAGAAGGGAATATAACGCATCGATTGAATAAATTATTAAATATTGACAACTGTACACTATGCAGTGCGATGATAATCTGTGCTCTGGAAAAGAATACGTGTATACAAAATACAGAATCTGAAAAGAATCAGTTATCATCCTTGCCAAAGAAGAAGAGGTGGAATCTGGCGCTTGGAACTTGCACGTGTGCAAATTACTCCTTTCAAAATAAGATGGTTAAACTATTAGAGCAGATAAATCCAAACCACTTATCGCACGGCAGCGCGACCTCTCGTTCCAATATAAGAAAAAATACTACACTTTGTAGTTATAAGAAAGAGAAGAAGATTCCTCCTCTTCGTCTTTTGCACTGCTGACAACTAAATGTTTTGTCTCTGTAAAACAATCTCAATCGACGTGCTACGCACGTCGTCGGCGATTTCGCGACAAAACCATTACAACGTGCCTGACACGTCTTTCCAACGCAAGTGGTTAAAATACGTTGCATTTGTCTGCTCTAAATTATTCTAAATATTATTTGTCTTGGATTATGTTATTGGTTATACTAGATATGAATTGTCCATGGTTATACAAGATATTAATATCGCAATACCAGCATGGATTTCTATGAAACAAATCGGTAGAACTTCGCCCCCTACTTCGTTAAACTTTCCAAAGAAAATCGTAATGAAACAAACCACTTGAGATTTTTTATGTGGCAGAGTGTTAATTAATAGTTTAGTTAAAACGATTTATAAAAATGTATTTGCGTTATTTTTCTCGGTTCTGCTATTATTTGTATAGCTGTTCTGGTCTCAATTTTCCGGATTCGTTTCTACTCAAAACCGATTTACTTTACAGGATCCGACCTGTTTGAATAGGATAAACCCAACGACTTCCTTTCAAGATTAAAGAAAAACACCGCGAGAACGGATAAGAAAAATAGATAATGCAAGAAACACATATACCAAGACAAACACGATTAAATTCAAACGAAGTTGATTGCAAATCGAAATTAGAAACTATTTCCATTCCCAACACAAACATGTCTTCTTTTACTTGTATCATTTTCATCCCTTATTTCATTGATATTTTTTTCTACTTCAAACATTTTACTTCTACCACTTTCATCCCTTATTTCATTCTTCTTTTTTTTTACTCTTATATAGGTATACAAAATTGAACAGGAAAAGTAATCTGCGATAACGTACGGGCTAAAAATTCGCACACTCTCCACCATTCACCGTATTGCTTTCGGAATCTTATTCGCAACCCCAAACACACACACGCAGAAAGCGCCCCCCTTTGTCCTGGCAAATGCGTCCCGGATAAATAAATGCTTCGTGTCCTCGGATTGATTGCTCGGCTTTCTCTATTTCAAATTCGCAATCGCACCGATACAGCGACATGTGCAGAATGAGAAGACGGAGACGACAAGCCCGAAATCGAAGACAATGAGTCAGAGATAAGGGCGAGGGTTATTGTTATTGCGGGATTTCGGATTTTGATGGGAGGAAAATTGAAACGGAGGGAAAGTAAATAATGGCGGGAATCAATTGATGGTTGTGTTTTCTGTCGTTTTATTGCATGATTTATGTTCTTTTGTTCTGTAATTGATTGGAAATTGTTCAAGTTTCACAAAATTGTTAATAAATAGAAGAAACTGACAACAATATCTACATTAAAAAACAAAACACGCAGTTCTTGTAAATGCACAACTTAAATTTCTGTTTTTGTTTTTAATCCAGACTCTTTTAAATCTAACTATTGTGGATTAGTTTTGGATAAATGACGAAGCTACATTTCCCTTACGAGATTTTCTGTAGGATCGCGCATAATTATCCACAACATATTGCCATGATGCAGTTAATTTAGGCGAGGCGCAGCAGCCGCGCGAAAGAGCATCACTTCGCCGCAACCGCCACCGATGCCGCGTAATTATCTACCGCCGGTCCATCAATCTAAAACTGATTACAATGTATGCTAAATGTTAAATTACTTATTTCATATTTTATATATACTTCGCATATGAAGGAAGCTACATACACGGTTAAAAGTACACTTTAAAAATTACAGTTTCAAATAGCAGCAGCGGCCTTACCAATTTGAAACTGTTAAAACTACAATAGAGAGTATTATGTTAAAAATAGCTTTTTGTTAAAATTACAGTTTCAGATATTAAAATTTAATTTTTTTGCTGTAACGTTTCACTCTACTAAAAATAATTTAAAAATTACAGTATCGATACGTAATATTTCAACGATCTTTTCTCATAATCAACAAGTAATAGCTCAAACTGTAATTCTTAGTTTGAAAATAAATAAGATATATTATATTATGTAATAAATAATAAATAAAGTAATAAATACATCACGAAAAAAAAATTTATTTTTTACAGTTTGAACTAATAATAAGTAGATATTATATGATGAAAAGTTACAAAATAATAATTTAAAAATATTTTTCAACTTTTCATTTAACTAAAAGTACTTTTTCAAACTGTCAAATTCAAAGATTGGAATTGTAAGATTTTTATTAGTAAATAAGTTTTAAAAATTACAATATGCGGCTGCAATCTTTACAAATTTGTATTCGTAAGGACCCACGTTACTATTTAAATTGTAATTTCTGCAGTGTACTGTTATGCGTGTAGTTTAGACCAGCGTTTCTCAACCTTTTTTGGCCCACGGACCAGTAAAATTTAAAAAAAAGATTCGCGGACCAGTGATATTTCATTGACAAAATTTTACTAGATATTAAAGAACTACTACATACAGGTGAATTAAAGTCATTTAACACAAAATATCGCGAAATAACACGTAGCATGAGTAACTTTGATGAAATTTATGACAGTATGTGTGCCAAAATTAAAACTAAATGTAGCGAGTTTCAGGAGAAATATTCGGGTTGGTCACTAAGGGAGATTTCCAATTTAGAAATTAATATCAATAAATATAAACCAATACGTGGGTCGTCATTTATTGAACTGCCAAAAGAGATTAGGGATCGGAAAGCTTGTGCCAATGTTCAGAATGTAGACGAATTTTGTTTTTTTATGGAGCATTGTATCCGCATTACACCCCACGAATGTGAGTTCTGATCGCCCGGCATCGTATCCCTACTTTTCTTCAATTTTAAAATATGACAGATTAGAGTTTCCGCTTAGAATCAAAGACATTCCTAAATTTGAACAGATGAATAATATTAGTATTAACGTTTATAGCTTGGAGTTTAATTTTAAATCTAAACAACATGACGTAGTAGGACCAATTTACCATACTAATGCGACTAGGGAAAGACATGTAAATTTATTATATTTGGAAGAAGGGGTTAAAGGTCAATATGTTTATATTAAAAATATTTCCCGGCTTGTAAGAAGTCAAATCTCGGAAGATTGTAGAAAAAAATATTTATGTGACGGCTGTTTAACCTTTTTTTCAAAGAATTCGCATTTAATCAACATAAATTGAATGACTGCAGCAAAATTTACACTATTATGCCGACGGAAGACCTTGTAAAACATAAGAGAGGTGATATGATGCCGGGGAATATATTAAAATTTCAAAATTTCGATAGAAAAATGCGTATACCCTTTGTTGTATACGCAGATTTTGAATCAATTTTAAAACCTGTTGATACATGCTCACCGAACCCTGACAATAGCTATACTAATCAGACACATATCCATGTACCATACAGTTTCGCCTATAATATAAAATGTTCATTCGATGACTCATTGAGTAAATTTTTCACTTATTCCGGGGAAGATTGCCCGAAATTGTTTTGTCAGAACCTCTATGCATATGTTAAGGAATTATAGAGGGAACATTTAAGCGTTATACTTCCGATGATTAAATTAACTGCAGATGAGCAAAATTCCTACGATACGGCCACTTCTTGTGTAAAACATATGTAATTAATTATTACAAGTAACAGACAAAGTCGCCGGTCACAATCATTTAACGGGTAAATTTCGGGGAGCCGCCCACTCAAATTGTAATTTGAAATATAAAATACCTAAAATGATCCCGGTATTTTTCCATAACATGTCGAATTATGATGTTCATTTATTTATTAAAGAATTTTGATCTGAGGAGGAAAAAATTGATATCATCCCCCAAAATAAGGAAAAATATATATCCATCACCAAAAATCTACCTGTTGGTAGAACTACTACAAGTTAATTGTAACATTTTTATTATCATTTACTTACAATAATATTTAAATGTAAAGATATGTAATTATTTTTATTTTTTTTTTCTTCAGTGTCGTACTAATCATAAATTACATAGAATTAAAATAAGATATTTGTATTTCGTAATTTTATAAATTAAAATTTAGTTTTTATAAGTAATTTTTTTTCGCGGATAGAAAAAATTGTCTGCGGACCAGTAAAATTTCTCCGCGGACCACTGGTGGTCCGCCGGACCAGCGGTTGAGAATAGCTGGTTTAGACGGATCTCGAAAAATTCAATCAGTAAATTGTTCGCTGAAAATTGATCCCTTGGAAGTTGGTTGTAGAATTGAATGTGGAGGAATAAAAAATGTTGCAAAAATACTTTCTAACTCAAAATAAATGAAGTATGTAAGTACCTATGTATTTATTTTATTTGTTCCAATTCTATTTGACAAATTCTCGTTTTTTCTAAAACTACCATTTTTTTCTAAAATACACAATTTTGTCTGTATGAAAATTAAATTTTGCGATTACATTTCAAGCACAAAATAAATAAATAGAATTTTAATCATATATTCGATTCTTATTAAATTTAAAATAGGAAATATGCATAATTTTTTTATTTGCTTCATTCACTTTTTACTTCTATTTAACATAGTTGCAAATATAAATACTATTAAAAGTGGTTCAATTAATTTATAAAATAATATATAAAATACCGATTACATTTGACATATTTGAACGGTCGCATTTATCGCGAGCTTTGGATGACGTCGCAGAGCACATTGTCATGCAGTGTTATTTACTATTTGCATAGACAGTTAAGGATTTTCAGTTTCAATTTTCTATTTCGCGAATGGAAAGAGCTAAAAAATAGTTATTTATATTAGAGTGCGGAAACGTTGATTTTACAATGCAACAGCTCGTTTGGGGAAAGAGACCGAAGGGCGAGTTCCCAATTTGCTGGAGCATTGTAAAATCATTTCCGCGCGAAATTTGTATAAGATTTTTTGGCCGACAATTATTATTTAAGAAACAAATAAATTTAGACTAACTACAATATTGGAAATTATTTATTTTTTTAATGTTGGTACTCAAAAACTATGACATTTTTACTAATTTATTAGGTATATAATATGTCATTTTTCTAAATGTCAGACGCACAGTAAAATTTAAAAAATGACTTATTTTCAACATTATCGTGACAAATATGATGTAAAGTAGCTTTTTCTACATTAGATTTTATTGTCTTATACTTAATTTATTTTGTAAGTGTCCCAGAAAGGTTAAAATTTACTGGTCACTTTACCGCATCGTATCCGTACTTTGCAACATTGTGTGTAAAAATCTAGTTTCGCTGGGCGTATACACGATGTCAAACCTAGCTTTACAATTCAGGAGGCCAAAAACATTTTTTTCTATTTTGCATCTATAATGGTGCCATTAAAGCACACACCTGGGTTCGGTAATGGCTCGCCGAGTGCTTTAATAATTTAATTTTTCAACGTTTGCACCTTTTAAATTCAGAGCTATCAAAACGTCAGAAGTGTCAAATTTTCGGCGAGATAGTTTTAAGTTTATGTGATGTGTCGAAATCGCGAATAGACACATTTAATCAATTAATGGTAGTAAACGATATAACACAAATTAATTTAAATTCATTTAAACCACATTCAGTCATTTTTCCTCATAATTTATAATCTCACCATATACCAACATTGCACTAGGTAATAGAAAACACTACAAAAGTATTTTAAAGCAAAACAGGACAGTGAATATCGACGCCGATAAATGCCATAACGTGCACGTCACAGAGCATATTTTGATTGGACCAATGGTGATTCGTTTCGGCAATTTTAAATTTGGAGAAAATTTCGCTCGTACACTTTTGATTTTTTGATTTAAGTTTTATGGCATGAAATACAAACTAAATGAGGAAATAAAGAAAATAAGATATAAAAAATAAACCATTAAAGTATTACAACACTAAGGCCTAGACCGCACTACGGCTTAACCGCTCCGGGTTTTAATCGTGTGATTTTGTCAAGTGAGTCAAGTTAGGCCGAGGCCGCACTACGGTTTTTTTCCAGCGAGCGCTTAGCCGCTATAACCGCGAAACCGCTCAAAACGCACATACTACGCTATTACAATCACAAGTTTAGGCCGCTTGTATTAGCTTACTTGACTGACAAAATGACAAGATTAAAAACCGCGGCGGTTTAGCCGTAGTGCGGCCTAGGACTAAGTTAATACAAGCGGCCACACTTGCGGTTTTTTCCCTCTAGTGATTTTAAAACCACGAATTGTTACAAAATTACCCGCAGGTAAAAAGCGCGCTAAAACCGCGATTTGTACTCCATAGAACTTAGTTGGCGCGCACGCACTACTGCGTTAACCGTGAGCGGTTTTGGGCCAGACCGCCCGAGAAGATTGACAATTGTAACCATATTTTCGACCGAGTCGGACTCTGACTGTTTCAAATGACCAATATGAAAGTTTATCTCAACATATCTTTTATATGCCCGTATTGCCCGTATCAATAGAATGTTTAGAATAGTTTCATATTGAAAATTTCTCTGGTGCCTGGAGTGATGCTTTGCGGCAAGCCCGTGTTGGATGTGCACCTCTTTTGTAGATGCTCTTTCACTAAATCATTCGTGAGAGTTGCAGACGACGCTTACACTCATTTTGATTCGAAGTGCAGATTACCTGTGAGTTTATTTAGAGCATGAGTTTATGTATCGCTTCGTATTGAGAGCTACATTGTATGAAGAATATAACTTATTCACGACATAAACACGACCTTTTGTTGTCTGGTTATAAAAGGTTATAATTTCAAGATTCTTTTGGTCACCAGCATTTCCATCGATTTTGACATCAACGTGCATGCTTGCTTGCTATTAGAACCACATGTTTATTCATTTTTGGCATGTATGCTACTAGTGTTCCTTCTTTTCTAAAACCACAAGCACTTGATATTATATCAATCAAGTCGCTTTAGATTTTTGAATTCAGATGGTATTTGCAACTTGTTCCTTTTCAGTGTCGCGACTAATAACAGCTTATGTTCTCTTGCCAGCTTTTTCATCAATGACACATCACAAAACCAATTATCCATTGTGACTTTTATTCACTTTGCCGATTACTTTTCTAGTTGTTACATAAGTGTCATCACCAGTTTTGTCATCCTATGTAGAACTTGCATCGTTATCACTCTGTCTTCTACATGCTCTGAGGAATCCGTATCAATATCATCGTCCAAACCGTCTCCATTATCCTCATCATCATCCTCAAGGAGCCTTTGAAACTCGGCAAAATCTTTCGGATTACTGTAGTGATATACTCTGTCGCTTGCCATTTCTCTGTAAAATGTATGTTTGCTTTGAAACAAAAAAAAAACGTCGCGGATATATACATTTTTAAAACACATTATGAATAATATCTTACAAAATTTCCTATATTGCATTTACACGATCCATGTTCACATGTAATACAAACATAAATACTTACAAAAGTAGTCGCAGAGTATCTGTGAGATACACGCGTGAATGAATCGCTTTTGCACACAGCACAACATCTGGGAGCTAACTAACATGAGAATTTAGGCAATAGATAAGGCATAGGTGCAAGCGTAACTCGATCCCCCGATCTATCTCTCAATCTATACGCATTTGATCTTGATCATGTATATGTTACGGTAAAATTACGTAGTTCGGAAAATGTGCACATTTGCCACATTTGTACACTTATACCTTCTTGGTTGGTAAATGTAAGTTCAACTTACATTTACCAACTATTTCCGGCAAATGTGTACATAAATGTGATTAGGTCTCATTAATAATGAATTTCGATTTACAATAAAAAAAGAAATTTATTATACAAGGGGATAACATTATAAGGAATAGGTATAATGGATAAGGTATAACGAACGCATTCTTATAATATTTTTTTGAAATAAATTAGGTACAAAATATATTAATTGTTTTTATATATAATAAAATAATATAAATTATTTCCAATAAATTTTAACATTCATATACAAGTATATTTTATTTATGTTTATTATTTTTAACTTTTACCTATAGGTATACGTTGGAAAAAGTGTACTTTTACCGGTATAAGTATATATATATATATATATATATATATATATATATATATATATATATATATATATATATATATATATATATATATATATATATATATATATATGTTGTATTTAAGGTTTTCGCGGATAGATACCTGTGTTGTATTGTTTTCTCGGGGATCCCGCGTTGATGCTGAGGGTTGGCTCTGAAAAGAAACGGATTCTCGACGTTTCGGCGAACTAACATTCGCCATTCTCAAGAGATATATGCGTCCGTGCGGGTCAACCGTTAGACGCATACTGAGAGCTTGTTCGTGCGATGCGACTACTTATAGCTGTCTGGCTTCGGGTCATGCGCGTTGTGTGCGGTGCTTCGGTTCGGTTGTTTGTTTGTCTTGTTGGTCGTACATGAGTCTTGGGATTGGGATTGCATTTTGAGGGTGGATATGATCGGTCGCCATGCTGGGGGCAGTCTCAAGGAATCGTCTCTCGTATTCATGCAGTAGTCTCGTTTTTCTATCTCTATGGCTTCTCTGTATACTCGTGACACTTCGTGGCTAATCTGTGCAACAGTCCTTGAATTTCTAAAGTCCATCTAGTGACCGGTGTTTGTGTGTAGGACAAGTGCCGATGAAACTTTGTCTCTGTGTCTGACTGAAACTACATGTTCTTGAATCCTAGCAGATATTTTTCTATTTGTACGTCCAATGTAGGTTCGTTCACACGTTCCGCAAGGTATTTCGTAAATTCCATGGGATTCTAACGGGATGGTGTCTTTAACGCTGCGTAGCATGGAGGATATTTTCTGGTTAGGTTTGAAAATGGTGTCAATGTTGTGTCTTTTAAGGATCCTGGCGATTTTGTCAGTTGATCCATGAACATATGGTAGGTATGCTGTGCTAACGGGTTTCTGGCGTTCTTCAGTTCTTTGGCTACTGTTCTCTGTACGAAGGAAAGCTTTGGATATTAAGCTGTTTGAATATCCATTTGAAGAAAGAGCTTCTCGTAAGTTCCTCAATTCTTTCGGTAAGTTAAACTGGTCCGCTAGTCTTTTGGATCGGGTGGTAAGAGTGTTGACTACAGATGCTAGTTGTTTGGGATGATGGTGCGAAGAAGCGTTCAGATATCTGTCTGTGTGGGTTGGTTTCCGGTACACAGTGTGACTCAAAGTGCCGTCAGGTTTCTTCTGTACCAAAACATCCAAGAAAGGAAGTCGTTGATGCTTTTCTATCTCCATGGTGAATTTAATTTGGTCGTGTTGGGAGTTAAGATGGTTAAGGAATTTGTCCAGCTCTGGTCTGCCGTGGGGCCAGATTACAAATGTGTCGTCAACATATCTTAACCCGAGTGTAGGTTTAAGTGTGGCTGATGAGATTGCCTTTTCCTCAAAATCTGTAAGAAATATGTTGGCTATTACTGGGGATAGAGGTGAACTCATTGGTGCTCCTAGGACATGTTTGTATATTTGACCATCTTACCTAAAGTATATATTCTTTAAACAATGTTCTGCCAGATCTGATACATACTTTTCTGGTTTTAATTTTGATCTTATGATGTTTAAGGCCTCAGGGACCGGTACTTTTGTGAATAAAGATACAATGTCAAAGCTCACAAGGAGGTGGCCGGGCTGGAGTTGGTGATTTTTCAGTATGTCTATGAAGTGTTCAGCATTGCGGACATAGGAATCACAATCTTCTGCGTATGGTTGTAAACATTTTGCTAAATGTTTCGCAAGAAGTTGGACCGGTGAACCAATGGAGCTTACTATTGGTCGTAGTGGGGCTCCATCTTTGTGGATCTTTGGTAAACCATATATCTTGGGACACCGTGAAGATTTTTCCCTTGGTATAAGATAATTCATTGATTCCTTGTCAATGCTAGAGCTTAGGATCTTTTGTCTGGTAGTTTTCTCAAGATAGGTTGTGGGGTCCGTTGTACTGGGTAGATAAGCTGGATCACCTAAGATTGTGGTCCTTTTTTGTTTATAGTCAGCACTGTTCATGACTACAGAGCAATTTCCCTTGTCAGCTGGTAGGACCACAATGCTGTTGTTTTCTCTTAGTGCCTTGAGGGCTTTGAATTCCTCGTATGAGATGTTTCTTGTCGGTGGTTTGGCAGATCTTAAAATGTGGCATGTTTCCTATCTTATTGTCTTAGCTAATATGGCATGGAGTTGTGAGATAGCAGTCTCGACACCAGTGATTATTTTTCTTTGGGAAGGCGAGTTGGTGCTATTGCAAAGTTAAAACCCTTGGCCAGTACGGTTTTGGTAGGTTCGTCTAGGGGCTGGTCTGAAAGATTGTATACCACTTTGTCGATGTTGAGTGGTTTTGGTGCAGGTTTTTGTCTCCGTCTGAGAAGGTTGTATTTTTCTTTTCTGTCTATTGGTAATTAATAATCTATTCTGTTCGGCTCTGTTGTTAGATATTAAGTCTATCTGTTGCCAGAGGAGAGGGTGTAGCGTAGTGGTTAGAGCTATGTGGGTTGTCAGGATAACCAAACGACAGAAACTTGACAGCATCAGTCAAAATATCCACAGATTAGCAACGAAATGTCACGAGTATACAGAGGAGCCATAGAGATAGAAAAATGAGATTACTGCATGAACACGAGAGACGATTCCTTGAGACTGCCCACAGCATGGCGACCGATCATATCTACCCTCAAAACGCAATCCCAGACACCCCAGACTCATGTACGACCAACAAGACAGACAAACAACCGAACCGAAGCACCGCACACAACGCGCATGACCCGAAGCCAGACAGCTATAAGTAGTCGCATCGCACGAACGAGCTCTCAGTATGCGTCTAACGGTTGACCCGCACGGACGCATATATCTCTTGAGAATGGCGAATGTTAGTTCGCCGAAACGTCGAGAATCCGGTTCTTTTCAGAGCCAACCCTCAACATCAACGCAGAATCCCCGAGAAAACAATACAACACAGGTATCTATCCGCGAAAACCTCAAATACAACATATATATATATATATATATATATATATATATATATATATATATATATATATATACTTATACCGGTAAAAGTACACTTTTTCCAACGTATACCTATAGGTAAAAGTTAAAAATAATAAACATAAATAAAATATACTTGTATATGAATGTATATGAAGCTGATCTCAAATTTAAACTCACATTTACCTATCAAATTGGTAGATGTGTACGTATACCGAATGTAACGTTTACATTTTCCGATTTTGTACTTTTCCGTAACTTATATGTGAGATACGCGCGACTAAGGCAAGGTTAATTTCGTGTTATAAGTTTCCTTTGTTGTAAGGTAACTGTATATAATATCTATTAAAAAAGAAAAATACATTAACTAATTTTATCTACGACCACTATTATAATTGCCCAATATTGTACAGTTCGTGGATTATGTAAATACATCTTACAACACACGTATGTAACAGTCCGCGATTAATGTTATTTAATGATTCAATAACACACTAGTGCGTTTGGTTTACGATTCGTTGATTGGTTAAGAGCTGCTACTATCGTTTAATATAGGCAACCCAAAACATTTCGTTATTTGTCAAAAAAAAAATTAAACGTCAAACTAATACATAAACACTATATTTTATTTTCAATTATAAAATTTAAAGTCCAGTAATAGCAAAATAGAAAATGCTACTCCGCCCGAAATTGTTGAAAAAGCGAAACAAGCTGCCCATAATTTGCTATTTGCTAAATCTCGGGATCGATACGAGGATGCATATAGAAAATGTATGGACCGGAGAATGAAGCATAAAGTTAAATCCTTTTCAGAAAATGTTTTATTTACTTTGATGAGTTATCTCAAACAATGAAACCATCTTCACTTTGGGCAATTTATTGAATGGTTCGGACAACAATTAATATAAAGCACGACATTTCAAAACATTCAAAGTTAATAGTTTTACTAATGAGAAAATCTGATGGATTTAAAAGCAAAAAATCAAAAATTTTAGCCATTCAAGAAATTATCAGTTTCCTTAATAATTCGCCCGATAACAAATATTTATTGATGAAGGTATTCATTACTTTTTTATCATATAATGCTCTCTAATGGGCATAACGACATATTTTTTTATATAATTTTAGATTATTCTTATCATTGGCATTAGTGGTGCTTGCAGATAACAAGAACTACGAAATGTCAAACCCTGCCATATAGAAGACACCGGAACATCTCTGATCATTAAAATTCCTGATTCCAAACCAAAAACTCAAAGATCTTTTGTGCTACCGAAAGAATTTTACCAAACCTAAAAAAATAAAATTGGCTCTATTCCTAAACAAATTGCCAATTTTCTTCATTTGCCGGAAGCAAATCTTTATACAGGACTGTTAAAGATGTGCGTCAGCCACCATTCTTGTGGATTCCGGTGGTGATTTATTGTCACTAAAAAGGCATGGGTGGCTGGCGTTCGTCTGCAGTAGCAAAAGGCTATATAGACTGCTCCATGAAAAATCAAAACGGTACTGCTACAACCAGTGTCGGATTTCTAAATAGGCTAGCTAGGCTGAAGCCTACGGCGGCAAATTTTTGTAGGCGGCAAATTTTTGTAAGCGGAAAATTTTAAAAACACAAATTTTTGAAAACATAATTTTGTTGCGGCGCCGAGAGCCGCCCGCCACTATAAGCAGAGTATACACATTAAATCAATCAAATTCGCAAAGGTTCTTATCACTATACTCGAAACATAGCGGCGGCGTGCAGATTTTGATGAAAAAAACTGTAGAGCACTCCGCGTGTTCAACAATTGCGCTTTTCTTGGTCACTGTGCTCGTATTTGATATTTTTTTTAAGATATATTAGGCGGCAATATAAATTAGCCTATAGGCGGCAAATTTGTAAATCCACCACTGGCTACAACATAGTAGGTATTAATAGGTATTAATGAAATTAAACATAGAAAATATAAATTATTAAGTAAATATAAATTATTTCATTTGACACTGACACTGTGTACATTGTGTTGCCTATATCGACGAATCACTATATCAGTTACATCAATATTTCTTATTAAATAGAAAAAAAAATAGTGTGGTCGTAGATAAAGTATAATACATAATTCGAGTTGTAAGGCAATTACGTACTCGCGGAATTACGCGCTCCCCGCTACGCGGGTCGCGCGTAATTGTTCCGCTCGCACGTAATATGCTTCTTACAACTCTCATTACGTAATATACTATAACAATATCTTTTTGAAATGTGATAGTAAAAAACATAATGCATCTATTGAACTGTCATTAAGCCTCGCTCGTATTTTTGTGAAGAAATTACCTGTAGCTGAAATTGTTTTTTCCGCATCCACGCTGCTAGTTGGTGTCGAAGTCCTTCATCTTCAACGAACTCGGTCTCTTGTCTGACGGTTTCGGATAAATCTATTTTTTTATTACTTTTAAATTATTCTTTGAGAAGCCAATTTTTTATTCATAGTTATAGCTGTAATTGTAATTTCATTTCGAGAGGCAATTCTTTGCCGATATTAACATCAATATCATCTTCAATAAATTCCTCTTCCTCTCTAAGTTTTAGTGGAAATTTATTATAAATTTAATTAAATTCGACTTTGTTAACCTCTTTTCTTCCCTTTCGTTTCCTCCTTTAAAGTAATTATAATTATGTACCCTTCAATACCTTAAAACATTCTCTAATTTAATATGCCTTATACCTATGCGAATTTGCAATGCGCCTTATAATTCATAAGATAGTCGTGTCCTGATCTTGGAGTGATTGCAATATAAAATTTATTGTTGCATTCGCTATATTAATAAGTTGGAATCTATCCGACATAATGCCTACACAGCCAGCTTCATTGGACGCAGAGCTGGCATATTTTGAAACATTAAATCGAATTCACTATCGGAAAATATATTGTGTAATTTTAAATCAAGTAGTAGAAATATTTTCAGAATAGACCTTTTTACGGTTAGTTAAGCACATGCAACTTAATATGAAAGTTTCGGGCTCATATATAGTTATATGTCAAAAAGTTTGGTGTATAAAATTTTGACGTATAAAATGGCGGAAATTGACACATGTGCACAAAAAACTTTCAACTATGAAAAGGTCTATTGGTTTTTTTTATTTCAAAAATCGTTCAATCATCATGTGCAAACGGTTCCAGCGTGTTTCAGGATGTAATAATTAGTAATAATAATTATTTTTTCCATATTTTTAAATATTCACACAAATTACTTTGCAGCAGATGCACTTAAATATTCTTCTTAGTCTCTTAAGGCACTTTTTAATGTCTAAAAAATATTAATTAAGCACGGAATAAGTATTAATAAAAAATTAGAAAATAAAGATACTTAGTATTTTTTTTCTTTTCAAGATTTTGTCTAATTTTATAAATATCTTATTCTGATTTTATAAATATTTTATAAATAGTCTTCCATTACTGTCGAACGAAAGGTCTTCCAGGGCGAGATTGTCCATCCCTTCTTACATACGACGGCGTATTTTGTGAATAATCAGGGATTATATTTTCATGTTCAGCAAGCCATCTACCGTTCAAACAGTATTGTCCGTCTCCACATGGTGATTCTTCCGCTGCTGACCCATGTGTATGCTACACAAAATCCACTGCCACCATCAAAACAGAATAATTCTGGAGAGACACGATCATCTTTAGAACAGGCACTTGTGCCACGATCTCTCCTACATTGAACGTCCAAAGTTAAAAGTTAGTAATTTTCCTGGCAAAACTCTAGGCAAACTGTCATCTTCATGTGGAGAATTGTATAAACATGTAGCAGTATCACCATTTAAAAAATGATGAAAACTAGAAACACTGTGAGAGAACCATCGGAACCCTATTTCGATGTGTCTCAAATCCGATATAATATAGCCATCAATCAGTCCATTGACATTTTTCTGTACCAGGTCCACCAAGATACGATGGTGTAGGACTTCATCGTAAACAGCACAATGTAATTGACCGACTTCGTGAGCAGCGACGATGATTCCACTGAAACCACCGGTATCTTCGGTGATGACAGAATTGACTTTTTCTAATCTCTTGTTGACCGCACAAGCTCCACCAAGGTACGAAAATCCTGCTGTGCCACGACTGCACACATCTGAGGGATACGAATGTCTGCACATGTCAAGTTTTGTGATGCCAACAGCGATATCATAAACCGCCAACCCACTCTCTCTGAATAAATATTTTCCCATGTGAGTCAAAGCCGGTGCCGAATCAGCGGCGTCTCTTCCAACGCGATTCCTCTCTAAATAAGATGTAGAGCATCTCTTCCTCGACTAATGATGATTCCCGCAATAGAAATCCCGATTTTTTGGCCCCTGGAGGAATTTATACCTGAGATCAACCCCATTCCAAAATGACACGAAATATTTTTTAATTTGCAAATTATCCCCGCCATGAAGTTGGTAACCATCATAATAGACATTAACAAGAATCTCTGGATAAATCGTGTATGGCGCGTCCCTCTTCTTCCTCTTTGAAATCGTCGTTGTCAAATTCATCAGCGTACTACGTCTAAATCTTTTCACCAAAAGATCAGGCTCCATAAAAGCATAATCACTATCAGCATCATCGATTCCATCCTTCCTTTTGTACACAATGTGATGATCGGTTTGTACAGTTTGGATGTTAGTTCTATCTCGATTTTTCCTGCGAATTAGAAGACCCGTGTCGATGTCGACTTGGCTTCGACGATTCGACTTCGGCGCTGAGTTCGCCATCAGCATCCAAAACCATTTAGTGATCATCTTCTGGTAAAGGTTTTGGAATTTTTCATCTTTCATCTTTAGCTTCTCTCTGGGCAGGTTTATGCGTTATTGCAACGGCTATAGAATGTATCCTGCTTGGATTGTTGTGTATAATTCAATTAATTTTTTAATTGTAGAATCAAACAATTACAATTTTATTTGCAACTAAATTAATTTCAATTAATTTAATTCAATTAAGTGTTTAATTGTGAGATGCAATTGAAATCAATTGCAATTAAATGCATTAATTGTGGTTTACAATTAATTTAATTGCAATTAAAATTTAAATTGTTATTTACAATTAACTTAATTAACAATTAATACTATTTTATGAATGTAAAAACTTAAACAGCAGGGAAACTTAGTCGTTCTGGACCCTCCACCCCACTTCCTGCTCCCACCCCCACTTTCTATTCCCATTTCCACTTCCGGTTCCCATCCCATCTTCCGGTTCTCACACCCACTACCGGAAGTACCGGAAGTGCGTGAATTTTTGGAACAGGAAGTGGGGTGTAGAATCAAACAATTACAATTTTATTTGCAACTAAATTAATTTCAATTAATTTAATTCAATTAAGTGTTTAATTGTGAGATGCAATTCAAATCAATTGCAATTAAATCCATTAATTGTGGTTTACAATTAATTTAATTGCAATTAAAATTTAAACTGTTATTTACAATTAACTTAATTAACAATTAATACTATTTTATGAATGTAAAAACTTAAATAGCAGGGAAACTTAGTCGTTCTGGACCCTCCACCCCACTTCCTGCTCCCACCCCCACTTTCTGTTCCCATTTCCACTTCCGGTTCCCATCCCATCTTCCGGTTATCACACCCACTACCGGAAGTACCGGATGTGCGTGAATTTTTGGAACAGGAAGTGGGGTATATGCAGCCAATAATATATGCAGCCAATAGACTTATATCTAAAATTGACAACTATTTATAACAGTCACATAGACAACGTGTGTGAGCGAAAGGCTCACACAATGCATCTTGAGCGCTGTGTACTAAAGAGCAACAGAAGATTTCCGTGTCCCTCCCTTGATTTAATTAGTAAAGCTGTCCCAAAGTGGATGTTATTAAAACTTTTCAATATATCTAAAATGTTCATAAAAAATGCAACAGGCCATCTATTTTTCTTTCGTTTACATGTATAAGTTTTGATCATCTTGTCCATAAGATCTGTGCCGCCTTTCGTTTTGTTGTAATCAATAATCACTTCCGGTTTTCTCTTATTTTCCGTGATCGCGTCGCTATGATGCGAACCGGAAGTGTGGTGTGGTGGGTGGATGACCGGAAGTGGGTGAGTTTTTGGAACTGGAAGTAAATCTATTTGTTTCTTAAATAATAATCGGCCAAAAAAAATTATATAAATTTTGTGCGGAAATGATTTTACAGCGCTCCAGCTAATTGGGAACCAGCCCTTCGGGCTCGTTCCCCAAACGAGCTGTCGCGTTGTAAAATCAAACTTTATTATGGCAATTTATTTAACATTACGGCTAGTGATACATTGGAGTATAATAAACATATCTTCTAACTGACATTTATTAATTGTTAACTGTAATTGTAAAAGTTCAGCTAAGTAATCGTAACTGCAAAATTTTACAATTAACAATTAATTAATTGTTAATTGTGTTATCTTGCAATTACAATTAATTATTTTAGTTGTTAGTTACAATTCAATCTGGCAATTTAATTGTTATTTGTTAATTGTTTTCACAATAAATTTTTGCCCAACTATGCCTGCTTGGTACTGGTTTGATAACTAAATCATGACCAATACCACCCTCCCATAATAAATGTCACAACACTTCTCAACAAAACTGCCGGTCAACAAAATGTCGTTTCTCAACAAAATTGACGCATGATTTTCTTCATCCTGATAAATATCACCAATATCTTCGTGTGACTGAATATTCTCTGCTATTACTGAAAATATGAGACATTTTTATAATCTCGTAAAACAACTACGGGAGAGAGGAGTGCATAAATCTTAGTACGATATTTTCACCTAGGTTGGTGGCACGTTGGTTTCCCTCTTTTTCCTAAAGAGGGTACACTTTTTATTTTTCTAAATGTAACATTAGCCTAAGTTCTTTCTTCATTTCAGTAAGCTTATCATTTTTGTAAAACGGCATTTTTTAGTAAGGGAACATTTGATTATCTTAAAAACTTAATTTTTTTTAATAATTTTCTTAATTAATACAAAATTTGCATAATTTATTTAAAATATCGAAAATTATTAACCGTTAAGGTCATACTACCAAGTAGTCAGCCATCCTTCGCCTACCGGCCTACGCGGCCCGTAACTATTTAGTGTAAAGGCAATGTTATTATAGAATTATTTTTCAATTACATCTTAGATTTTTGGTTTTCTTTCACTCTATTTTTATAATAAATGTTTATAAATTAAAACGGATTATGTGGGATAGGTAAACAAAATAATTTTTCGCATAATGTTTATAAACAAAACACTTTCTTACTTAATTTTTCTATTAATTTACACACTTATTACATATGATATTGGAATGACTATTACAAGTATTCTTTTTAGAATTTATACAATATTGGAATACTCCTTTCACATTCACAAAAATGACATTGTATTTTCGCCGTTTCTTTTCTGGAGGAGATGCTGAAGAATGAGCAGGATTTTCTTGCGCAGAATAAATACTTTCCTTATTAATACTTTACCCATAAATACAAACCCTTTTTGCAAATTTTGATTCTGTCGTCGCTGTAAATGTGGTGAAATCAGAGCTGCACTAAGTTCCTCTATAAAACTATTTATTTTGTCTTTTTTTCTCAAATTCCAATTTTTATAAACGTTAGTGTATATAATATATGCTGCCAATAGACTTATATCTAAAATTTTTATAAAAAATGCAACAGGCCATCTATTTGTCATGTATTTTACATGTATAAGTTTAGATCATCTTGTCCATAAGATCTGTGCCGCCTTTCGTTTTGTTGTAATCAATAATCACTTCCGGTTTTCTCATATTTTCCGTGATCGCATCACTATGATGTATTGTTGATAATAAAATAACAGATTTTCCCACATTTTTTTAGAACGTATGACACTAACGTGAGATTTTTTGTAAATCCAAAAATTGTTGATAATTGTTCTCGAGAACGTTTCGCCTGAAAATTTTGGGGGAAAATACCTTATTTTGTCGTACCGTTCCCGTTATAGTGCGACCAGAAGTCTTCAAATTAAGAGCCAATTGTATAGTAGTAAAAAAATTGTCGCACGTTATGTTTCTATTTGTACCGTAATATGCAGTGCATAAATCTTGTTCGATATTTTCACCTAGGTTGGTGGCACGTTGGTTTCCCTCTTTTCCTAAATATGGAATTCCTTTTATTGGGTATCCTGTTTCAGAATCGTTTAGGTTCTAATGTTTCAGATTACATGATTTTACGTAGAATTTTCCTAAATTATTATTCATTCGATCCCACAGTTCTCCAATTGGTGTAAGTTTATCCTTTGCACGCCGTTGTGATCATGATTCTTTATAATCAAATCATAAATTTACAAATTCCGTGGTATCTGTTCTTAGAGAAAATTGCTCGAAAAATTGTTGGTCCATATTTTTTTCCTCCATAGACACTCTCATTGGAACATTTCAGATGCCCAGTAGTAAACAATATCCCAATAATCTTTATCATAAAAAATGCGTCTTGATTAGTAGGTGATGTTCCTACCTATTCCAAGGGCTTGTCTTGTTTTTAAATTTAATCCGTGGTCTGATGACACTCTGTCACTCCAGGCCGCTGCGGCCCGTAGATGGAGTCTAGCGGAGTTTTTTGTAAAAATGTAAAATTTGTGAAATTTTTAAAACAGTGATTTTTTAAAAACTAATTTCATATCTTTCCATAGCAATAGGAGATTACCAAAAAGCGTTTCCTCGAAATATTATTCTAACCATATGAATTAATTAGTTAAAAGTGCTCCGGGCCGCTCCGGCCTGTAGAAAGACCTTAACGGTATTAAATATCGTTTTTCATGTCGGAAGGATAATATGAAATATCTGACAATAGTTTTCAATCATGATCAACAATTTCTTAATAACAATTGCCGCTATTTAAATAAAAAAATAAAAGTACTTTGCTCTTGAGTAAAATTCATATTTTTTTTACATACCTCGTATACGGCTTTAAAAAATTATTAACTCATTGTTCTATTTTAAGTTTCAGACTGCGCACAACTTTTTTTGAAGAATAACGTTTTCCCTTTAATTAATAATAAATTGCAATATACATATACATATATATATATATATATATATATATATATATATATATATATATATATATATATATGTAATCAAATTTAGATATATTGCATTCTCTTTTTGCATGTCTTTTTTAGAAGTCATTTAAGTTTTTTTTTAACTTCTACGCACAACTATTCTAAACTTTCCCACAAGTATATTTTTTCTACGACAAGAAACCACAGAATCGATCCAAAACAGGATATTAAGAATCCTCAAAGGTTAAACCCAACTAATTGAAACCCATCATCTTCCTCATAAAAAACAGATAAATAATAATCAATCCCTTGGAGCACCATCCCACCGCATCAATCTATCCATCCAAGTTTCCCTATATATTTATTAACAGACTCTCTTCACTTCCACAGCCCCTCAATCTCCCAGTCTTATTATAATTATCTCGCCGATGTAATATTCATGCGGGGGCGCCTGGCTGGGTCGAGACCTCGGCGCCGCGACGCCGTGCATACATCGGACATTTATGAAGGCTTCGGGACGAGGGGGCGCCGGGCTGTAAGGGACACTTTTTGAATATCAACAGACACGGGGACGTAGACCACTCGTATATCTTTCTGCTGATTTTTTACGGCATCAAGGACGAACGACGGGGGCGGATGAAAAATTTAAGGGGGCTCCTTTAAAACCCACATTAAATAGCACAACTCCCTTATATAGGTACACATGCATTTTATAGGTACACATTAATTATAAGGGCGAAGACATTTGGCTTTATTGATTCGTTAATGCAGACAAATTTGGACAACCGACAAGAGACAAGACAAACTAAATAAACATCATTTTTTATATGTTATTGGGTATGGGATATAAAAAGTTCTTTTATAATTTAATAATTTATTTGCCTTACTAGTTTCGGTGTACAACTAACACCTTAACCATAGGCTAAATGTTATAAAGAAATAAAATTAATTATAAACTATATAGTTTGAAATTAATTATTATATAATTAATTATTAATTTAGATTTGTTAAAACCATACTACATTATAGATAATCATATAAACTTAATAAAGTCAGACCACAGCCTGAATATATAAATATATTCAACCTTTCCGTA
Organism: Phosphuga atrata; assembly: GCA_944588485.1. Taxonomy (NCBI): domain Eukaryota; kingdom Metazoa; phylum Arthropoda; class Insecta; order Coleoptera; family Silphidae; genus Phosphuga; species Phosphuga atrata. The sequence goes on from OX155902.1 coordinate 12,508,776, forward strand.
GCTCTATAACATTAATGAGTCTTTTTATGACTACCAAAAGCAAATCTCATGTGTAATTTATCAGTCAACAAAAACCAGGAAAACTACATTTAGTTTAAGCTCATGTCTCTCCGATACCTTAAGTGGATAGCCATCTGTAGGGGACGCGTTTCAGGATTTAACTCTCATCAGTACAGCTTTTATGAACATTAATTCTTACAGATTATATATACATTATAGAAAACAGTAGACAGACTATGCTTGTTCTTATCTAATCTGTTCAATCTTGTCCTTCTAGTCTAGTTCTATCCTTTCTGTCTAGTCTTGTCTTGTCTTGTTTGTCTGTATGGTCTTGTCTCTCTAGTCTTGTTCTTATCTGTCCAATGTTATCTCTCTAGGTTTGTCTTTCTAGTATTTTCTGTCCTGTATTGTCTGCTTAGCCCTCCCTGTATGTCCAGTATATTTAGAATTGTCTGTTAATTCTCCCCTGTCAAGTTTGTCTGAGTAGTCTTGCCTGTATAGTCTTGTCTGTCTAGTTTCGTCTTTCTATACATGTCTGTATAATCTTGTTTTTTTTTAGTCTTGCCAGTCTAGTCTTTTCTATCTAGTCTTCTCTGTTTAGTCTTGTCTGTCAAGTCTTGTCTGCCTAGTCTTGTCTGTCTAGTCTTGTCTGTCTAGTCTTGTCTGTCTAGTCTTGTCTGTCTACTCTTGTCTGGCTACTCTTGTCTGTCTAGTCTTGTCTGTCTAGTCTTGTCTGTCTAGTCTTGTCTGTCTAGTCTTGTCTGTCTAGTCTTGTCTGTCTAGTCTTGTCTGTCTAGTCTTGTCTGTCTAGTCTTGTCTGTCTAGTCTTGTCTGTCTAGTCTTGTCTGTCTAGTCTTGTCTGTCTGGTCTTGTCTGTCTAGTCTTGTCTGTCTAGTCTTGTCTGTCTAGTCTTGTCTGTCTAGTCTTGTCTGTCTAGTCTTGTCTGTCTAGTCTTGTCTGTCTAGTCTTGTCTGTCTAGTCTTGTCTGTCTAGTCTTGTCTGTCTAGTCTTGTCTGTCTAGTCTTGTCTGTCTAGTCTTGTCTGTCTAGTCTTGTCTGTCTGGTCTTGTCTGTCTAGCCTTGTCTGACTAGTCTTGTCTGTCTAGTCTTGTCTGTCTAGTCTTGTCTGTCTAGTCTTGTCTGTCTAGTCTTGTCTGTCTAGTCTTGTCTGTCTAGTCTTGTCTGTCTAGTCTTGTCTGTCTAGTCTTGTCTGTCTAGCCTTGTCTGTCTAGTCTCGTCTGTCTAGTCTCGTCTGTCTAGTCTGGTCTGTCTAGTCTTGTCTGTCTAGTCTTGTCTGTCTAGTCTTGTCTGTCTAGTCTTGTCTGTCTAGTCTTGTCTGTCTAGTCTTGTCTGTCTAGTCTTGTCTGTCTAGTCTTGTCTGTCTAGTCTTGTCTGTCTAGTCTTGTCTGTCTAGTCTTGTATGTCTAGTCTTGTCTGTCTAGTCCTGTCTGTCTAGTCTTGTCTGTCTAGTCTTGTCTGTCTAGTCTTGTCTGTCTAGTCTTGTCTGTCTAGTCTTGTCTGTCTAGTCTTGTCTGTCTAGTCTTGTCTGTCTAGTCTTGTCTGTCTGGTCTTGTCTGTCTAGTCTTGTCTGTCTAGTCTTGTCTGTCTAGTCTTGTCTGTCTAGTCTTGTCTGTCTAGTCTTGTCTGTCTAGTCTTGTCTGTCTAGTCTTGTCTGTCTAGTCTTGTCTGTCTAGTCTTGTCTATCTAGTCTGGTCTGTCTAGTCGTGTCTGTCTAGTCTTGTCTGTCTAGTCTTGTCTGTCTAGTCTTGTCTGTCTAGTCTTGTCTGACTAGTCTTGTCTGTCTAGTCTTGTCTGTCTAGTCTTGTCTGTCTAGTCTTGTCTGTCTAGTCTTGTCTGTCTAGTCTTGTCTGTCTAGTCTTGTCTGTCTAGTCTTGTCTGTCTAGCCTTGTCTGTCCAGTCTCGTCTGTCTAGTCTCGTCTGTCTAGTCTGGTCTGTCTAGTCTTGTCTGTCTAGTCTTGTCTGTCTAGTCTTGTCTGTCTAGTCTTGTCTGTCTAGTCTTGTCTGTCTAGTCTTGTCTGTCTAGTCTTGTCTGTCCAGTCTTCTCTGTCTAGTCTTGTCTGTCTAGTCTTGTCTGCCTAGTCTTGTCTGTCTAGTCCTGTCTGTCTAGTCTTGTCTGTCTAGTCTTGTCTGTCTACTCTTGTCTGGCTACTCTTGTCTGTCTAGTCTTGTCTGTCTAGTCTTGTCTGTCTAGTCTTGTCTGTCTAGTCTTGTCTGTCTAGTCTTGTCTGTCTAGTCTTGTCTGTCTAGTCTTGTCTGTCTAGTCTTGTCTGTCTAGTCTTGTCTGTCTAGTCTTGTCTGTCTAGTCTTGTCTGTCTAGTCTTGTCTGTCTGGTCTTGTCTGTCTAGTCTTGTCTGTCTAGTCTTGTCTGTCTAGTCTTGTCTGTCTAGTCTTGTCTGTCTAGTCTTGTCTGTCTAGTCTTGTCTGTCTAGTCTTGTCTGTCTGGTCTTGTCTGTCTAGCCTTGTCTGACTAGTCTTGTCTGTCTAGTCTTGTCTGTCTAGTCTTGTCTGTCTAGTCTTGTCTGTCTAGTCTTGTCTGTCTAGTCTTGTCTGTCTAGTCTTGTCTGTCTAGTCTTGTCTGTCTAGTCTTGTCTGTCTAGCCTTGTCTGTCTAGTCTCGTCTGTCTAGTCTCGTCTGTCTAGTCTGGTCTGTCTAGTCTTGTCTGTCTAGTCTTGTCTGTCTAGTCTTGTCTGTCTAGTCTTGTCTGTCTAGTCTTGTCTGTCTAGTCTTGTCTGTCTAGTCTTGTCTGTCTAGTCTTGTCTGTCTAGTCTTGTCTGTCTAGTCTTGTCTGTCTAGTCTTGTCTGTCTAGTCTTGTATGTCTAGTCTTCTCTGTCTAGTCCTGTCTGTCTAGTCTTGTCTGTCTAGTCTTGTCTGTCTAGTCTTGTCTGTCTAGTCTTGTCTGTCTAGTCTTGTCTGTCTAGTCTTGTCTGTCTAGTCTTGTCTGTCTGGTCTTGTCTGTCTAGTCTTGTCTGTCTAGTCTTGTCTGTCTAGTCTTGTCTGTCTAGTCTTGTCTGTCTAGTCTTGTCTGTCTAGTCTTGTCTGTCTAGTCTTGTCTGTCTAGTCTTGTCTGTCTAGTCTTGTCTGTCTAGTCTTGTCTGTCTAGTCTTGTCTGTCTAGTCTTGTCTGTCTAGTCTTGTCTGTCTAGTCTTGTCTGACTAGTCTTGTCTGTCTAGTCTTGTCTGTCTAGTCTTGTCTGTCTAGTCTTGTCTGTCTAGTCTTGTCTGTCTAGTCTTGTCTGTCTAGTCTTGTCTGTCTAGTCTTGTCTGTCTAGCCTTGTCTGTCTAGTCTCGTCTGTCTAGTCTCGTCTGTCTAGTCTGGTCTGTCTAGTCTTGTCTGTCTAGTCTTGTCTGTCTAGTCTTGTCTGTCTAGTCTTGTCTGTCTAGTCTTGTCTGTCTAGTCTTGTCTGTCTAGTCTTGTCTGTCCAGTCTTCTCTGTCTAGTCTTGTCTGTCTAGTCTTGTCTGTCTAGTCTTGTATGTCTAGTCTTGTCTGTCTAGTCTTGTCTGTCTAGTCTTGTCTGTCTAGTCTTGTCTGTCTAGTCTTGTCTGTCTAGTCTTGTCTGTCTAGTCTTGTCTGTCTAGTTTTGTCTGTCTAGTCTTGTCTGTCTAGTCTTGTCTGTCTAGTCTTGTCTGTCTAGTCTTGTCTGTCTAGTCTTGTCTGTCTAGTCTTGTCTGTCTAGTCTTGTCTGTCTAGTCTTGTCTGTCTAGTCTTGTCTGTCTAGTCTTGTCTGTCTAGTCTTGTCTGTCTAGTCTTGTCTGTCTAGTCTTGTCTGTCTAGTCTTGTCTGTCTAGTCTTGTCTGTCTAGTCTTGTCTGTCTAGTCTTGTCTGTCTAGTCTTGTCTGTCTAGTCTTGTCTGTCTAGTCTTGTCTGTCTAGTCTTGTCTGTCTAGTCTTGTCTGTCTAGTCTTGTATGTCTAGTCTTGTCTGTCTAGTCTTGTCTGTCTAGTCTTGTCTGTCTAGTCTTGTCTGTCTAGTCTTGTCTGTCTAGTCTTCTCTGTCTAGTCTTGTCTGTCTCGTCTTGTGTGTCTAGTCTCGTATGTCTAGTCTTGTCTGTCTAGTCTTGTCTGTCTAGTCTTGTCTGTCTAGTCTTGTCTGTCTAGTCTTGTCTGTTTAGTCTTGTCTGTCTAGTCTTGTCTGTCTAGTCTTGTCTGTCTAGTCTTGTCTGTCTAGTCTTGTCTGTCTAGTCTTGTCTGTCTGGTCTTGTCTGTCTAGTCTTGTCTGTCTAGTCTTGTCTGTCTAGTCTTGTCTGTCTAGTCTTGTCTGTCTAGTCTTGTCTGTCTAGTCTTGTCTGTCTAGTCTTGTCTGTCTAGTCTTGTCTGTCTAGTCTTGTCTGTCTAGTCTTGTCTGTCTAGTCTTGTCTGTCTAGTCTTGTCTGTCTAGTCTTGTCTGTCTAGTCTTGTCTGTCTAGTCTTGTCTGTCTAGTCTTGTCTGTCTAGCCTTGTCTGTCAAGTCTCGTCTGTCTAGTCTCGTCTGTCTAGTCTTGTCTGTCTAGTCTTGTCTGTCTAGTCTTGTCTGTCTAGTCTTGTCTGTCTAGTCTTGTCTGTCTAGTCTTGTCTGTCTAGTCTTGTCTGTCTAGTCTTGTCTGTCTAGTCTTGTCTGTCTAGTCTTCTCTGTCTAGTCTTGTCTGTCTAGTCTTGTCTGTCTAGTCTTGTCTGTCTAGTCTTGTCTGTCTAGTCTTGTCTGTCTAGTCTTGTCTGTCTGGTCTTGTCTGTCTAGTCTTGTCTGTCTAGTCTTGTCTGTCTAGTCTTGTCTGTCTAGTCTTGTCTGTCTAGTCTTGTCTGTCTAGTCTTGTCTGTCTAGTCTTGTCTGTCTAGTCTTGTCTGTCTAGTCTTGTCTGTCTAGTCTTGTCTGTCTAGTCTTGTCTGTCTAGTCTTGTCTGTCTAGTCTTGTCTGTCTAGTCTTGTCTGTCTAGTCTTGTCTGTCTAGTCTTGTCTGTCTAGTCTTGTCTGTCTAGTCTTGTCTGTCTAGTCTTGTCTGTCTAGTCTTGTCTGTCTAGTCTTGTCTGTCTAGTCTTGTCTGTCTAGTCTTGTCTGTCTAGTCTTGTCTGTCTAGTCTTGTCTGTCTAGTCTTGTCTGTCTAGTCTTGTCTGTCTAGTCTTGTCTGTCTAGTCTTGTCTGTCTAGTCTTGTCTGTCTAGTCTTGTCTGTCTAGTCTTGTCTGTCTAGTCTTGTCTGTCTAGTCTTGTCTGTCTAGTCTTGTCTGTCTAGTCTTGTCTGTCTAGTCTTGTCTGTCTAGTCTTGTCTGTCTAGTCTTGTCTGTCTAGTCTTGTCTGTCTAGTCTTGTCTGTCTAGTCTTGTCTGTCTAGTCTTGTCTGTCTAGTCTTGTCTGTCTAGTCTTGTCTGTCTAGTCTTGTCTGTCTAGTCTTGTCTGTCTAGTCTTGTCTGTCTAGTCTTGTCTGTCTAGTCTTGTCTGTCTAGTCTTGTCTGTCTAGTCTTGTCTGTCTAGTCTTGTCTGTCTAGTCTTGTCTGTCTAGTCTTGTCTGTCTAGTCTTGTCTGTCTAGTCTTGTCTGTCTAGTCTTGTCTGTCTAGTCTTGTCTGTCTAGTCTTGTCTGTCTAGTCTTGTCTGTCTAGTCTTGTCTGTCTAGTCTTGTCTGTCTAGTCAAATCAAATCAAATCAAAATCAAATATATTTTATTATAGTCTTGTCTGTAAATATTTATAGTCTTGTCTGTCTAGTCTTGTCTGTCTAGTCTTGTCTGTCTAGTCTTGTCTGTCTAGTCTTGTCTGTCTAGTCTTGTCTGTCTAGTCTTGTCTGTCTAGTCTTGTCTGTCTAGTCTTGTCTGTCTAGTCTTGTCTGTCTAGTCTTGTCTGTCTAGTCTTGTCTGTCTAGTCTTGTCTGTCTAGTCTTGTCTGTCTAGTCTTGTCTGTCTAGTCTTGTCTGTCTAGTCTTGTCTGTCTAGTCTTGTCTGTCTAGTCTTGTCTGTCTAGTCTTGTCTGTCTAGTCTTGTCTGTCTAGTCTTGTCTGTCTAGTCTTGTCTGTCTAGTCTTGTCTGTCTAGTCTTGTCTGTCTAGTCTTGTCTGTCTAGTCTTGTCTGTCTAGTCTTGTCTGTCTAGTCTTGTCTGTCTAGTCTTGTCTGTCTAGTCTTGTCTGTCTAGTCTTGTCTGTCTAGTATTTTCTGTCTAGTCTTGTCTGTCTAGTCTTGTCTAGCTACGTCCTTAAAAAAAGTACTATCTGTCTAGTCTAATCTTGTCTGTATAAGGCAGTGGTTTCCAACCTGTGGGGCACGGGACTTTTGCAAGGGGGGCGAGTAGCTGTTACCAAAATATAATTTTTGAAGCTGTCGCTTTCGCTAAAAACATATCGTACAAGTAAAAGTAATGTAATTCTAAGTGTACAAAATATGATAATGGTCACAGGTGGGCACAGTTAATCGAAAAGTTAACTTCGTTAATCGTTAAATCGTTAATAAAAAAGTTAACTTCGTTAAACGTTAAAGCGTTAAAATTTCGAAAATTTAACGCAAGTTAAAGTTAACCGCTAAAAGTTAACCATTCAAAACCTATACTGCTTTTGATAGATAAAACAAAAACAAGTAGATGGATTAATTGATTTAATTATTAGAAGCGACGAAGAAAGATTACGTTAAGTAATCTTTTAACAGGTTGAGGTGAAAACAAAAACAAATCGCTTCTACTGCTAATGCTATCTGCACCAACATCAGAAGAATTCAAATTCACAGCACTTAAAGAGGGCTTCAGAACGGTTTTCTTTTTCCCACGAGTTGACGCTGCATTTACTTTTTCTCCAAACAGCAACTATTTGGATGCATGCGTCTTTTTCTCGAGCCTTTAGTGCAGAAACTTTAGACAAACACAGTTTGCATTTATAAATCATCTTCTTCTCTCTAACTTTTGATTGGAATATAAAGTACATCACAAGTAATCACTCAAGCGTGGCCATGGATTTGATTCAGTTTCATTTTCAGAGCTTTGCGTACTTTGAGTAGAAGTAGTGGTGTTCATGATGTAAACTTGTAAATATTACACCATCAACTATTTCCACCCAAAACCAACACAAACAAAAATGATAAATAAATGAAGAATTAAAAAAGTCAGCTTATAATAACTGGTCGTATTCACACGTACAGAGCAAATATCAAGAGGGTCGCTTTATTTTTTTCGTCTCTGTAGCTTCTCGGCTCTGGATTTTTCATCTTTTGAGTAACAGCGCTGCGCCGCACGGGTGTGCCCGCGTGGCGCTTAATTCCAACAAAAATGTCATCAAACAACCAATGTAACGGACTAAAGTTAACGGAAGTTCAATTTAAAGTTAACAAGAACGTTAAATTTTTTTTGAGTTTACTTAAAAGTTAATCCGTTATGCATTTTGTTAACTTCGTTAATTAACGACTAACGGATTAACGAGTTAATGCCCACCTATGATAATGGTCAAGAACCATCAATGTGTTTGCTCTGTTTGAATATTTTGGCCGCAGACAGCATGAAACTAAAACGTCATCTTGAAAAAGTGCATGCGTGTGCATGGAAAAAGTGCTGGAAAAATTACAGGTTTTAAATCAACAACAAAATACGTTTTCAGACACCATGTCTGTAACATCAAAAGCTTTGCGTGCATTGTACAAGGTTTCTTATAGGATTTCTTCATGCAAAAAACACATTCAATAGAAGAAATTTTGGTGCTACCAGCGGTCATTGACATGGTAGTTACGATGATCGAATTGAATATACTGATCACCTTGATGAATGCGATCAATTAATTGAAAAAAATAAAACCATCTTCTTTCGCATAGATGAAGCAGCAGATGTACTAGAAGATGCCCATTTGATTACATATATAAGATATTTTGTAGAAACTGATGTTAGAGAAGATAATTATGTTATTCTGTAAACCTATTGAGTGCAAATAGTACAGCAAGAAAGTTTTCAAAAGTTTTTTTTTAATGAAAATGATATTTTGTGGGAGAACTGCATTGGAAAAGCTGGTCTACATGTACTAGTTAGAAAGGTGGATCCTCCTGCAATTTGGACACATTACATGATTTATAAACGATCACTTGTTTCAAAAGATATGGGTGAAGATCTATAAGAGTATTTGAAGTTAATATAAGAGCTGTAAATATTATTAAAAATAACCCATTAAGAGGAAGGCTCTACGCAGATTTGTGTGATGATATGGATGCAAAATATAGAGCGCTTCTATATTATTGTAGGGCAAGTTGGCTTTCTTGTTCCAAAGTACTTCAAAGGGTGTTTTAGCTAAAAGAAGAGATCGCCATATTTCTTAGTGATAATAATAGAAATGAAGCAGACTTGTTTAACTACACAAGATTCTTTGCAAAACTTGCGTTTTTAGTGGATATTTTTCAAGACTCGGTACTTTAAATAAATCAATGCAAGAACCTAAAATACATGCTCTGGTACAGAAGGAGAAGATTACTGCAGTTATGAAAAAATTGTACCGTGCTAACTAAATTTGAAAAACATTAACTTGCCCTGCAGATAAAATAGTGGAAACTAAAGATATTATTGATAATCACTTGACCAGTCTATGGAAGCAATTCATGTTTGACTTCAGAGATCTTAACATGTAGAAATACGAATGGATAAGAAACCCATTTGAGATGGAAAAATATTACTTTGGCCTTTCCGACAGCAGAGCAAGAAATGATAATTGATTTATCTTGACGGCAGATTAAAGCAAATGTTACAACTAGAAAGTAATAAGATTTTCCTACTTTGACAAGAAAGCTTTAGAAATTTGTAACATCTTACTTTCGCAAAACTGTTTTGTGTGTGTAGGTACAGAAGGTTGGAAACCACTGACCTAAGGCTTAAACCGCGCGGACGCATATCTCTTGAGAATTGCGGATGTTAGTTCGTCGAAAGGTCGAGGATCAGGTTCTTTGCAGAACCAACTCTCAACATTTCATTTCGATCAATATCAATGGCAAACGCGGTGAGAAAAAAAGAAGAATAACAAAATAAGGACCGGTTTCTCATAAAACAGACTCGGTAACAATTTTATAACCCCTTCGCAAGAAAAGCTACAGGGAATGCAATCAAATCGGACAATCGCCGTGCGTACAGAGTAAAAATAAATACTTTAATACAACCCGCAGAATAGAAAGTCATCAAAGTAGGTTTCAAATATGGAATATTTTCTATGTATTCCAAAGGACTTTTTAATTCGCAGTGCAGTTTTTTTGTTTTATGTGCGTGCAGACCCCTCTGCTTGCGTGTGCACACAAAAGGGCCTCCGCCTGCGGAGCTAAGTGCGAAACTATCGACCTGCAGTTTCTCCCTCTGCATTTATTATTTCGTTCTTGAAACCCGTCGAATTAGCGCCGACCTCCCTCAACTCCCCGTTTCAATATTTGTCCTATCTCACCGCCATAAAGACAAATTGTCACACCCAGAAATGGAACATATCATCTCGCAAAATTGTATGGAAAGTACGGAATTTATATAAAAAATAGAGAAACTAGATTGAAAAATTAAATAGTGCAAAACTAGTTAGCAAAATTTTAGTTAGATGACGCAAATATCAACTGCGAATAAATTTTTTTATAAAATATATTTCGTGCAACAGGCTGCGAGATGACTTCTCCGATCTCTATACAAACATTGCACAAGTCAAACGCAACAGGCAACAACCCTTAGAAATACACCCTCAAAAGCAACACAATCTTCAATCCAAGCATATCGGTTTAATCTCTTTATCTGTTTAGTTTATTTATCTAGTATTGCCTGTGTAGATTTGTCTGTGTAATCTTGTTAGTCTAGTCTTGTCTATCTAGTCTTGTCTGTCTAGTCTTGTCTCTCTAGTCTTGTCTGTGTAGTCTTGTCTGTCTAGCCATGTCTGCCTCGGTGGTGTAGTTGACAACATACCCGCCTTTCAATGCGGGAGACCCGGGTTCGAATCCTGGTCGGGGAGACAACAACTAGGGCGGTTTTCATTAACCGTCCGGGCTGCCCACCCTGAATGAATGCAGAATATGCGATACCGGGGTGGCGCATACTAAAAGCCAAGGTGGAATAAGGGGTTTAGTGAGAGCTTCCCCCGAACCACTTTAAATAAGCCATGTCTGCCTAGTCTTGTCTGTCTATTCTTGTCTGTCTAGTCTTGTCTATCCAGTCTTCTCTGTCTAATCTTGCCTGTCTAGTCTTGTATGTCTAGTCTTGTCTGTCTAGTCTTGACCAGCTCGCTCGCGTTCAATCTCCGAGGATAGCTCGGAAACAGATCCCAGCATCAAGAGTTCTTGGATCAAGAAAAAAGACACCGGATGGGAAAAAGAAAGACTCCGACAGAAACCGACACACTTATTGGAGAAAAAATAATTAATTTTGTGTCAATTTCTGGAGATTAAAGTTAGGTATTCATGCCCTTTTTTTAAATCAAACAATTACTAAGATGCCAACCAACGCAATAAAATGTTTGCAAATCAATCTGGGCAAAGGCAGGGCCGCCACAGGAGCCCTATTAGAAAAAATTGAATGAGGGACAATATTATTGGACAAAGGGACAATATTTCAATAGTTTTCATTCAAGAGCCTCACGTCTTCCGTGGAAAACTTTTGGGTTTTTCCAGATCACTACAGTGTTATGCACTCTCGTAAGCCAAATGAACCAACTATCAAAGCCGCGATAGTTATACCTGATCCTCGAATCACAGCAATGCTCAATACAGATTTGTCCAGAAATCTGATGTCAGTTATCCAAGTTCTCTGTGGGAAAATGAACTTCTATGCCATATCCGTCTACGTACCACCACCATCAAGACCGGCGGGGCAGGATAAATTCGAGGAAAATCTAACGAATCTCTCTAATATTCTTAGGGAGACAAGATCGAAAGCAGAAGCATTAGTTGCTGGAGATTTCAATTTAAATTTTTTCCTTTTCTTGGGGTAGTGCATTGGAAGATAAAAGGGGGTAAATGTCTAGATACATTAATATCACAGAACAATCTGGTCATCCTGCACATTGGGTCGGAACCTACATTCATTGGACACAAAGGACAAAGCCTGGTTGACCTAACTCTTGCCAGCTCCTCACTAAGCAAGGAAATCTGCAATTAGCATCTTCCCCATGATAGTAGCTTATCAGATCACCGTTATATAAGCTGGAGAATGGGAAAGGTAACTGAGCTGCCTGAACTCCAACGGGGATTCTGCACTGCGAATGGAAACTGGACAGCGTTCAATGACACTTTTTTATTACATCTTCAAGGAATTAAACCACAGCTAGACGACTGCTCCTCTCCGGAGCAAATTTCGACATTCGCTCAAGGATTAAATCTGGCGATGATGAATGAAGCTCGCGACACCTTTCCTTCAAGGAAATATTTTAGACACTCTGTTCCATGGTGGACACCCGAATTAACTGCTTTTCGTAAGGAAAATAACAGGTTACAGAGAATCTATCAAAAGACTAAAGGGGAAAAGAGGATATCAAATAAGCTTGTATATCAAAACAAGCTGCGTGAATACAAACAATTATTCTTAGACACAAAAAAACTAAAGTGGCGGCAATTCTGTAGTCATTCTTCAACTGAAAATCCATGGGGACCTGTGTTTAGGGTGCTCAGGGGAGGAAAAACCTCGACTAGCTTCGTTACCAGCCTTAAGATAGCGGGGAAGTCTCTTGATATTTTCGAAACTATGAGGGAACTTCTTAACGTTTTCTTTACAGAACACAATGAGGAGGACTCTTACATACACGCTTGAGTCAGGGATTATGCAGAAACTGGAAGAGGTGGACCAGATGATACACCGTTCACTATTTTAGAAATTGAACGCATACTACGCGGAATGAGCCCAAAAAAGGCTCCTGGTCTGGACGGCATATCATCAGACATTGTATTAGCTGCCTTTAATTCTGCACCCAAAATTTTTTAATTGCTGTACAACATGTGCTTAAATAAATCGATTTTTCCATCTTGCTGGAAAGAACTGTTGATAAAGATTATTCCCAAACCTAATAAACCGGCTTTATTCACGAAGGATTTCAGGCCAATCAGTTTACTTCCGGTTACTAGAAAGGTGTTAGATTCCTTGCTTATCTCAAGAGTCGAGCACTATTTCTATAAAAATCTCATTCACAAAAACCAAGTCGGTTTCAGAAAGGGAACTGGAACTGTCCAAAGCTATTTCAACAGCCGTTGGGTGTATACGGGAAGCAATAAAAAACAAGAAATATTGCTCTGCCATTGCACTAGATATTAGTGGTGCATTTAATGATGCATGGTGGCCGCTTGTTATTAGCCCGTTAATTGAGAGGGGTTGTCCTGATAATCTCATCAAATTAGCCAGAAGCTATTCTGCCGATCGCAAAGCTATTATTGTAGAACCAGGAATATAAATTGAAAAAAGCTAAAGGCTGTCCGCAGGGGTCGAAATCCGGACCAGGTTTATGGAACATTCTCTATGGCACCATTGTTGAAAGAAATTTACCCGAAGAATGCGAAATCATAGCCTATGCCGATGACACTCTTCTGCTTTGCAGAAGTAACGACATTGTGGGACTAAAGGAGATCACCGATCGTGCTTTGGGAAGTCTTCAACAATGGCCAGCCGACTGTCAACTAAATTCCAATCCAAAAAAGACTGAAGCTCTATTCTTCGGCAGATCATTAAGGCAGAGAAGTTCCTTTTTCACTCTTGGGAAGACAAAGATAAAATGCAAACATCATCTCAAGTATTTGGGTGTTATAATTGATAAATCCCTTATCTTTAAGGAACATATAAAGCTTGCATGTGGTAAGGCGAAACAATTTAGTCAACGATTGGATTTTGCCGTGAAGAAGGAATGGGGTCTAGGGAGAGCAGAAATATTAGACATACATTATGGTGCGGTTGAAGCAGCGTTACTGTATGGAGCTCCTATTTGGCACCGATCTTGCGGTGTTAAAGGAATGCTTAAGCTATTGGGAGTACCATCCGTGCAGCTAAGGCATATCGCACAGTCTCCAATCTTCGGGATTAGGTCTAACTTCAGCTGATTTGGAACCTACCATCAACACTCAGGCATTTCTCCACCCTCCGAAGCTTTCATTGGTCAATTACCATTTAACACTTACGAATGTCCTCCAACTTCGGGTGTATACGGACGGTTCAAAATCCAACAGTGGTACAGGGGCTGCCTTTGTTGTCTACTTTGACGGAGAGGAGGTACATTATAAACAGTTTAGACTAGAGTATTACTGCTCTATCTTCCAGGCGGAGCTTATAGCCATACAACACGCCTTGCGTTATGTGGACGAGCAATCCAACTGCTCTTGCTCTATTTTATGTGAAAGCCGCTCCGTTCTTCGTCTGAATTCGTCCAGTGAATTGTTAATGGAAACCTGAAAAATAGCTGCTCGTGTATCGAAGAAGATCCAAGCTCCAATGGCACTGGGTTAAAGCTCACGCTGGAATCGAGGGCAATGAGAGAGCTGACAGGCTTGCCAAACTTGCAGCAGACATGGTAGATCTCCCCATCGCTTATAGCAGATTGCCTAGGCAAGCACTAAAATCGAATTCTAGGGAACACTTTGAGAATCTCTGGCAGGATAGATGGTGGACGGCTAAAACAGGATTGTGGACCAAAACGTTTATACCATCCATCACAGCCTGGAAAAGCTTTAACGTCAGTCTGTTACACCACTCGGTTCAACTAATAACTGGCCATGGTAATTTCGAGGCGTATCTTCACAGATTTGGGACGAGGGATTCTCCGTTATGCAAGTGTGGTGAAAACGACACTGCGAAACATGTCATCTTTTCGTGCCAGATACCGCACAGTGGAGACAAACTCTGGAGCTAGACTTGAAACAAAATGGCCTTACCTGGCCTAATAACCAAGAGCAGCTTAGTTCAATTAAAAAGACTAAAGAGTGGTGGCTTACCTTTGACAATAATGCGAAAAAACTAACCAGGCTAAACCACGACAGTCGGTTTAGCCTGGTTTAGTTAAAAAAAAGATCAATATGATATAAACTGAATATAGGTCTTGGCATCAGTAGATTAAGACGCAGCCAGCATAGTGTCGAGCTCGACGGAATGCTGACTTTCAAATGCACACATATGAAAAATCAAACATATAGGCTGTCTAGTCTTGTTTGTCTAGTCTTGTCTGTGTAGTCTTGTCTGTCTAGTGTTGTCTGTTGTGTGAGGACAACTCCTAGGCTTTCCGGCCCACTATAAAATTTTGCTCGAGATCAAAATGAATCAACCATTAACTGCTTGATGGCAGTTGCCCAAGTTCTCTGCGGCATGTTGAATCTACACGTTATCTCTGTCTATATACCTCCACAAATGAGGCTGGTGGAACAGGATAGATTCAAAGATAATCTAGACGCCCTCAATAATGTAATTATTGAGGTTAGTTCTAAGTCTGAGGTATTACGCGTCGGTGACTTCAGTGCAGAATCCTTTTCGTGGGGTAGCGCCTTGGTGGACAAAAGGGGCAGATCTCTTGAAAAGTTATTTTTGGACAATAACCTGACCATACTGAACATTGGATCAGAACCTACCTTCATCGGACAAAACGGAGAACGTCATCGATCTTACCCTTGCCACCTCCACCTTGTACAGGATGATTTTTGATTGTCACCTTCCCGATGAGAGTAGTTTGTCAGATCATCGGTATATCAGTTGGTCTATTGGAAGTCAAACCGAGCTTCCGGAAGTCCAACGTGGTTTCTGTACGAGAATGGGGGATTGGGCAGAATTTAGCAATAAATTCCTGCTCTATCTACAAGACATTACTCCGCAGCTGCACGATTGTTTCACCACCGAGCAATATTCATTATTTGCTACTAGATTGAATCAGGCTATCGTGTGTGCTGCGTAACACTTTTCCAGCAAGGAAATATTTTAGAAATTATATCCCCTGGTGGGCACCAGAGTTTACTGCCTTGCGCTAGGAGACTAACAGGCTACGGCGGAAATACAAAAAAAATAGAGGAGAACTTAGATTAAGATTAGAACACTAAGACAAGAGAGTATAAGGATGCAATTTTGGAATCTCAGAAACAAAAGGGAGAGATTTCTTTACACAATCTTCAATTGGAAATCCATGGGTCTCGTTTTCAAAATACTAAGGGTGAGAAAAACCTCCACAAGCTACCTGAATAAGGCAGGGGGTAGATCGTTGGTTATTTTTGATACGTCTCGACAACTCCTAGAGACATTCTTTCCAGAGGACAATGAAGACGATTCTAAATTACACACTCGGGTCAGAGCACAGGCGGAAGTCGAAAAAGGTGCAAGTCGAAAAAGGTTCAGACCCATAAGTTTACTTCCTGCTGCCGGATAGGTGCTAGATTTTTTACTCATCTCGAGAATGGAACATCACTTCTACCGGCACAAACTGAAGAATCAAAATCAATTTGGCTTTAGAAAAGGGACTGGGACAGTTCAGGCTATTTTTGAAGCGGTCAGGTTCATACGTAAGTCGGTAAGATCTAAGTATTATTGATGCCATAGCCCTAGATATTAGTGGGGCATTCGATAACGCCTGGTGGCCGCTTTTTATCTGCAGGCTAATAGAGAAAGGTTGTCTTGGCAATCTCATCTAAATAGCCAGAAACTACTTTTCAGAACGCAAGGCCATTATCAGCAAACCAGCTTTGTAAGTCAAGAAAAGAATTAGCAAAGGATAACCACAGGGTTCTAAATCTGGTCAAGGTTTTTGGAATATTTTGTATGGAACCATCTTTGAAGGAAATCTGCCTGAAGAATGTGAGATCATAGCTTAGGCCGA
The DNA here is from genome assembly GCA_944588485.1 of Phosphuga atrata. Taxonomy (NCBI): domain Eukaryota; kingdom Metazoa; phylum Arthropoda; class Insecta; order Coleoptera; family Silphidae; genus Phosphuga; species Phosphuga atrata. Next base: position 12,524,496 of record OX155902.1, read on the forward strand.
TGATACTCTTCTGCTTTGTAAAAGCAGAACTATTGTTGGTCTGAAAGAGACCACTGACTGTGCTCTAGAAAATATTCGCCATTGGGCAACTAAATGTATGCTCAGTTTCAATGCCCAAAAGACTGAAGCCCTCTTCTTCAGCAGATCCTCAAGTCAAAGGAGTCCCGTTTTTACTCTTGGAAACGAAACAATTAAATGCCAACAGCAACTACGGTATCTAGGTGTCACTATAGACAAAAACAAATACGACTGGTTACAAAATTAGGTATAGCTGCAAATAAGGAATTGGGTCTAGGAAGAACAGTGCTCTCCGAAACCTATCGCGGCGCGATAGAACCCGCATTATTGTATGGAGGTCCGACCTGCCAGAAATCATATGGCGAGAAAGGAAACCTCAAGCTCTTGGGCATGCAACGCCCCGGCACCATCCGCGCTGCGAAAGCCTATCGTACAGTATCCACAGAAGCAGCTTGTGTGATTACAGGTCTCGCTCCAGTACACATCCCCCTCAAGCTACTAGCTCTCTACAGCTCACACCAATTTGCAGACGATACGTTAGTTAAAGACATCATAAGCTTACCAAATACTTTAAACAATATCGAACTGAACGTTAACATACAAGAACACATTCACTCTTCAAAGTTATCATTGGTTAGGTACCATTTGACACTGTCAAATCTTTTCCATATTCGGGTATACACTGACTGTTCGTAATCGAGCAAAGGCACATGAGCTGCATTTGTTGCCTATTACAACGGCGAAGGGGTTCACCACAAACTCATTAGGTTGAAACACTGCTGCTCAATATTCCAAGCAGAGCTCATCGCCATACTACATGCCTTGCAATATGTGGAAAATCACAGCAATAGTCCCTGCTCGATAATATGTAATAGCCGATATGTCCTCGATGCACTGAAAAGTTTGAAATGAGACACTGAACTGTTGATGGAGACATGGACGACCGCTGCAAGAGTTTCAAGGAAAAATATGATCAAATAGTATTGGATTAAAGCCCTTGCTGGAGTTGAAGGCAATGAGCGAGCGGATTGGCTCGCAAAACTCGCAGCAAGGAATGGTCATCTGCCAATTGTATACGACAAATTGCCTAAACATGCGCTAAAATCTGGTTCCAAGGAACTTTTCGAGAAACTCTGGCAGGACAGATGGAATGCAGCTACTACAGGCTTGTGGACTAAGTTCTTTATAGCATCAATACAGGCTGGGTGCAGCTTAAACGCCAGTCTATCCCACCATGCAATCCAAATTATAATAGGCCATGGCAACTTCAAGGCGTATCTGCACAGATTTTGGAAAAAATATTTTCCCCTCTGCGAATGTGGGGAAAACGACGACGCGACAAATGTTATATTTTCCTGTCCAGATACAGCAGTATGCAGACGATCCTTAGTGACAGAAATGCAACAGCATGGACTGACGTGGCCGGACAATGAAGATGATTTAGGTAGAGTAGAAAAACCCAAAGAGTGATGGTACATGTTCGATGAATACACCAAGAAATTGTCCAGACTGGACCACGAGAGTCAGTATATGAAAGTCAGTTCATTTGTTAACAATTTTCTGTCAAGAGACGCTCCTATATATAGTCTATAGAAACAGTTACAGCCAGCATAGTGTCGTATTTGTCGGAATGCCGGCTTCCACATGCTTGCATATGAAGAAACAAAACACTAGGATGTCTAGGGTTGTCTGTCCAGTCTTGTCAGTCTAGTCGTGTCTGTCTAGTCTAGTCTGTCTATTCTTGTCTGTCTAGTCTTGTCTGCCCGGACGGTTAGTGCCATCCTGGTTGAAAATGCATCCTCGGCGGGGAATCGAACCGTGGTCTTCCGCTTGACAACATACCCGCCTGACAAGCGGGAGACCGGAGTTCGATTCCCCGCCGAGGAGGCATTTGCAACCAGGGTGGAACTAACCATGCGGGCTGTCCACCCTGAAGAAATGCAAAATCCGCGTTACCGGGATGGCGTATTCTATAAGCTGTGGAGCATTTGCTAAGTGGCAAATGGGATTTAGTGAGAAGTTCCCCCAAAGCCACAAAAAAATTGTTTGTTTATTCTTGTCTATTTAATCGTGTGCGTCTCGTCTTTACTGTCTTAGTATTGTTTCTCACCTATTCTTGCCTAACTTGTTTTCTTTTTTACATGTTCTATGTTCAGTTTCCTTTGTCCATCCAATTTACTTAATATTGCCTGGTGGCGAATGCCTAGTTTCACTCTTGTTTCAATAAATAAATATTATCTGTATATAAAATTTTAATAAAACATAAAATTGAAATCAATGATTCACAGTTATTTTATGCATATGGACTATTAATTTAATTCGCCGTTTTCAAATAATGAAAATAATCAAATAAACGTAATTAATCACTTTTTGTTCATTAAACGTGATTATTTTTAGAGGTCTGTGCTGGACGATTAGTCGCCTGAAATTAGGGGAGCAAGAAGGAATAAAATATTCATAAAAGTAGAATGCCAGCAATATGATCGTTTATTTGAATATTAGCGATTGTTCTGAGAGCTTCCACATTCAATTCTTGCTTTGTGTCGGAAAATTATTTATCGGCGAATATTGAATTTAGCCAAAATTAGGCAAACAATATGTGTCTTATATTGCAATGCTGTTAATTAGGAATTTTTTATTAGTTTGTTGAAATTATATATTTACAGATAAGGCTAGAGAGTTGAAGTAAAATGCAATTTTCTAAATTGGATCAAACTTTTTCGCGTTCGGTAAGAATTTATGTGCGTGAGGTGTGTTAGATAAATATTCCTACCTGAGTGCTAAACGAGCGCTTTAAGAGCTTTTCGGAATATTACATTTGGACTTAATCTGAAATTCGTGAGAATCTGAACAAACGTAGAAGCCAGACGACATAACAAATGGTCGGTTAGAAAAAGAAAACGCAGACGCTGTAAAACTGGAATAATCAGAACAAATTTCCCACGGCTCTTTGACTTTTTGCAAAGATAACAATAATCTCCGCATAAATCTATATATTCGCCATAAAAATTATCTTTGACAAAGTACGACCTGTTTACGAAAATCAATGCTAAACCATTCTGAATTGAAAAAATCAAGTTTTTGCCACTAATTTTAGCGGAAATATTATTTAACTTGTGAAACGAATTTTACAATTTAGAGTAAATATGGATTATTTTATGAACAAGACAGTAACGGTCTCAACCATCTTTTTCATTAATGTAATACCAGTTTGGAAACTAGACATAATAATCATGATTTTAAACAATTTAACTAAACCTAATTCAACAAGTTTAAGCAATCAAAACCAATTATTAATCTGATTAAATTCGTGATATATTCATTCAAGCCGTCCATTTATTGTCATAATTTATCGATGGTAATTTCAATACATAAAATGGGGGTAGGGGGTTGTTCCGAAGGTTCCGCTCCGTCGGCCCGGACTATTTGTCTAGTCGCGCCGCATCCGGAGCGCGGTGGAAGAAAGGCACGGCCGACTGGTAAACACCGCCATTAGTCTATCCATCAGCCCCCCTGGAAATAACAACCAGAGCGAAAAAGATAGATAGGGACTAGATAAAAATAGATAGCGAGGAAAGATCGACTAACCCCAACAGAGAGATTGTGTGAGAAAATAAACTTGAGTGAAAAGGAGATTTAGTGCAGTTGCGACTAAATGGACAAGGTTTGAAATACAAAAATGGGTAGATATTATTCAACAAACATTTTTTACACTAGACAGATACAAGAATAAAGAAACAATTCTAGACGAACAAGGCTCGACAGACAAGACTTGACGGACAAGACTAGACAGACAAGACTAGACAGAAAAAACAAGACAGACAAGACTAGACAGAGAAGACTAGACAGACAAGGCTAGACAGACGAGACTAGACAGACAAGACAAGACAGACAAGAATAGAGAGACAAAAATAGACAGACAACGCTAGACAGACAAGACTAGACGGACAAGACTGGACAGATAAGACTAGACAGACAAGACTAGACAGAAAAAACTAGACAGACAAGACTAGACAGAGAAGACTAGACAGACAAGGCTAGACAGACAAGGCTAGACAGACGAGACTAGACAGACAAGACAAGACAGATAAGAATAGAGAGACAAAAATAGACAGACAACGCTTGACAGACAAGACTAGACGGACAAGACTAGATAGACAAGACTAGACAGACAAGAATAGACAGACAAGACTAGACAGATGAGACTAGACAGACAATACTAGACAGACAATACAAAACAGACAAGAATAGAGAAACAAGACTAGACGGACAACGCTAGACAGACAAGACTAGACAAACAACGCTAGACAGACAAAACTAGACGGGCAAGACTAGATAGACAGGACTAGACAGACAAGAATAGACAGACAAGACTAGAGAGATAAGACTAGACACACAAGACTAGACAGACAAGGTTAGACAGACAAGACTAGATAGACAAGGCTAGACAGCCCATTTTGTTGTTTTTTCATATGCAACTATATGAAAGCCAGCATTCCGTCAAATGCGACACTATGCTGGCTGTAACGATTTCTACTGACCATTTACAGGAGCGTCTCTTGACCCAAATTGTTAACACCTGAACTGTTGTGGACCAGTCTGGACAATTTCTTGGCATGTTTATCGAACCACCACTTTTTGGTTTTTTCTACTCTACTTAAAGCATCGTCATTATCGAGCCACGTCAGTCCATGCTGTTGCTTTTCTGTCACTAAGGATCGTCTCCGTAGTGCTGTATCTGGTCAGGAAAATATAACGTGTGCCGCGTTGTTGTTTTCCCTACACTCGCAGATGATAGAATCTTTTTTCCCAAATCTGTGAAGATACGCCTTGAAGTTACCATGGCCCGTTATAATTTGGATTGCATGGTGGGATAGACTCAGGTTTAAGCTACAACAAGCCTTTATTGATGGTATAAACAGCTTAGTCCACGAGCCTGTTATAGCTGCATTCCATCTGTTCTGCCAGAGTTTCTCGAAATGTCCCTTGGAACCAGATTTCAGCGCTTGTTTAGGCAATTTGCCGTATGCGATTGGCAGATGACCATTGCTTGCTGCGAGTTTTGCGAGCCAATCCGCTCGCTCATTGCCTTCGACTCCAGTATGGGATTTACTCCAATTATATCGGATCATATTTTTCCTTGAAACTCTTGCAGCAGACTCTTGCAGCTGTCGTACATGTCTTCATCAACAGTTCAGTGGCTCCTTTCAAACTTTTCAATGCCCCGAGGACATATCGGCTGTCATATATTATCGAGCAGGGACTATTGCTGTGATTTTCAACATATTGCAAGGCATGTAGTATGGCGATGAGCTCTGCTTGGAATATTGAGCAGTAGTGTTCCAACCTAATGAGTTTGTTGTGAACGAACGCAGCTCCTGTGACTTTGCTCGATTTCGAACCGTCCGTGTATACCTAAAGATGGAAAAGATTTGACAGTGTCAAATGGTACCTAATCAATGATAACTTTGAAGGGTGAATGTGTTCTTGTATGTTAAAGTTCAGTTCAATATTGTTCTAAGTATTTGGTAAGCCTATGTCTAATTAACGTATCGTCTCCAATTTGGTGTGAGCTGTAGAGAGCTTGTTGCTTGAGGCGGATGTCTACTGGAAGGAGACCTGTAATCAAACAAGCTGCATCTGTGGATACTGTACGATAGGCTTTCGCAGCGCGAATGGTGCTGAGGCGCTGTATGCCCAAGAGCTTGCGGTTTCCTCTCACGCAACATGATTTCTGCCAGATGGGACCTCCATATAATAATGCGGGTTCTATCGCGCTGCGATAGAGTTCGGAGAGCTCTGTTCTTCCTAGACCCCATTCCTTCTTTGCAGCGATACCTAATTTTATACTCAGTTGTTTCACTTTACTACATGCTTGCTTTATGTGTTCCTTTTAATTCAAGATTCTGTCTATTGTGACACCTAGATAATGGAGATTATGTTGGAATTTAATTTTTCCGTTTGCTAGACTGTAAACGGGACTTTGACTTGAGGATCGGCTGCAGAAGAGGGCCTCAGTGTTTTGGGCATTGAAACTGAGCCTAGTTTCAGTTGCTCACTGCCGAAGATTTTCTAGAGCACGGTCAGTGGTCTCTTTCAAACCAACAATAGTTCTGCTTTTACAAAGCATAAAAGTATCATCGGCATAAGCTATGATCTCACTCTCTTTAGCCAGATTTCTTTCAAAGATATTCCAAAAACCTGGGCCTGATTTAGAACCCTGTGGACATCATTGGCTAATTCTTTTCTCGACGTACAAGCCTGGTTGCTGAAAATGGCCTTGCGTTTTGAAAAGTAGCTCCTGGCTAATTTGATGAGATTGTCAGTACAATCTTTCTTTATTAGTCTGCAGATAATAAGCGGCCACTAGGCGTTATCGAATGCCCCACTAATTTCTAAGGCTTTGGCAGAATAATAATACTTAGATCTTACCGAACACCTATGAACCTGATCGCTTCAGAAATAGCCTGAACTGTTCATGCCCCTTTTCTAAAGCCAAATTAAATTTTGGTTTATCAGCTTGTGCCGGTAGAAGTGATGTGCAATTCTCGAGATGAGTAAAGAATCTAGCACCTTTCCGACAGCAGGAAGTAAACTTATGGGTCTGAAGTTGGATAGTGCCGGTTAGTTGGGTATGGGGATGATCTTGATGACTTGCTCTTTCCAACAAGATGGGAATATAGACTTTTTTAGACTCTCGCTGTATAGAGTAATGAATGTGTTTGGTGTCGAATAAGAGGCAACTAACATTATGTCCGCTGATATACCGTCCAGGCCAGGCGCCTTCTTCGGGTTCATCTCGCGTATGACATCCCGCATTCTATTTCAGAAAAGGTGAACTGCGTGTCATCAGGTCCACCGTTTTCGACTTCCGCCTGTTCTTTGACCCGAGTGTGTAATTCAGAGTCGTCTTTGTTGTCCTATGGAAAGAATGTCTCTAGGAGTTGTCGAGAGGTATCAAAAATATCCAGCGATCTACCCCAAACTCAGGTAACTTGTAGAGGATTTTCTCCCGCTTGGTATCTTGAAAACTCACGGATGGCGGTCATCCGTGAGTCGGTCATCTCTGCAAAATTTTATAATCGACCGGAAATCCTAGGAGTTGTCCACGAAAGACGTGTGGCTCTTTAATAAAAACGATTTCAATTCCATCCATTTCGATCTTCTCCAAAAGGGTCCCTGTTGCTGCTTTATATTTACCCAGATTCACCTTAGGCATCTGATGTTATGATCATTTGTAATGCCTGCCATGGCTTAAAAATATCGCAGAAGAGAGGTGCCTGTTAGGATCTCTGCCTGTTTTGTATTACTGTTGCATCTGAAACATCTTTAATATTCCCATCCGTTTCTAGATCCAGGTTTCCTCTCTTTTGTGTCTTTCTTTTCCTTTCATTATGTCCCTCATCGTCGCCGTTATTGCATTCCAGTCTGCTTCTGTTCTAAGGAGTAAGTCTGCCACGTTTGTTGTAGAAACTACTGTGCCGCATAACCGATTTGCTGTTGGTCGGTAATCCGTCCATTTTATGCACTGAAAGATGGTATGTTCGGCGGTGTCAATCTCCATACAGAACAAACAGATGGGGTTATTTTTCCTGTTTGATTTTAAAAAGGAATGATCCAACGACCCCATATCCAGTAAATGCCTAGGTGATATAATAGTCAACCTCTCCCCACTTTCTTTGCTTCCACTGTCTCACGTCCTTAATAAAAGTTTTCGTCCATCCGTCGTATCCTTCCCATCTATGGTGCCATTCATACATGCATTTGTTTTTTGCAGCAGACCTACTGTTCTTCCGTTGCTGATAAATGCTTACCATCTCCCGAATCCTCAGATCGATGGGCGGAAGTGAGGCTAGAAGAAAGGATAAGACGGACAAGACTAGACGTACGAGTCTAGACGGACAAGACTAGACGGACAAGACTAACTAGACAGATAAGACTAGACAGATAAGACTAGACAGACAAGACTAGACAGACAAGACTAGACAGACCAAACTAAACAAGCAAGACTAGTCAGACAAGACTAAATAGGCAAGACTAGGCAGACAATACAAAACATGTAAGACTAGACAGACAAGACCAGACAGACGAGACCAAAGAGACAAAGCGAGACAGATATGACTAGACAGACACGGCTGGGCAGACGAGACTAGACAGAGAACCCTAGGCAGACAAGTTTAGACTGTCAAGACTAAGCAGAGATGGCTACAAAGACAAGACTAGATAGACAAGACTAGACAGGCAATACTAGACAGACAAGATTTGACGTTCTAGTAGACAGTCAAGACTACATAGACAATACTAGACAATACGAGTTACCTAGCTAGAGAAGACTGGTGAATACTATGCAGTCAGTATTAGACAGACATTGCTTATTAAACCAGACCAAACAGACCATACTTGACAGTCCATACTAGTTAAACCTTACTAAACAATGCATACTGGACGGATAAGAATAAACAAACATTACTTCTCAGATAAAACTCGACAAAGAATCCTAGATAGTGTAAAGTAAGGAATATATTAATAAGTCAAGATTTTTAACAGATTTTTTCTTTTTTCTGAGGGTGAAACGCAATCGCCTGTTGCTGTTTGGGTTTTTCGTCTTTCGTGTGTTTTGTAGGACATCCGAGCGGAATGTTTTTGTGTTCGTTGCGGCGGGCATCGGTCCGTGGTTTGTGACGCGGAGCGTCGTGACGCTCAGTGACGTCGTGCGCTCTTCAGCCCGTTACACTTTTTGTGTGCCGCTGCCGTTTTCGATTACCGAACGGTCGGCCCGAACGTCCGTAATTGGAATCCGCCGTAGAGAAATAGTTTATACCGGTGATGGATACAGTTGCGACCGGGCCGAATCCCCAAAGAGATTTCGTTATTTATTTTATTCACTGCACCCTGTACCCTCTCGCCAGATGGGTTCTCATATAGCATTTTCAGATTACAATGGCTTTATTTAATTTATTTTTATATTATCCATGACCAAATAAGATTATAATAATAATACTAGATAATAATAATGAGTTTAATATTTAGTGGACTTATTGGATAATCACAGATTATAAAAAACCTGGTAATTTCAGGTTTGATTGTGTTTCGGGGTTTTTTGCGCACCGCGGACCGCAGACATCAAATTAAATTTATCCCAACTCCATTTCGCCCGCCGTTGTATTTTTGTTTCAGCTCTCGCGTCCTAACCCCTCAAATCCCTCAAAATGAGAAACGCACCCCCGCAAGTCTATAATTTCGACAACAAAAAACACTTATACCTGTCCCGCATACACAGACAGCAACTCTTTCCTCCCCTAAAACAAGATATATCGATTCTCCCACGCACTGTATTACAGATAATGATAAGATTTTTTTTCTCTAGATTCATTTAATACGGTTTTTGGAATTGATATTATTAAGTTATTGTGCTAGACAGCAACATGTCGCAAAATGAGCTCGTTTCAAAATGATTTTGTTTCATCATGAAGTTATTTGAACATGAATCTGTTTCCACAAGAAGTTGTTTTAACAATGTAGGATAAGGTGACTAATATGCTAGGTAGAGAAAGTGACGTATGATCTATGTCGCCTTATCTAGTTTCTCCTGTCTTGATTCCCTACTTATGGGTTAGCTAATTCCAGTATTTATTTAGCAAATATTGATCTTTTAAAATAATGGCAAATGTTTAAGTAAATGTCTTGTCGTGACCGACTGTATCTAATCTATTTGTTTTCTCTTTGTCGATTCATTTTCTTATTTTCTGTGCTTAAACAGAGATTTGCAAAGCATAACAAACGAGGAAAAGTATAAGAAAGACAGTTTCCAATGAGATTCACAAAGGAAACGGAAAAATTATTCAATTATGCGATACAAATGTTGATAATTTATTATTTGCCTTATGCCACTTTAAGGTCGAAAACAACGGCAAACAACATACGCTTTGAAATCATTAATATTACGCGATTCTCTCAGTTTCTGTTTCTCATTTTTAACGTTCGTTTTTAATACGTAATATTTACATTTTCCGTAAACAATATTTATATTTCTCGTTGATATTTTATTCAAACGCCTTCGGGGAGACAACAAGACACAACAAACCCCCGACTTCGCCCTCGACACACACACACATAAAATAAAACACAACAAATCCCGTTTTTTTTTTCTTGTGTTTGTTAATATTTCACAAATTACATCTCTCGTTTCTTCGCAAACAAAACGAAATAAAACGAAGGCGTTTAACATGCATTTTACATAAATCTCGCCAACTATTTCACTTAAATAAAACACAAAGAAAATTGCAGATATAGATATGACCTATCATGAAGTAAATATGTGAACGTGGCACGCTAACTGGTATAGATAGATGACATTAATTTTCCTTGAAAACTCAAACTAACTGCAATACGACAATCATAATAGAATGAATTTTACATTTACCACTTAGACTTAATAGACTATTACACACTACAATTTACATACATTAAATGTAAAATATTACTACTTTTGCCTATATAATTTCTTTAGCCTTGTCCTTTCAGTGTTGTCTGTTAAATCATGCATCTATTTCTAGGTTTAACTGGCTAGATCAGGGGTGGGCAAATCTTTTAGCTGTCAGGCTACATTGTCGATGATGAAAACTTGTGTTCGCGGGCCATATTTTTTTGTCAATATTTTTTGGGCTGTGAGCCCTAAAAACCCTGCGGCCTTGAGGCCTATTGTATTTCCCCACAATGATCTGCTCATGTGAATAGCTCCATCCCCTGTGTTAATTCTAGTTCTTCATTGTTTTGCCTTGTCAGAGCCTTGCGGTAGTTCTAAGGCAGTTCTGGAGGCAGTTCCAAGTTATTTAAGATTAGATCTCATTTCACGTTAAGGCATGTATACCAGCCTGACTGTCCGTGAATACACATGTTTCTACATTTGTAGTCCATCATTAAATTTTCACGGGCACATATCGCAATGTCGTTTATTTCTGCTTGGAATGCCGTGGTATGTGATTCCAGGGGCACAGATAAGCTGTACCTCAGGGACGGTGCGTAGATTCCTGCGCCAGTTCCACTGTCATTTTTGGAGCCGTCTGTATACCAGTCCAGTTCACCTTTTGAAGGGTAGATAGAATGAGGGCCTTTTCGGAATTGAGTCTCCCTCAATATTCAGGTATGGCTCTGATATTACATTCGTTATCGTGTTGTGTTCTGTCCTCGTTAGAACCTCCCAAGTGCCATTACACCTGCATCTGAATACTCCCATTCTTGCCTCACCCATTATGAATATATCTAGGGGAGTCAGGACTGTCATAACTTCCAGAGCTGCAGTTGGTACGGTTCTTAACGATCCGGTAATTGCCAAGCATGTCAGTCTTTGAACTTTTCATAGCTCCGTTATGGCCTGTTTTTGTTTCAGTTTAGTCCAGCATACCGTTGAACCATATGTTAGAATGGTACACCTATTCTAATATACCATAACACAACATATATGTAAGAATGGTACACCCATTCTAACTTATGGTTCCACGGTATGGTGGACAAGACTGAAGCAACAACAGGCCATAAAGAAACTATAAAAAATACCTTATACACCTACAACCAACTGCAGCCAGTGTACCATGCTAGGTCTTAGTGCCTATGATTAGCCAAGTGTTCTTCTAGTCATCATGAATGCCATTTTACACTTGTTGGTGGCTTTATTAAGGTGTTGATTCCAAGTCAATGATGCATCCAGGATTACACTTAAATAATTAACTTTCTCACTTACCTTTAGACACTCGTTGTTGAAAATTGTTAGCCGTAGCCCCTCAATTTTCTTAATTTTTGTGAATGATACTAGAGTGGATTTTGAGGGATTTGCTCGGAGGTCTCCTTTTTGCACCATCTCCCTACTTCGCTCAGCGCGTTTTGCATGAGCTCTGCTATTATATTAAGAAATTTCCCTCTGATGAGAATCTCTGATAAGATTGCGGGCCATTGGCACGCCCAACGAGGCACGTCCAGAAAGTAAGTACTGGTTGTAAGTACTGGAAAGTAAGTACCCGTGCCGTGAGATAGTTTTTTCCGATGTTGGTAATACTATGTGGTAGTGGAGATTATTCTGAATACCACGAGCACAGGCGCACCTCGTTGGTATACAAAAATTGAGTATTATTACTTTCTGGATATGTTTCGTACAAAAATGTTAATTTTGTATTAATTAGTGTTGTTTTATAAATCTAAAATCAATATTTGTAATTTTCTTTTTAATTGAAATAATATTCTGGCAGGAGCAGCAAAATCAAAAAACCTATTTAAAATGTTTCTTTTAAACTAAATTTCGCGGGCCGAATATACCTACTGCGTGGGCCAATCTATTTCTGCAAGTCTGCTCTAAATTATACTATCAAAATTTTATTTATATTTTTAAACAAAATATATTGTTATCCAGGAAGAAAGTGTGGAGTATGGCGTACGCGGATGATGTGGTAATACTGGCAAAATCGGCAGCAGAATTGAAAGAAATGATTGAGAGATTGGAGAGATTTTTTGATAAAAGGAAACGGACTTTAAATGTATATAAAACAACATGGATAGGGTTTAAGAAAGGTGGGGTGTGCAGGAAGGAGAGGTTCGAATGGAAGAGAATGGAGATAGAGCAGGTTGGGCATTTTAAGTATTTAGGGTTTGTATTTGGGAGTGGGTGTGGTAATAAAGAGCATATAGAGTACGTGGCTAAAAAAGCGTGGGTGGCGGCTTGAAGGTATTGTAGATTGTAGATTTTAGATATGGTGGTGACGACTTGTACTGCGACCTTTATAGATCTATTGTACCCCACCCTCCTCCTCCAAGTGTTGGTGTACTTACCCATTTAGAGCGCCTCCTCTAATCCTGATTCCTTTAGGAATCTCAGGATCTGGGTGGGATTCAAGGCCTGCAGCTCCTCTGTGTTCAAGCAGTGAGCCCCAAGGTACATCTGTCTCTTACGGAGTAATGCTCCGCAGTCTTTGAACAGATGTAAGGGGGGTTTCCTCTGCTGAGCCACAGAATCTGCATCCATCATCCTCCTCTAGGCCTACGGCCTTGAGATGTTTCCTAAGTCTGCAGTGTCCCGTCAGGGCTCCTGTCAGATTTCTGAGCTTGTTCCTGCTTAGTTTCAGGCAAGCTTTAGTTCTCTTATGGTTAAAAGATCCCAGCATCACTTTGGATTGTCTTAGCCCTGGAAGTTCTTCCCAGGTTTTCATCCATTTTCCTCTTATTTCTTCATCTAAACTTTTGCGGATGGTGTTCACGCTCATACCGCAAAAGGGTTCCGGACCTAAAAGGGGATACTGGATCCCTTGTTCGCTAGGTGATCGGCTTCTTCGTTTCCGTCTATACCAGTGTGTCCTGGTACCCAGTATAGCGTCACTTTATTATCCCTGCCAAGCTTGTTCAGCTTCCCCACACAGTCCCATACCAGTTTGGATCTGATGGTGTATGAGCTAATGGCCTTGATGGCTGCTTGGCTATCTGACTGGATAGCAATTCGTTTTTTGCGGTAATTCCTGTCGAGGTTAAACTGTGCACATCTTTCGATTGCGTGTACCTCTGCTTGGAAGATACTTGGGGATGTTGCCATGGATTTGGAGTATCTGGTACGAGGTCCAAACACTCCTGCACCAGTGCCTTCCTTTGTCTTCGAACCATCTGTATACCACTTGATGGCATTTTGCTCTATGTGGTATGCTGAGGATTCGTCGCTCCAATCGGCTTTACTACTACACATTGTGTGTAGTTTTTCTCGAAGTGGTATTTGCATACCATTTCGTCTTTTGGTACTTCCAGCCAGGGGATCTTGGCAGCGAGGCTGTTTCGGTCTCTTCTCCCGATTTTTTTACCTCTGCCCATTCCTTCCTTGCTAAATCTTACGATCGCCGATCTGGCGGCGCTCTCCACCACAAGGTGCAGCGGAGTCAGATCCAGCAGCAGCTCCAATGCTGCTGTTGGACACGACCCCATCGCCCCCGTGATGCAGACACACGCCAGTATTTGAATCTTCTCAAGCTGTTTCCTTATAGAGGCCAGTTTGATTCTATTTCCCCACGCAACCGCCCCTTAAGTAATTGCAGGTCTCACTATCATGGTGTACATACATCGCAGGATAGTGGGGTTACAACCCCACATTTTTCCTGCCAGAATTCTGCACACCATTAGGGCGCGTTTGGCTTTACCTACCACTGCCTCAGCGTGTCTATTCCATAGGAGTTTGCTATCTAGTGTGATACCCAGATACCTTATCTCCTGTTGGTATTCTACTGCCTTCCCATCTATGAATATGGGATGTAGGCAGTTTAGTTTTCTTCTTCTAGTAAATGGTATCACCGTGGTTTTGCTCGGGTTGAGTCTCAATCCCACTGTTTGACACCATTTACTAGTTACTTTGAGGCCTCTCTGAACAATTTCACAGAGTGTTCCCTCAAATTTTCCTCTTGCCATTATGACTATGTCATCGGCGTAACCTTGACATTTGATGTCTAGGTCGTTTAGCCTAACCAGTAGTTCATCAACTACCAGGCTCTACATTAGCGGTGATAGTACACCTCCCTGTGGGCACCCTCGAGTTGTGGAGATCTTAATGGTGTCTTTTCCCACTTGTGTCTCCGCCGTTCTAGTTCTCAGCATTTCTCCCATCCACTTTGAGATAGTGCTGTCGATATTCCTTCTTTCGAGGGCCGCCCTGATAGCCTCGTGTGAGGTGTTGTCAAAAGCTCCCTCTATATCCAAGAAGGCACATATCGCTACTTCCTTTGTCTCTAGTGCTGCTTCTATTTCGTTTGTCAGCTGATACAGGGCGGTTTCTGTGGATTTCCCTGTTCTGTAAGCATGCTGACTCCTGTGTAGTGGTGTACCTACCAGCACTATAGTCCTATCACCTTCTCCATTGTCTTTAACATAAAAGATGTTACACTAATGGGTCTAAATGACTTCGGTTGAGTGGTGTCTTTCTTCCCCACCTTCGGTATAAATACCACCTTAGCCCTTCTCCATAGCTCCAGTATATATCCGAGCGCTAAGCTACTTCTAAAGATATTTAGAAGATACGGCATTAGTTCTCTCTCTCCCTTTTGTAGGAAGGCAGGAACTAGTCCGTCCATACCTGGGGCCTTAAAAGGCTGGAAAGTGCCGATAGCCCATCTCATTCGGTTTTCCGTACAGATGGACGCTGCCCTCTTCCAGTCGGCCCGACTTGGATACCGTGGTTGCATCAAGCCCTCGGTCTCCCTGTATCCTCTACATCCCGGAAAATGGGTTTCTAGTAGGAGGAGAGCTCTTTGCTCTCCATCCTCCGTGAAGGTCCCATGCGGTTTCTTCAGAGTGGTTGTCATTTCCACTCTATCCTTCGCTAGTGCTTTGTGCAGTCTAGCTGCCACCGGCGTGGATTCTATGCTTTCACAGAAGGTCCTAAAGTTTTCCCTTTTTGCCCTTCTGATCTCTTTGTTGTAGGTGGTAAAAACCTCAGAGTATTCTAGCCAATTTCCGTATTGCTTGGCTTTGTTGAAAAGCCTACGTACTTTTGCTCTTAATGTAGACAAATTTTTGTTCCACCATTTTTCGTCCTTATGCTCCTTCACGGTTTTTACCGGACAGCTGAATTCAAATGCCGTGGTGATTGCTACATTTATTTCTCCTACAGCCTGCTCCAGCACGGTGTAGTGTTTGATACTACCCTGCACTGTCACCTGCTCTAGGTTTTCTTTTAGTTGGGAACTAAACATAGGCCACACAGTTTGTCTGGGGTTTCGAATGGGGGTGTTTTCCTCACTCGCTCCTTCCAGCTCAAACTCTATGATCCTATGATCTGACATTGAGGGCTCACTTGAAACCCTCCACTTTTTAATTAGTTTACTTACGTTAGCGCTACCTACCGTAATATCCAGTACCTCATTTCTGACTTTAGTGACAAATGTTGGTGTGTTCCCAACGTTGTACACAATTAAGTTCTCTTTAATGAGGTATTCTAAAAGGTACTCACCCCTCTTATTAGTGTCCGTGCTGCCCCACATCTCATTGTGTGCGTTCGCGTCACATCCCAGGATGAGTGGCAGGCTTCTCCTAATACAGTGTTCCACCAGCTTTTGTACTTCAATGGGTGGTATGCTGTTACCATCGCCAGGGAAGTATGCTGATGCGATCACTACTTCGCTGTGGAGACCCTCGATCTTGATGAGGGCCTGAATCGGTACTAAATCCCGCGTTAAAAATTCTGAAAGACATAAGTAATTTATGCCATTTCTTACCATAATGCAGGTTCTAGGGGAGACCTCACGGCTGTCCCATACCAACTTACATTCCCTGTTGCTAAGGCCTCTGATCTTACCTCCGTAGGTCCAGGGTTCTTGAAGCAGCGCTAGCCCTAGGTGCTGCTTGGTGAACATCCTAGCCATCACAGCTGAAGCTGCTTTGGCATGATGGATGTTCACTTGGGCTATTTTGGTGCGCCTGCTGGTCATTCTTGTTTTGTGACAGGAGGCGGCAAGTCCTCCTCTGTCCCTACAAGAACATCTACCTCTGCCTCTGTAGACATGGCTGGACTGCTCATGTTTATGAGTGTGAGGTCAAGGTCGTCTTCCCGGGAATCCGGGCTGACTTCCTTGTTCTCTGTGTCGGTTAGGTCCCGTACACATGGATTATTTTTACTTTTGGAATTCATATAAATCCCACGAGTCGCAAGGGAACTAAAGGTCCACCACATCAGAGCCCCGCTTGATAGTGGTAAGGCAGGATACCCTCTGAGGTCGCCAGGTATCAGAGGGGCTCCGTAAGCGATGGCCGGTTGCCCTTGGCCATCAACCAGTCCCTTTGGCACGGGTCGCATGACACCTTGGGATTAAGGGTTTGGAAGTTCTTGGTTGTTCGCCCTCCGCCGAACGCCCCGACCGGAGTTGTTCCCGTCGTGACGTCCAACGGTATGTTGCGAAACTAAGCCCTCACACCGCGACAAGGTGACTTCCACGTGAGGCTTGAAGGTATGGGGAAAAGAGCACAAATTACCGGGCGAAGGAGATGATATGAAAGGCTTGTTGGCGGGAGTATGCTGATGAAGGGAGCTGAAATATGGGGTGGGGGTGAAGGAAGAAGAAGGCGTGAAAAAGTGCAACTATAATTCTTTAAAAAGGCCCTGAAAATAGACATCAACTCCTTCCCACATAGTACTTCAGGAGCTACTTGCATTTAAATTAAGAATTGAAGCAAACCGACGAGTAGCTAGGTATGTAGCTTGTAAGGTCAATGGAATGACTGAGGGAAGAATTGTAAAAGAAGTTTCAGGGTAGCAAGTTTGGAAGGAATGAATGGTAGGAGAGAGACAAATTGGGGAAAGAATAGAAGGAAACTGTATGAAGGGAGGTGCTATGTCATGGAAATGGAGATGCTTAGCAGGGAAGGCGTGCGAGTTGACGAATGGCTAGTGGTAAGACTGAAGGAAGTTAAACTGCAAGAACTTCAAAAGAAAATTATGGAGAGTAGATATAGTAACGACTATGTGGAAATACAAATATTTTAAGAGCTACCTAAATACTTAAAATCAACAATGGGCCTGAATGCCCAGTCAGTAATTACCAGGTTTAGATGCGGCTGTGAAGAAAGAGGGCGAAAGTATTGGATGGATGACAAGTTTAAGAGTTGTGGGGTGTGTGGGGTAGGGAAGGACGTGTGGGTGCATTGGTTTGAGGAGTGCAGAAAAGGAGAGTGGACCTAAAGAGAGAGAGAGTGTTAGGGACTAGATGGAAACAGTGCATGAATGAGGATGGTAGTAGTTTGGTACTGATGGTAATAATAAAAAGATGGAAGGAACAGGGGACGGAAACAAAGGAATAGCCCAGTGTAGTTTTTTTTTTCTTTTTTTCCTCTCTTTTAACTTGGACAATTTTTTATGGTGTGCGATTATTGGTTTTGTTTTCTTTTTTTTTTATATGTAGTTGGTTTTGCTTTTCTTTTTGTTGTTTTTTTTGTATTGTAAGAGGAAAGGTTTATGGTTTGTTTGTTTCGTGTGAATGTTCTATTAACGACCAAATAATCGTTTGAAGACTAAGGGCAAACGATAGACAAATTTATCAAATGCTTAAACACTTTGAAGCACTTTTCCTCAAAAATTAAATGCAAAAATTGGAAGAAAAAATTCAAATGTGTTTGTCTTCTTTCAATATTTCGTAAATTTTCAATCTTAACAAATTTATGTATTTATAAATTGAATTGGTTCAAACTAAAAAATCTACAATTAAGAGATGTATCGGGCGGTAAAGTGGTATATACCGTTAGTTGCTCATCAGAATCATAGTATAATTTGTCTTTAATCCTTTCACTGCCATCTCAATTTTAAGGAATAACACACAGCGCCAATATTTATAAAAATGCAGGTACTTATGCAACCCCTTTCAAATTGATAATCCACCTATTGATCAAATTCCTATATAGCCAATTGCCATATATCCAATAACACCAAAAAGCTGTTTGATTTCTAGAAAAATCTGTTGGGCACCAATTATGATGTCATGATGCGGGTTGTACATCCGTTGCAAGTAAAGTTTGTGTGGCATACGGATTTGTTTGATCAGAAATTTCCTTGAATATATTAGCATCCACCAGGTATGAAAAAAATCAATTGGTTCTCCTCCTCCTCCAGACATAATTTCGGCTATATTAGGTTTTATCCCCTCATTTGAACTAAAAATGACTTCTTGCACTGGAGCACAACGCAAGCTCCAGTGCAAGAGGTCCATACATTTTCTGCATGATGCAAATTTCCTGTTACTTCTTCAGTTTCAGATTCACTTGATAAAATTCTATTCACTCTTTTTCTTCTCAAAGGAAAATCGCCATTGTTATAAACCGTTCCTTTTCTTTCTGAGGTTGAATTACTAGATATGAAACTAGAAATTCCACTTAAAACATCCTCGTCCGACGAGGACAAAATTGTATAACTATAAATAAAGGGTAAATACTGTTCACTGACTTTTTAAAATTATGATTTATCACATTATAAAATTTCACAAGCAAAACAAATTATCTCTTCATCATATAATAGTCCGGTCATTTTAGACAATTGAAATAAAGAAAATTCCGACAGAGCCAAATCTTCGTAGAGACCTTAGGTTTACCACAAGGAATAAAGTGACAAAAGTCCCCATCAGTCCCATGTGAGCTTAGGGACTTATTCGGGGCCCAAGGTCAAAAGTCAAAGTACCTCAGAGCAGAGTTGTAGATCTTAAAATTCTCTATAAAAATGGTCCCTATGATTTTTTCTCTAAGACCCACTATTTCCCAGATATTGCGCTTGTAAGAATCACGTTCTACATAATATGCACACATTTCCACACCACCTGTGAGGTAGTGTACTCGGCGCGTTTTTTTTAACGTGGTATCCCTGGTAGGCCTATTCCACGAACCTTTATGACGTTATTTTCAGGAACAATAATTATTTAATAGTATGAAGATTATTGATATGGGTTACTGAGTTTAACTGTCGTTCTAACTTTTTTTTATTACTTTAATCTGACTCATACTCTTCATATTCAACTTCAACAATCATGTTTTCTTCAATTTCTTCTTGTTCTTCTTCTTCTCCTTCCTGTTGATGAACGCTTAGAAATTGTTCAAATGAAGATGAATCAGTTGTCTCTTCATCAAAATCACATGAATCTTCCTCTCTTGTATTTAATTGAACATTTGAGCAAGAGACACCTTGGCAATTGGTACACGCTGGAGAACACTGCAACCCTACTTTTTTACAGCCACATTTGGCACTACAACCTTTCTTGCAATTGCAAAAAATAGTGTTAAGAAGTTTTTCTGGAGCAGGGGGCAGTAAAGTTCGAATCGGTTCCAAAGTATTATTTATCAATTTCCAACCCCAGTCTTCAGGGTTGAGTTCATTGCGTTGCCATGTCTGAACTTGATAGTATACTCGTAACAAATGTTGACTAGCAGATGCCGATGTTGGAGGAAGACAAGATAGCTGTACTTGCTTTTTGTTTCGTGTATTTTTTACAAATGTTAAATATCTGTACGTATTTATGCAATCAATTTTTTTTGGAGCTCCATAAACCGCAAGAAGAAACCGAATTCCTTTAGTAATTAGTATTTGAGGTGAAGAATTAATTTCTGTAAATACTTTTGCGCAGTCAATCAAATCATTTTTTTCAAATAATTTTAATACTGAATTTTTGCCCCTTCTAAACATTGCTGACGTAGTATCGCATCCGGTTATCGCATGTAAAAATAAAATAAAGTTTTGGCATTTTGGATAAGCTGATAAACTTTTAGAAGAATATATTTCTGTCCGTTGCTGCGCCTTCCCAGGTTTTAAATAGCAAATAATTTTATCAGATGGAGTCCTTGCAGTGAGTAGTACTAATAAATCAACATCTTCACCCACTACAATAGTTGTATTTCTTGCATTAAATTGTTCTATTGCTGTTTCAATTATGAGGACATCGGCGTCATTCGGAGCTTGTTTAACGGCAATATTTTCAGCTGTTAATTTGTTACTCAACATAGAAATAAAACGAGATTTATTATTAATGTTTGCAAAAAAATGTTGTTGATTAACTGGAACTGTCATAAATTCGTCAAACATTATGTCGGTACCTGAGGATGTTTTTGTAGCACGACGACGTTGTTCTGCAGCTTTTATGTTCTTTGTTGTGTCACTATAGCCATCAAATACTACCGTAACTGTATGATCATAATGTCTATGTAAATACTGAACATATTTTTCAAAAATTACGTTAAAGGTTTCTTCTCGATCCCACACAACGTGATGTAGTAGATATCCTCCATCAATAACGTAAGCAGCGTTTGTACAATCAACCTCAGCATTGACTGATTGAAAGCAATCAAAAGTTTTCCACCGTTTTTCCTTTTCATTCAAGTTTTTGTTATCAGACCAGGCTTGACTTAAAATGTCTTGGTAATTGTCTACAAAACAAATAAATGTTAATTTTCCAGGCTTCTCTGTAATAATAATTCTACTACCATACTTTAATTTCAATCGTATTTTTATAATCCCGTTTTTTAAAGCTACATTTTGGCAAACATTCTTCAGTTCATCTAACGAAAACTGGCAGTCATCGCTACTTTCAATGAAATTGAAAATTTCCTCCATTGCAGAATTTATAGCCTCACTTTGAGGACGGCCAATTTTACCGCCAGTATTAGGTATCAGGAAGGATTTTTAACAACTGTCATGGTATTTAGCGTCAGCAGCAACTAAATCATACTGAAAATTAATACGCGCAAAGACAGCTTTTGACACATCATCAGAACGATCTTTAGCTAATTTTAAAATGGAATCTTTGAATGTAAGTGTAGAAACTTTATGAATTTTTCGGCGATAAATCTTCACTTTCTTCTTTTCTGCTTCTTCATCCGCTTCATCGCCACAAAATAAGCAGTGGTTTTTAAAACAAAAGCTGGATTCACTTATTCGCGCTCTAGTATGAGGTGGACTTACTTTTGAAGTACTGGCCTGTTCTTCCTCACGTTGTCTTTTTGATGCAGAGATTGAAGTTTTCCGGGTGTATGATTTTCTGTAATCCACGTGAATTGTAACGGACTTTTGGCTTCCTAAATAATCAGCAAACTCATCACTTCTCGCGATACTTGCATCGATTAAAGTTGGCATTCCACGACTGACCACAACAGTTTCATCTTCAGTCAAAAGTTTATTACAAATAAAGCAAAATTGTGACATTTTTTTTTAATATTAATCAGCACTAACTTCAATAGTAGACGCTTGTAATAAATACGTATTGTCACTCGAACTGCTCGTTCAACACTAAAAGAAGCAGGTATACGTGAACGACACCACATGGACAAAAGAATAGGCAGATGTTTTTCAAGGCCAGATGTTATTCAAGTAGAGGGGATTCGGTAAGGGACCGGCGGTCATTTTAGAGTAAATTTTCTTAGAATAGTATAATGTATACATAAAAGAGACACGAGTAGGCATTTTTGCTTGCTTGAGTACCTAAATATGTATATACTTGGCATATGTGTGCATACTATGTAGAACATGATTCTTACAAGCGCAATATCTGGGAAATAGTGGGTCTTAGAGAAAAAATCATAGGAACAATTTTTATAGAGAATTAAGATCTACAACTTTGCTCTGAGGTACTTTTTCGATAAAACTTACCGTTTTCGATAAAAATCCAAAAAACCTAAAATTTTGACCTTGGGCCCCGAATAAGTCCCTAAGCTCACATGGGACTGATGGGGACTTTTGACACTTTATTCCTTGTGGTAAACCTAAGGTCTCTACGAAGATTTGGCTCTGTCGGAATTTTTTTTATTTGATCACTATTTTTATGTCTAAAATGACCGGACTATAATCTCATTAGCACTTAAGGAGGTTCGAGCAAATCCCATGTTAAATATTTTTTTCAAATTTAAGCTTTGAAACTTTTTATATATGCAAATCAATACTTTATTTAAGTCCTCTCAAAATTTGAAAGTACTCCACCGTTTAGTTTATCCGGAAAAAAGATTTAAATTGAATTTTTTACATTCTTACACAGGCTCCTATGGCCGATAAGCTTTCGTCACGTCTTTATTTATTTTTTTCGATATTAATTTCCCAAGTTTATGTTCCCAGTCGACTCATAACACTGATGTTGCCAAATCATTGTATGTCACCTTATATGTCAAAAATAACGAAGTCATTTAATAACTTTATTTTATTAAATAAATATTAATTAACAATTTTTAAATTTGTTATGTTATTATAAATAAAAATAATGAATTTTAACAACTATTAGGATAATTGAAAATATAGAAAAATTCAAGCACTATTTTGACTCATTAGTTACGCTCGAACCTCCTTAACAGAGTCCACCAATGATACGGCGGACAATGTATTAAACCATTTGAAAACTGCACTAGGCAAAAATGCACCAAGTGCATTTTTAAAACTTTTAAAATGCCGTTTTATAAAAAAATCCAGACTTTTCTAAGTGGCGAAAATATTTTTCTTCCTAAAACATTACGCCAGAAACAGCGGTAATGTTGAATTATGCACTGGTAACGTCATGCGATGTTGAACGTACTTTTTCCGCATATAAAATGGTTTTATCTGTACAGCCTTATACCAGACAATTTAGAAAAAATAATGGTAGTTTATTGCAACAGCAAATATGATACCGAAACAAACAATAATTAATATTTAAGAAATGTTTTTTACTTTTGTTTACATTTTATAATAGAAATATGTTTTTTATCCTTTATAGAATTTAATTAATTAATTTTGTGCAATATATAGATGGGCAAAGCACATAAAAGTTTGAATAAAATACTTTTGGACTGCTGTATTCTTTTTATAAATTTTAATAGAAAATAAATCATATTTTAAGCAACATTTTTGAAAACCTAACATATCTTTCTTGTGATTGTAAAACCTATTAAAAACCTATTTTGTGTTTCTTGACAACCTACCCTAATTTTTAAAACCTAATCTAACCTAATTTTGAATATCTAAAGTTCCTACCTTTAATTATTTTATAAATCTAAGAACAAATTTGTAATTTTCTTTTTAATTGAAATAATATTTTGGCAGGAAAAGATCAAAAAACCTATTTAAAATGTTTTTTTTAATTACATATATTGTTTTTTTTTTTAACTAAATATCGCGGGCCGAATATAATTACTGGCCCGCGCAGTAATTATATTCCACCCTCGAATTCTATTTCTCCAAGTCTGCTCTAAATCATACGATTATTATTGTATTTATATTTTTAAACAAAATATTTTTTTTTGCTGTCCTAACCATATTTTGTTGTGAATGTATTCTATTTACGACCTAATAGTCGTTTGACTATTTGTTGTATTATTGAACTGTTCTTTATGCCAAGGGCACACGATAGACAAATTTCTCAAATGTTTATTTCGATTCTACATCTCACTACAACATCATGATCTGTGTTCCTTCTTATGTGCAGGTTCCATTCTGCCTCCTTCGCCCAACTCTATTCTTCTTAGACTTTGTCTTCATATCCACGTATCCTTTCCCTTCTTTCAGATCGTCAACCATTTAATGTGATTAGGATGGTTGCGACTCTTATTACCTGGTAATTCATACTTACGCAAGTATTTAGTGTGATTAATTTAATCACATTATATTAAATAAAATTAATCAACACATCACGCTATAATTATAAACATTATCAATCAAAGTAATTACATCATTTTTAAAAAATAACGAATTATTAATTAATTGTAAATTGTAAAATTTTACAATTATAATTAATCAATTGTTAATTGATTGATGCATTTTTACAATTACTGTTAACAATTAATAAATGTTGGTTAGAAGATATGTTTATAATACTCCATTCTATCACTTGCCAGAATGCTTAACTGCAATATTTATTTACATTATAGTGCGGAAAGTTTGATTTTACAACGCGACAACTCGTTTGGGTATCTACCTCCTCCTCCACCTCCGGTCATCCATCTCCGAGTTCCAACCCCACTTCCGGTTCCCACCCCCACTTCTGGTTCCAAAAATTCACCCACTTCCGGTTCCGGAATCGGAAGTCAGGGTGGGAACCGGAAGTTGGCGTAGGAAATGAATATGGGGTGGTAACCGTAAATGGGAGTGGGAACCGGAAGTGGGGGTGGGAACCGATCGTGGGTGGGAAACGGAAGTGGGGTGGAAACCAGATCATCCTCCGGGCTTCCATCCCCGAGTTCCCACCCCACTTCCGGTTTACACCCCCACTTCTGGTTCCAAAAATTCACCCACTTCCGGTACCGGAACCGAAAGTGAGGGTGGGAACCGGAAGTTGGCTTAGGGAATGGAAATGGCGTGAGAACCGGAAGTGGGAGTGAGAACCGGAAGTGAGGGTGGGAACCGGACGTGGGTGGGAACCGGAAGTGGGGTGGAAACAGGAAGTGGGGGCGTGGTGGGGGCCGGAAGTGGAGGAAGTGAGAGTGGAGGGTCCAGAACGACCATCTTTCCCGACTGTTTAAGTTTTTACATGCATCAAATAGTTTTAATTGTTATAATAAACAATTGATGATTAAGTTAATTGTAATTAACAATTAAAATTTTAATTGCAATTAAATTAATTGTAACCCACAATTAATGGATTTAATTGCAATTGCTTTCAATTGCATCTCACAATTAAACACTTAATTGAATTAAATTAATTGCAATTGATTTGGTTGCAATTAAAATTGTAATTGTTTGATTCTGCAATTAAAAATTAATTGAATTATGCCCAACACTGGATGTACGCCACGGATGTACACCATGATAGTGAGACCTGCGGTCATTTATGGGGCAGTTGTGTGGGAAAATAGAAGCAAGCTGGTATCTATGAAGAATCAGCTTGAGAGGATTCAAAGACTGGCGTGTGTCTGCACGGCGGGGGCGATGGAGTCATGCCCGACAGCAGCAATGGAGCTGCTGGTGGATCTGACTCCGTTGCACCTTGTCGTGGAAGGGGGCGCCAGATCGGCGATTGTTGGGTTTAGCAAGGAAGGAATAAGCAGAGGTAAATATTTGGAAGCGGAGACCGTATCAGCCTCGCTGCTAAGATTCCCTGGCTGGAAGTACCGATAGATACAATGGTAAATACCAATTTACCATTTAAAAACCAAAATACAATTTCGAGAAAAACTACCCAGCAATGTCAAGTAGTAAAGCCGATTGCAGCGTCGAATCCTCAGCATACCACATAGAGCAAATACCAAAGTGCTATAAGGATGGTTCGAAGACAAAGGAACGTACTGTTGCAGGAGTATTTAGACCTCGTACCAAATACTTAGAATCCATAGGAATATTCCCAAGTATCTTCCAAGCAGAGGTACAAGCAATTGAAAGATGTACACAATTTAACCTCAACAGGAATTATTGCAAAAACGAATTGCTATCCTGTCAGACAGCCAAGCAGCCATCAATGCCATTAAATCATACACCATCAGATCCAAACTGCTATGGGACTGTTTGGAAAAAACGCACTGGTATAGACGGAAATGAAGAAGCCGATCACTTAGCAAACAAGGGATTCAGTATTTCCTTTATAGGTTCGGAACTCTTTTGCGCATGAACATCACCCTTTTGGGAATGAACACCATCCACAAAAATTTAGGTGAAGAAATAAAAGAACAATGCATGAGAACCTGGAAAGAACTCCCAGAGCTAAGACAATCAAAAGTAATGCTGGGATCTTTTAACCAGAAAAGAACAAAATCTTGCCTGAAACTAAACAGGAATAAGCTTAGTATTCTGACAAGGGTCCTGACGGGACATTGGATTCTTAGAAAACACCTCAAGACCATAGACCTAGAGGAAAATGACATATGCAAATTATGTGGCTCAGAAGAGTAAACCCCCAAATAAAGCTCAAAGACTGCGGAGCGCTACTCCGCAATAGACATATGTTCCTTGGGGCCCACTGCTTGAACGCAGAGGTTGCAGGCCTTGAATACCACTCAGATCCTGAAATTCCTAGGGGAATCGGGACTATAAGAGGCGCTCTAAATGGGTACCATACCCAATACCAACCCAATACCAACGTTTTGACGAAGAGGGTGAGGTACAACAGATCTATAAAGATCGCAGTACAAGTTCCCACCAAATCTACAATCTATAATCTAACATTTCTCGACCATCTTGAGCATATACTCTAAAGTATTTGCCTCAAAGTCATTGTGATTTGTAATGTAATTGTAATGCGCCTCAGTCGCAACTTCACAGCTACTAACCTAATCCAGTAACTTTTTAGGTATTCGAACATTTGTTCCCGGTACATTTGTTCTCCGGTACATTTGTGTTCCAGTCATTTGTACTCCAACAAACAAATCTACAATAAATAAATTCGAATCAACTAAGCACTACGAGACAGCACTGCTTGCTATAAATGCGAGAAAATAATATGTTTGAAAAGTTATTGTTTTAATTTTATTCACTTAATCGAGAAAGCAGAAAATAAGAACAGAAATGAAAGCTAAAATGAACAGTTATGAGCGATTCCTCGATGGAAAGTCATTAAATCTCATTCAAGACATGCTGTGAAAGATGCTATTCTGGAGCTACAGTCCTGATACTTCTTTTTCTGGGCTGGTCTAATATTGCAGCAACGCACTGCTCGAGCTTCAGCTCGGTTAGACATTGTTTCAGTTTATAAATCTCCAGATCGATGGATGATGGGTGTGGATCGTTTGAAGGTTTTTTGAAAATGTACCCAAAACAAAAATATGTACAGCAAACAAATCACTGGAGAACACATTACTAGTGCAAAAATGTACCGGGGAGCAAATGACTAGAGAACAAATGATTTAGAACAAATTTTCGGGAACCACTTTTTTATGTTTATCCCATGCATACATTTTGACCTGATATCCTTTATATGTTTCACACACATTAAAACTCAACAAAACGTCAACTATCGTCGTCTTTTGAAATACCTGCGTATATGCTTAATGGAGTTTACCCTTAAGGAACCTGTATAAATCAGTTATTAGTGAGACATATTGTAAAATGGTTTTAGCAGAACAGTGTTTTTCAAACTTTCGATCCATGTGCACCTCTTTCAAATATTATTTACACTTCGTTTCCCGTTGTAGAAAGTAATAATAAAAAGAGTAATATACAGTCCCCGGATTGGGGTTTCAAAAATAAGAACATTTCTTATTATTAATTTTAGGAAAAAAGTTGTTCGTTACCAGAGTTTTTGCTTGATAGTTTTTGTGTGTTTTTAAATACTTAAAAACAATCTCCACACCATTTTATAATGAACAGTTAAATAAACTATTGGTTATAAAAGAAAAAATAGCAACATACTTTTTTATATTTTGTGTCTATAATAAAGTCAAATAAAGTCAACAGAAATGAAAGTAATTCGCAAAATAACCGGCAAAACATTGAGAGACCGGGAGAGAAGTGAAAACATTAGACGAATATGCAATATTAACAATGTCAACGATTGGGTGTTGGGAAGAAAAACCGAGTGGAACGAACACATTAGCAGAATGTCAGATGACCGAATTGTAAAAATCTCAAGAGACAAATCGCCGTCAGGGAAAAGGAGTACCGGGAGACCACGAAAACGGTGGAACGACAACCTCAACGTACAATAAAAAAAAGGACCGGGCAAAATCGACGAAGAACAGGCGATTCGCCTATTTAGAAGAAGGAAGAAGAAGAAGAAGAAGAATAAAGTCATTACACTCATATAGGTTCGTTAATGGCTCGCCGATTGCGATACAATTTTCTCAATATGTATCGGCAATTATTTTTAGAAATGGCATAAAAGGTCACAAAATGGAAAAAGTAGTATAAAAAACTCGTTCATAAGGCATTTTTCACACTTGTCCATTAGAAACTTCTCGCTACGCTTGTCGTTTTCTTAGCATGGACGCGTGCTAATAAATCGCACTTGTTCTTGAATATACTATAAAATTAGACTTATTCAAACTTTAGTTTAGATTTGTATTATGTTAATTGAATATCGAAGAAGTTTGAAATATCGCAGAGCCGCTGTGGCTCTGCTGTTGTTAGGTTAAAGTTGGCTGTCAACTTATAGAAAATAATAAATATTTTGCAATACAGGTAAAACTAACTTAAGGACCGTCCGGACTTACGACCGATCCACTTGGCAAGTTTTCTGTAGCTGGCTCTCGAATCGATCAAGTTTAAGATTCAAACAAAGTCTCAGTCGGTCAACAAAAAGTCAGTCTTATTTTCGTAGTCACTGTTTGCTACAAAACGTTAGCAATTTGTAACAATGTGCATTATATCTAGGAACTTGATCTGTGCTTGCGATCATATGCAACAACGAAAATGATAAAAAAGTTATAAAATATTGGCATAAAACTGCATCAATTTCTTTTTCATTCGTTTGATATCGACGATTTTTAAAGATTACTCGAAAGAGGCAGTGATAGATAGCATCCACAGAATAATTTTGATAATTGTGTTTTATTTCTAATTCTATTGAATAATTTGTTATTGTATTTCCAAATTAGAAATAAACAAAACTGTCTTTGCGTATCTACAAATTCGCTTCACGTTCACCTAGTCGAAGGAACGAAGCTCGGTCGTAGGAAGTATATACTGTATATACGTTTATTAATTCAAACATTTTATAAAGATGAATATTCGTTACTTTATCTCTTATGCAATTTATTATTTTTTTCCTTTCTAAATTTGCTATGACACACACATACAAAATACAATTTTATAAAAATCACGTTTTGCCACACTACAACACTTTGGGAAACACTGCACTGGAAGATAGAAAGTCATTGCTGTCCACAATTTTCTGCTAAACTCCCACATACGCACATAGGCTATTCATTCCTCCTTGGTAAAGACAAACGTTCTATATATAGCTCCTATCTTCGTAATGTGTAAAGCTGTTAATTAAACATTTCAGGATATATTGTATACTAATGCATTTTTTTTTCATGATCTTTCCGGTACGTTGCATCAACCATTTCTTTGTGTGTTGTTCTCTTCTTAGTGCCGAGAATTGCTTCATTCTTTCTGATCTTCTTTTCTTCTCTTTTTCCGAAATGATGGGTATGTGTTTTTGTGCGGATTTGTCTTGGAACCTTATGTTTTCATCTTGTGATTAATTTAGCCGTTCGATCGATTAGCGAATTTTCTAAAATATTTAATTCTACTTGGGCTTTCTCAGTTTCTTCAAACCGGGTTTCGTTTATCGGTTACAGAAAAGTCAGAGATTTATTTTATTAATCTGTTAGGATTCATTCTGAGAAGATCACCAAAAAAAATTATCCTCCTTTTTCTCATACTAGCTGAAAGTTTTTCAATTTTCTTGTACGAAGTTTCATTCTTGATTTATATAATCTTCTCTGAGTTACTCAAAATATAAAAATATATGTATATCACACATATCATGAAATGTCAACGGTTCAAAGAAAATGTTCTTATACAATGCTCATATATCACTCCAATATTCTGCACACATCACAGCATTTTCGTTACACGACCATGGGTCCCAGAGGGTACATGGAACTTGTAGGGATTGGCACACCAGAAGGTGTTCCATTCTCTGGGATTCTCCGCATTCACATGCTTCCCCTTCCGAGTTCTTAATTTTTCTTCCTTCGTCTTATTATCTTGAAATTTTGGTCCTATGGTTTTCCTTCAAATTTTCCCTTCCTTTAGCTCAAGTTTCTCCATTTGGCCTTTGAAGTTAATGTTTAGTGTTTCTGCTGCAGACACTGCATCTGGCTTAATCATTGTCTTGTAGTGGGCAATTTTGGACCCCCGTGAAAGGGATTTTTGTTGTATGTACCTTTTGTTAGTTGGAAGGCCAGTTCAAGTTCACTTTTTCTGGATTCCATCGCTTTGCTTTCCCTAGCATTCCAACTAATCCATTCTCCGAGATATTTAAATTCTTTTACTATTTAAATTTTTTGTTCTTGGACTTTGTGGTATTTACGTGTGTGTTTGATGCTTGTCATGATCTAAGTTTTCTCGAAGAAGATGTGAAGATCTATTTTAGCTGCTTCTTTTTTTAGTTCTAGGATTTGCTCCTGTGCTTCCTCCATTGCATCAGCAAACAGGGCCATATCATCTGCAAAAAAAAAATGCAATTTGTAGATTGTAGATATAATGGTGACAACTTGTACTGCGACCTTTAGAGATATATTGTACCCCACCATCTTCCTCTAAGCGTTGGTGTACTTACCCATCTAGAGCGCCTCCTCTAATCCTGATTCCTTTAGAGATTTCAGGATCTGGGTGGGATTCAAGGACTGCAGCTACCCTGCGTTCAAGCAGTGAGCCCCAAGGTACATCTGTCTCTTGCGGAGCAGTGCTAGTAAAGAAAATGTATTTGTAAGGCTCTCTTTTATTATATTAGGTTCCATAGGTTAGATTCCATATCAATCGAATCATATGCTTTTTTGGAAACAATGAAGGAGATTACGTACGTCTTTCCCCATGATTTTTTGGTATGCCATTGTGTTTTTGAGGTACAGTTCCGAGCATTATCTACCCTTTCTAAATTTCCCATGGTATTCCCCGATTTGCGGGTCCAAGTGTGGTTCTACCCTGCTCAAAAGGACTTTAGAAAGGATCTTGTATGTTATATCCAGCAGGCATATTTCTCTATAATTGTCGAGGTACGTCTTCAAGCCTTTCTTATGGATAGGGTGAATGAGAGCTGTTCTCCAATTTGTGGGGATTACTTCTTCTTTCCCGATTTAATTGAAAACACATTGAAGGCATGTAATTGTATTTTACGCACAACTGCATCAAAATTGTTCCTTTGCATCTTAGTTACCACGACAGAAAATTTGACATTACACCCGTCAAAATTTGAACGGCCCGTAGGCCTGTAAAATCATTGAAAAGCCCGCATCAAGATCTATCATCCAGACTTCCCAAGATGAAAACTCCGTTTCATGTCGGTCTTTAGACTTGCTTGGGATCAATCCCAACACAGCTTCATTACCTTCCACTAATATTTCGGAGGGAATTTTCTCAGCGTTTACTTCCATTTCGAAATTATGAAAATTTTTGTTTACAATAATTTTTGTTTTTTTTTCTTAGCAACAAATAACCTAAGTGACGAGCGGTGAATTTAAATCACCGACGTATTTTTCATCGTTTTTAACCATTTTTAATTAAATTTTATAGGTTTTCAGCAGTTGTGCGTAAAACGTTGTACATGCCTCGGGCTGGAGGAAGATTACACCCTTCGCCTCATAAAGGCCCTCCTCCATCGAGCCTTAAACTTCGGCTGCGGGCGTAATCTTATACCTTCGTCCCTCTAAATGTAAATAACTATTTTGTCTGCTTTCTTCAATGGCTCGGCCACTATATTTTTTTTCTCCAGATGCTTTGTTGTTTTTTAGTTCTGAAATAACCTTTACGTTGTTGTTCAGTTTAACCTTTAGTAGTTGTTCAGTTTTTTGCGTTTTAGAATCCGGCTTCTCAAATTTCTTTGGTTCAAGTTCAAGTTTATCACAGTTCAAGAGCTTCTGAAAGTAGCCTTCTAGTATCTTGCAAATTTCTGTGTTATTGTGGGCGATGGTATTTTGATAACCTTTGTTTAAAAGTTCTGTAAAAGCTTCTTGTGTTGTTCTTAGTAAATTCTTCATCAATTTTGACGACAGTTTTTTTACCTTCTTAATCCTTTTTATACTTTTATCTATCATTTTTCTAATTCTAATGAAATCTAATCTGATTTCTTCTGATTTCTGTAACTGCCAATTTTGTCATGCGTGCTTTCTTGTTTCCAAATAAAGCAACACATTCCAGCGACCACTCGGCATGTTTTTTACTTTTCATGTTAGGTGCTATCCGTTCGGCTGTAGTAATGAGGTTTTCCTTGATGTCCTCCCAACTTTGAGTGTGAATCGTTTCCGTTGCTTTTGTTAGCCATCTGATTTTAATATTTCTTCCGTGCTGTACTTCCCTTAAACCCTTAATTTGTTTCATGTTGCGTTTCTTGTTTGGGATGACTTTAAACTTATTTTAGAAAGGTAGTGGTCCGAATCATATATAGGAAATAGTTCTCCGAACTCGTTGGCTCAGATAACCAAGATGCAGAAGAGCTAGAAGAATTAAATGATGACCTGGTCGAACCGCCCAACTTGCAGGAAATCCAGGATCCCATAAAGAAGCTGAAACAGCACAAAGCTTCTGGAAAAGATAATATCACAGCAGAACTCATCAAAGCTGTTGGAGAAGTATTGGAAGACACCATGCTACAAATCATCAGAAATTTGTTTGTGAAAAACAAATGCCAGAAGAGTGGAACGTAGGGGTTATATGCCCTTTACACAAAAAAGGTGATCAGTTGGAATGCAGTAACTATCGAGCTATTACACTACTAAACACTGCTTATAAAAAACTGTCACATATCCTGATATCTCGCATAAGGACGTACGCAGAACATAGAACCGGACAATACCAACGCGGATTCCGTACTGGTCGATCGACAGCAGACCAGATTTTCGTACTACGCCAGATGCTCGACAAGTGCTACGAATACAATATCGACAGGTTCCACCACTTCATTGATTTTTAGGCAGCTTATGATAGCGTTCTAAGACCAAAGTTATACCAAGCTATGAATGAGCTACACATTCCAAAAACCTTGATTGAATTGACAAAAGCGACTGTGTCAAAAATTGTGTGCCACGTAAAAATACAGAATGAAACCTCAGATTCATTCGAAACAACTGTAGGCGTGAGGCAGGGTAACGCGCCGGCGTGTCTCCTGTTTAACATAGCACTAGAAAAAGTAGTTCGAGATGCGGAACTGGGTACTAGAGGTGCTACCTTTAATATGTTATCACAGGCGCAGGCATACGCAGACGACATGGACCTGACCTCTAGAACCCCTCGAAAAGCAAAATATTTTTTTATAAATTTTGAGAATGCCGTAAGAAATATAGAACTACAAATAAATGCAAACAAGACAAAGTTTATGGCTGCCACAAAAGAACACAGGGCGAGAGACGCGGGTCAAAATATCAGAATTGGAGAATATAACATCGAAGCAGTGGATATCTAGGAGTTCGTATATCTAGGAGACTTGATAAACCCGAGTAATAATGTCAGCAAAGAAATAAAAAGGCGCATAATGCTTGCCAATCGCTGTTATTTTGGGCTGTCAAAATACTTGCGTAAATCGAGCCTTTCCAGAAGCACAAAGATCAGAATCTATAAGACGTTAATTGTACCAGTTGTAATCTGTGGCTCGGAAACCTGGACCCTAACAAAAGCAGATGACACGTTACTATCAACATTTGAACGAAATATCCTACGAAAGATTTATGGTGCTGTCCAAAAGGTTGATGTGTGGAGAAGAAGATATATTTTTGAGCTTTATAACTTATACAGAGGGTCAGGGAACAGAGTCAAAATAACAACAATCAAGATTGGCAGGTTAAGATGGGCAGGAGATGTAGCACGCTATGACAAGAACATGCCAACGCGAAGAAACTTTGAGGCCATACCAACCGGCAGTAGAGGCAGAGGGAGACCAAGGCTGAGATGGAAAGACGGTGTTTCTGAGGATGCCAGAAAAATTGGTGCAGCTGACTGGAAGGTGCGTGCCAGAGACCGGAAAGGATGGCGAACGAGGCTGGAGAAAGTCGAGGCCCTGTAGGGCTGTAGCACTACTGATAATGATGATGTGTGGTCCGAATCCAAGTTTGCACCCCTGAGTATCCTAACATTCATGATTTTTTTGTGAGAAATTTTCTTGATTGCCACATGATCAAGTTGAAATTCCCCTCGGCTGGGATTTGGGGATATCCATGACTTTTGATTTCGTGATAGCTTTTTGAAAACTGTAGAACGAATTTGAAATAACTGTAGAATGAATTTGAAGAGAGAATTAAATCGTGTTCTAAAAAGTTCTATTAGCCTAACGCCTTTCCTGTTTGTTCTTTTGTGGGCAGGGTAATTTCCAACAATTTTCTTATATTTTTTTTTCTTTACCAAATTGTTCATTAAAGTCTCCAATAATAATTATAATGTTTTTGTCCGAAATTTTCTGAATAATGTCATCTAGTTGATTCCAAATAATGTATTTATATTTATTTGTATATTTATCTTTTATCATTTCTATCATGAAATTTCTCTAAATCAACAATTTTTACAATTTTTATTTAAGTTTAAACTTTCATCAATCACATCACTAAATTCTTGTTTATTGTTTATGATTAACACATAAATATTACATTTTAACGTCATATGCTTTTGCCTAAACGACATATTTTAACGGTTTAGTTAAATTTCATTTTTTAACGATCAATACCTTGCAGTAGCTTACTAAATAGCATTTAATCGTATAGTCGTTAAACATATACTTACACCGAATTGATAATTTCACTATGTTTTTGCCACACTTAATAAGAAAAAACATTATGTAACTTGTTTTTCAAAGTTATATTTTTTTTAGTTACACTTATCACTACTCGAGTTTCCACAGTTGAGGGTCATTTTGAAGTGTTGACTTGAAAATAACCTTATGTTAAAACATAGTGAATTATCAGTTCAACGTAAGTATGGATTACTACGTAATAACGGTCGCAACAATCATTACACTGGTCAACACAAGTTTTGTTTCCTTGACTTTTTTACTGTTATTTGGGTATTTCTATGCCCCTGACTATGAAAAAAATACTGGGAGATTTCTAACAGCTCTACCTTTTGAAATATACAGTTTTATTATTTTGACAAAAAATACAGAAAAATAATACCTTATGTTAACAAAATTTCTATTGAACAGTAGCAAATGATATTTTATAAGATTTTCTTGATTCAACGACTTTAGGTAGATCTCGTTGCAAACTCCAGCAGTGGTGTGACATCATATGTGGGTCCCACTACCCCTGATAACGCCCTTCCATTGTCCGAAGATCCTGATGAAATCTTTCACCCTGCTCCTCACTAAAATTACCCAGATTTTGTGGAAATCGGTCTAAATGCGAGTACAGGAAGTGGATTTTTATACTCATGTTGGTACCTAGCTGATGTAGTATTGTTGTAAGTAAATTATTGATGATACGCAGTTTTCACAAAGTCCGATATAAGTTTTCGATATTTTGCAAATATATATTCACTACAAATGTAGTAAAAACTATCGGGATTAAGCACACAACATCTTCTTGACGAAACCATATCGAAAGATACATCAAAACATATTTTCAGAGTCCAAATCCAAAAGAGAGTCCAATAAAAAAGGAAAATCTAAGTAAAATTAGTAGCTATAACTCAAAAACAAAAGCTGTTAGAGAAAGGTTGCCATATTTTAAAAATACTCGTCAATTTGAGATAGAAACAAAAAGAGGAAAAAATCAGAGGAAACAAACAATTTTATTTTTTTTGTTGACCAGTGTTATCATTTACTTTTTAAGGGCAACCGCTAACACGTTGTAAATTACCGTGAGCTATAAAGAATAGGCCCAGGTAGTAGTTATGTGTTAAAATACAGTGTTGAAATAGTAATTACAAAAAAAAATACGATTACGAGCGATGAACGGGCACTTCAGCTGTGCAGCGGCTGAAATGTTTATCGGCGTCGTTCTCAAGAGTGTTCAGTTAGCATTGTTAGCGCGTCTGTATATCCAGCGAGATAAGAATCTTGTTTGCACGACTAACGGCGGAATAATTAAATTGAAGCCATCACACACCGCATTCCGCCTCGCGAAAGCTTTATTACACAACCGCCACCGGCGGCTAAATAGCAAAGCTAAAACTACACAATTAATGACTGTAGACGGTGAATAATTCATTCATTTTTATCTTTAGTTGGTGAATATTGATGGAGGTGTGGGTTGAGGATTTTAATCAAGAATCAAGTTAGGCGCTGATTTCTGCTAGTAACCGTTATCATTTGTTATAATCTTGTTATATATCATTGCGAATAATTCAATTGTCACTACTGATTGCAGCTTTGGCATTTTAGTATTAAATTAGTTACTTGGAAAATTCGTGTATATTTTTTTATGGTTAAAACTTAATCGTAAAGCAACAGAAATTGCTCGTGGTATCAATTTTTTTACGAATAATAACTATGTAATAAGTCTAACTACTAAATATCGAAATTGTTGTTAAATGTTGTTTCTGAATAATGGTGGAGGTGTGGGGAAATCTTGAGTTTGCTGAAATATGTCGTCTGTGCAGAGTGTTGCGGTCGGACCGCACCATTCGCGGTCTCTCTCGCCGCCTCCGCGCAAACCGCGGGTCTCATTGTCCTCACGACACTCTTACACAAACCGAATATAACAAACGGCGTCGCCCGCCACCCCTCTTCCCCACACGAGACACTTCTCCTTCTCTGTTTGCTGTTTGGATTTCCTATTTCCTTTGTGCGGCGGCTGCTGCAGGACTGCAGTGCCTATAAATATTTTAAGGCTGCAGAACGTCTTTATTTTGTTTTGCGCCGGGAACCTCGAGACGACTCACTTCCCTCTTTAAACGGTCATTTACTAAACTTTAATGCCCTGCCCCGTATAAAACTGGAGAACAAATTAGCCACCGAAACAATGTTTCTTGTATAATACCCCACTCTAAACTAACCCACCCAACTAACTTTTTATCTACTTGAACTTACTACTTCAAATGCAACAAAGAAATTGCAAATATTGCATTATACAACATAAGTAGATAGACACAACTTTGATGGTTGATTGATAAGCAAGTTCGCCAATCAAATAATCCCATACTTACACTGAATTGAAAAATTAACTATGTTCTAACCATTCTTAACTTAATATGTAAAAATATTAATAAAGAAATGAATAAATTATATAACTTGTTTTTCACAGTTATATAAATTTAAACACTTAACACGAGTCGAGTCGAACTTCACCGGTCGAAACTCGAATCGTATTTGTGTTTAAATTTATATAACTGTGAATAAAAAGGTGTACATTGTGTTTCATAAATATCCGGCAGAAATACTAGGACGTGTTCTAAAGTCCAAAATAAAAAAAGGCCCTATTAAGATGTATAAAGGTGATATTTAGGTCAAGATGGTCGATTGGAACCAATTGCGCTTGGGAGGCAAATAGCCCGCAATCTTGATGTCGGAGAGCAGATTCTGGAGATGTTTTAAGCAAATCCAATGATAAGTACTCGAAAAGTTGCTGCTGCTATAGGAGTACTTCCTACGAAAGTTTAGCGGGTTCTCCACAAACAGCAGTTGCATCCGTACTGTAATCAAAAAGTGGCATTGACTGCACCAAATTATCTTAATCGACAAAAATTTTGTCGACGATTGATTGCTGCTGCTTCGTCGTACCCAAGATCCTTTGTTTGCAAGTCGATTGCTCGTTACAGATGCAGCAACCTTTGCACGAGATGCAATTATGAATTCCCATAAAATGCACTGCTAGGCGGACTAAAATCCTCATACTGTTATTGTGAGATCTTATCAGCAACGGTTATCCATTAATGGCTGGTGTGGTATTGTTGGCGATGTATTAATCGATATAAATTTGTTGTACTGAACATAATTTCTGAAGCCTCCTCTATCTGTAATGTTGTAAATTTAAACACAAAACCTGTAAAATATAACAAATTAAAGAAATCAAGGGGTGAACGTGTCTGAAGGGATATCTCGTTTCTGCTGTGGTACAATTTAGGAACAGATCTGAATACTATATATATATATATATATATATATATATATATATATATATATATATATATATATATATATATATATATATATATATATATATATCTTTGTGTGTGTGTGTGTGTGTGTGTGTGTGTGTGTTTTCTTGTTTATGTAACATACAAGAGATGAAATCAGAAACCTTTGTAAACTGGATTTAGATGCAGTTATCTACTGCTTGTGTGATTTTCATATACAATACAAAACTACTGATTACTGTTTAATACTGTCTATTAGTATTTTTGCTTTCTGGCACAATGCAAAACTGGCTTTTGAGCTTTTTTCATTATGAAATAAGTTTAGAACTAGAACACGTATAGTAAAGAATAAACTGGACTGTCACTAGACATAGTATTTGACGTCATCAACAAAGCGCGCGAAAATGGCGGCTTTAGCAGCTGTGAATTAAACAGTGAATTAAAAATATAATATAAATACATGCATATAGTCTATCAAACAAGCATATTACTTAGACCACTGCTTCCCAAATTGATGGGCCGCGGCCGCCTAAGGGACCGGGGCTTACCCGCAAAGGGGCCGCGAATCTAACACATAAATATATCTTCATTAAATAAGTTTAAATGTCAAATATGCACATTCAAATTATAAACTGCGTAAAAATATTGAAATTACGACGAATGAAATGATAGGAATAATGACGAGCTTAGGATGTTTCTTCTAGAAAAGAAACCAGATTTAGCCGCCCGATTCCAAGAGAACTTTCTTCAGGGAAAAAGTACTAATTTACTGATTCTTAAGAATAAGCTACAAGGCTTTAAAAAAAATGTCCGTACGGACCAAGAGCTTTGGGACAAGGGAGCACAAGCATGAAAATAAGAAAATAATGTCGTTGTCAACAGAACTTAAAACAAATATCGTAATAGTATATCAAAGGACGAGTTTAGTAAACGCGTGCTGAAAAATCGCGCTTACTGAACTCGTTCTTTAAACCACTATTTTCAAATGTGCGTCTGTAATGGACTCATAACAGCACTCATGTGCGTGCGGTTATGGCTCGCCGAGTGCTGTTATGAGTTACTTTTTCAGAAGCTTACTAATTCAGAGCTGTCTGTGTCAATTTTTCAGCGAGATAGTTTTGAGGTTATGTGATGGAAATGTCAATTATCAGTGTTACCAACCACCATAAAATTTTCTACATATGTATGGGCGATTTTTTAATTTAGAAATGGCATAAAATGAGAAGGGCGCAAAATAGAAAAAATATTATAAAAAAACTCGTTCGTAAGGCGTTTTTCAGCACTTATTCAGTCCATTAGAAAACTCGCTACGCTCGTAGCGAAAATTTGACACTAACAGCTCTGAATTTCAGAGCCAACCTTGAAAAAATTAACTCATAACAGCACTCGGCGATCCATAACCGCACGCATATGAGTGCTGTTATGAGTCCATTACTGGCGCAAAACAGAAAAATCATTTAACAGAATCAATAGACTTCTTTGAAAAGCAGTATACATATATATGTATATACAAAGCAAATTTCTTTTTACGTAACCCAATTCTAAAAAAAAATAGGGGGCCGTGGTTTATTGATATGAGTTGCAGGGGAGCCGCGACATCAAAAAGTTTGGGAAGCAGTGACTTAGACAATGGTACAATAGTTGAAGTTGAAGCACCTCCCGTAGTAGAGGTTTAGATGTAGTTTAGATGGGCGATTTGTTTACATCCAATTTCTTCTTTTTCTTCCTTTGGCACTACAGGCATAAATGCGCTTTGGCCTCCTCTGCAATCTCGCCCCATCCCGTTCTGTCTACGGCGACTTCCTTCCAGTTGCCTGACTGAAGCAATGTTTAGATATTCTAGGATCCTATGTTGAGTTCCATTTTCTTGTCCCTATTTTGTTTTTCTTTTTTCGTTGTCTCGTGGTCATTCCGTCATACGAGTTTCTGTTGTTTGGTTTCGTATCTGTATTTTTTTCCGCGATGAGGTAGTTGACCCCACGCCCAACCCCTTTTTCGGAGGGCCTTACATACGAGTTGTTGATCGCATCTTAGATTAGGTTGCTCAGGTTTTCAGGATTGGAGGGACACGTTGGACACGTGGAGGTGAGAGTCGGATTGGGTAGGAGAAGCTATGGGACAATCTCTTCCTGTGCGATTGTCGTGTGGTGCGCATGCACTACCCCTTCAAAACCCCAAACGTGTTTACATCTAATTGATCATTTAAAATAATACCTTTTTACTAAATTTGCTTATAACTTTCTAATAAATTTAGTTTTTTAATTTTCATCTTTACATGTAATATTTCAAATTTATTATTGAGGTTCTGTTTGTAATCTAATCAATGGTTAGCAAAAATAGACCTTTTCATACTTAAAATATTTTTGTGCACACATGTGTCAGTTTCCGCCATGTTATACGTCAAGAAGTTTTTGACGTATAACTAAATATGTGCCCGAAACTTCTTGTAGCTTCTTTCATGCTCCTGAATTTTGGTTTGGTATGACCTCCCTGTTTGTCCTATGTAGACTTCACTCAGCGCCCGTTCTAGCGGTTACGTCGCCCCGGACAAAAAGATTAATTGTCGCCCCTTAAGAAAATATATATATGTTGTAATCACTACTGACGTAATTGCAAAAATAGTGCTATTGTGTAATAAAATCTCTCTTGAAGCAGTGCTCTGCTCGCTAATGCTATTCTGTTCAGAGAAGTATATACATGTGCAAGCAGCCTCTTCCACAAATTCAGCGTCAATCTGTCAATAATAGTGTAATATTTTTAGGTTTTAGACATAAACAAGAT
Source organism: Phosphuga atrata (assembly GCA_944588485.1). NCBI lineage: Eukaryota > Metazoa > Arthropoda > Insecta > Coleoptera > Silphidae > Phosphuga > Phosphuga atrata. Next base: position 12,565,387 of record OX155902.1, read on the forward strand.
AAATACCCTACGCGCTGTAAATGTTTATTTATGATAGGTATATGAAATGTTCTATTAATTTGGTATTTAACACATCAATATATTTCTCACATTTACAGTCAGAAAGGCGCCCCAAATCTTGGCACCCCGGACAAATGATCAGGTTAGGTTAGGTTATATATCAGTTGATTAAAGCACCTTAGTTTCAAAGATTTGCCAATAACCAAAGGTTCTTGAATTTTCCATCAGCAAAATCACAAAAAAATAAAGTGACTCCTTTTGAATGCTTACCACCGACACATTTCTCATTTTTAGTGCAAAAGTTTTATTTGACAAGGCACGAAATAAAAGCGCCGTTTCATGTCCGTTGCTATGTCCTTTGGCTTATATCCCTCAATTTCTATTAATTTAAAAAAATATATAAACTGTGCCAAATTTTATGTCAAAATTTTGTTTACACTAACTGTTGGTATCTTTTTTCGGAAATTCTGTCGGGAAAACGGTATAGAATGATAAAAGGTTGTCAATGCCAATTGACTGGTGTGCCAATCAGACTACGAGAACTCCTACTCCATTCTTCCTTATTGGTAGACGAATCTTCCAGCATAGAGATTTGCCTAACACTACCATTAAGTACAGTGAAACTTGTCTAAGACGGAACCTCAAGGGGCAGGGAAATATTTCTGTCTTAAACAGGTTTTCGTCTTAGACGGGTCATCATTTATTTCTTTTATTCTCAATTTTAATGTATGGATATGTATGTAATACATTTGATTTAATAAAATTTAGTTTTTTATTCCATTCCTAAATTGAAAACCTTGAGCTAACTTAACAACATACTACCAGCCATCCAACCCTTCTTATTTGCATCTCATTCAATAGGTAAATAATTTATAATCAGTTGATTAAAGCACCTGAGTTTCAAAGATCTGCCAATAACCAAAGGTTCTGCATTTCTCGAATTTTCCATCAGCAATAGCACAAAAAATAACGTCGCTCGTTCTTTTGAATGCTTATCACCGACACATATCTCACTTTTTAGTACAAAAGTTTTATTTGGCGAAGCACGAAAAATAAGCGCCGTTTCATCTACGTTTGCTATGTACTTATATCCCTCAGAGGCTTATATCCCTCAATTTCTATTACGATTCTTTTTTTTTCTAATCTTCGACTGTTTGCTGACAGACACCCGCGCTTTCCGAAAAAAAACAAACTGTGCCAAATTTAATGTCTAAATTTTGTTTATACTAGTTGTTGGTATCTTCTTTCGGGAATTCTGTCGGGAAAACGGTTTAGAATGTATTAGGTTATCACTGATCTGTTTCCTCAGATGATATCGACGCAAAAACACCAATCAGACTACGAGAACTCCAACCCCTTACTCTCTTATTGGTAGAGGAATCTTCCAGCATTAAGAACTGCCAACCACTATCATTAAATGTGACAAAATCCGTTTCCGTCTTAAGCATTATTTTCCGGCTTACATGGGTTGCTTTAAATGGGAAAATAAACGGTTAGCAAAAAAATACCGTTTAATGCAGGTTTCCGTCTTTTACGGGTTCTGTCTTAGACGAGTTTCACTGTATAACTAAATCCGTTTCCGTCTTAAGAATTATTTTCCGATTTACACGGGTTCTTTTAAATGGGAAAATGAACGGTTGACAAAAAAATTGCGTTTAATGTAGGTTTCCGTCTTTTACGGGTTCCGTCTTAGGCAAGTTTCACTGTATTCATTTATATATTGCAGATATTGCCATTCCGTGATTATCTTCAAAAAGTTGGTGTAGTTCGTTCAATAAAAACTCACAATTCACGAAGCGATGCTCAAAAAATCTAGCCAAAACTTTAAAACTGGATAACCAACTCACCTCAGTGTACAACGATAAGGATTATAGCCCAATTTAGAGTTCTTGATTTAATCATATTTATGATAGTATTGCATTGATTCATTGTTAGCAATACTTCCGTAAACTTGATTATCAATGCTTCGCGATGTATTCAGCAGCGTAATTTGTAATTTCCGTATTAGGATTTTGTCAGTTTACTCACGATATAAAACCTTTCTTTTGCCCATCATTGCCGCAGCAACCATCCGTGCAAATACCAGTACAATTATTCCATGAATATCATAGGTTTTGAAAAAATCATCTGTTACTATAAAAAAAAATCACTCCTGGTAGTTCGCTTTACAAAAAGAATGAACATTCTTTTTTGGACTAGGGGTAACTAGGGCTAAATTACCATTATTTCTGCGAGCACATTGATCGCGTTTATTAAAATTGGGATGAAATTATTAATTTTCATAGCGAATGAAAGCCGTCAAAGGTGCTATATGCGGCCGCGAGCGATAGGCGGCTCATGCCTGCTCGAGAAGCTCGTTGCAAAATAAGCAGTGATTTATTATGCTACCCGCATCAACCAAATGTACACTATGTCTTTTAGTCTTTTAATGTCTTTTAACTCGACTTTTAATATCTAATAGTTCCGTGAGCAAGTATTTGATATATACCGGATACATACCGGAGGTATGGAGAAAGGTTAAGGTGGTATTCATACCGAAGGTGGTGAAGAAACACAACACTCAACCAAAGTCATTTAGACCCATTAGTTTAACATCTTTTATATTTAAAACAATGGAAAAGGTAATTGACAATTACCTAAGGACAACAGTGCTGGTAAGTGCACTACTACACAACTGTCAGCATGCGTACAGAGCAGGGAAATCCACAGAAATCGCCCTGTATCAGCTGGAAAATGAAATAGAAGCAGCACTAGAGACAAAGGAAGTAGCCATATGTCTTCTTGGACATAGAAGAAGCCTTTCACAACACCTTGCACGAAGCTGTCAAAGCGGCTCTCGAAAGAAGGAATATCGCCAGCACTATCACAAAGTGGATAGGACAAATGCAGACGACCAGAACGGCGGAGGCATAAGAGGGAAAAGACACCATCAAGACCACAACTCGAGGGTGCCCACAGGGAGGTTTGCTATCATCACTGATGTGGAGCCTGGTAGTGGGTGAATTACTTGCTAGGCTAAACGAGCTAGACATCAAATGTCAATGTTACGCCGATGAATTAGTCATTAATAAAGCCAGAGGGAAATATGAAGGAACGCTCTGTGAAATCGTACATAGAATCCTCAAAGTAACTAGTAGAAGGTGTCAAACCGTGGGACTAAGAATACTCAACCCAAGCAAAACTAGAAACAAGTGATTAGGGTATTTTAAATCAGGTGTTTGAACAATTCTTTGAAGTATTTTTATTTAAATTATGCCAACGTTTCGACCTACATTAGTTCTTTATCAAGGCTACAAAAAACAAAATTATAAATTACAAAATAACAAAAAAATAACTATAATTACATCAAAAAAGAATTACTAGATACAAGAACTAACAAAAAAAAAATACTAGAAAGAGAAGACAAAACTGCGTACACCCCATACTGATAGATGGGAGTGCAGTAGAATATAAACAGGAGATAAGATATCCGGGTATAACACTAAATAGCAAACTCCCATGAAATGTAAACGCTAAAGCAGCGGTAGGAAAAGCCAAACGCGCTCTAATGATGTGCAGAAAACTGGCAGGGAAAACGTGGGGTTGTAACTCCACAATCCTGCGATGGATGTACACCATGATAGTGAGACCTGCGATCACTTACGGGGCAGTTGTGTGGGGAAGCAGAACCCAGCTGGCTTCTAGGATTAAGCAACTTGAGAAGATTATGGCGTGAAAAAAACTCTTGTATGTCGACAGCAGTAATGGAACTGCAGCTGGATCGGACTCCGTTGCATCTTGTTGTGGAGATGCATCTTGTCTAGGCGAGATCGGCGATTGTTAGGTTCAGCAAGGAAGGAATATGCAGAGGTAAAATGATCGGGAGCAGAGACCGGAACTGTCTCTCTGCCAAGATGCCCTGGCTGGAAGCACCAAGAGTCGAAATGATATGCTGATAGCATTTTGGGAAAAAACAGCAAATACTAGACAGCAATGTGTAGTAGTAAAGCCGACTGGAGCGACGAATCCTCAGCATACCACAATGTGCAAAATGCTATCAAGTGGTATACAGATGGTTCGAAAGATGTTTCGAACTCGTACCAAATACCGACTCTAGGGGAATTTTCCCAAGTATCTTCCAAGCAAAGGTACATGCAATCTAAAGATGTGCACAATTTAACCTCGACAGGATTTATCCCACAAAAATGATCCTGTCTATCCTTTTTGATTGCTATTCTGTCAGACAGCGAAGCAGCCATCAAGGCCATTAGCTCATACACCATCAGATGCAAGCTGGTATGGGACTGTGTGGGAAAGCTAATCAAGCTCGGCAGAGAAAATAAAGTAACGATATACTGGGCACCAGGAGAGACAGGTATAGACGAAAACGAAGAAGCCGATCACCTAGCAAATAGGAGATCCAGTAATCTCTTTGTAGGTATGGAATCATTTTGCGCTATGAGTATGAACACCATCCACAAAAGTTTAGATGAAAAAGTAAGAAAACAATGGATGAAAACCTGGAAAGACTTCCAGGGCTAAGATAATCCAAAGTAATGTCTACATAATAAGCTTTCTTATAAATATCTTAATGTATTAATAATAATGGACATTATCAAAATTACATTGTTAAAAATTACATTGTTCAAAATTACAAAATTGACATTATATAAATCTTAATAATCTTTGAACCAGAAAAGAACAAAAGCTTGCCTGAAACTAAACAGGTACAAGCTTAGAATTTTGACAGGAGTTCTGACGGGACACTGTAGACTTAGAAAACACCTCAAGACGTAGGCTTAGAGGAAGATAACTGATGCAGATTCTGTGGCTCAGCAGAGGAAACCCCTATACCACTGTTCAAATTCTGCGGAGCACTGCTCCGCAAGAGACAAATCTACCTTGGGGCGCACTGCTTGAACGCAGAGGAGTTGCAGTCCTTGGATCCTACCCAGATCCTGAAATACCTAAAGGAATTGGGAATAGAGTAGACGCTCAAAATGGGTAAGTATACCAACTTTTGAGGAAGAGAATAGATCTGTCATCAATGCTTCGCGATGTATGCAGCAGTATAATTTCCATATTACGATTTTGCCATTTTACTCACGAAATAAAACTATTTTTTTGTCCTTCATTGCTGCAGCAAATATCTGTGCAAATACTAGAACAATTACGCCATGTTATATCAGAGATTTTGAAAAAATCATCTCTTATTACGAAAATTTCCTCTCCGGTAGTTCGCCTTGGAAGAAGCATGAGCATCATTTTTTGGACTAGGGGTAACTAGGGCTAAATTAGCATTATCTCGACCACAGGGACAGCACAGTGTCCTGTCACAGCACATTGGTCTTGTTTCTTAAAATTTTGGTATAATGGGTAATTTTCATAACGGAGGAAAGCTGTGTGATCGATCGACAGTTGTGATCGATTTTTAATCAATTTGAAGCAAATATTTTGAAATGCAAAATTGCAAAAATTATTGCAATTATATAATTATTTGAATTAAATTATTAGAAATAAATAATTATTAAATCTTGAATAGATTTAATTAGCACTGAAAGTAAGTACACGAGCATTCATGCAAAGTATGTAACCACATGTGTTGTGTATAATTTCGACGCATATTGGAAAAAAGTTAGAGTAATATTTGACAATTATCGAGAAAGCGGCAAACCTCGCGGCTCACCATTGTTCCGCTGTACATCGGTTGTGGAGCACTTTAGTTGCATACATAGCAGACTAGATTATTAAAAGTCCAGTGTAGATAAAACTAGAAATTTAAAACCAAATCTAGTCTACACACCCAGATTAAATTATTAAAAGTTTACTCCATATGAAACCTTGAAGACTTAGACTAGACTGCACTCAGACTAGATTAAGACAAATTTAGTGTAGATAAAATCTTGTAGTCTAGTCTAGTCTGGATGGCCAACCTTGAAGACTAAGTCTGATCTAAATGACAGCTTGAAGACCATGTCAAGTCTATACAATCAAACTAGTTTATTAAAAGTCTAGTCTAGATGAAACCTTGAAGACGAATTCCAGTCTACACGTTTAAAAAGGTTATCAGAAGTATAGATGAAACTTGAAAGATCCTTGAATTACAACCAGAATTGATTATTAAAAGTCTAGTCTAGATAAATTTTTGAAGACCAAATCCAGTCTACATAATCAAACTAGATTAATAAATGTCTAGCCTAGATGAAACTTTGAAGACAGAGTTGAGACTACACACGCAAATAGATTATCAAAGGTCTAGTGTAAATGAAACTTTGAAAACTAGTCAAAAAATCTAGTCTACAAAATCAGACTAGATTATTATAAATCTAGTTTAGATGAAACATTGAAGACCAAGTTCTGTCTATACTCTCAAACAGATTATCAGCAGTCTAGTATAGACGAAACTTTGAAGACCAAGTCCAGTCTATACAATAGGCTTGGCACACTAAACTAGATTACTAGAAGTCAAATCCACATGAAGCCTTAAAGACCAAGTCTAGTCTACACACTGAGATTGATAGTATTGAAAGTCTAATCTAGAAGAATATTTGAAGACTAATATTATATCTAATAATTATATAATTATTATAATTATTTATATAGTTATATAATTAGATTAGACTTATTATTATATTAGTCGAAATGAAACTTTGGGGATGAAGAATAGTCCGGATTAATAGACTAGATTTTTGAGTCTCAAGTCTATATGAAACCGTGAATACAAAGTCTGGTCGATACATTCAGACCAGATTATAACAAATTTAGTCTTGATGAATCTTTGAGGAGGAATTCTGATTTACACAATCAGAATAGAATATAGGCTTAAACTAAACTAATTATAGATATAATCATACCAACTTATTGCAGCGGAACACAGCTTGAATATATAAATATATTCAATCTTTCCGAAGCTCTATAATATTATTAAGTCTTTTTAAGACTATAAAACAAATCTTATGTTGAAAGAAAACAGATATTTGTGTTATTCACTAGGACTAAGTTCACTTTTGTGACACTGAAACAAGAGACTAGATAAATAACCTTGTTTTTTAAGATCAGATCTTTCTATTTAACCCAAAGTGTCTGCAGATGACTATTCAATTTGGGTTAAATAGATTTGATCTTATGATGATCTTAAAAAGAATGTTATTTCCTAGTCTCTTGTTTGAGTGGTACTAAATTGAACTGAGTCCTAGTGAATAACACAAATGTATGTTGTCTTTCAATATGTCATTTATATATATTTATATATAGTCTTAAAAAGACTTAATAATATTATAGAGCTTCGGAAAGGTTGAATATATTTATATATTCAAGCTGTGTTCCGCTGAAATAAGTTGGTACAATCAGAATTGATTATTAAAAAAGTCTAGTCTAGATGAAACCGTTGAGAATAAAACCAGCCCACACACTCAAACAGATTACCGAAATACTAGTCTTAATTATAATTGTTAATTAAATTAAATTAATTAATTGAAGAGCAAGCCTAGTCCACACCCTTATACTAGATAATCAAAAGTCTAGTATCAATGAAACCTTGAAAACAAAATGTAGCCTACAAACACAAACTAGATTATTAGACGTATAGTGTAAATGAAACTTTGAATATCAAGTATTGGCATTTAGTCTTATTGTATAGTTTAGTCTATACACTCAGACTATATGCTAATACTAATCAGCTAGTAAAAGTCTATTGTAGATTAAAACCTGAATATTATATTTTTAAGTCTAGTCTAATTGAAGGTTGCACATATCCGAACTAAGTGTTTCATTGGTTTTGTGCGAGCAGGTATATAAGGAAACGGCAAATTTAAATCTCGTATCTTGTGCAAAGTTACTTCGTTTATTTTCTCTCTGAGAAAATTATGTTTTTGTCCTGCAGGAAGAATGCAGGTTGTCGCGCGGAGTCGCTCGGGTGTTCCGAGTGTGCCAAAAACGATCTTGCGCCGAAATAATTCCACACGGCGAACGGCGGCGCGCCGCCGCTCCGTATCAGAATATTTTCCTTCCGAAAAAGCACCGAGAATAATAAAATTTACCGTTTTATTGCCCACGGTGTACGTGTACACTAATAATAGTCGGTTTGCATAATGCACACGCGTGCGTGCATTCTACATACTGTATCTTTCCGAAAACGTTACATAATTTTAACATTACATTGTTTGTTTTGATTGTATTTTATTGCCCTATAGACACAATATATCGAATTTTAAAATCAAATCTTCAGTTTTTTTTAATCAAACAAGCTATTAGTAAAGAATGAATCTGACTCCTTTGATATGAAAGTATCCATGCTACTTCCGTATCAAACCGTACTTGATACAAACCGTATTTGATACAAATCGTTTTTGATACAAACCGTATTTGATACAAACCGTATTTGATACAAACCGTATTTGATACAAAAGTAGATAGGCTAGGACAGTTCGGGCGCAAAATCCCATAAGGATTTACATAGGGGTCTAAATTCACATTTTTGATGATTTATGCAACCAACTAGACACACTTTTAAACAGCTTTAAACAGCTTTCAATCAGCATTAAACAACTTTAAACAGTTTTAAACAGCTTTAAACAGCTCTCAATCAGCATTAAACAACTTTAAACAGCCTTCAATCAGCATTAAAAAGCTATAAACAGCTTTCAATCAGCTTTAAACAGTTAGACCCATATGTAAATCCTTATGGGATTTTGCGCCCGAACTGTCCTAGCCTATCTACTTTTATACTGTCTTGAGTTTCCATTACACAAAACCTAATTAAAATAATCAGATAATATAACTCTTGTAAAACAATGTAACAGACAATATTACTCTCAAATATCAGACAATATAACTCTCATATGATTTAAAACAAGAAATTCTCGTATGATTTAAAATACGTTTTAACATAACATTTTCGTGTTTAGTTTTAAGGTTATTTATTAACCGCCCACGTTCGTCTGCTATTCTGCTTGAGCCTCGATACTTGCACGCACACACACAGACACACTAGAAAGAGAAAACACGCATTATAGAAATATACACGGACACTGAGAGAAAGGGAAACAAAGAGAGAGCACGCGGTATAGATATATACACTGACAGAAAGATAAAGGCTTATATCGCTTTAAAAATCATTCTATGCATTTTCTCCCGAATCACACATAATGAGACCGCCGTAAAGTAAATTCGTTCGAAAAATTTCTTCCATTTTTTGTTTTAATTTACCGCTGTCAACTGGATTTTCAATATTTTTCCTATTAATTTACCGTTTTTAATTTTCTTTTTATTCGTTTTGTCGGATTAATAAATACAAATAGCATGCGGAAAATGCGCTAGCGGAAAATGAAAACGCAAACAAACACACAGAAAAATTGACGTCATTGAGATAAATGGTCGGCGCTGACAAAACCGTCAGTCGGTTCGTCCGAAACTTTCGCCGGATTTTTCATTTGTGCCGCGAGATTGATCGCCGCCCGGCCAGCGACAATCTGATTAATGAATCCGAAACGCCAAATTTATCCCGTTTGTCCATATAAATTACAACAAAATGTCAGGTGATAACAAAAAAAATTAAAACTCTAGATCAGGGGTCTTATGTGGTCCAAGGACCCCCCCGTTGAACATTTTTTTGCGGAACTCATTTTGAAGAACGCTTTTACGGGCTCCATCCCAACCCTAGGCCTTTTACGTTGGTCTAGAGACTTAATTTTTCGCTCAATAATCTCATAGGCACTACGTTATAAGTATTGGTAAGAAATAGCTACTGGTTATTTTATAGAGATGACCATTTTTATAGGATATGTAATAAAATACAGTATACATTTGATAATCCGACACATGTGGTCCAGATAACCGCCGGATTATCAGAAACTTCCAGATTATCGGGAATTAAACAAAAATTACAATTTTACATATTTTATGTACAATTGTATTTCAACAAAAATAAAATATGTAGCTATATAGGTAAATGTGTACATATAAAAAATATCTATATGTTACGGTAAAAGTGCGTAGTTAGGTAAATGTGAACATTTACCGGTATATGTACACATTTACCTTCTTGGTTGGTAAATGTGCGTTCAACTTACATTTACCAATTATTTCCGGCAAATGTGCATATATGCTATGTTGTTGGCAATTGTTAGAGGTTTATATTAACATACACAACGCATGGGCTGTCCAACAAGACACACATGATATTGTAACACACAAAAAGTAAACATTTTCCGGCAAAAGTAGATATATTAAGCTGATCTCAAATTTAAACTCACATTTACCTATCACGTTGGTAGATTTGTACATATACAGGTAAATGTTCAAATTTGCCGATTTTGTACTTTTACCGTAACATATATACTAAGAACACATACTATGTATTAAATATAAATAACTAAAAAGATATTATAGAAAATAACCATTTATTGTTTTCTGTTTCTTTGTCTTAAACATTTTTTTCAAAAACGCACCCTTGCAACTTTTTTAATACATCAGCACTTGCTATGCCGTTTTCTTCTGCCCATTTCGTACAAACATTAACTGCGTTGAATGCGGTTACGGATGCCAGGGGGTAGTTTTTTTAGTGTTGCGGTTTAGTTTGTAGTTTATGAGTTTATGACCGATGTACAGGTGTATATGTATAGGTTTATAGGTTGGTAAAATTTCTGAGTTGAAACACTAAAGTCTTCGTTAGCTTGGTTGTCATCCGTGGAACAAATTTGCCTGAGGATTTCTTCGTCAGAAAGGTACTGCACATTTTCCTAGCTTGTGTCTTGAAGCCAATCTATTATGTAATTGTTTCTCAGGGTAACATCCACTTCACATTTGCTGGAAAGGTTTTGTAAAAAAAAATTAAAACAATTTTATAGTGCAGTTAACTTGCTCAGAATTTTGGATCAGCTTTTCACAGTTAAAAGCAGGGTGTGTTGGCCAGACATTTTTCAAAGAACACTGAATGGTGTCGCTTTTGACTTTATTCCAGTTGTACGCCATGTCGGAAATCATCTTTCCATCAATCATTTTTTCGTAAAATTGTTCTAAAACTTTTCATGGAGGATATCTCCCTATAATGGCGTATGCTGGGCACGCTCTTGCATAAACCAAGTAAATAAAGCATTTTCCATTCCAGGACAATCGCCTATTTTAACTGTCTTTCCTTTAAGTCGCGGTTTTCTTTTCGCGATTTTCTCGCGATTGATTTTGATGCCGTAGATCGTGAATCTTCCAACCCCCATATGTCTGTGCGAGGTTTGTCGTGGGTTTTCCTTTATTAAGATTATTGATGATCTCCTGTTTTTGATACAAACTTAAAGTGAAGTGTATCCGTTTGGTTGACATTGTACACTAAATAACTACATACACTAAATACACTCGATGAACGACAAACCAATGTCAAAACAAGATGTAATGGAGCGGCGAATAGAATAGGTAGATACAGAAGGAGTGCTGGGAGGGAAGCGCACGGGCGGGCATGTTTACTTACACAGTATAGTCTTGATAATCCGACACATATGGGACCGGACAACTGCCGGATTATCAAAAAATAACGGATTATCGGGATAACAATTTTACATATTTTATGTACAATTGTATTTCAGAAAGAATAATATATGTATGTATAGGTAAACGTGTTCATACAAAAAATATGTATAAACTAAGAACATATAGTATTAAATAAAAATAACTCAATACATTTTAGCTTTTCGTTTCTTTGCCTTAAATATTTTAACATAAACGCACTCTGGAAACCATTTCCGCACTAATACATCAGCTTCTTTGGTCTTCTCGTCTTTAGCTTCATCGTCAACCGTGGAACAAATTAGGCTGAGGATTTCTTCGTCAGAGAAAAATGAAAATTTTCCCCTCTTGTGCCTTGAAGCCAAGCTATGTCATCGTTGGTCAGCGTAACATTTCAAAGCTAAAAATTCCGAAGACAATTGTAGAGTAGAGTTAGCTTGATCAGAATCGTTAATCGAGTTCATTCATCTGAAGGAGCTGAAGGCTCCTTCAGACCGGCGCGGAGCGTATGCGTGGCGAAATTTCCGCAACGAAAATATCGCTAGCGGCACGGCAGCGAAATGGCAATGCCCACATCAAAACGCGATTTGAACGTGTATATAGTAGTCATGATGTGCAATGATGTGCTCAGTGCAAGAGCTATGCTATTTTAAGCATTGTTTGCATAAGATGAAATTTTGTATTTATTTTGAATTTCTAAAACACATAAAAATCAATTCAGAATTAAACATGGGTACATAAAATCAATGTGATTAAAGAGATCACCATTTCAAAACAGCGGCAGCGAAACTAACCACGCATGCAGCGTCCTTGTCGTACAACGCTGCACTACCGCGACTATGACAGAAACCGCGCTTTTTGATCTGACTTGTACATAAGCCGCCGTGTCAGTCGGTCCGCTGTGATATCGCACCGGTTGCGGCGGCGAAACTTCTGCTCCGGTCTGTGAGCACCTTAAGGGTGTCCTTCAAGAACCTTATTTCAGCTGTGCGCGAGGTTTATATCCGACGCGGGACAACGAAAAGAAAACACACATATTTCCCGAGAGCACCGCATTACTAAACGTGCCGGATTAACCAACCGCCGGATTATCAAGATTATACTGTGTATAAAATAAATAAAAATAGAAGTAGAAAGAATTAAAAAGTTACAAATCATCGTCTTCTTATCTATATGCAACCATTTTTTATAATAACTTTTACAACATTTTTTCAATATTAGAAAACAAATTCAATTGCATTTCAATTGGGGGCTATGACTTAATTTTCCAGCACCCTAACCACTAGTATTTTCTGGGATAATAACATTGCGTCTTAAATTTGAGTTTTGTGACTTGATATGAACAAAATTTAATAAGAAATGTCTCAAAATGTGACAGAACACGGTAACTGCTTGAAATCTGATCATGCACTGTGTAGTTTGGGGTAGATGTATTTGACTTCGTGGGGCAAAAGAAAGAGAGACAAACAGTCAAATTAAAGGCCGATTCTGATATACGCGACACTCAGCTACGCGACATCGCCTGTCAAATAATGATTACATTGTTTGAAATGGGCACGTTCTCACTAGGGCTACGCGACAGCTACGCGACGTGTCCATTTAAAACAATGAAATCATTACTTAACAGGCGATGTCGCACGACGTCGCGTAGCTGAGTGTCGCGTATATGGGAATCGACCTTTATAGTGTTTTATTTATTTATTATTTATTGACACGAATTCGCCAACTAAAGACGCATTACAAATTCTATTTCATATTTTGCATTTTCTTCTTTCTCTTCTCTAAGGCTGTTATTCTTCCTGTTGCTATTTTCGCCAGATGTGCAGCTGTTAGTATCCTTTTTGTCTTAGTTTTTGGAGCCTCCTGAAAAACCTTAAGGGGGTATTCTATTCTGGAGACCCGAATTTTAGGTGATTTTTGAAGTGCCGTAAAAAAGGCAATCAATATTTTTACTATCATTTTTTTATGAGTTATTTATTAACATTTCAAGAATACAGAAAAAAAATAAAAAAGTTGAAAATTCAAAAAAATAACAGCTGATGAAGTGAGGGGCGTCAACCAATTGGCACGTGATCATGCCCACGATTCCAACCCGCCTAGCAATTTGAAAAAAAATATATAAAAAAGATTATTAGTCTCATGTCGCTATGTCATGAACTAGGGAAAACTTGAAAAAAAAATTCACAAAATGGCCGCTGCCTGAAAAAAAAAGCAATGTTTGTACCACTTTTTTTGACTTTTTCGAATTTTTTAAAAATAGTAAAAATTGAAATTTGGGGATGCTAATTCATGACATAGGCAAGTCTATAAAGAAGACTCACAAAAAATTTCAAGTAAATCGGTCCAGTAGAACTTGAGAAATCGTGGGCATCGTCTTGAAAAAGACAGTTTCGAAAAAAACGCGTTTAAAGTTTTGCGTCAAGTTTTTCGCAGTCTAAGTCATGAAATGATATTTTAGACTTACATTTATTTAATCTGCCATTCCTGCTTCACACATGGGACCTTCCTCTTCTTCGAAAAAACTATTTTCCGCATTTCTCTCTTCCAATCGAACAGTTATGGCCTCCTTTGATGCGCTGGATGCTCTTATCTCGGAGCGGTCAATCCGGGCGTTGTCTCGTTTCATAGCAAAAGAATGAGCTTCAGGACCAATTTTGATTCCCGTAAGCGCCATTATTTTTAAAATATGAATGAAGCCTTCGTTAAAAATAGAAACAGCAAGAAATGTAGCTACCTCAATTATTTTAGCTCCGGAATGAATATGTTTTGGCGCGAAAGTCCAAATCAAAGAGTATAGAGACTCATTATTATTTTGAGTTTCTGAACCTAAACATCGAGTCAATAACTCCTTTGGTGATATACTCTCGTAAATTGGCTATATGATTTTCAAAACTTTATCACACAGAGGAGGATTTTCGTGGTCAAACTCCTCTAATGTACCTTCAGATGCAGCTTTTTGTTACTTACACCAACTGTCCGCACCAGGTGGGCAATACATATGTTGGAGATTTTCACTCGTAGAACTATTATGGTTATCTTCTCTCGCTTTTCGTAGCCTTGCACCCATTCTTTTCTGGACATGTCCTACGCACTATTTTTTTGGACAAATGGGTCACCATCGTTAGGATCCATATCGAGTATACGCTTGAATGTCTTAGTGTCACCATCTCCAATATATTTTACATATTTCACTCCGTTTTTTTCAACCGATCTACAGAACATTTCGACAATAGCATCAACTTCCTTTTTACCTGCACTTCCTTTATGGTTCATTGTACACAATTCTTCATGGTCTTCATACCAATCGTTATACGCAGAAATATCCGACTTTTTCTTATTTTTCCAAACATTACAGCCTTGACAGAAACTGGATTTAACAACTGTATCAACAACCTTCTTGCTATTTTTTGCTACAAGTGTAGCAACTCCAAATAAAGAATTAAAACCTCTTTTTTTCCATGTCTCATCGCAAGAAACAGTAAAATCCGTTGGACTAGCATTAGAATCACAAGCTGAAATTAAATCTTTTTCTTCACTTACAGCTTCAGAGGTTATAAATAGCGGATGCGGCCGTATATATATTTTTGATACAAGCGTAGTAAGTACCGATGGATATTCCTTGACAAATATCCATCATACCGCAGAAGATATTTAATCCTTCCATGCCAACTCCCAAAAGCCGCATGGCAAATATCATTCTTCGGTTTATTTCAAAGGATTTGTCAATCAATGGACATGATGGTATATATTGTACTCATTGTAATGCAATATTAAAACCTAGTCCGCGATGAGACGTTCGTTAAAATTTAATCTCTTTGTTGCATGTAGTACACAAAACTAAAGAAGAAATCGCTGAAAAAACTGTGAAAAACTCCAAAACACAGTAGCCGTAATTATTTTCAATTGTCACTTCTTCATCATTTGATTTTCTCAATTTTACTGCTGATGCACTCGTAGAACTGGTGTCTTCTTCCTTTTCCGTGTATCTATTGCCGTGAAATTGCCTTTTTTTGATCGACTTGGACGCATAAGCCTTTACGCAGAGGATTTTTTATCTAATTTTATTAAAAAAAATAAAAATTATCACTCAAAATATTTTTATTTCACTCACCACACATACATCCACGTGGTTTGGAAGTTAGAATTCAACTGTCTCTAACGTCTAAACGTCTGTAACGTCTCTAACGTCTTTTGTACGATTAGTTCTGGCCGAGCCAGTTTGGATGCCGCTTCAGCAAAATACCTATATCTCCGAAAATAATTCTAATTTTGAAAAATCTTCTTGTAGGCATATTCTTGAATAGTTAAGCTTTGGAAATATGAAAAAAAAATCGTTTTTCTCGAATTTCTAGACTAGAATACCCCCTTAAATTCATTTATTGCCTTTCTATACTTAGCCCTGTTTATTGAGTAAGTCTAAGTTCTCTGAGGTCTTTCTTTATATCTTCCAATCAAGAGTAGGGTGTTTTCCTTTGCTGATTTATGTTGAAGATTTTTTTCGTTAATCCTATCATCTATTCTCACCAGATGACCGAAGAAAAGCAGCCTTCCCTTTCTAATTTCTGTTGTGACCGATTTAATAAATTGGTAGATCTTTTCATTGCTCATATATTCCCATTTTCGCCTTTTTTTTGTGTCCACAAAGAATCTTGCTCAGAATTACTCTTTCCTTCTTCTCGAGCTCCTCGACTGGTCCTTTATCCAACTTGTTATGAGAGTGTTTCTGCTGCATAGTCTATTTCTGTGCTTGTAACTAGGGTTTATACAAAAACCTTCTTCTTGAAAAACCGGTTTTCGAAGTCCAAATTTACAAAAAAAACGTTTTAGCCGGTTTTCGAATTTTCATTAAAAAATAGAATAAGGAAACATATTTTAATTAACCCTTAACCACCTGCCATACGTCTCAGGTGAGAAAATTACTGCTACTTTGAGTCTGAGAGATGAATGTCAGGTTGTTAGGTGTTAATTTATATAAAATAACAAAAACCATATCAATGTCAAAGTGCAAATAAAAAGAAAAAAATTAGGCTTACACATTACAGTATGAAAAAAATAATAATTAAATAAATAATTAAAAAATAATTAATCTCGATAATTCGACACATATGGCACCAGACAACCGCTGGATTATAATAAAGAGTGGTGGGAGGGAAAAGCGCGAGCGGTCTCAAGACAGCTGGATTACTGGACGTGTCGTCCGATTAACCAACGGCCGAATTACCGAGATTATACTTATATAAAATAACGAAAATTTAAACAAAACTTTAAAACAGAATTTATGTAAATTTTAATAACTTTAATTTCTCACAAGAAAATAGGATTTTAAAAAACTTAAAATATCCACTGAACGGTCTTAACCACCGTTAATACTGTTGTGTAGTTTCATCCCTTATACGCCCGTATATACACCGTAGTATTTTTCTATCTACAACTCCCAATCTGTTTTCGTTCTTTTTTGTCATTGTCCAGATTTCGCAGGCGTAAGTCATAATCGGTCTTATAATGGAGTGGTATATTCTTATTTTTGTCGTCCGAGATACATTTTTTGATTTAATTATTCTCTGTAATGCAAAACAACATCGATTGGCACTTTGTATTCTGTTCTTCTGTTCTGTAATTTCTTTGGTCATATCATTGTCCGACGTGATAGTGACACCCATATATTTAAAGTCCTGGCCTCTTTCGAAGTTGTATTGGTCCATCGTCACATTTTGTCCAATCCTATCCCTACCTTTAGTTTTTGATGTGGTCATGTACCTGGTTTTACTCTCGTTTATTTTTAGGCCCATATTTTCCGCGGCAGATTCTATTTTTTTAAACTCTTCTTTAACGTTCCTGGTTGTGTTTCCAATGATGTCTATGTCATCCGCAAAGGCCAAGATAAAACGCGGGCCCCGATTTCTAAATAGCAGTGTGTCCGTTTTTGCCTCCCTCAATACCTTCTCCAGAGCTATATTAAAGAGGAGTGGGGAGATGGCGTCTCCCTGTTTCAGGCCATTATTTATCGTAAAAAAGGTTGACAACTTTCCCCCGATCCGTACTGCACTTTTGATGCCTTCCATGCTAATCTTTGTTAAGCTGACAAGTTTACTTGGAATTCTCAGTTCCATCATAGTATTCTACAGCTCCACCATCAAGGCGTTGTCGTACGCTTGTTTGAAGTCGATGAAGAGTTGATGTATGACTTTATCGTACTCCCAGCACTTCTCCATTAGTTGACGTATTGTGAAGATCTGATATACTGTTGATCTTCTTTTCCTGAACCCACACTGGTAGTCGACTAGCTGGTGTTCAACATAGGGAGTTAGTCTTTCGAGTAGTGCAAGGGACCAGACCTTATATCCCGTATTTATCAATGATATTCCCCGATAGTTGGAGAATTGCAGTTTGTCGCCCTTTTTGTGTAGGGGCACGATGAAACTCTCTTTCCAACTACTTGTTATTTTTTCTTCCTTCCAAATCTGGAGTATGAGGGTGTGGAAGTATTTGATAAGAGTTTCTCATCCATATTTGAGACACTGTGCCGGTATTGTGTCCATACCCGACGCTTTATTATTCTTTATTCTCCTGATTTATTTAAGAATTCGTTCTTCCAAAGCATAATTTAAAACTTATTTCAGTGTTTAAATTTTCTAGATCATTCAACAGAAATTCGAATATACCTACAATTGTTAATAGATTGAAATCTCGCCGCACTCAGCTTTCAGCTGCTTTACGAATCGGTTCCAAGACTTTATGAAGTTCCAAAAGTTTTGGATATCGAGCTTCGTCCCACATATAAGAAGAACCAATATTATTCAATGATAAAACAACACATTATACATATGTACTAACATAAAATAACTCGGTTAGGCAAGTCTTTTCTTGCTGCAAAAAATTTTCTTGCAAAAAATATGTGCTGCCCGTTGCATAGAATGAATATCTAATCAAATAAGTTATGTAAAAATTAATTGTTACGTAATTTGAATTTTTGAAACCGGTTTTCTTAATTTAAAAACCGGTTTTCAAATGTAACAGATTTATTTTAAAAACCGGTTTTTTTAATCCGGGTTTTAAAAACCGTCAAACCCTACTTGTAACTGTGCTGTAGTCTAATAACTTTGCATACCGAGATACCGAGAAAATTTTGTTGTTATACAACTTCTGTGTTAAAATTTGTGCCCTCCTCAAATTAGCTATTTGAAGTTTGACAGCTTCTTTTTCTATTCCAGTGTCCGTTATTGTTTTTTCCAAGTGTTTGACCCTATCGATGCATCCAATATTAGTGTGTAGTTCCTTAATTTCCTCAAATTTGTCAGACATGAATTTAGTTTTTTCTTGTGATATCTGTAAGAAAAATTTAGCTGCATGTGTTGCTAAAATTTCTATTTTTTTAACTGCATCTCCTATATTCGTGGACAAGAGAGCAATATCATCTGCATAAGCTTGTGCGTGTGTCGTTAGTCATGTAACTGGCTCCAAAACAAATTCCCTTGTGTATTTTTCCAGTGTCTCGCTCATCTCAAGTGATGTTGAATAGGATAGGGGAGAGTCCATCACCCGACCTCAGACTTGTTTGGATTTTGAAATGTTCAGAAATCTTGCCTCGAAATTTTACTTTAGACTTGGTATCTGTCAATGTTTGCTTCATAATCTCTCTGGTTTTTCTGTCACTTCTAAATTCCTCCATATTTCTAATTGGGCTTTCTCTGTCTATTAAGTCTTGTGCTTTTCTGAATTCAATAAACGTTGTAACATGTGGTTGGCCAGCACGTGTTCTGATTATGTTTTTGAGTTTTGTTATATTGCTCCGAACAGCTCCTCCCTTTTCTAAATCCACCTTGGAATTCTCCTATTTGAGCATCAAGAACTGGTTCCAGCCTGTTCTACAGTATTTTTGAAATGACCTTGTATGGACCAGATTAGAGGGAAATTCCCCTATAATTGTAAACGTCAGAGCTGTCACCTTTTTTGTCGAGCGGATGTATAAGTGCTATCTTTCAATCTTCTGGGGTCTTCTCGGTTCGCCAAATTTCCTTAATAATAGTACTGAGGTGAACTGAGACTTTTTCCTCGCGTATTTTCAAAAGTTCAGATGTGATTCCATCTTCACCAGGAGATTTGTTGTTCTTGAGGGATTTTATCTCTTGCTGGACTTCAACTGCAGTGGGTGGATGTGATTCTGCAGGAATTTCGTCTGGAGTTTGGAATTCCGGTTTTTCTGTTGGTGATTTACAGTTGAGAAGGTCTTCGAAATATTGTGTTAAAATGTTTTCTTGGTCATTTATACCCATTTTTCCTTTTGAGTCTTTTCAAGGATTCGTACTAGTCTCTCGATTTGTTTTGAGTGAAGTGCACTTGCATTTGTTGAAGGGATAGTTTTTTGTATAGTCTCTTTTCGTTCCTGATTGTATAAGATGCTGTTTATCTACCTTATCTGAACCTTCCTATGTTGATTTGTGTTGGGCTTGATTTAGAGTTTTGCCAAAGCTTTTCGCTGTTTCCCAGTGCTTCATTGCACTTGTCGCAGTTAACACAGTTGTTAAACAATATGCTATCCAATAAGAAGCTACAAGTGCTAATGAATAATAAGTTTAGCAAACTGAAAGTTCTCAATAATGGGCTCCCTCAAGGATCTGTGCTTTCACCATTGTTGTTTAATTTGTACATCGCGGATATACCAGCTACATCCTCCCGCCAGTTTGCATATGCCGATGATCTAGCACTTGCTTCTCAACATTTCTCTGTGGATGAGATAGAGAGAAATATAAACGCTGATCTGAGCATTTTGAGTGCATTAGAAAATGGTGTGTGACTCCAAGTTCGAGCAAAACAGAGACCTATTTCTTTAATTTGAACCACAGGCAATCAAAAACTACCCTAAATTTGTTACTCAATGGGACTCCTCTACCTTACAACTCCCATCCCAAGTACCTTGGAATTACTCTGGATAGAACTTTGTCTTTCCGTAAATATCTTACTGACAGTGCTGCTTAACTGAGAACGAGGAACAATATTCTTCAAAAACTCGCTGGTTCTACTTGGGAAGCTTCTGCTCCTACGCTTCGCACTTCAGCTATTGGGCTGGTTTATTCTGCAGCGGAATACTGCTCTACGGTCTGGATGAACAGCTCACATGTTCGGAAGATTGATGTTGTTCTGAATCAGACTATGCGAATTATTACTGGCACGGTTAAATCCACTGCTGTCTTCTGGTTGCCTGTATTAAGCCACATCGAACCTCCAAGAACTTGGTCCGAGAGTTCCATAAAATAACAGAGAACCAGTCTCTTCCTATTCATGGTGATGTAGTTGGTGGATTTCGTCATTTGAAGTCCAGGTCTCTACCCATTCAAACAGCTCAAGAGCTCATTTTAAGTAACTTCAGAGCCAAAGAATGGGAAAGTGAATGGTGCATCAAATTTCCTTAGGAATGGCAGCCCTTATTTAACGTAAACTATCCTCCTCCTGGCTTTGACCTACCAAGGAAAATTGGGGTTGCTACCAACAGGGTTCGAACTGGCCATGGTTGATGTGCATCATTGGTCGGGCTTAAAATCTTCCCCTAGTTGTGATTGTGGTGACGTGGAACAGACAATTCATCACATTGTTATGGAGTGTGAAAGAGGAGCGTTCTCCGGTTCCATAGATGAGTTCATGAATGCTTCAGTTCAGGCTTTGCAGTGATTGAACACTCTGGACATTAATTTAAGAAATCATTTGTCTATATTTTGTCGATTGTCATAGTGTATTTTTATACTTGTTATATTTTTTTGTATGTAATACCATAAGCTAATAATAATAATTGCACTTGAAATTCCACCAGACATTCCTTTTTTTAATTTTAGTTGGAAGAAATTATTCGGCAGCTTTCTTCTTCTTCTTCTTCTTGTT
This sequence comes from Phosphuga atrata, assembly GCA_944588485.1. Classification (NCBI taxonomy): domain Eukaryota; kingdom Metazoa; phylum Arthropoda; class Insecta; order Coleoptera; family Silphidae; genus Phosphuga; species Phosphuga atrata. Next base: position 12,586,735 of record OX155902.1, read on the forward strand.
TCGAATAGGCCTACTTTGGACCACGCTTGTTCAACTAATGGGCTTTGATCTTTGTCTAGTATTGTCGCATCTTTTGCCAGTGTACCTCCTTTCTCTCTTCTATCCAGGGGGTCCTTGCATAGTCAGAGAACCTCTCAATATGTTCGCAGAGCTCAAAGTTATGTCACCTTCGGAATTCCCTATCTTCCTTTACCGGACCTAGGATCTTCCTGAGGATTCCTCCTTTTTCTGACTTCCAATTTCTCTACCAGACGTCTTTGGTTCAAGGAAAGACATGGCATACAGAGCTTCTGGTCGTAAGACTGATGTGTAGTGCTTAAGTTTCAGGTTGCATGAAAGGCATTTCATGATGTAGGCGTTCTTAGTCAGCCGATACGCTAGTTCTAACTAGTTGACTCTATTGGATAATGATGCTCTTTCTGATAAGTTGGGTTCTATCCATTCGCCGAGATACTAAAATTTCTCAGTCCTCTTGATGTTTCCCTGCTCTAGTAACATCTCTCTGTTTGCTTCTTTGATGTTGGTGAAGAATTCTGTTTTCTTCAGCGACACTATCATTGCTATGTCTTCTGCAAAGGCCGAGGAATCTTCAACCAGTCCATCCTTTTTACGTTGCAGGTAGATATCACTCTGAACACCCAAGTTGATCAGTTCCTTTCGCTTTTCTATTCTCTCATAATTTTTTCAAGGAAACAGTTGACGAGAAGTGGAGAAGGTCCATCTCCTTGTCTCACTCCAGTTTTTATTTCGATTTTTTGCTTTCTGAGATCTCGCCTCTAAATTTTACTTTGGAATGGGTGTTGGTCAAGGTGATGAGTCGGCGGGTTTTGTTGTCTAGCCTTAGTTCCTGTAGTACTTTGTTAAGCGTTTCTCTATGAATGGAACCGTAGGCCTTCCTAAAATCAACAAAGGTGACAACCACCTTGCGGTTTCTCATCTTGGAGTATGCAAGTACAGTTTTAAGATTGAAGATCTGTTCAACACAGGATCGGGTCTTCGGCAGCTTTCATTATTTGACACTTCAGTTCTTCACATGTCTCGCCCTGCAAGTTAGATTTGGAGATGCCTTGAGTATCTGCTCCAATATTCTTAGTTTCAAAATGCTTACACTCTGGGAATTTGGGACTCTGGGAATTTGGGATAAATTTTATTTTAGCTTTAACAAGGTGCTGATCTGAATCTATTTTGGCTCCTTTCTGAACCTTCATATTTTGAATTGTCTTAAATTCTCTTCTAGAAATGGCTATGTGGTCAATTTGGAACTCTCCAAGGAGCTGATTTGCTGCTTTCCAGGTCTTTATTTCTTTGGGATGTTTCTTGAAGTGTGTGGTCATAATTTTGAGGTTAAAGATTTGACAGAGTTCCACAATATTCCATTGTTGTTCGTCCTCTTATGCGCTGGATATTCTCTAATGAATTTATTCTTTGTATTTCTTCTCCTCGCCGAGCTGAGCATTAAAATCCTCAAGCAGAATGATGACATTGTCCTTTGGAATATTATTAATTCTGTCTTCTAGCTCCTCCAAGAAAGTCTGTACTTTGGCCGGATTTTATGTATTGTTAATATTTGTTAGAGCAGGGGCATTCACTAAAGTGTACATTTTGTTTTTGCATTTCATCGTCAGTGTTGAGAGCCTGATGGACGTAAGGTTGAAGTTTGTTACGGACTCCGTTACATTTTTTTACAATAAAAGCTGTACCTAATAACGGGCACTTTCCAAAGACGTACTCAGCTGATTTTCCCTTGCAAATCCTGTAGTTGCCTGTTTCAAAAGAATTTTCATCAGTATAGCGAGTTACTTGTAGAGTCAGAATTTGTATATTATTGCGCTCAAGCGCTTGAGTCAGTACTTGATGTTTTCCTGTTTTCCACCAGCGAGTTAATATTCATAGTTTCGATATTGTATTTCTTCTTGAATTTTAGTTTCGCAGGTTTTTTTTTATAAAATCAGAGCAGAAAGTGCCAGCCTCCCCAGAATCCGAAATGGCTGCTTACGACCTGAAGTCGAGAGATTTTACTACCTGGAGTAATTTGTTTTATTTTCTACTCATCATCCATAAGACTTGTGAAGTTGGAGCGGTGGAGCTTTCCGAGGATTGCTTGAGATACAACTGTAGTGTTTATCCAGAGGTTTTGTGTTTGGTTCGCGAGAGCGGACAGTTGTTCTATGATTAACAATTATAGTGTTTTCTTCTTCTTCTTGTTTCGAATAGGCCTACTTTGGATCACGCTTGTTCGACTGTTGGGCTTTGATCTTTGACCAGTATTGTCGTATCTCCTTCCGGCGTAACTTCTTTCCTTCTTCTGTCCGGCGGTTATCTTTCCTTCGAGGTTTCTCCTGAAATTCACGGACTTCCTTCAAGGTGCGTCTGGCAGACTGTCTGTTCGAGATCTGTTATTCCCAGTTGTTTACTATCCTTCTCGGTTTCTGTCAACCAAGCGGTAAGAACCTTCTTGTTTTACCAGAAGGTGAACAGACGGTTTGTTAGTCGGTTTGGAGGCAATCTTGCAACCTGGCTATAGAAATCTAGCCTTCTTTTCTTTGCACAGTCAGAGAGCCTCTCAATATTTTCGTATAGTTATGCCGTATTCGGAATTCCCCATCTTCCTTTACCGGGCCTAGGATCTTCCTGAGGATTCTTCTCTCTCTGATTTCGAATTTCTCTACCAGACGTCTTCGGTTCAAAGAAAGATACTCCATGGCATACAGGGCTTCTGGTCGTAAGACTGATGTGTTATGCAAGTTTCACTTTGCGTGACAGGCATTTCTTTTTGTAGGTGTTCTTAGTCAGTCGATAGGCTAGTTCTAACTTGTTGGCTCTTATATTATATTATATAACTTGTTGACTCGGATATTTATGCTATTTCTCATAAGTTGGGTTCAATCCGTTTGCCGAAAAACTTAAATTTCTCAGTCCTCTTGATGCTTCCTTGCTCTAGTAACATCTTTCTCTGTTTGCTTCTTTCATGTTGCTGAAAAATTCTGTTTTCTCCATCGACACTTGAAAACCCATTGAATTTGCCTGCATTGTTGCAATATCAAGAGAATCAGCAATCAGTGCCATGTCATCTGCAAAGGCTAGGCTCGGATACCACTCTGAACACCCAGGTTGATCAGTTCCTCGCGCCATTCTCTCATAACCTTTTCAAGGACATAGTTGATAAGAATTGGAAGAAGTCCATCTCCTTTTCTCACTCCAGTTTTCATTTCGAAGCTTTCTGAGATCTCGCCTCTAAATTTAACCTTGGAATGGGTGTTGGTCAAGGTTTCTAGGATGATTCTGCGGGTTTTGTTGTCTAGCCTTAGTTCCTTTGTGCTTTGTTAAGCGTTTCTCTATCAATGGAATCGTAGGCCTTCCTAAAATCAACAAAGGTGAAATTGCCGAAAAAACCACATTGTTTATTATTTTTGACAATTTTATTTTATTTTCGACCACCGCCATATTTTATTGTTTATATTGTACAAAATGTTTTAAAAACAATTTACAATACGCTTTTCGGAAACTTAAAGCACAAATTAAACAACGATACTTACGTATTAACGCCACCACCGCTATATTGGATCGAGAGTTCGCTCTACCGAGCGTATGTTGTTTTGATTTATCTCTCCGATTCGCGGTGGGCCTAATCTAACCGGGCTTAAAAAATAAAGTATTTTGAGTTTAGAAAATGTTTTAATTTTAATTAAAATGTTTTATTTTATGATTTATCATAAATGTTAAGTGTAGATTGACAATGTTAGGTGTAGATTGACGGCATTTACAAATGTAGTGGTGGTGGCGTTAATACGTAACCAACTTACAGCAGTTATGTTTGTTTGTACACATTCTTGTGAACAACAATTATTAGTTAAATAGGCGATATTTTGACCATCTACGTTTGTCATTAATATATATTATGTCAGCGTTTGTGTGTTGGTTTTCTATAGCGTTTGACAAAGTTGTGCAGACGGTAGGTACAATAACACGCGAGAATATTAAATCACGTAAAACGCCGTTGATTTGTCAGAAAACATATGATTAGCGCTACTTACACGCCTTATAATAATGTAAACTTCGTGTCGGATTAAAAAGCATTTTTCCGAATATTCCTCACATATATTCACAAAATGGAATAAAATCGCGAAAACGTTCGTTTGAATTGCACGTAATTAATAGATTACCAATTTATCTTCGGCAAACTATACTACGTTTTCCTACTTGCTAATTAATGTTTTACCCTCAGTAGAATACATAAATGTTAATAATCTGCACTTACTAAATTACACTTATTCCAAATCTGAATCTACGAGAACTAATTGTATTAATCACACACAAAAATTAACTATTGATAGTAACAGTCATTCTGATAACTGATTATTAATCTGAATCATTCCTATGAAATAATTATAGCTAAATTTATTAGATTATAATTAATCTGCTGAAGTTAAAGACGATGTAGTCTGTCTTAAGAACCAGACTGAGCTTTAATTGTTAATCCGATAATCCATTATTCTTATTACAAGTGCCTGAAACTGACAAAGAATAAGAGCATTGATCGCTCATTGTTTCCAATTTCTCTCTTCATTTAGACTATAATAAACCACATGGAAATAGACGGTACAATTTCTTGGGGGATATTTAATAATCTTAATATTGATGTGGGTCGGATGCAGATGATATTTGAATGCTGAAATTTTGAGGGATGTTTCCGTGGGGGCGGGAGAAGAGAAAGAAAAAACAGGTTCGATTCGCCCCAGACTTGCAAAATACCCGAACACATATATAGAAATTCCTATGCAATATGGACATGTTCGGCTGATTGAACGACTCGAAGGGAAAATTAAATTTCTCAAAATCCACGGCAAATAAAGGAATTCATATGAAGAGTTTGTCATGTCTTTCTAATCTTGGTTTGTCAGGTCTTGTCTATTCAGTTTTTTTCTGTATAGACTTGCCTCTCTAGTCTTTTCTGTCTGTTTAGTATTTCTTAATCATTTTTTAGTAGCTGACCCGGCGAACTTGCCTCAGAATCTATAATCATAAAAAAATATTTATATAAGGTTCTTGAGGTATGGGGAAAAAGTTATTTAAAAAATGTCGTTAATGCAACGTTTCGACGACTTTATTTTCGTCTTCTTCAGGCTACAAACAAAATATGGCATTAAATGCACAGAATTTTATGATCATTTCTTAACTAAACAACTATTATTTTTTAAATTTAAACAAAAATTGTAGTAACATGTGTACATTATATTCTATTTAAAATTAAAATTAATTATAAATTATTTTTTTTTTTAATTTTAGCTGTCACGTCTGTTAGGTTTATCGCTCTACATATCGACGAGTTCAAAGATGATAATGTCAGTAAAGTAAAGATTATTCTACAAGGAAATAATTACTCTACTAAAGTAGTGAATAAGATTTTTAGTGAAACACGACGAAATGTAATAGAAAAATAGACAAAGAGACATGACGTACTAGACATGAGTATTAGATTAGACGAAAGACATGACCTAGTATCAAGTATGTTGACAAATTGTCCTTCAAACTAACGCGTATATTAAAGACAGAGACAAACAAATTCGCATTGTATAATTTGAGGACAAATAAACAAGTTTTTAACAATCTAAAAGACAAACCAGACAAAGGTAATCTTAGTAGTGTAATATACAAAATTCCATGTAAAAATTGTGAGAAACAATATGTTAGCCAAACTAGACAACTATCAAGGATCAAACAACATCAGAAACAGGATCAAACAACATATAAGGGATTGCCAACCTCAACATGCCGGGAAAGAGAATAAAATGGCTCTAGCAGATCACAAATTTAGAGAAGGACATATTTTCAATTTTGAAGACTACAATATTTTAGATTTAAAACCTAATAACTTCAAAAGAAATATTGGAGAGATGTTTTACATTAAATATCAAAATTGTGTGAATCACGGAAGCGACACGCAAAATTTAAGTAGTCATTATGCCGGCATAATTGGGAAACATAAAAAATTTAAATTTAAAAATACCTCATTTCAACAACTAAATTAGGTTGGCTATTTTGTTGACAATTCCCCAACGTGACAGCGAAAATTTAATTTATAATTAATTTTAATTTTAAATTGAATATAATGTTAGTACAATTTTTGTTTAAATTTAAAAAATAATAGTTGTTTAGGTAAGAAATGATGTCATAAAATTATGTGTATTTAATGCCATATTTTGTTTGTAGCCTGAAGATGACGAAAATAAAGTCGTCGAAACGTTGCATTAACGACATTTTTTAAATAACTTTGGGATTTAAATAATATGATTAATTAAAAACATCTTATTAGCCGAATTAAAGTCAGTCAAGTGTTACGCGTATCGGTATCTGGTAACATAATCGTACACGATTATATAATAGATGGGAATATAATCGTGTCTGTCCTCTCCCTCGCATAAGGTACGATGTATAATAAAAGTCAAATCCCAAGTTCAAAACCCAAAAGGCCAAAACCCAAAAGTCTAAAAGCCCAAAATGCAAAAGTCAAGAATCCAAAACTTCAATAGCCTAAAATCCAAATGTTCAAAATATAAAAGCCCAGAAGTGTAAAATCGAAAAGTCCAAAATCCAAAACTACGAAAGCCCAAAATCCAAAGTTCAAAATATAAAAGCACAAAATACCAAAAGTTCAAAATTCAAAAGCACAAAATCCAAAAGTCTAAAAGGCCAACATCCAAAAGCTCAAAAATATAAAAGCCCAAAATACATGAATCCAAAAGTCTAAAATCAATAAGGACAAATGCCCAAAATCCAAAAGTTCAAAATATAAATGCACAAAATTAAAAAATCGTAAAGTTCAAAATACATAAGCCCAAAATCCTAAAGCCCAAAATCATCGGAATTCTCGGAATGAGAACTTCCGTACCTTTAAATTCACCTTTAAGTATCCTCTCGTTAATCACATTGCTCATGAATTTTGTCACCACAAATGCGTTCCATTACATAGGTTTGGTTGGTTCCAATTTCGAAGCTTTATGACTACCGAGCTATTATTTTTTTATATTTTAAAAGTTTGGTCCGATGTGGATGCCGGGTTTTGCCGACCCTTCAAACACTGCGGCGTACTTGTGGCCTATTGTATTTTGCATTCACATTCACTTATAGGCCCAGAAACCTAGTTGTTATGGTAAATTGCGCTAATTAAAATTTTTCACATTTGTCTTCTGGCACAAATGCTGCCGGCACTGTGGATAGATCTCAGGACCTCTATACTTGTTAGTTAGCGCTCTAACATGAGGCCACGAGCGTCACCACTACACCACCCGCGTCGGCACTACCTAGCTAACCTTCAGTTGTAATTTGTGCGGTGGCAAGTCAGCCAGATCCAATGAGTTTAAAAATTCTGTTGGATAGTTGGTTGCCTCGTCTTCATTTGCAACAGTGTCGATAGATTTTAAAGAATGCGGTGGACCAACGATTTGATTTTGAATTATGATGTTTAAGTTTTTTACATCTTTGTTCTTTGCCGCTAGAATTGCTCGATCACTCAACCAATAATAATTTTTGTGGTTAACAGTGTGTTGATGAGCTGGTCCTTAGTTGAGACGAAATTGCAAAAATTATGTGGAAACGAAATCAATCCGTTCGTTTCGCATCCGGTCTTTGGCAGATGGATCGTTTATGGGTTTTGGCTATTGCCGATTGTTTCACAATGTTGAATGTGGGTGTTTTGAAGGTTTAGCGGTAATTTAAACGTTGAATGAGCCGTACTGCATCTTTATAGCAACGTGGCCGCTTTACCAGAAGAAACAACTGCTACGGCAATTTCGCATCTCACATGAACAGTGGCTAAAATTAATGGCACGAGGAATGTCTTCCCAGTTCCACCGCGTGCATCGCGGAAACCTAAGCCACCATTTCCAGCATCAATTGCCTTCATTAACTTATCGTACACATTCAACCGTGTTGAGTTCAACCGTGGTACATTCATTCAAACTGATACGTTCAATGCATCTCGGTCGAATTCACGTTCACGTTCCAATTCACGGTTGAAAGCGTCGTTCATAGCACGATTTTACGTTTTCATTCCCAACTTTACTAACAAACAGCCGCACATGAGGTAACACATGTTTCTTTCAAAAGCAAGGCCTGGTTATGTATTTCCTCATTCACATCGAGATCGGGATTCCCTGAAGTGACACGAATTCTATGTAAAATGTCTTCTGACATGTCATCCTTCTACTTGTTCCACAGTTCCACAGATTCGCTTGGAAACATGCCGAAATAATGATAGCAAATATTGTGCGTATCTGATTTGGAGATGCAGAGAGAATTGATTTAGTTTCGTTTTCAAGCAAATTGAGCTGTTCACATGCAGCACGAAATGTTGGGCACACTGCACCATTGGCAGTTCGAAGTGATTCAAAGGATGTCAGCCCATGAACATTAGAGAGTAGTAACGTTCGTGCAAATGATTGCTTTGACAAAAAAAAAACTTGTCAGTGTTGTCACTGGAGGTGCTAAATCACGTTGAGCAACATTTGATGCGTTGAAATGCGTTGAAACTTTTCTAGATGCACCCCCAAATGTAAAGCACGTGTACGATGTTCATATATATGGGGAATGCAAAGCGCCATCTAATGGCATAGCTTACGTTATAGCATAAGTAGTTTCGACTGTCCGAATATAGGTGGCGTTTCATAAAAATATGAGAAAATGAATTATTTTCATTATTATTACCTTTTTTCGTGAATTTTTCCAATATTTTAATAGTTACTATAATAGCAGAAGTGAAGACAAATCCAATATATCAACAATTATAAACATCGGTCCAGCCGTTATAGAGTTTTTAAAAGTCTAACTTCAAACCCGACTTTGTTTTATATATTAAGATAATCAATTATTAATAAAGTTTGTAGAAAAATATATACACATTTTATAAAACTTTCAAAGTTTTAGCCGAAAATCGACAATTCTAAAACTTAGAATAAACTGAGTTTTCTAAAATTTGCAAAATTTCTTTGTTTCGCTAACAATAACATCTTTGCAAAGTCTGAATTTTTATTTTGAAGAAATTTTCAAAATTTCACATTTTTATTAATAGTAACAATTTGTAGATGGTAGATTTCGGTGGTGAATTGTCGTACTGCGATCTTTATAAATCGATTGTACATTACCCGCTCCTTCAAAACGTTAGTACACTACCCATTTAGAGCACCTTGTCTAGTTCTAATTCCTTTAGGAATTTCAGGATCTAGGTGGGATTCAAGGACTACAACTCCTCCTCGTTCAAACAGTAGACGCTAAGGTACACCTTTCTCTTACGAAGTAGTGCTCCGCAGCCCTTGGACAGATTTGTAATGATTTTCTCTGCTGAGCTGCATAATTTGCAATTGCCAACTTTATGAGTTATTTTTAAGTAAATAAATGATAAAAATGAGTTCAAGTCTGCAGCTAGTACTCCAACAGAATTCTAAGTTTGTTCCTAGTTACTTTCAGACAAACTTCTGTTCTTTTTTTCTGTTTAAATGATCTCAGTATTTCTCTGGGGCGTCTTAGCAGCGACTCTGTTCCGGTCTCTGCTCCCGATTAATTTGCCTCCACCTATTCCTTCATTACTGAACCTTACAATCATCGATCGTCCTCCACGTCCTCCATGACATTGTTCAACGGAGTTACACCCAGCAGCAGTTCCATTGCTGCTGTCGGGCATGACCCCATCGCCCATGTGATGCAGACACATGCCAGTCTTTGGATATTCTCACGCTGCTTCTCCATAAAGACTAGCTTAGTTCTATTTCCCATACAACTGCTCCATTGGTGATCGCAGTTCCCACTATCATGGACGCACTATAATGTTATAGATCGCAGGATTGTGGGGTTGCAACCCTATATTCTTACTAAAAAATTTATGCACACCATTAGAGTACGTTTGGCTTTACCTATCACTTCGTCAGTGTTACATAGGAATTTGCTATCCAGTGTTACCGACCGAGTGCTATCAACCCAGATATTTGATCTCTTGTTTGTATTCTACTGCCTCCTATGTAACAATATGGATTGTAGGCAGTTTCGTCTTCTCTTCCTAGTAAAGGGTGGTTTTTCTAGGTTGAGTCTCAATTCTACTGTTTTACTCCAACTATTAGTTGCATTGAGGCCTCTACGCGATTTCACAGAACGTTATCTCAAACTTTTCCCTGGATATGATGACTATGGCATCGGCGTAATTTAACATTTAAGGTCTACATTATTCAGTCTAGTCAGTAATTCATTAACTACCAAGGTCAAACTCAATGGTGATAATGACTTTATAACGACTTTTGATGATGTTCCCTAGTTCCTTAGTTTTATTTAGTCTTTGTAGGATTTCTACGTTCGTCACTCTGTCTACCCAACTGACTTTCAATATCCACCTATAGGCTCACATTTCAAATGCTTGACGTTTTTCATTACTGTGTCTGTTATCGTCCAGGATTCAACCTGGTACCGTAACACCGGGAATATGTAGCTCTTGAGCAATTTAGATCTTAGCTCTACTGATAAATCGTAAGTACATATAGTGCTCGTTTCATTTTGATAAGAGTTGTTCCCGCTATTGCCATTCTACGCTTTTTTTCTTCGCTGGCATCCCGTTTAACGATTTCTCGTTAATTAAGGTTGCCAGATATATCAATTTATTTACTCTTTTGACTACCGTTTACGAGTATGCCTGCATCTTGCCTCCTGCGCTTACTTACTATTATATTTTTCGTCTTGTTCATATTCAGTTTCAGTCCATATCTCTCACTACTTTGAGAGATTCTGTTCAATACATTCTGCAGTTGAATTTCTATGCTTGTCAGGATAAGAGTGTCATCGGAGTATCTGATGTTGTTTATAATTCTTCTTGATTAACACGCCATCATTTGTTTTCTAAAGCCTCATTGCATATGTGTTCTGCATACAGGTTGAAAATCAACTGTGATAGTATGCACCTTGAGGTACCCTACGTTTTATTTCTATGTTTGTCGTTTTTTTGCTGTCCTATTTCTTAGCATTTCTCCCATCCGCTTGAAATGATGGTATCGATATTCCTTCTTCCAAGGGCCGATTTGTCAGCTTTGTGCGGGGTGTTGCCAAATGTTCCTTCAATGTCTCAGAAGGCACATATAGTTATTTCCTTTGTCTTTGGTGCCGCAGGGTAATAGAGTAGTCCCTGTGGGTTTCACTGTTCTGTAAGCATGCTGACAGTTGTATAGCGGTGTACCTAATATTCTCTTTTTAACTTTCCTTCCTTATTAACTTTAATTGACCTCCACTATCTTTAGCATAAAAGATTAATGGCTCTAGACTAATGGCTCTAACTTAATAATTAGACTAATGGCTCTAAATAACTTCGGTTGAGTGGTCTTTTTTCCCAACCTTCAGTATAAATACCACCTCTCTGTATCTCCCGTATGTTTCAGAGCGCTAAACTATTTCTAAATATTTTTAAAATAAAGGGCATTAATGCCCTCTTTCCTTTTTTTATGATGACTGGAATTTATCCGTCTACACATGGGACCTTGAATGGTTGGAAAGTACCGATAGTCCATTTGATTCGGTTTTCCGTTCAAATGGACGCCACTCTTTTCCTGTCAACCCGACTGGAACTTCCGGGTTATATAAAGTCTATATGTATTTTTTACATCCCGGAAATTGGGTTTCTAGTAGGAGAAGAACTTTCTGCTCTTCGTATTCCGTATAGTCCCCATCTCTTAAGAGTGCTTTTCATTTCTACTCTATCCTTCGCTAGTGCTTTGTGCAATCTAGCTGCCACCAGGGTGGATTTTATATTTTAACAGAATGTCCTAAAATTATTCCTTTGGCCATTTTGATTTATTTGTTCTAGGTGGTTAGCACCTGAGAATATTCCAGCCCATTTTCGTATTGTTTCGCTTTATTGAAAAGCTTAAGTACTTTTGCTCTTCATATAGAAAAATATTTGCTCGAACGGTTGGTATCTTTGTGCTCCTTCAATGAGCTTCATTTTTACCGGGCAGCTGTATTCGAATGCTATAGTATTTGGTATTTATTTAACCAGTAAAATTTTACATTCCTAAATTACTTTATGTAATTACCTTCAAAATCCTGCAGAGGTGCACGTAGGTACCTGTTGACAGAACTGGTAGATTTTGCTAACTAAAATTTATTTACACTCTTTAGTTTTTAACGTTGGTGTGGTGAGGGGTGCAGGTGAGTAAAGTGTAGACCAGTCCGCTGTAACTTCACAGCCAAACAGCGGATGTGGTTAAACTACTGGCCATTTAAGCTATAGCTACATTTAAGCAATTCAAGCTGTCGTAACCACGAACTGAACTTTTCTCCAAATATGTAGTAACCTTCCAAAAAGCTCGGATAATTCTCCCTCATAAACAATAATCATATTACAATGGCTTCCGCCACGAACAAATCGACCGCTCCGCGTTTAATCCACTTGCTACTTTGCGGAGGGGGATCCTTGTAGATCATTCTACGGACATCTGCTACTTTCACAAAACCCCATAAACACCCAAACAAGGAACAAATCCCACTCCAAAAATACACCACTGACAGATGTCAAATATAGAGACTGTTTATTTTTCCTAAAGCTTGCTCTGTATTGTACTATCTGTGCGAGGTATTGTTTGATGATACCGCACTTTCACCGGCTCTAGGTTATCTTTTGGTTTGGAACTAAACCCAGGCCACGCGTTTGCCTGAGGTTTCGGATGGGAATGTTCTCCCCACTGGCTCCTTCCAGTTTAAACTCAATGATTCTGTCGTCTGGTAATGAGGGTTCGCCTGACTACTTTAAATTTGTTTACTTTACGCCAGTGCTACCTACCATAATATCCAGTACCTCATTCGTTACTCTAGTGACAAATGTTTTCCCAACGTTGTACATATTTTTTGTAATAAGGTATTCTAAAAGAGATTCACATCTCTTATTAGTCTCAGTGCTGCCCCACATCTAGTTATGGGTGTTAGCGCCACATTCTACGATGAGTAACAGCCTTCTCCTAATACAGTGTTCTACCAGCCTTTGCACTTCTATGGGTGGTATGTGGACGCCATCTCATCACCAAACTCATGGACGCCCTTGCACTTGATGAGAGCAAGGGTACCAGTCGGTAAAAGCCACACGTTTGTTAATTATATTTGGAAAACATATTGAACTAAAGTTCTTTCTTATCACAGCACAAGTTCTAGGGGGACCCCTCGGTTATTCCATACCAATTTAAATTCTCTATTGCTGAGGCCACTGGTACTTCCTGTAAAGACCTAGGGTTTTTATAGGAAGTATCAGTAGTATCATTGTTTCAAGTATCATTTACAGAAGTATCAGGAAGTATCAGTGCCTAGTGCAGTGCTGGCACTAGGTGTAATTGTGGCTGCTGCTGCTACTAGTATTGGTGCCGTTTCTGTAGGGTGTCTTGCTGTTTTCTTCTTCTTTTCTGTAAGGTGTCTCCTGCTTTTTTGGAGCCGGTCTAGGAATAGATCTCCATTGACACGTCCCTTCACCCGGAACGCAGAACTTCAACCGATCATGTCTGTCAAATATTATCTGTTTAGTCTCGCCTGTCTAGTCCCGTCTGTCAAGTCTTTCTATCTAGTCTTTATCCAGATCTGCCTTTGGCAACACCATGTTACTGGTCGCATATAATTTTGTTCCTTTTCTACTGTCTAATCTTTTCTACAGAAGATATTAACCTTTGCACAATTTTTTTCTCGAATAATTTGGAGAAAGGTGTCTGTACGCTGATGGGTTTATAATTCGCGATACTTTCTTTTCTTCCGTTTGTATGTATCGGAATTAACATACTTTCATTTGATTCGGGTATAACATAACTTACGTCTTTTATTATTATCATGGAGATTGCGTCGTATCCATTACTACCTATGTTCTTTTGATCAAGAAATAGCGTTCTTGGGTTTCTAGGTATATTATCCAGGTGTTCAAAGTAACCTAAGACATATAGAACTAATGTTCTTCCTTACCATTGCACAAGTTCTAGGGGAGACACCTCTGTTATCCCATACCAATTTAAATTCCCTATTTCTGAGGCCACAGATATTTCCTGTAAAGACCTAGGGTTCCTGAAGCACTGCTGACCCTAGATGTAATTGTGGCTGCCACTGCTACTAGTTTTTGTGCTTAATAGATGCAGTGCCCTCTCAGCATAGAATTTATTTATACTAACAACTGACATCTTTGAGTCCATTACCACAGGCTTCTTGGGGTTATGTTAGGTTAGGTTAGAGTTCTATCCATTTTTCTGTCCTTTACGGCAGGCCTAATAAGGTTAGGTTAGGTTTAGATAAACTAACTTAACACAACCCTGTTATATAAAATAAACCTGTTGTAAAGGACTTAAAGATGTCAGTTGATAGTATATATAAATTCTATGCTGAGAGGGCGATAGTAGGGAAAGATCGTATGTTCTATTCGCTCCTCACTCCTAACCCCCCACCACCATCAATATTAAATATGGTGTCAGAATGGCTCTAGCATGCAGCCTATGATATATACCACCCGGCCACCACCCTCTCACTAGATTACGTCATCCGCCGCGGCGGATATTGCCCAACTAATGATATCAATGCTGATTGGTCCATTAATGAATAAATGATTACAGTTGACCTTATGTCTCGATTTATATGTAATCCTATGGAAAAATGTGACTGTAACAGTGATTTATGAAAACTAAAATTACTTCTTATGTAAAACACATACTTAATCATTTTGAGGACCCTCAAGCTTCAAACTAATTTTGTGTTTGAACCTGAACTTGTAAACGCGCGCGAGAATGGAATGTATGAATTGCGATATAGTTGATAAGAACCGCCGAGTTAGCATTTTCATATTTCAACTTGCATTATTTTATCGCTATGCATTCAGAGGTTCGGACGTTTTGTTTACAATAATTTTACTAACAAACGCCTCGAGCTCGGTCGTATGTTTAGCATAGATAATTATTTTATATTATATGATAACTATTCGGAACGTGATTGATATTTAAGCCTGAGCTCTAAATTCATTATCATAATAACAATTAAAACTGTATCCCTGCGATCTGATGGCCACTGATATTTCCTGTAAGACCAAGGGTTTCCGAAGCAGTGCTCGCCCTAGGTGTAATTGTGGCTGCCGTTGCTACTAGCGTTGGTGCCTTTTCTGTAGGGTGTCCTGGTGTTTTCTTCTACTTTTCTGTTAGGTGTCTCCTGCTTTTTTTGGCGCCGGTCTGGAAATAGATCTCCATTGACTCGTGTCTATGGTATAGTATAAATAAATTCTATGCTGAAAGAGCGCTAGTAGCGAAAGATCCTATGTTCCATTCCCTTCTCACTCCTCGCCCCCATCACCATCAATATCAAATATGGTGTCAGAACGGCTCTAGCATGCACCATAAGAGTGATGCCGCCCGACCGCTACCCTCTCACTAGAAGACGTCATCCGCCGCGGCGGATATTGCCAAACTAATTATATCAATGCTGATTGGTCAATTAATGAATAAATGATTACAGTTGATCTTATGTCTCAATTTATATGTAATCTTATGGAAAAATGTGACTGTAACAGTGATTTATTATTATTATATTATTATTATTATTTATTTACCAGAAGTAAACCTATAGAGATGGGAGTACCATCTGTACATAGGACTGGTTATAAAAAGAAAAAAAACAAAATATACAGAGAAATATTACAAATATAAAATATGGAAATACAAAAAACAAATACAAAATATAAAATTCTTAAACATAACTCTTAACAAGTTCATAACACAAATATATAAATATCATATAAAATTAAAAATACACAGAAACAAATTAACAAACATAGAACAGTTACAAACAAATGAAAATGAAAAATCATAACAAAAAGTTATGAAAATTAACATTACTTCTTATGTAGAACACATACAAATTGTATCATTTTGAGGAGCCTCAAGCTACAAACGAATTTTGTGTTTGAACATAAACTTGTAAACGCGCGCGAGAATGGAATGTATGAATTTCGAAATAGTTGATAAGAACCGCCGAGTTAGCATGTTCGTATATCAACTTGTATATTTTTATCGCTATACATTCAGAGGTTCGGACGTTTTATTTACAATAATTTTACTAACAAACGCCTCGAGCCCGGTCGGACGTTTAGCATTGATAATTATTGTATAACTATTCTTAACGTGATTGATATTAAAGCCTGAGCTCTAAATTCATTTTCAGGTGAACAATTAAAACTGTATCCCTGCGATCAATGTGTAAAAGTTTTTGCAAGCAAGGATAATCTTGGTAGCCATAAAGAAATATGTGATGATATTCAAAAAATTATTCAACTTTCACAAGAGACGATTGAGAAGCAGAGCAGTCTAAATACTGAATATTCACTCTACACCCACAAGAAGATAAAATTGGAGCCGCAGACAGTCAAATAATTTATGTAAAATATGCAATCAACAATCCCCAAACAATACTAAAGTTTGTACGAGATCTACAATCACAGAAACACATCCAAGCAACAGTGAATCAGGTCCAGCAGAACATCATTCAAACCTGAGTCAACCATATAATTGATGGTTCAGTGGTTGATGTAGATATATCTTTATTAGTAAATTGAACCGTTGTACGAGAATCCGAATTCTATCCGTCCACTTTCCGCAAACGTTCCATCCACTTTCCATCCACTTTCCACCCAATAACCATCCACTATCTATCCACTTGAATCAGCTATTAATCATCTTTAAACAGCTTTAATCGGCTTTTAATCAGATTTAATCAGCTTTTAAACAGCTTTAACTCTCAGCGAGAAGTGAGGAGAAAATAGAACATATGATCTTTCTGGCGCAGCATCTTTTAAGCAATTTAGGTTACTTTACTAGACATATTATCTGTTTATCTTGTCTGTCTAGTCTTCCTTATCCAGTCTTGTCTATCGAGTCTTGTCTGCCTAGTCTTGTATGTCTATTCTTATCTGTTTAGTCTTGTCTGACTAGTCATGACTGTCTACTCTTAGTCTAGTCCGTCTAGCCTGTCTAGTCAGTGTACTCCGTCTAGTCAGTGTAGTCCGTCTAGCCTGTCTAGTCCGTCTAGTCCGTCTAGTTCGTCTAGTCCGTCTAGTCCGTCTAGTCCGTCTAATCCGTCTAGTCCGTCTAGTCCGTCTAGTCCGTCTAGTCCGTCTAGTCCGTCTAGTCCGTCTAGTCCGTCTAGTCCGTCTAGTCCGTCTAGTCCGTCTAGTCCGTCAAGTCCGTCTAGTCCGTCTAGTCCGTCTAGTCCGTCTAGTCCGTCTTGTCCGTCTAGTCCGTCTAGTCCGTCTAGTCCGTCTAGTCCGTCTAGTCCGTCTAGTCCGTCTTGTCCGTCTAGTCCGTCTAGTCCGTCTAATCCGTCTAGTCCGTCTAGTCCGTCTAGTCCGGCTAGATGGTGTCTATTCCAACAAGGTATGACTAATCTCTTATTTAATCGTTCCATGTCGTTTTGCTTTCGATTGTAAAATATGTAAATGCCACATGAAGCTTTTCAGGAATTTACGAATTTCGGGACAACGACGCTGGATGTGACTCTGCGTTCACGCGCGCTCTTAATATCCACCTACTCTAATTGGACTGTCACAAGAGGATGAGCCTAATTAGAACGAGGAAATTAGTAGTCGTTTTTAGGGAGTTTCTCGTCTGTCTACCTCCTCGATTGTCACCATCCAAAACCTCATTTGACTCAACAGTCAGATAGAAATATTTTAAGTTTTCTGATTTGAAAGATTGTTTGTGCTGGAATGCGTCCGTTCTCTGTTTTTGTTTATGCGAAGATTTTCTGCGTTTTCATTGCAATGTTTTGTTTTATTGTGGGTGTATTAGACAGTGTTTTCGGCAATGGGGTTTCTGTCGGGCTATTTTAAAAGAGTTTTAATTGGGCTCAACTGTTTCGTCCATGTCGTTTCCTTGCAGTTGCTGTAGGAGAAAACTGCGAATTGAACTGATAATAATGATAACGTTTACTTTGCGGGGAGAATTAAGCTCGCGGATTAAACAATTGTACAAGGGAAAAACTTCGCCGACTTCTAGAATCACTTTTTCCCTCACATTCAAACAATTAGAGGGAACATTAATTTTCATAATTTAACTAATAAGATTAAATAAAATTACGAAGAATGGAGTTTTTTATTGAATCTCTCACTAGATTCCTACCATTTATAATTTTGATTAACAAAAACTTTGCAAAATTAAAACCACAAATTATCCAATATTCATAACCAACTACGAAATGTTAACATTTGTTCTATTAATGGAGAATCTACGTGATGTCGCGACGGTGGAAAAACCAATCTAAATCTATATTATTATATTTTTATTATTATTATTGTATTATCAATTGCCCTCTCGAGCCAATGCTCGCACTAACTTCGTTCGTGCTCTAGTGACCAATTGACAACTTACCGCCCTAGTTACAAATATATTTTTTATTACTCATGCGAGGGGACGTATCTTACAAATTTGGGATCCAGGAGCCATACAAAAATAGCATAAAAAAAGCATCAAAAATGAAGAAATTGCTTTTTCAACTGTCTCCGGTAGTGTGGATTCGTCAGTTATTTTCTTTCAATTTAATAATCTTGCCGCACTAAAAAACGTGCGCCAAGATAGTACTTTTAACGCTTAAGTAATAAATAGTATATTTTGAAACTAGGGCGGAAAGTTATCAATTTCACGCGAGAGCGAAATTGGGCGCACTTGATTGTGTTCCAGATTATGTAAATTATTAATTTTAATTAATTATGTCCCAGATTATATAAAAAGACAATGCGAATTTACATTTCTTGTATTAAAAAACGAGCAAGAGTATCGTAAAGTCACCTATTTTATACTAGATTGGTAACCATTGCTACAAATAGCAATAATTAATTGATAGAAAAGATTATAGAATTAATGTATTTGTTATAGAAGTCTAGACTAATGTTGATAGAAGTAAACAGAAAAAAATAAGCAGATAAGACTAGACAGACAAGACTAGACAGACAAGACTAGACAGACAAGACTAGACAGACAAGACTAGACAGACAAGACTAGACAGACAATACTAGATAAGACTAAGCACTCACGACTAGGCAGACAAGGCTTAAGCGAGAGAACGAGAGATACATTAAGAGACAAACAGTACTAGATTGAAAAAACTAGACAAAAACATTAATCATACAAGACTAGACAGACAAAACTAGACAGACAAGACTAGACAGGCAAGACTAGACAGACAAGACTAGACAGACAAGACTAGACAGACAAGACTAGACAGAAAAGACTAGACAGATAAGACTAGACAGACAAGACTAGACAGACAAAACTAGACAGACAAGACTAGACATACAACACTAGACAAACAAGACTAGACAGACAATACTAGACAGACGAGACTAGAGAGAAAAGACTAGACAGACAAGACTAGAGAGACAGGACTAGACAGGCAAGACTAGACAGACAAGACTAGACATACAAGACCAGACAGACAAAACTAGACAGACAAGACTAGACAGACAAGACTAGACAGACAAGACTAGACAGACAAGACTAGACACACAAGACTAGACAGACAAGACTAGACAGACAAGACTAGTCAGACAAGACTAGACAGACAAGACTAGACAGACAAGACTAGACAGACAAGACTAGACAGACAAGACTAGACAGACAAGACTAGACAGACTAGACTAGACAGACAAGACTAGACAGACAAGACTAGACAGACAAGACTAGACAGACAAGACTAGACAGACAAGACTAGACAGACAAGACTAGACAGACAAGACTAGACAGACAAGACTAGACAGGCAAGACTAGACAGACAACACTAGACAGACAAGACTAGACAGACAAGACTAGACAGACAAGACTAGACAGACAAGACTAGACAGACAAGACTAGACAGACAAGACTAGACAGACAAGACTAGACAGACAAGACTAGACAGATAAGACTAGACAGACAAGACTAGACAGACAAGACTAGACAGACAAGACTAGACAGACAAGACTAGACAGACAAGACTAGACAGACAAGACTAGACAGACAAGACTAGACAGACAAGACTAGACAGACAAGACTAGACAGACAAGACTAGACAGACAAGACTAGACAGACAAGACTAGACAGACAAGACTAGACAGACAAGACTAGACAGACAAGACTAGACAGACAAGACTAGACAGACAAGACTAGACAGACAAGACTAGACAGACAAGACTAGACAGACAAGACTAGACAGACAAGACTAGACAGACAAGACTACACAGACAAGACTAGACAGACAAGACTAGACAGACAAGACTAGACAGACAAGACTAGACAGACAAGACTAGACAGACAAGACTAGACAGACAAGACTAGACAGACAAGACTAGACAGACAAGACTAGACAGACAAGACTAGACAGACAAGACTAGACAGACAAGACTAGACAGACAAGACTAGACAGACAAGACTAGACAGACAAGACTAGACAGACAAGACTAGACAGACAAGACCAGACAGACAAGACTAGACAGACAAGACTAGACAGACAAGACTAGACAGACAAGACTAGACAGACAAGACTAGACAGACAAGACTAGACAGACAAGACTAGACAGACAAGACTAGACAGACAAGACTAGACAGACAAGACTAGACAGACAAGACTAGACAGACAAGACTAGACAGACAAGACTAGACAGACAAGACTAGACAGACAAGACTAGACAGACAAGACTAGACAGACAAGACTAGACAGACAAGACTAGACAGACAAGACTAGACAGACAAGACTAGACAGACAAGACTAGACAGACAAGACTAGACAGACAAGACTAGACAGACAAGACTAGACAGACAAGACTAGACAGACAAGACGAGACAGAGAAGACTAGACAGATAAGACTACACAGGCAAGACTAGACAGATAAGACTACACAGGCAAGACTAGACAGCCAAGACTAGACAGACAAGACTAGACAGACAATACTAGACAGACAAGACTAAAGAGACAAGACTAGGCAGACAAGACTAGACAGACAAGATTGGACAGACAAGACTAAAGAGACAAGACTAGGCAGACAAGACTAGACAGACAAGATTAGTTAGACAAGACTAGACAGATAGGACTAGACAGACAAGATTAGACAGACAAGACTAGACAGACAAGACTAGGCAGACAAGACTAGACAGGCAAGACTGGACAGACAAGACCAGACAGACAAGACTAGACAGACAAGTCTAGACAGACAAGACGAGACAGAGAAGACTAGACAGATAAGACTACACAGGCAAGACTAGACAGATAAGACTACACAGGCAAGACTAGACAGACAAGACTACAGAGACAAGATTAGACAGACAAGACTAGACAAACAAGACTATACAGAAAACGCTACACAGAGAAGACTAGACAAAAAAGACTAGACAAAGAAGACTAAATAAAAAAGCCTATACAAAAAAGACTAGACAGGCAAGACTAGGCAGATAAGACTAGACAGACAAGACTAGATGGTGAGGACCAGACAGACAAGACCAGACAGGCAAGACCACACAGTCAAGACCACACAGACAAGACCAGACGGGCAAGACTACACAGACAAGAATAGACAGAAAACACTTGACAGACAAGACTAGACAGAAAAGAATACAAAGATAAGACTAAACAGATTAGACTGGGAAGACAAGTCTAAACAGTCAAGACTAGGCATACAAGTCTAGCGAAGTAGAACTATATATACTAAACTAGATAGACAATTGCTACCCCGACAAAGCTAGACATAGCACACTAGATATAGGGGTAGACAAGACTGTAGATACAAAATTAGACTGGTAATATTATGAGAACCTGACAAGCTATACAAGACCAGACTTACTCTGCTATCTATTAATGAATATGCTGGGCAGACTAGACACAATGTCAGACTGACAAATATAGATTGAAATCGCTGAATAGATTAAGATTTGACATATTAGAGTAGACAACACTTGACCGATAAAACTAGACTGATAATATTAGAAATATAAAAAGTATTGAGTTTTAATGAATGGTATGTTTTTAAGCTAGTCTAGTCCAGTAAGTCGATTAAACGTAGTATTTCCTCACGGTCGGTGTCGTGAGCGCGTCGTCTCTGTAGTCCGCATTGTATGTGCGTTCCTCCGTGTCGATGCATTACATATCGCACGTCGTTAGGCCGTCCGCGCACGCGCCTCTCTCTCGGCGTCGCGACGCTCGGCATCCCGTTTCCTTGTGGCAGTAGTGCAGTGGTTGCCGCCGTCGGTATGTGATACCCGTAAACCGCGACGTGGCCGCGACGGGCCAGGAGGATGACAAGAATAAAAATATAACAATAATAACAGAAAATAAGTTGATTGGAAACAAAGCCTAAATTTAATAGTTTAATAAATTTTTTTGACGAAATTTCGTTTTTATTCGTTGTTTTTTGTTTCTGGGTTTTGCTGCTGTGTTTGTCCCACAGAACTTTTTGTTTGATTCGCTGAGCTTTATTAACTGATTCATTAATTTTTGGGAGATGTTTATTTTTTTTATTCACGTTTTAATGTAATTTTCGGCGTTTTTTAGGCTCTGTGTGTGCTGTGCTCCTGTCCCGTCTCGACCAACGTCTCTGCTTTGTGCGGTTTTTACAACAATAAAAAAATTAATAATTTCTTTATAAATTCGACAACAAAATTCACACAGATCATTTTCACATTCAAAGCACGAATTCAAACACATGTTTATTCACACCAAAAAAAAACCAACACAAGAAACCAAAATTTTGAATCAACATTTTTTTGTTTGAAAGAAAATTTGTCTGATGTCATGCTGTGCTTTCCAGGCGTAGTATTTTTTATAGTGTCCTCTCCTGTTTCTCTGCTCTGCCTAAATAACTCCGCTCTGTGATTGTCCTCCTAGACGCTAAAACAAAAATAAAGTCTTTTCGGCCGAACGAGATAAGCAACGCGATGCCGTGGTGTTTGTGCTGACGCGGAGAAAACGTGCCTCGGACACGCCAAAAACGTCCAAAAATATTAACCCAAAAAAATAAAAATGATATCGAGATTCGACAACTAGGATAGGAAAAAATAATATTAAAACGTTTTTTGAATAAAACTGAGAATATTTACTAAGAAGAAATTCGTTGAATTACTGCTCGATAACAGATAGAGATAAGATAAGGAATTATCAGTTGTTATCTGTTTATTTTTTGTTCTCAATTGCTTTTTGGGTTCAGGTGAGAGGAAGGAAGTTTGTTCAGTTTTGTGCTTGATATTGTAAGAGACAGACGACATGTTACACTCACTGGACGCCTTGGCTGGAAAGCTCTCACCTGGGGCTGGACACGCGGTTACGCCGTCGCTGTTCGACGGGAACGCTAACCGGGTGCATCCGTATCAAAAAACTACAAACAGCAAGTAAGTCAGAGATTTTTACGAGATATTCGATGTGTTTTGACGGTGTTTATGTAACAGCAACCACTTGTTAAACTCGGAGTTCAACGGATGGTTTTTCTCTAAATATAAAATTACAAATATGTTTTTCTGGATTTTTGTTGTGATCTCTTATTTATTTTGTGGATTTTAGAAATTTACGTTCAGGTTTTTTATTTACAACATTCACTATTAGAACTATAACAACTATTGGAATAACTAAAATGTAATTTTTTAAATAACAGTTTAGTTGTTCTAATAGTTGTTCTAAATTTTAAGAAATTTTTAGTTTTTCATTGTCAAAACTAACATTTAAATTAATTACAAAATTAATTTTGAAAAAATTAATTCTACATTAATTCGTCATTTACAGTTATTTAGATTACTTTTTATTATTGTTCATTTCGATTTCAATATTTTTATTAATAAAACGAGCGATTTTCGATTAAAAATACATCGATGAAATATTTAAAGAAAATTAAAATCTGATTTAGTTATACTCCATATAACTAAATTTATATATAATAATAATTTCGTACAAAGAAACAAATGTGTGTCGCAACTGAAACTGTAAATATTTTTTAAAAAGAACAAATTAAGTCATTTTGACGCTTTAATAACACGTTGTTAGGAAAACCTTAGACTTGATGTGAAGTAATTTGAATATTGTACCTAAACAAGTTTCAACCTAAATAAGTTTCAAATTCAAAACAGGCAAAAATGCTGTGCTTTTCTATGAAATTTTAATTTTGTAAATTACAATCGGCCATGAATTTGATTTCTGTTTGCCAAGTTAATTTCGATTTTCGTTTAATAGTACTTACTGTTCAAAAAATTAGTTTACAAAACAGAAAAAAGTAAAATTTGGTAATAAAACTAAATTAAATTTTTAACTATTTTAACCTGTTATCTACATTTGCTTCAAATTGACAAACAAAACTGGCATTTTGTCTAAAGAAGTTTAAAGTATTTTGTCTATTTAGCCTTTTGATATATTTTGCAATCAATATTACTCCCTCTGTCTCATAATATTTGTCAAATTTCGAAAAAACGAAAAAAAAACAAAATTTGATATTTCTTTTATTTTCTAACCGATTCTAATGACTAATGAGCGTTACACCAAAATGTTCCCAATTTAAAAAACTACACATTTCATTTTCAGCAAAATTTTGAAAAAAAATTAAATTCTGTCAAATTTCAAAAAAAAAACGAAAAAGAAAACATTTAACTTCAAAATTTGATATTTCTGTTATTTCCAACCGATTCTAATGAGCGTTACACTAAAATATTTCCAATTTAACTAACTACACATTTCATTTGCAGCAAAATTTTGGAAAAAATTGATTTTCTGTGTCAAATTTCGAAAAATCGAAAAAAAAACCATAAAAGTTGAAAATTTGATATTTCTATTATTTTCCAACCGATTCTAATGAGCGTTGCACCAAAATGTTCCCAATTTAATAAACTACACATGTCATTTCTAGCAAAACTTTGAAAAAAATTGAAATTCCATGTCAAATTTGAAAAAACGGAGAAAAAACATAAAAATTGAAAATTTGATATTTTTCTTTATATCTTGATAGTTTTCTTCTTTTTTCTTGTCCAAGATTACTGGATATGTGTCCATAAAATTAATTTGATGACAAACAAAGTGTTCTACTACATAAGTGCATCATAAGTGTAGTAGTTCTACTACATAAGTATATCAATAAAAATAGTATTTCTGAAAATGAAACAACAAATATTTAAAACAGGAAAAAACATTTGCTAATACTTCTGGTTTTACTCCTAAAGATACAGGTAACGTGCCATTGCTGATTTAACGATTCTTGGCCATATGTGGTTCTTCTTCTTCTGATACCGTCTTCTCATTGAAGGTTGGCGACCACCTTTCTGAATGTGTCTCTGCCTCTTGCCACATGGAACAGTTCTTCAACATTCATTCCTGTCCACTGTCTTGTATTACGGAGCCAGAATTTTTCCTTTCTTCGTATTCCCATCTACCCTGCATTATGTTTTGTAGCAGTATATATTTGTCGTTGCGCAGAATATGACCTATGTATGCTGCTTTACGTATCTTGATATTTTTTCATAGTTTCCTTTTATGTTCGACGCGCTTTAGTAATTCTTCATTCGTTATTCTATGTGTCTTTTCTATGGGTATCTTTAGCATGCGCCTATATATCCACATCTCGAACGCTTCAAGCTTTTTGATAGTTTTGGCATTTAAGGTCCAGGTTTCCACCCCGTACAGTAACACTGACCACACATAATACTCCATGAACCCTATTCTAATTCGCAGGTACAAACTTCTATTTGTGAACATTGAAGAGTATGCAATAAATGTCTTTCGAGCCATTTCTATCCTGATCTTCATTTCTTCATCTGGATCTAGTAGGTCATTAATGACTCGTCCAAGATATTTATATTTTTTAACCCGCTCTACTTGCTTTCGATTTCGTTTTTTCTACGTTAATGGTAAGTGCTACTTCTTCGCACGCTTGTTTTTTTTTGTAGTTCTTCTCAATTTTCCGCCATTATTGCAGTATCGTCCGCGAATCAAAGAATATTAATTAGTGCCCCTCCAATATTTACCCCTTCTCTTCTCTCCTCCAGCGCCCTTCGAAACGCAAACTGGGAATACAAATTGAACAATTGCGGGGATAGGACACAGCCTTGTTGGTAGGGATTGCAATCCGAAAAACCGGATGCAGAAATCCTGCAGATCCGGCATCACTACACTTTTACCGGATCCGGTACCAATATACCGGATCCGGCGATGCTAATTTTTGGTAAAATGTTCGCGATGTTGCATGAGAAGGTATGAGGTATGAGAAGGTGTTGCATGAGGTTACTTCTAAAACATAGGTTCGCGTTATAGGCGCACAAAAAGTAGGTTACATATTAAACGCACTATAAATAATATTTGAAATTTGTTTCGAATTTCGTCACTGTTTGGCATTTGTTTCGAATTGAAAATTTCGATTAAACTCTCGATATTCCAATGGGTTCTTGAGGTAAATTCGCGAGTTTTATCTCATTTTGCGGAGGGTTTGTCTCGGTTTAAATCGCTCGAATCAGAATTTGAAAATTCGTAACAGTTCGTAAGTTATTGCGACTTTAACAAAACTAGATCTATAGATCACGAATAATCTTGATTTCCACGTCGCGTTTCATAAAATTTTCCACACCTTCGTCAGTTTCCAAGGTAATCTAAAGAACAATATCTCACTTCAAAGATAATTAAACGCACTATAAATAATATTTAAACAATTTTTCAAAATTCGTTACGGTTTGGCATTTGTTTCGTATCGAAAATTTGTATAAAACTCATTGTTACACGAGTAGGGATTGCAATCTGGAAAACCGGATTCTGTAATCCGGCGGATCCGGCATAACTAAACGTTGCCGGATCCGGTACCAATATACCGGATCCGGTGATGCTAATTTTATTAAAATGATCGCGCTGTTGCATGAGAAGGTTGCCACTTTAAATGCGTGGTGCGCATGGTTTTTTCAAAACCAAAATTGATTTTTTAATAAATAATGGATACTTTAAATAATTACCGTATTTGCCGGTGTACAAATCACGTGCACATTTTTTCAAAAAAAAATCATAGATCCGAGGTTGTCTCTAAGTTTGCGTTATAGGCTCACAAAAAGTAGGTTACATTTTAGGATGCGTCTTAAACACCGGCAATACGGTATTTATAGTAAGTTGATTTAACTAGTTAATAGTTATAGACTATATTATTGTGATACCATTCATTTGACACATTCATCTTGATGTTTGTCATAAATATAAGAATTAGACTTGCCTCCTCAAATACATAATTGTTGTGATCTTTGGGGATTAAGTAAAGTTTATTACATTAGATTTAATAAAATTAAATACTAAAATTCTATCTGTGAAATTTAACTAGTTACCTACACTGTACTAGATTTTGAATTGTCTGTCTAATTATAATTATGTGTGTGTGTGTAAACTACCTATATAATACACTCAGCCGAATATCCTGAAAACAGTCTATTTTGGAGCGAAAAGGGAAAATTATCCTGATCAGATCAACCAAATTTCTATCGATCGTCTGTATCCGGCCGGATCCGGCCGGATCGATGGAAATTCGGCCGGATCCGGCCGGAATGAAAATGACACCGCATTGCAATCCCTAATTGTAGGATGCCTTTCTAGATTTTGATTTCGTCCGTCTCCATATCTTCAACCCGCACTATTGCTGTTTGGTTAAAGTATAACTTTTTTATTAATCGTATGTCGCTTTGATCCAGATTAATACGTGTTAGGTTTTCGATAATGATGTCGTGCTGTACTATAAAAGGCCTTTTGGAAGTCGATGAAACAGGCGAATACATTTTTATTGTACTCTTTACACTTCTGTAGCATTACTTTTAGAGCAATCTGAGCCTCGCTAGTTCCTAATCCCTTTCTGAAAAAAAACTGCGTCCCATCGAATTGTTGGATAAATTTTAAGAGAATTTTCAACGTGTGGTTCATCAGGGTGATCATCCTATATTCGTCACACGACGTAGGATTGTTTTTTTTAGGTACCGGAATAAACAATGATTTAAGTCACTCTCTTGGAGTTTTACCTGTTTCAAATATTCTATTTAGAAATTCTATAAGGCTGGTCAAGTTTCTGTCGTCCAATGCTTTCCACATTTCTATCGGAATGTTGTCGAGTCCTACAGTTGTTTTTTGCTGTCTTAATCGCATATTCCACTTCCGATTTAAGAATACCTAAATGATCCGCCTGTCCATCTTCCTCCATTGAATCATCTCATTCCGCTGCAAACAGGTTTGTCACGTATTCTTCCCAGGTTCGCTCTTTATCTTCCTCTGTTAGCTGAATGTCTCCGTGTATGTTTTTTGTGACCATTGGTATTTTTCTTTCTCGTATGTCCTGTAAGTTCTATTAGATTTTTATGCATATTGAAGGCATCGCGCTTGTTATGTAGTTCCTCCATTTCACGTCAGTTTTCTTCCATCCATTTTTCTTTGGCCTCCTCGTTGGCCTCCTTATGTTATGTTGTATTTGTCCTTTTAATTATCTGTATTTTTCTTTGTTGGTGTTCTTGTGTTTATGCTTCCATAAGCTTAATGATATCCTGGTTCATCCATGGCTTTTTAGCAGCTTGATTCTTCCTGCCCACGACTTGCTCCCCACATACAGCATTGTTGTTTTAACCTTGTCCCAGGCAGAATCAATATTTATTGTTGATGCCTCGTATAAATCCTTCGCAAATATTCCATTGAACTGCTTTTGGTATGGTTCTTTTTTGAGATTTTCCAAGTTCACTTTCTTTGGTCTTATAGATTGTTGCAGTTTCCTCAATCTAATTTTTATTTTGGCTGACGCAAGTTGTGGTCCGTATCACCGTCTGAACTTGGATATCTTTTTACGCTCTTTATGCTGTTTCTAAACCGCCTGTTGGCACATATAATCTATTTGATTTCTAATAAGATTAGTATCATTGTCGCCAGGCGATATCCAGGTATAGAGTCGCCGAGGAGGCAGTTCGAAGAAAGTGTTTGTAATAACCAACTATTTTTCCTACTCTCTTCTTATTCCTTCATGCGCAATGATTGGGTCTGTTTTCGTAGATCTGACCACTGATGTTGTGAGGTCTTCTTCTTCGAAACCGCGTGTGTGAGTGATTTTCCTGATTTCATTTCGGTTATGTAAGTTCGGTGATCCTAATTCCTTCAAGTCTTTTTCTGTGATTTTGTATAGATTCGGTACAAAAGGTTCTAGTTCTACGAATCTAGTAGTCTTGCTTTTTAAGAAACTATGCATTTTATGTGTCAGTCTGTTCCGGTCCATTCCTTCTATGTGTCCCATGAATTGGATTCTTCGAATTCGCATTGTGTCTGTGATTTTAGGATTTTTTTTATATATTCCTGAGTTAGGCTTTGTATAATGTACACCACCTTTTGTTCTTGGCCCAAGGATTTTCTTCATTATTTTACGTCCTTTCACTTCTATTTGGTGTTTTAGTGATTTGTGTTGGAAATTGAGTGTCTCTGAAGCATAGAGAGCTTCAGGTTTGATTACAGTTGTGTAGTGTCGGATTTTGCAGTCCCAGTATATATATATATATATATATATATATATATATATATATATATATATATATATATATATATATATATATATATATATATATATATATATATATATATATTGTAGACTGGAAAGCAGTTTCCATTTTCTGAAGTCTTCATCCAATTGATTTTGTTTCGTTACAGTTTGCTGTAATCCATTCACCTAAATATTTAAAAGTATATTACGTAACGAGAGTTGTAAGAAGCATATTACGTACGAGCGGGTCGCGGGTAACTGTTCCACTGATAGGTGATTGCCTTACAACTCGAGTTATGTACTATACATTATCTACGGCCACACTAATTTGTTTCTGTTTAATAAGAAAAATATGTTTGATGCAACAAATTTATTTCTTATTAGGTTTGTTTATTTAATTATCATAATTTAAAATTATAATAAACAAACAGTTGTATTTTCATATATAACTGTTACTCTAAATTATTGAAAGAAACTTTAAAGTAATGAAAAGAAATAATTTCTTAATGGTTACATACCTTATTATTTCGTACTTATTTGGGTTAAACTGGAATAAGAGTGTTCATAAATATAGGCAACCCAATGTATGCAATTTCAATTTCCGTTAGTTTGAATTGTAACACGGGGGGCGCTGAACGTATGAGCATGTAATAGCAGCTCTCAACCAATCAACGAATCTTAAACCAAACGCACGTTTGTGTTATCAATCATAACTTATCATTAATCGCGGACTGTTACATATATGTGTTATGATGTATTTACATAGTTCACGAACTGCACAATAATGGGCATTTACAATAGTGGTCGTAGATAAATTGTTTTACTCGAAAGATCTTGTTGTTGCCAATTTGAAGTTCATTCAATGCGGTTCTGATGTCAGTCATATTTTTTTTTTCAAACGAGATTTGTAATCCAATTTTCGCTGCTTGTTCTTGTAATAGTTTAAGTTGCTTTCGGGCGTCAGTGATATTTTGGGCAATTAGTGCCAATTCATCAGCAAAAGCTAAGCAGTATAATTTTACCCCTCTCAGTTTTGGCCCAAGTGGGTGTGTTGGTGCACCAGCTTTTCTCCATTCCGAACAACTTTCTCAAGCGCACAATTGAAGAGCAACGGGGATAATCCATAGCCTTTTCGTACTCCTGTGTCTATTTGAAATTCTGTGCTCAGTTATCCCATAAATTTCACCTTGGATTTAGTCTCCGTGAGTGTTTCTTTGATAATGTTTGTCGTATGCTGATCAAGTCCATATGCTTTGGATAATGATATACTATCACATGCTTAAAGTCGACGAATGTGATGACATATATTATATGGCTATATTTATGGTAAATGTTGTTTTTTTATAAAGGAGTATAATCAATTAAACTAATAAACAAAATATATTGAAATTGAGCCATATATTTTGATAAGCCGCGGCCACGAAACGAAAACTATCAATTATTATGGGACATATGGAGTATTAGTTAATAGTCAAACTAAATTAAAATCAGAATTAAAATAAGCTGATTAGTATCACAAGACTAGCGTTAGAACGTAGTCTAGCTCGCCGCTAGATGGTTGTAGCGATTCTTCTCACGAGTGTAATTTTACCTATTTGTTATTTCAAACGTGAATAGAACAGCAAACTTTCATTTTTAATATAATAGATGGATCAGACTAAATTATGATATAAAGTTAAGCTAAAAAATTGTGTTTATAAATCATATTCGAATGATTTCTAATGAATGCGTAGTTTTCGTCTATAAGATGTTTCCGTGCGGACTAGAAACCTGCATGATGTAATTTTTCAGTCGTCCATAAAGCGATCGCGATAAGTCTCGTTTACTTTGTATTTACCAACGAGCAAATATTTAATTATCTCTCCGTCCTTTCTCCCGCCCGGCTCGGCAATCTTGACAAACACATTTTGTAAAATATTCGTTTAATTATTATTACCGACTCGCACTTTTCGCTTTTTCTTACTTAATTTTGTTTTTATTAAGTCTGCAACGTCTCGCGGCCATTCTATTAAATCATTTTCTCTCTCGTGTTTTCTTGAAGAAATATGTAAGACATACAGAGGTGGAATTTACTTTGATATTCTTTAAAAGCGGAGTTTTATTTTTAGAACTTTAGTTCTCACTAAAATGTTTTGAATATAATACGTTTATTAAATTTATTTTAATTAAAATATTTTTTAATCGTCAAAATTGAAATTTGATTTGTTAAATAAATATTTTAATTAATATTTAGAGAAAAAATATTTAAGAAAATTTAAGGTGTTATTTAATATGAATAGGATGGTTGCGACAGTTACTACGTGGTAATATGGTAATTCATACTTATATTGAATTGAAAAATTCAAATTTTTCAATTCAATGTTATTTAATACGTTAGTATTTAAAAGCGGATTTTCATTTCTCGTAATTTATGTTTTCCAAAATTTTGTAAATTAAATTCACGAAGATTTTGAAAAAATCATTTTAATTTACAAAATTTAAATCTTTGATTTTTTAAACTAAATCTTAACTCGTTGATTACCGCGGGTATTTTTTAAAAAGGTCCCTCAGGAAGATTATTTTCAGTTTTCTTTATTCTCATGTATTAGGACTATAAAGGCTCCTTCAGACCGGCGCGGAGCGTTTGCGTCGCGAAATTTCCGCAGCGAAAAATTCTCTAACGGCGCGGCAGCTAAATGGCCATGCCCCCATCAAAACGCGATTTTTACCTGTATAGTAGTCATGATTTCCTCAGAGGAATAAGCTCTGGTATTTTTAGTATCGAGCACAGAAGGAGAAAATCGGTCAGTCTGTTATTTTGTATTTGTTTTAAATTTCTAAAAACTCATTTAACATTTTCTTCCAATTCTAATCCTATTTGCTTACAAATTTTGTCCTTTTTCCTTATGGTTTCATAGTTTTCATCAGTGTTTCCTCATTCGACATTTCGACGTGCACGCAGTTTTACCAAGTGTACGATCCGAATCCGTTTGTTCATACAATATTGTAGGTCATACAATATAGGATATTTTTTTTAATTCTCAATCAACTTCTCTGTAATCGCCATTTCAAAACACAGCGGCAGCGAGACTAACCGCGCATGCAGCGTTCTTGTCATGCAACGCTGCACTACCGCGGTTAGGACAGAAATCGCGCCAGAAACATGTATATAAGCCGCCACATTAATCGGTCCGCCGCGATAACGCACCGGTCGCGGCAGCGAAACTTCCGCGGCGGTCTGTAAGCTCCTTTAAGGTGCTCACAGACAGGAGCGGAAGTTTCGCTGCCGCAACTGGTGGGATATCGCGGCGCGGACCAACTGACACGGCGGCTTATATACATATTTAGATCAAAAAGCGCGGTTTCCGTCATAGTCGGCGTAGTGCAGGACGCTGCTTGCGCTGTTATCTCTGTAATCACATTGATTTTATGAATCTATGAACCCATGTTTAATTCTGAAATGAGTTTTATGTGTTTTAGAAATCCAAAGCAAATATAAAATAACATATTTCATCTTATGCAATCAATGCTTAAAATACCATAGCTTTTTGCTCTGAGGGCATCATAACTACTATATACACGCACTATATACTACTATATACACACAAAAATGGCGTTTTGATGTGGGCATTGCAATTTCGCTGCCGCGGCGCTAGCGAATTTTTTTGCTGCGGAAATTTCGCGACGCATCCGCTCCGCGCCGCTCTGAAGGAGACTTTATATAGCAAAATTACATTATTTTCTTATTTTACTCCCTTCTTCCCTCGTTTGATCTAGTAATACACCCGACTGAGAGTTGTTAT
This sequence comes from Phosphuga atrata, assembly GCA_944588485.1. Taxonomy (NCBI): domain Eukaryota; kingdom Metazoa; phylum Arthropoda; class Insecta; order Coleoptera; family Silphidae; genus Phosphuga; species Phosphuga atrata. Next base: position 12,620,005 of record OX155902.1, read on the forward strand.
GCTGAGTACATGGTTTGCAGATGTCAACTTGTATAAATTGAATAACATAGTATTGCGTATAAGTTGCTCACTGCGAATAGTCGCCAATTTAATTTTTGCAGGGGCAAAATCGTACATGTCTTAGTTCCTAAAAACGTCATAAGAAGGTAAAGAGGCCCGTGTACAGGCCCTGATAGAGTACATCGAACCAGTACCAAAAAAGTTGCTAAGTGTGTTACTTCATGCCACAAACTATCGCTCCACAAGAAACCCATGCAAAACGTGCACTGGTACAAAATAATACAAGCGGCGTGCTGGACCTAACTAGTGTGCAACATTTTTTGATATACATAACAGTTAACGCGTTAACAAATAGATTTTCCCATCAATGTATGTTTAAGGAAACTTGACAAACAAGTGTTGTTATTTTAAGGTTATCTAATAAAGTTGATAAACAAGTTCTTTACAACAGGTTTGTCCATTAAATGTTGACAATAGTATATTGTGCAACTAGGGCGGTAACTTGTCAATTGCCCAAGCGAGAAAAATTGGGCGCACGCACAAGTGAGTGCGCTCATTCGCTCGAGAGGGCAATTGACAATACCACACGAGTTGCAGATAATATTTCTTATTATACATGCGAGGGACGTATCTTACAACTTTGGGGTCCAGGGGCCATCCAAAAAAGAAGAAACAAATATGAAGAATTTGCTTTTTAAATTATCTCCGGTGGTGTGGATTTGTTAGGCTTGTCGCACACTGGATCCGCTCCGCTCAGCTCACAATAGGTCCGAACGGGTCCGCTCCTCTCAGCTCCGTCATTTTCCCACATATTGCATCCGCTCAGCTTCGTCACTTTTCCACACACTTATTCCTCTCCCACCGAACCCCTTTTCAACTAGTTAGTTTTTGTATAGGCCGAAATATATGATGCTATCCCGGTTGCATATATGCCTTAGCGCATATATGGAAACGTTTGTGTTGCACCTGCGTGAACCATCCGCCAGCATCCGACCTCCGGCCTAGTATTCTTTGCAAAAAGAGGTTAGGGAGCGGTGAGGAGCGGAACGGAGCCAAGCTGAGCTGAGCGGACGCAGTATGTGCGTTTCTATTTAAATACACGGGTTTTATATTTTTCTGGGATGAAAGGCTGAGCTGAGCGGAGACGAGCGGACCTAGTGTGCGACAAGCCTTACAGATCTAGCATCACTCTCCGGTATCACCATAGAATTTACACACATTTTAAAACGTTTTCTTTAATTTTAATTTTTTTTTGTAATGAAAAAAAATCTGTCACGTTCACGTCACTTTTTTAATATTGAGGTTTTGATCGTGTTTATTTTATTTATTCAATTTTTTTTAAGTATTCTTATCGCACGCAAATGAATATTTCCAATGCGCTTAAAGTATGTGGTAATCAATGCATTGACAAACAGCCATTTGTCGCACTAAAAAAACGGGTGCCAAAGTAGTGCTTATCCCGCATGAGTAATAAAAACAGTATTTGTCCATTAACCCTTTCGCTGCGCAACACGTTTTGAGATTTCGTGCTAGATGTGCGCTAGCACATTTAGCTTAGCTTAGCTATTTTGTAGATTGCGAGTTTATTCGTGTGGAGCAGTTCGCCGATATCTATCTAGTGCTGCAAGTTTCTTCGTATATAGCAGTTAATCGACATCTAGTGCTGCGAGTTTGTACATGTAGAGCAGTTAACAGTTTTCTTGAAATGTTAGGAAAACATATGAGTGAATGAATACCAAAATACAGTCAAAAATATTTTATCTTTTTTGTATGAAAAATCTCAAAATATGGTACAACACACAATGAAACATTGCAGGGTTCACAAAAATAGCGAGATTCCTTTCTCTTATTTTGTTAAGCGCACAATGCTGCGTTTTGTTGGATTCGATTTTGATTCTGTAGCTGCCAGAAATGTTGGAAAATGTCTAGCAGTTAGGCGGAATGGCGAAATGGCAGCTTCTGAATGTCTGCCAGTTCTAGTGCGGTTTCTGTGCGGTTTCTTCTTGTGCGGAACGACACCATATGAATACTACTGCAACGTTCACCAACGCGTAGCAACGTGCTCGTAGGTACTTGAGTTGCATATAAACATAACGAAAATACTCGTGTGGAGCAGGGATCAATTTAGAAACAGGGTGCGAGTTAACTCGCTCGGAGCGTATGGGCCACGCTTTTATTTTACGAGTATATACGGTTGGAGCAGCGAAAAGGTTAAGGTTTGTCCACTCAAACTTAACAAGAAAGTTTAGTCCAGCAAGATTTCTCCACTGAATCTTGGCAAACACGTTTTTTTTCAGTAAGGTTTTCCATTAAACCTTGACATACAAGTTTTCCCGTCAAGCTACAAATTGACCCTCTTAAATCTTATTGTGTAAATTTTCCTGTCAAGGTTCGTTTATTGAACATTGACTGATAAATAGGATTTGTCGATCAATCTTTGCCTTTATCAAACTTTATTAAAAACGTTTTCTAAATAATAATTTGTATATTATACCTAGAAAAAACAGTTTTTCGTTTTTAGCTTGGTCTTTTACAACTTGGTAAAGACGTGTTGTCCATCAGGATTTGTCTATAAAACCTAGGTAAACTAATTTAAAAAACTCCTGGTTCTGCTTATTAATGTTTCTCTATTAAACCTTTACCATAACGGTCTGCATGACAAATTTTGTCTAATAAACCTTGACCACGAAGTTCTGCCAATGAAGCTGTCTATTAACCCTTGACTATTAAATTCTACCTGTTAAGTTTTATGTATTGATCTTTGACCACCAAGTTCTGACAATCAAGTTTTGTCAATTAAACCTTGACTACCAAATTCTCCCTCTCCATCCATCCATCCATCCAATGGCGCTACAGCCCAAAACGGGCCTTGGTCTCCTCTATTTACTTCCTCCAGCCATCCCTGTCCTCCGCCACCTTTCTCCAGTTAGGAGTTCCGAGCATGGGTCGAGCGTCCCCCTGGATTTTGTATGCCAATCTCGACCCTGGTCTTCCAACCGGTCTTTTACTTTCGGGTTTTTGGTTATAAATCCGCTTGACTACTCTTGACTCTTCCATCCTTTGTAAATGCTCGGCCCATTTAAGTCTTTGTAATCTTATTGTTGTTGCTAAGTTTGCTTCTGCGAAGAGCTGGTAGATCTCGTAGATCTTATTTTCCACTGTTTGTTTTCTTGGATAGGTCCATAAATTATGCGTAAGATCTTTCTTTCGAATACGTTTACCATTGTTTCCGCTCTTTGTGAGAGCGTCCAGGTCTCGCTTCCGTAGCATAACACTGGGCGTATTATTGTTTCATAAAGTTTCAGTTTTGTTTTCCTGAGGACATTCCCTGATCTGATTATGGCAAAGATGTGGTAGTATACTTTATTGGCATTACTGATTATTCGTTGGATTTCCTTCATCTCGTCCAGTTTGCTGGATATATCAGCCTAGGTATGTATAGTCATTGACCATCTCAAAGTTTTGGTCACCTATTGTCATGTTCTGGCCTCTCCTCCTATTGTTTCGGGTCTGTATTAATACTTTGGTCTTATCTTCATTCACTTTTAGGTCCACTTCTTCAGCCGCGCCTTCTAGTTGTTTGTAGGTTTCTTTCATTGATGTTAGGTTTCTTCCAAGCATTATGTCATCTGCATATCCTGCTAGTTGGGTGGATTTGTGTAGCAGCGATGCGTTGGTGTCTACCGTGGTTTTCCTTATTGCGTATTCTAATGCTAGATTAAAGAGCATTGGGGCGAGTCCATCTCTCTGCTTGAGGCCTTAGTTTATTTTAAATGGGTCGGTTAGGTTTCCTTGTATCTTCACCCGGCTTTCAGATTTCTCCATTGTTAGTCTTGTTAGCCTTACTAATTTTCGTGGTATGTTAAAGTCTAGCATGATGCTGTAGAGCTTTTTTTCTGTCTCTGCTGTCGTATGCCTGCCTGAAGTCCACGTAGAGTTGGTTCACTTCAAAGTCATATTCCCAGAATTTCTCCAGAACTTGTTTTACTGCGCATAATTGCTCTGTGGTCGATCTTTTCTCCCTCAAGTTTTGTCTATTAAACCTTAACCATCAAATTCTGCTTATCAAGTATTGTCTATGAAACCTTGATTTCCAACTTCTACCTGAAAAGTTTTGTCTATTAAACCTTGACATTGACTACAAAGTTCTACATATCTTGTTTTGTTTACAAAATATTTAGCAAGATGTGCTATCTATCGAGTTTTGTCTATTATTTTATTAAATATAAAATTTTGTTTTTTGGATCGCTTTCTGGGTTCTTTATTTGCATAGTCTGACGGCATCTTAATATTTCTAAAGGTGCATTTATCCGTGTCCTGTCAGTGTCGACTGTTCGGCCTCAGCGAAAACCATGCCGTTTAAATGAACTCTATTTACACCAATTCATTAAAAAAATTGGCGATGTTCACTGGCGCAGCAACATGAAGCCAAGATGTATTTATTAAAAACATTTACATGTTCACAAAGGACTATCTGTCGCGAGTTCCTTCCGCCCGTATAATTAAGAATAATTGGTATCAATTGATGTGGGATAAATTATACGGAACCGATTATATTGAATACGTTGTTCGCCCAACTTGTTGTATGCAAATACTGCTTCAAAGCGACAAGACAAAAGCACAAAGTGCCGGCAAAAAGCCCATACGTTTTTTCTAGAGGTACTAACAACAGAAAGCAAAAAGTTGCTATATGAGAACCGGCTGGCAGAGAAAATAATATTTAACAGCATACAAGACCAGGACACCATTTACGAAGCCTGGGAGAAACTGAAATACATCACAACATCACAAACAACGCACATGAGGCCATCGTACAAAGAGCAGTCAGAAATTCTCCACGACATAACTATAAATCCTGGTACAATCCGGAACTTAGAGACATAGCCCGCCACAAATCAGAAGCCTACAAGAAGTACATGGAAACAAGAACCAAGAAAGCCCACGACAACTACAAAGCTGAAAGGAATAGGTGCAAAACAGAGGTGCGACACCTAAAAGATCAGTACTGGGAAAACTTCAGCACCGAAGTACAACACGACCTATTTGGCGGACAAAAGAAGATTTGAAAACTACTCAGGAAGTACAAACAACCGTCGGACGAACAACAACAAACAGAATGCATCACACCCGCAGAATGGGCCAAGTACTTTCAGGGATTATACGAAACAGTAATCACCACCGCGCAGACTGGAACCACCACCTCAGCAAAAGTACAAACAATAGAGGACTCACACTGGTTTATTAGTCAATAAAAAATAAGCCGCGAAATCAAAAACCTGAAATAAAGGAAGGCGCCAGACGAAGACACCATTTATCATCACGAAGACGCTGGAAAAGCACTATTACCATCCCTATCTTTAAAAAAGGCAAGAAAACAGACCCCTCAAATTACCGAGTCATCACATTGATAAACACTATGAGAAAACTATTCACAAAAATACTGGGCCAAAAAATTAACGAATAACAGTTAACTACGAACAGCAAGGATTTCGACAGAATCGATCTACAATAGACGCAATATTAACGTCCAGGCAAATATCCGAAAAAGCAATTGAGCTCGCAAAGCCCGCCTACATGTGCTTTTTTGACCTAAGTACCGGAATACGAGGCGCGGGGGAAAAACAAACTTAATAAAAGGCATCAACATTAACCACTATACAATAATAAAAAGCGATGGAATTAGACAAGGCGAAAGTATGAGCCCAGCCCTATTCAATCTAATAATGGACAACATAATAACGAGTGTAAAAAACATCAAAGCAGGATATCGGATGGGAAACCAGTCCTTAAACATACTGCGCTACGCGGATGACGCTGTATTATTGCGACACAATAAAAACGATTTATTAAACGATTTATACGAATTATTAGCTGACAATAAAAAGGACTTAGAACGACTTCTACAGAATTCTCCGAAACAACAAAGAGATACAACATTGATATCTCGCATCAAAAAACCAAGTGCATGGTAGCCAGCAGATCAGTAACCAGATGCAATTTGGTGTGCTTTACCCACCTTGGAGTAGAGATCTCAAGCGAGAGGCCTCAAGCTACAGGTGCGAGCAGCAACGAACAAGGCTCGACGAATATCTGGCGCACTAAATAACATAATCTAGAGAAACACACACATATCGCAAGAGGGTAAAATCCAAATATACAAGACAGCGATAAGGCCAATACTCACATATGCGGCTGAAACAAGGGCCGACACATCAGCCACCAAACAAGCGCTGAGAACAACAACTGGACAGAAATGCGGACCCTGCGAGCAATAACAGGAGTCACATTAAGAGACCATGTCAGGACCTCTAAGATCAGGGCTGACCTACAAATCCAGGACGTCGTGCGCTGGGCAAGAGCTCGTCGAAGATACTGATGGGATCACGTGGAACGCATGGCGCCACACCGAATCCCTAACTGGGCCATGACACAAAAACCCAACAAAACGAGACCCGCTGGAAGACCACCGAAGAGATGGACAGACTCCTGCTGAACAGACTTCAAATCGCAGGAGCCGAAGGACTGAGGAGAAACTTACATAAACAGGCACATAGCGCCTACACAGAAGAATTAGAAGAAGAAAAAAGACGTTGTTCGCCATTCACGATAAATTCGAATGACATAAAAACACGTCCGTGAAATATCAATGATCGCGGAACTAATACGGAACGGACACGAAATCCTCCCGCGCAATAGGCAGACCTGGTTGCGCGGCCTGGTTGCTGGCAGCCAATCTAACACATGACGGCGTATGGCAGCCCGCGCACTAGGAGGTCACGAATTTCTGGCTGCGGCAGCCATTAACACGCATAATTGAACGACTGCTCATTGGCTGTGCGCAGCCAGAGCGAGTGTAGCGAATGTATGTGACGTCATTATTCACGCACTTGTCGTAGTAGCTGGACGTATTTTGTATTACGAAACTTTTTCACAAAATGAATATCAATACGGAGAAACTTTGATTGGATCCTATAATTGGCTGCTCAAATATTTTGCCCGTCGCAACTTGACTGCGCGGGAAGACTAACAGTTAAAATACACTGTTGATTTAATTAAAAGTCAATTAAATAATGACATGGATTATCGGATACGCCACTCATGTGTTATAGTTTGGATTCTCTTTTCTTTCTAATTTCATCCAACTCACAAATTAATTATACCTAATAAAGTCGGAACACCTGAATATATAAATATATTCAACCTTTCCGGAGCTCTATAATAGTAATGAGTCTTTTTGGGACTACCAAAAACAAATCTCATGTGAAATTTGTCTTTATAGCTATAGCCACCTTCGTGGCACTCAACAAAAAACCCGAAAAATAACATTGTTTTTTTAAAATCATGTCATTCCGATTACTTAAGTGGATAGTCATCTGTAGACGCGTTTCAAGAATTACCCCTCAGCAGTACAGCTTTGCTTTTATTAACAAAAATTTTGTAAACCACTTACTTGAAACCCATGTGGATGATAAGGGTTAGATATTTTCTTTTAACATTTCATGAGAGTAGTCCTAAAAATACTCATTAGTATTATAGAGCTCCGAAAAGGTTCAATATATTTATATAATCAGGCTATGTTCCGTCTTTATTAAGTTTATATGATTATCTATAATGTAGTGTGGTTTTACCATTTCTAAATCATAAATCAAATTTTATTAATCTATTGTCAAGATGTTCTAATTAAAAAGAAATAATTTTTAAATTTTAATAATTTGAAACTAACCGTTTTGGTTTTAAAAGCAATGACATCAATTGATTAATATTTTATTTGAGAAATTGTGTGTGCAATAGTATGTATATAATACTGATAAGATTTATATCTCCACACAGACAAATATTTGTTTTTTCCTATTTCTTATTTCCCCGAATTACCTTGAATCCACAATTTATTTCAAACCATAGAATAGATTTTTTGAAATATTTATTTCAATCGCGAATTTGAATTGTAATAGAAGTTGCGAGTTGATGAGCGACATTTTTAAATTTGGAAAAATCTTTCGAATAATTTAGGTTTGTTTAATTTTTTTTAATTTTGTAGTGAAATCTGTACAAAATGTATTTATCTAATCGCACACCAAAATGAACACATTAAGAAGTAAATTATAGTATGTGAGGGATGCCTTTATTACAATCGTATGTAAAAGTATCCAAATCGTGCGTAAATTCCTGAAATCTGAATCAAATGGAGTTTCATTATCAAACGATATCTGCTTGTTAATACTATAGCAACAACTCGCGTTACTAAATAATAGTATATTGTGTAACTAGGGTGGTAAGTTGACAATTTCTCACTAGAGCGATTTTGGGTTAGGTTAGATTTTTCATCTCGATAAAAAAATCATACGATTGAGAAATCGATCAGAAAACGAGCGAATGAGAAATCATACGATTTTTCATTCGCTCGAGAGGATAATTGGGTATTGTCAATTATTCTGTCGCACGAGTTGCAGATAATATTTTTAATTATTTATGCGAGGGGTTGTATCTTACAAGTTTGGGGTACAGGGGCCATAAAAAATAGAATGAAAAATGAAGAATTTGCTTTTTCAATTGTCTCCGGTGGTGTGGATTCGTCATAAGAACTCTCCTCAGTCTCCGGTATCACCATAGAATTTACACTCATTTTAAAACGTTTTCTTGAATTTTTATTTTGTAACGAAAAAAATGTCTGTCATAATATTGAGGTTTTTATTGAGTTTATTTTATTTATTCAATTGTTTTGTTAGTGTAACTTACCAAGTAAGTAGTAACTTAGTATTTGTTAGTGTAACTTAACAATTTTTATTGAATATTTCCAATTGCCCAAAGTTATGTAGTAAAAATTGAATTGACAAACAGCCCTTGTCGCACTAAAAAATGGGCGCCAAGATAGTACTTATACCGCATGAGTAATAAAAACACATATTCGTAGTGAAAATATTTTTTTTGACGTATTAAAATTGAATTATTTTTCTTATTTTGAATTAAGAAGTCTCGGCTGCCGGGTTTGGATTTATTCCATAATCATATAACTTAAATTCTATATATCTGTAATATAACTTAATATAATCCTCTAATATAACTTTAACTAACCATAACCTAACCTAGATTAAATCTAGGTTAACCTAAATTACATCGACAACGAACAAATAATGTTTGCGTCACTTTGCGTTTTTACTAGTTAGTAATTTTTGCAACGGAGACGCTGAACGTTCTAACCTTATGGTGTCAGCGATATGAAGTATTTTATCTGTCAAAATTACAATTTTTCAATATTATCGATAAGAAACAATTATTTTTTGTAGATTTAACAGTATTTTAAACATACTTTGTAGATAAAATAATTAATGATACACGTGTGTGAAAGGCTTTTGTGCACTCATTGCGAAAAAACTTAGCAATGAGTGCACAAATGCTCTTCTTCACACACTTGTCTCATAGGCCGCTGTCCTGTGTTGCGCTCACAGCATTCACAGCATACACCAACACATACCACAGCATTCGGTCCGGTTCGTGCTTTCAATGCTCACCGTTTGCGCTGCAAACGCTATGACGTCAGAAGTGACGTCATGCTCAGACGTTCACGGTGCTCACAGATCGGACTGTCAGCACTGTGTTCGCGTCGTTTACCATGAACGTCAAGATATAAATGTCTGTAAAGCTTACAGTTAAAATAGAAGAAAGTGACGAAATAGAAGACATGAGGTGCATTTATTCTTATATGTGTCCCATCGATTGCTCCAAGAAGGTCTGAACTCAAATTGTCCACGTTCTGTTGTGAGGCTGCCACCAATGTTCTGAGGCTGCCACCAATGTTGTGAAGGGGCTTATGGTGTGAACCACCGCCGACTTCAATGTTGAGAGGGAAGGACTGCTGGCCAACAATTCTTCGGACTCTGGGATATATCTAAATATCTCGGGATCTTGTAGTGTAATATTCACGGGGATTCGCAAGGCACGTAGTTTGTCGAATAATAGTCGAATTGGTTTTAACAATTTAATTAAACAACAATACAACAAAATACCTTAAGACTTAAGAACTTATAGCTTACCATTCTACTCTCTTTTCTCTTACTTCTTACCTCTTACTGACAACTGAGGAAATGGTATTTATACCATTCCTAGTATAATATATCTGTAAGAGGGGTTATATCATCCCTCTAATTCAAATAAGGGGGAGATTGAATTTTCTTGGCTCCTCCCACGAAGAATCGAGGCTTAAATTCTCTAAATCAAGAAATTGTCTGGTCCTCTGGTTAATCTTTATAAGAAGGTTTTTATAGGCCTTCGCACGCTTTGTAATATGTTTGGGGGAGGTAGATTTTAGCGTGGTAATAAAAACCCTTAGTTTCTGGACAAACTATAAAACTATTGCATTTATCCAAAACGTGGGACAAGGGGCACGTTTTGGAATGTGAGCCAATGGCACAGATGTCCAGTCCTGGTTTTTATTATACCAGTTCAAGAACTGCGTAAATGAGTTCTTTGTCTTCTGAGCTACTTGATGTTGACGATGAAACATCCATTATATTTCAATATTCAGATCACTGTAGTCACTTTCATCGATTAGAAAAAATGCTTGAAGTGCAACCATCTTCTCACGTTGATTCGCCATACTCGTTAGATAATATTAAAATATGACGAAAAATGACGACGGTTGTTAATGTATCACACCATCCACTTTCTTATTGTCAACAGAATTATCTATAATATTTGTGAGGTTAGGTTGAATCAGTGAACATGCTCAAGAGCACACGAGTGGTCCGAATTACTTGTACTGCGAACAGCCGTTATCGCGCTCATTAAATCGGACCGTATCTTAGCACTGTACACGTCATACGCACTATGAGCCTAATTCGAACCGCGGCCATAAACTAATATTATTTTAGACTATTAATTTACTATTAAATTTACTTTGTTAATCCAGTTCAGCCTTCAACAACTGAAAATCTAAATGAGTTAGCATGATCAAATTTGTGCCACAGTTAGTCTACTAGATTATAAATGAGCTACAATGATCGAATTTGTCTAGAGTTAATTTACTGTATTTTTTATTAGTCTACATTCTTGCGTCAAGTCCTGAAATTTTCTAGATTTTCACAAATATTGAATAAAAAATCATTTCGTATTAAAAGTTCACAGTGTGAGTTTTCAACAACTAAAAAACTAATTCAGGGTAATTTAGGGTGATCTTTGTGCCGAAACTATAATATATTATTTATAAGTGTATATTCTTGAAATATGTAAAATATTCTAGGTTTTTCAAAATTTTCTACAGGAATCGACGTTGATTTCAACCACAAAATTTACATTTTAAATCTAATTCAACATTCAATATAGTTCAAGTCGGCTTTTAAAAACCTCCATGAACTAATGGTGTTAGGACGACCAAATTAGTGGCTTTACTGACTAGACAGAGTAGTTTATTAAATTATTTATTACTACTAGTTTATATTCTTTAAAATAACTAAAAATTTCCACAAAAATTATTGTTGATTACAATCACAAAATTCACATTTTCAGTCTAATTCAGCATTCAATAACTTGATATGTTTTATCAAATTTGTTCTCGAACTAGTGTATTAAATTATACAGTGTGGTGTTAAAGTTTGGAATCAAACCAATAATTCCTTTATTTACTATTTTTGGGATAATCGCTCGGACCCGTTAATTTGATTTTCCAAAATACAAAGTTATGACGCAAAAAAAAAATCGTGACATCATTGGTGTTAGCGCTATGACGTCATTGACATTTTTATTAAATGGCAATCCCCATTTTTTATTCTCGATTTGAATAGACCTTTTAGTTGTCTAAATGATGGTCTAATAATTTTCATATGTTACATTAGAAAATTTTCGAAAAAAAAAACGATTTCAAAGTTAAGATAACCTTGTTACATGGGTTTGTAACAAGAGAATCTCAATAATTTTACGACAGGTCCTCAAACAAGTCGGTTTTATTTTCAAAAAATACACATTTTCATAAGCTTTCTTCTCAGACTTTTTTTAAATCGCGATTCTCGCGTGTTTCGTTTGCTTTTGCTTCCGTTTATTAGTCAACGGCGATTATAAATAGTTAAAATAAATTTAATTTAACATTTAACAGAAAAAAATATATTTAAACCCAAATTAAAAACATAACAAAAAATTTACTTCGCCCTAATTAGAAGCAAAAGAAACAAGTGAGAATCGCAATTTAAAAAAATGCAGAAAACAAGAGAGTTTATAAAAATGTGTATGTTTTAAAAATAAAACCGACTTGTTCGATGACATGTCATAAAATTATTAAGATTTTCTTCTTGTGCAAACCCATTTTTCTAAACTTGTTATTGCCGCTTTTCTTAAAATTCAAATCAGTTCTTTTCGTGAATTTTGTAATGTAACATATCAATATTTTTACACCATTTAGACTTTTGAAAAGGTCTATTTAAATCGAGAAGAAAAAATAGGGGTTGCCATTTAAAAAAAATAAGATGACGTCATAGCGCAAATACCAATGACGTCACGATTTTTTTTTTCATATCAGTATTTTGGAAAATAAAATTGACAGGTCCGAGCGATTATCCCAAAAACAGTAAATAAAGAAATTATTGGTTTGATTCCAAACTTTAACACCGCCCTGTATATTACCCACTCCTGAATGAAAACTCCTGAAATTTTCTAACTTTCACAAAATTTTCCATGAAAGCCGATGTTTATTTTAACCATCATTTTAGGGCTTTACACGAGAACGATACTCTCTTCTCTCGTCTCGTAAAAGCAAGACATTTTTGAAAATTATATTAGATATTATACGGCGACACCAGAGAATGTCGTTGCTAGGTCTTGTTCATATTTGTTCAGAAAATTTTTCAGAGAATTTATGAAATCCAAAGTCTGGTAAACATCTGTGAAATATTTTATTTTATAGTTTTCTATTTTGTTTTATACTTGTTAAAACTCCTATAGTCCATTTTTTTAAGAACGCAGTAATTAAAAACCTGATTTACACTATGACAAATGTTCAATCTAGCTACAAAATTTGACGCTAAATTTAAATATAGTTACTTGATTGAATTTTGAAATTCAATTTATTCAATTCAATGTAAGTATGAATTATCACGTAATAACAGTCGCAATCATCCTATTCATAGTTACTTGAATATAACAGAAAAAAGTTATTTGAATACAAAAGAAAAATGCAGATTAAATAGAGAAGTGGCAACAAGGATAATAAAATACAAACAAATAAATGGAGAAAAACGAAAAAATCTAAATGATACAAACAGATCAGATTACAATTGTGAATTGACACGGCAGCCATTGACAACTAAAAACTCAACATGCATTGGCGTACGAGAAAAATATACTTGGAATTAATTTTTTTTTTATATTTAAATTTTAAATTAAATATTAAGTTATATATAAAACATTATTGTATAATATGGTACTTATTAGCCGTAGTCTAATTTAAAGTTCTATTATATTTATAAATTATTGTAGTATTATATTCATTTAATTACATATCACCAAATTCTACGCCAATGACTGCAAATGTATGTAAAAAGGGAGAGATAGAGAAGTAAATTACGTCGGTGATATCTTCCCTGTACTGCATTCTTAAAAAATGAACAATAGCTCACATTGTAAGTCCATTTTAGACTTGTGATGATCAAATCTGTACGACTGCAAACTTTTCTAGATTCACCAAAATTTTCCATGTAAATCTAGACTGATTTCAGCTACTAAAATTTATTTGGATAAAGAGATCAAAGTTGATATGTTTTAACTGTAAATTTTAACTATATAGAAACTTTACACAAATTTCCCATTTTTTCGCGTCAGTTGATTACTACCTTCTCTCTCTCTCTCACTCGCTCTATCGCCCTATCTCTTTAGCTCTCAACCTCTATTCTCTGTTCAACAAGTGCATGTCCGTCGTACAACACAGAACTACGCGCCAAAATCTCTCTGGCTCTGCCACAGAGAAAAACTTTTTTTGACAAATGTCGCACAGAATTTTCGCAAATTGAAACTTAATTTTCCAAAGCGAACACATCAAACACATTGAATAATTTAGAGAAATATTAAAAAAAAAAACATTCTAGGTGGAACATTCAAGATTATACAGACAACATAAAGACAGACTAAGCAGACAAGAACAGATAGGACAACATTAGACGGGCAAGACTAGACAGACAAGGCTAGAGGATGCAAGACTTTTAATATATAAAATAATCTATAAATTATTTAATATATAAAATAATCTCCATTATTTGGGACATGCACCATAAAAAGTACATTTGGCTACAGGAAAGACTAGACAGACTAGATTCCTCAGACAAGACTAGACGGACAAAACTAGACAGACAAAATTAGACAGACACAATTAGACAGACAAGACTAGACAAACAAGACTAGACAGATAAAACTACACAGACAAGACTAGACAGACAAGACTAGGCAGACAAGACTAGACAGACAAGACTAGACAGGCAAGACTAGACAGACATGATTAGACAGACAAGACTAGACAGACAGGACTAGAGAGACAAGACTAGACACACAAAAATAGACAGATGAGACTAGACAGACAAGACTAGACAGACAAGACTAGACAGACAAGACTAGATAGACAAGACTAGACAGACAAGACTACACAGACAAGACTAGACAGACAGGACTAGACAGACAAGACTAGACAGACAAGACTAGACAGACGAGACTAGACAGACATGACTAGACAGACAAGACTAGACAGACAAGACTAAACAGACAAGACTAGACAGACAAGACTAGACAGACAAGACTAGACAGACAAGACTAGACAGACAAGACTAGACAGACAAGACTAGACAGACAAGACTAGACAGACAGGACTAGAGAGACAAGACTAGACACAAAAATAGACAGACGAGACTAGACAGACAAGACTAGACAGACAAGACTAGACAGACAAGACTAGACAGACAAGAATAGACAGACAAGACTACACAGATAAGACTAGACTGACAAGACTAGACAGACAAGACTAGACAGACAAGACTAGACAGACAAGACTAAACAGACAAGACTAGACAGACAAGACTAGACAGACAAGACTAGACAGACAAGACTAGACAGACAAGACTAGACAGACAAGACTAGACAGACAAGACTAGACAGACAAGACTAGACAGACAAGACTAGACAGACAAGACTAGACGGACAAGACTAGACAGACAAGACTAGACAGACAAGACTAGACAGACAAGACTAGACAGACAAGACTAGACAGACAAGACTAGACAGACAAGACTAGACAGACAAGACTAGACAGACAAGACTAGACAGACAAGACTAGACAGGCAAGACTAGACAGACAAGACTAGACAGACAAGACTAGACAGACAAGACTAGACAGACAAGACTAGACAGACAAGACTAGACAGACAAGACTAGACAGACAGGACTAGACAGATTAGACTAGACAGACAAGACATAACTTGATTAGAGCACTAAGTTTAGATAAAGTATAGTAGATTAGTCAAATGTGTTTAACTTAAAACAACTAATTACTAAGTGTTTAGCTGTTGTGTTTGTATGAGATCTAATCTATATAATTGACGGACTTTCAAGGGGAGCTGTTGTGTTAGGTTGACGATGTTTAATTGACGTTTTAAAACTTTGTTGGAAGATTGGGGGGAAGACAAGAAGGAAACACCTTGGTTAATTGATTCATTATGAAATTCAAACAGATGGAGTTTTTGGGCGAGGGTGCGGACGGGGTGAGATTTTATACACGATTAGTGATAATTGTTTTTTAATTAGAGCCGGCCGAGTTTGTTTATAAACGTAGACTGAATGAGAATTTATTAGTTTAACGGTGGGAAAGATTTTCCAGTTATTTTTGGTTAATTTGTTTTACAAATTTTGGTAATTTGCGGAAATTGCAAATGTAATTCATATTAAATTAGGATCTTTAATTTTGCGAAAAATTTATTTTTCTGACTAATTGCAAAACATTTCAAAACAAGTATGTACTTTCAAATTGTTAATATTAACAATTTCTACACAAAGTTAATAAATAAAATGTTGAAAATAATAAGTAAATAAAATGTTGAAAAATGTATCTCACTTTCGAAATTTAAAACTACTTAACTAACAATGTTCAAATATTTCTGATTTCGTCCTCGTTTCGAATTAAATTTATTTATTTTATAATAATAAATGAGAGCAAATAAGATACATATTTATTACTCTAACGCGTCATCTCGTATATATTTTCTCATTATTGTCCCATTCGAATTTCAAATTTGATTAGGAAATTTGTTATTTCATGTTCAACATAAGATTCGCACAAGTAATAAAACATAGTCTTTTATGTGTTTTTATTTTATATTTTCCTCGTATTCCAGAGGAAACTCAATTTCGATTGCTCTGTTACACAGAGTCAAACAAAGACAATGTCTATTTTTATCAAATATCAGTCGCCAATGGCATTAAATCAGAAATTGTGCAAAGAAACGACATGATAACAACATGTCTTGCCTTGTATATATCTTTCTAGTTTTACCTCAATAAAATATTAATAGTATATTTCGTAACGAGAGCTGTAAGAAGCATATTACCTACGAGCGGAACAGAACTCGCGTAATTCCGCGAGTACGTAATTGCCTTACAACTCGAGTTATGTAATATACTTTATCTACAACCACACTAATTTGTATCTGTTTAATAAGAAAAATATGTTTGATGTATCAAATTTATTTCTTATTAGGTTATGTTTATTTAAACGTTGAACGTATGAACACGTAGTAGCAGCTCTCAACCAATCAACGATTTGTAAACCATACGCACGTGTGTATTATTAATCAAAACTTTCATTAATCGCGGACTGTTATATACGTGTGTGTTGTGATGTATTTACATAGTCCACGAACTGAACAATAATGGGTATTTACAATAGTGGTCGTAGATAAATAATAATAATAGTCTTTATTGTCACCAAAAGGGAACAAATAGCTCGACCATAAGGTCTTTCTGCCTCAATAGAATATTTTAGTAAACTTATTGCTTTTGTATTATTAGTCGTATAAATTTCCGTTTCATTAAGATTATCAATCAAGATGTCGGTGTTATTTCTGTCTTCAGAGAACTTTGCCGCGAATTAATGTTTGCTATTTGTTTGTACACAAAGGAAAATATTCGTTATTTTTTGTTTTGTGCGTCAATCCGTTCTAGCTTCCTCCACCATTAATATTTCCCTGCCGTTCATTTATTCATGGAAACAAAACAAAACGAAAAAAACACAACAATGTATTTTCGAAACAATTGCGTGTGCCTGTCCATTCCCTGTGGGACAATTTTCCAATTTCATTTCCTGCACACTCGATATATTATTTTTACCACCCGCCAAGTTTTTAATGTGAAAAAATTCTAAATTACTTCGAATTAATCCATTTATAATGGTTTAGAAACAATCATTAACGATCCGAGCTTTATAACCATTTTCTTAATTGCGGCGACGCGACGCATGCTGTCATTGTTGAGCGCCGTCTAGAATCGGTTTATTTCGGGAATTCGTAAACCGAATTTGAAAGCAAAGAGAGGTAAATGGTTCAGAATGTTTTTCCGCATTCGTGATAATGGATGGTGTTTTGTCTGCGGATCTATGAACAGTAAAATGCTGGGCTATATATAAATCTATTATGTTTCGCGCTTAAGTTTCCTACACACGAAATATATTTATTTGCACCAAGCGCATTATAACACATCCGTTTTTTTTTCTTTTGAAAAAACCAAGCGAACAATTTTTTTTCAGGTTTGTCATTTGGTGTTGCTGATATGAAATGTAAATGAGCAGAATATTTCGATAAAGAAAAAAAAGTGGAAAGTTTTCGCCTGAAACGCGTGTATCGACGTATCGGAAAACAATTTTGGAAAAAGTTTTCTGTGGAAAAACAGCACTGTCGCGTTTTACGGATACAAAAATTGTTTACGGGTGTTTAAGGGTATATAGGAAAAAAACATAAAATATTGTTCTTCCGTATGAAAACTTTATATTGAAGAGAAATTTTCTGTGCTTGATACTAAATTGGTAAATTTGGCTTTGTAATTTCAAACTCATCTAACATTTTGTTGCTGCATAATACAAACATATTTCAACAAACAAAAAGTTGCTTTAATGGAAAGGATGGTTGCGACCGTTACTACGTGTTAATCCATAATTACTCTAAATTGAAAATATCACTATGTATATTTTTAGCAATAAAACACGACTTAATTTATAAGTTGAATAGTACATTAACATTACACGACTCGAGTTTCGACTATTGAAGGTCATTTTCAAGTGGATTACAAATTGATGATATTGTCACCCAAATTGATTGATTGATTG
This sequence comes from Phosphuga atrata, assembly GCA_944588485.1. NCBI lineage: Eukaryota > Metazoa > Arthropoda > Insecta > Coleoptera > Silphidae > Phosphuga > Phosphuga atrata. The sequence continues at coordinate 12,638,342 of OX155902.1, forward strand.
ATGACAACCAATATTACTTTAAATTTAATAACAAATTATACCAACAAACAACAGGTCGAGCAATGGGATCTCCATTAAGCCGATTTCTTCATACTGCTAGCCTACCATTCATACCACATACTTTCAAATTAGATTTTACAAGAAAACATATTTCATTTTGGTACAGATATGTTAATGACGTAATAGCGTGTTTCAGTGGGACAGCAATTCCATTGAATCCATTTCTATATGCAATTAATAACTATCTCTCTCTCTCTCTCTCTCTCTTTCTCAATCCGAAGATTGGTTGGCAGCAATTCTTCTCCTCCACTTCTCTCTGTTCTCTGATAGACATCATTTTTTCATATGATTTTACTCCTATATCTCCTTGAATCTGTTTCATGTATTGTAATCTGGGTCTTCCTCTGCCTCTTTTGACTTGTACCATTTCATCCATAAAATTGATTATAAAATCATTGTGCCTATACAGATTTCCTATAAACTGGTCTCTTCTCCTCATTGTTGTTTTTTTCACCAACTCTTCAAAGAACTTCTTCATTTATCAGTCATGCCGTCCAAGAGATTTTCTGGATTCTCCTCCAACACCACATTTCAAATGCATCTAGTCTTCTCTTATTGCATGTGCCAAGTGTCCATGTTCCTGAGCCGTACAATGCCACACTCCAGACATAGCATTTTATAAAAACTTTTTTGGTCTCTGCATCAAGTTCCTTGATGTAAGAAGCACCCGTTTGTTGTTGAAGACTATTTTTGCTTGCGCAATTCTACTTTTTGTCTGCTGAACTTTTGGCATCTGATGTGATTTTGCATCCTAGGTAGGTGAACGTATTAACTTGTTTCAGTGGTACATCGTTAACCCTGATGTCGGCTGTAATTTGCTGGCGGTTGCACACCATGATTTCTGTCTTCTGTGTGTTGATATTCACATTGTACTTTTCTCGCAGGATCTTATTCATTCCTGTTAATGCTTTTTAACGATTAATTTTGTTACGTTAATGATTTTCTACATTCTCTTCAATGGTAGCTATGTCGTCAGCAAACTTCATCATTTTAATTTCTACTCCATTGATCTTAATTCCTTCCATTGCCTGTTTACATTCATTAATTGCCTCCTCAATAAACAAGTTGAATAGTACTGGTGATAAATTGCATCCTTGGCGAACTCCTTTTTGTATGTATGCCTCATGTAGTTCACCCTTTATATTTATAATGCCTCTTTGATTTTTGTACAGTTCATGTACTATCCGTCTGTCTCTGAAATCTAGACCAGCATTGGTCATAATTTTCATCAGCACATTCCAATTCACTTTATCGAAGGCTTTCTCCAAGTCCACAAATGCAACAAACACCATTCTTTTTAGGTCCGGCATTTTATCTACAATCTGTCTTAACATTGAAATAGCCTCCCTTGATCCTCTATTCCGTCTAAATCCAAACTGATCTTCTTTTCTGAACTCTTTCTTCTCTATTTCTTCGAGGAGTACTTTGTTGGCATTTGGGGATAGGGTTTAGGCTGCATACATAACTACTGGCTTCACAACAGACTCATAATGACGTAATTTGGTATTTTTGGACAGGCATTTTTTGTTGTAGATTGAACGCGACATTTGATAGGCTATTTCCAGTTTGCGTACACGTTCCTTAAGTGCTTCTTTGTCCAGTCCACTTTTAATGACGATCTCTACCAGGTACTTCGATGCTTGCACTCTGCTTGGTCATCACTTCTGATATTTCAAATGATATCTGCAAGCCAGTTTGTTCCGTGATTTCTTTTAGAAGGTCGATTTGAATAGTAGCAGTTTCTATGTCGTTTGATAGAATGGCGATGTCATCAGCGAATTCTGACAGTCAAACGCAATCCCATTGGATTTTGTTCCCATTCTCATAGCACTATACTCAGCTTCTAATAGCTGTGTTCGCCACGTCCTAGTGGTCTTTTCGAGAACGCAGTTGAAAAGAATTGGAGAGAGCCCGTCGCCTTGCCTGAATCCCGTTTTGGCTTTAAAAGAGTCCAATAGTCATCCTAGGAACTTTACTTTGGATTTTGTTTCAGATAGGTTGGTTCTAATTAGTGGCAGCAGTTTCAAGTCAACCCCAAATTCTTTGAGGATGTTTAGCAAAACGCTGCGGTCTATTGAATCATTAATCTTTATAAAGCCGACAAAGACCGACACGTACGGTTTGGACCTGAGATTGCAATATGTGATGGTCGTTTTGAGGTTGTGGATCAGTTCGGTAGGTGAACGACCCTTTCTGAACCCCCCTTGGTATTCGCCTATTTGATGCTATACCTCAGCTTCTAATCTCTCCAGGATAGCAAGTGAGAAAATTTTGTATGTCACCTGTAAGAGGGATGTTCTTCTATAGTTGACGTTTTTCATGCTGCCTTTCTTGTGTAATGGATGTATAAAGGCTGTTTTCCAATTTGCTGGTAGGATTTCTTCTGTCGAAATTTATTCTATTTGCTTCTGCAAGATTTCAACTGCTTCTTCAGGGGTATATTTCCAAAGTTCTGCAACTACAGGGTCTTTTCCTGGTGCCTTATTGTTTTTGAGTCCATCAATGTGACGTTTGATTTCAACTTTGTTGGGCGATCTCGATTCTGGGTATCCGTGAATGGATTTCTCGGTCTGGATGGGATTTTGAGTTGACTGTAATTTACTTCGTTCTTAAATTAGTCAGCAAGGTTCTTACAGTCTTCATTTGATGTCCCCAGTGTACCGTCCTTTCGCCGATAGCCTAAGGACGGAGGTTTATAGCCAGTAGTTTGCTTTTGAACGTTCTATAATACTTTCTGGTGTCATTTCTGTTTAAGTTTTGGTCTATCTTCGCAATAAGTGACTTTTCATATGTGCGCTTCTCTGTTCGGATCACTTTAGCTCTCTGGGCTCGCTGGGCTTCGTATGATTTCCAATTAGATTGCGATTTTGTTGAATAATATTGTTTCCATGCAGCGAGCCTTTTTTGAGAATTGTAACACATGTATCATTCCACCAGGCATGTTTCTTTTTTCTTTTAATTCCAGCAATTTCTTTGCCGGCCTCAATCAGATGGTTTCTTGTGTTGTTAAAGTCAGAGTCAACTGGTCGAGCCTTTTCCTGGAACTCCGTTACTTTTTGTTGGAGTTTATCATTCTCAAAGCGAACAATATGTTTGGGTGTCAAGTTGGTGTTTTCAGGGACCGGTTTGAATTTAATTATGGACATGTAATGGTCTGAGGCCACGTTTACTCCTGTTTTAACCTTTACATTCATAATCTCAGGGCTGTTTATTCCGGAAAATCGCGACGTGATCTATTTGGACCTCTCCGGTGGTGTCGAGTGGAGATCGCCAAGTTGTTTGCTGTCTGGGAAGGTGGCAAAAGTGTGTCGACATGATCTGGAGGTTATGGTTTTCACAAATGGAGATCAATCTCTTGTCACTTTGATTGCTTCTCTTGTGGGCAAGATAGTTTCCAATGATTTTCCTATACTTGTTTTCTCGTCCAAGTTGAGCATTCCCCAAGTCCCCAATAAGATGTTTAACATGGTGTTTGGGAATTTTGGCCAGCTTTTCAAGCTTTCCAAGAGGTCCCAAAAGTTATCGACTTCGTCCGGGTCAGATCAGTTCTTTTCATTTGTGGAAGCATGTGCGTTAACTAGACTGTAGGTTTTATGGCGCATTCCATTGTTAATACGGATAATCTGTCATTTACTGGTTCAAAGTTTGTGACCGACTTAAGGATTCTCGTTCTCACAGCGGATTTCATAAAAGAGTTTGCAGTTCCTAGCATCATGATGGGCCCGACACCATGGTACATAGTATATGACGGAGTCCTCAAACTTAAGCTACCCGAAGGCGTATAGTCCTTCGGCTTTGCAGACGATCTCGCACTTGTAGTACGAGACCAAACCGAGCAAGGTCTAATGAGGAAGGCCAATTAAGCGATGCTCTTGATTGACTCGTGGATGGACAACAAAATTCTCAAGCTGGCTATGGAAAAAACGGAGGCGGTCCTATTAACGGGAAAGCGGAAAATTGAGGACATCATATTTAAGCTGAGGGACACTGTCATCACATCAAAGAGTGCCATAAGATACTTAGCCATAATACTGTGCCATAAGATACTGTGCCATAAGATACTATACATAGGGGTTGAAATAGATAAAAATCTATCATTCGGGTGCACGTTAAAAAAGCAGCCGATAAAGCCCAAAAAACCCTGTGCAAGTTGGAAAGACTAATGCCTAACGTCGGAGGACCTAGAATCAGCAAAAGAATGTTATATGCTCGAACGTGGTCACCAAGCACAAGCTGGGAGCGGTCCAGAGAACGCTCGCAATTCGACACAGCAGTGCCTACAGGACCGTGTCAAGGGAGACGTCACTGGTAATTGCGGGCATGCCGCCAAATAGAGCTGCCAGTCATAAGGAAGCTAAACATTTACTCACAGATTCAGAGAGACTCAGTTGCAGTAGTCAACAAAAAAGGAATAAAAAAGACGGCAAGAAGAGACCTACTCCGTACATGGCAGAAGCACTGGGAAGCAAGCAACAAGGGACAGTGGACCAAATTCCTGATAAACGACGTAGAAAAATGGATCACCAGGAAGTACGGAGAAGTAAATTACCACCTCACTCAGGCACTCAGTGGCCAAGGGTGTTTCCGGGTCTATCTCCACAAAATAGGCAGAGCCTCTGACAGCCTGTGCGAGTACTACGGGGAGGAAGACAGTGTGGCACACACTTTATACTCGTGGTATAGGTGGGACACCGAGAGGAGCATCCTACCAAAAGATATCGAACCGCGAACGACAGTACCCTACATGCTTCAGTCCAAAAACAATTGGGAAAACGTTCAAAACATTATACGTAATATAATTACCTATAAGGAGCAAGACAATAGAATCAGGCAGAAAATGGAAAAAGAACAACAAAACCCGAACCCCTAATCAACATAACTGGATGGTGGAAGTAAGGTACGTGCCTAAATATATTAATACACCAGCATCTTGAAGTCATTGGAGGAGCAGTACCAGGACGCCAGAGTTTCCAGAGGGGCACTTGTCAAGTTAACCCAGCTGTGCTTGCTGTGCCCCCTATAAAAAAAATCCTAGCATCACAGACCCATTGAGGACCCTATTTTGAGCCCTGCTCTTAAAGAAGCGGTAACATTCAGATTCGAAAGTCTCTTCGTCTGGATAACGTGTCTCTTGTAGTGCAATTATAGATATCTGGTTTTCATTTAGAGCTTCGGTAAAAGTATTCAGTTTACCAGTTTGTATGAGGGTGCTAATGTTGAACGATGCTAGAAATGTTTAGGATTTGGTTTTGAGTTTTTGACGGATTGGGATACAAGAAGACGCTCAGACTCGTCTCTTGTATGATGTCGAGTCTCTATGCCAGAATCCGAATGAGATTCGTGCGTCGCAGGTTTCACGACGAGGGATTTATCCAAGGACTTACCCCCTGGAATAACTTTCTTGAAATGTTGTGCCATCATGCTTACTTGACTTTAGTTGCAACCCATCCATGTTGAAACTAAGGTTGTTAACCCTAGAGGTTGTCTTAATGTGTGTGTGTATGTGATTGTGTATAGAAAACCTACTAGTATCACCTGTACAAACCCCTTCAGATCAAATCACCCAATACCACATAACTCAATTCCCCTTACCACGAAAAAGATAATCAAGAAGTTAAATACCATCATTAAAATTGCTACTGTGAATGGTTTCCCAATAAGATTCATCTAAACCAAAATATACTACTAGACTAACTACTTTATATATGATACTGGTTTCGTATGGAAACTCATATATCTTTTTTTTATACAGACAGTTTGTCGTATGGACAGTTCATCGTATAAACAGTTTGTCATATAGGCAGTTTGTCGTATGGACATTTTGTCTTATAAACAGTTTTTGTACATGTTGGTTTTTGTACAAAAACATACTTAAGTATGAATGAATCAAAGCACTTAATCATTTTTTAAGTAAGTGTCTCGTGTGGAAGCAAAATACTTTTATGTGATACTGGTTTCGAATAAATATAATAATTTTCGAATAAAATAATATATATATATATATATATATATATATATATATATATATATATATATATATATATATATATTAAATAAAATATTAGAATAAAATAATATATATATATATATATATATATATATATATATATATAGTTTGTCGTTTGGTGAGTTTGTCGTGTAAACAGATTGTCAAATAGACAGTTTGACGTATGGACTGTTTGTCTTATAGACAGTTTTTTTGTACTTACATGTTGTTTTTGTACAAAAAAAACATACTTAAAGGCGATGTATGTCGTATGGAGGCTAAATACTTTTTATGTGTTACCTGCATTTTCATTCTGATTTTTATCAGTGGCTTTATTTTATACTGCCACTTTACAAACGACATTTTTGAGGTTTTCATCGATCTGTTTTCCATTTTTTTTTTTTTTTTTGTTTCTTCCTATCTCCTTTCATGATCGCGAACATGATTTTCCCTTCTTCTTATCCTGACATTATAAACTTTTTATTGTTATTCAGATTTGGTAATTGTTTGCACTTGGAGTACTCAGTACGTGTGAATCGTCAAACACAAGGAACAAATATGACTGTGGACGGCGCACGGCCCCACCAGTCTAGGCGCCAAATTTCAAACTCTAAAGGGTGTGAAATGTTAGCAATGACGAGCATTACTACAAATTATCATCGAGAACAATGCGTGTAGTATAATTAATTTTCCGAATATAATAGCATATACTTAGGTCACACAGGACAAAGTTTTTCAACTCAGTTTTGAACATTTTCTCGCTTTTCGCCTTAAAAGAGACACTGGAATTCAAACCATTGTCTCGAAGGTGGTCACAAATTCTGGGAAATATAAAATCTCAAAATCTTGCATAATTGCAACAAAGGCCCGAAACTAAATCTTCTGGAGTCATTATAAATTTTCAAACAGAGTCGTAACCCATTCGTCAATCTCCTTAACGAGTAAACCGACTTAATCTTTTCGCAACTCGTTTACCTTGCACAATCATCTCCTGATAATTTTAGAATTTGCAGAAAAGCACCTCCCTCCGCTAAAACCCTTAGTATACATCCAATAATTCATCATTTTGTAATTCCACCAGTCGAAACTCAAGTCGTGTTCAAGTGTTTAAATTTATATAATAACTCTGAATAACAAATTATAATATAATTGTTACGTATTAAGTGATTAAAACAGAGTGACTTTTAAAATTCAATGTAAGTATGGATTACAACGTAGTAACGGTCGCAACCATCTTATTCATTCTTGTAAATATTTTCAATGAATTTTAGATGGTTTGTATAGGATATTTGGTATACATTATTTAAATTTTGTGTGAATTTTAATTTAAGAACTTAAACGGTGGAGTTAATAACACGAATTTGTTGGTGGTGTTAATAACATGAATAAGTCAGCATGAATTTTGTCCCCAGGGTTAGGGTACACAATTAAAATAGCTTTATCGAAGTTTATTAAAAAACCGCATTTTAAAAAAAAATCAATTTTCTCGACAACAAAAAGGTTTGCCCATAAAGCACTGCGGCCTAATGGCCTATTGTATTTTCCCACATTATTTAATCTATACAAATAGATCTAGTTCACTTTACGGGGAACTTTTCCGCTGTAAAATGAAAGGAGGAGCCTCGTCCAATCTTTTTTTTTTTGTCAGAAAATCTTTCTATACATGTGGACACATAAACTGTGGTTTATTCTCATTCTACATTCATGCTATAACGATTTTTCTTTAAATTCATGTATCTAATAATTTCTTTACGGATCTTTCTTTAAGGACTCCAGGATATCTGCCGATGTGGTTGTATCCTCCTCTTAGTATATTTTCTTACTCAAATGTACCTTCACATGTAACAAAAGCTTCGTGAACGAAAATAAATTTTATATTTAAGACGCAGGATTTTACAAACCTTGGCTGGACCAGACCCCCACCTTAAGCTTGTATATCTGACGTTTATTACTAAGACTCCTCATAGCATTATCTGCTTAATGGTTCTTCTTTCCAAATGGCCTCTCACTCTCTTCAATCCATAACCCTTCTCCAGGGTGTGGTGACATCAATTTGCCACGCTCGCAATGACTCCTCGCCAGCGCTCTCTATCTTGGGTAGATCTCATTACTTCCTGCATCCCTTGTCCCGATAGGGTTTTTGTCCGGTCTATCCATCGTGTCGGCGATCTTCTTCTTGGGCGGCGGCCTTGGACTTGGACTTTTGCCTTCTACTATGAGTCGTTCAATATTGTCGAACCTCCTTTCCACATGACCCAGGTATCCCAAATACCGTTGGTATATTGTCTGGTATAGTCTGGTATTTATACCGAGTTGTTGAATAATAGAGTCATTTGTGCGGTGGTCTGTCCATGGTCTTTGCAGCATTTTTCTATAGCACCACATTTCAAGCGCTTCTATTCTGCGTTGGTCTGAGGTCAGAATAGTCCACGTATCAGCCGAAGTTTTGTGTTTTTGCTAATGGATCGATCTTTCCAAATTTTCACCAGTTTTGCCATAGACGTTCTGGCAATCGCTATTCGTTTGCGGATTTCTTCATTCAATCCACCTTTGTTGGTAACTACTGATCCTAGATAATCAAATCTTTCCACTGCAAATCCAGCCACAGTATCGCCTTGTGGCAGGTTTTCGTTTTGTCTCTCTATTATCATGATCTTTGTTTTGGCTCTATTAATCTCCAGTCCATATGAGCTATTCTCTTCTGTGAGTCTGTCCACTATAGCCTCCATTTCGGCTTCCTCCGAAGCCAGAATCACAGTATCATCTGCAGATCTCAAATTCGTTATCCGCTTACCTCCGCTTACAGGGATCCCACCGTTCCAATCTTCTAGTACCTTTCGCATAATGTATTCTGTGTAAATGTTAAACAGTATGGCCTACCACATTTATTATCTGCTCCTTTGACAGTTGCAGAATTTCATCAGTTTGAATATCCAAAAAATGTTCAATCATTCTTTTGCTGTGTTCCTGAACATTGTTCTATTGTGAATGGTGCTAACTAAGTTGTTATACATTTACATATTTTGTTTAGAAACTTGGTCTTAGTAATATAGAAATCCCTGTTAGCATAGATGTTTCTTTTAACAGATCAACAGTCCTATGTAATTCGGCACTCAAGTTTTCCTGCAGGAAGTTCCAGATCTTTCCAGTCTTTGAATGTGTGTCATGGCACGCTAAAGCATTAATCGCAGCTTGACCATCCGTTAAAATGCGGACGTCTCTACATTTTTTTCACGGACGCAGGTCATCACAGCGTCTATTTCCGCTTGGAATGCCGTGGCATATATCCCCAGTGGTACAAAAAGACTGCACCATAGGGATGGTGTCGCAGATTCCTGAGCCACTTGTTCTTTATCAGCCCTTTATAAGTCCAGCCGTTCTTAACCTGTGTTGTTCTTCTTCTGACCAATGTGGCTGTGTTTTGAAGGGTAACCTTTTGGATACTGAGTCTCTCTCCATATTACGATATTCATTATTAATTTGTGTTTGGACCTCGCCAGTGCATCCTTGCATCACCCATGATAGGAATGTCCAAGGGAGGAAGGCCTAGCAAGACCACGAGAGCTGTAGTCGGAGCGGAACGTGAGAATTTGTGGATACGTGGAGAATTCTCTTATGGCCTATTTTTGTTTCAGTTTGGTTCATCATATTGTAAAGCTATATGCCAGAATGGGTCTAACTGCCATAGTGTACAACTAGCTTAGTTTTAATCCCTATGATTGGCCAAGCGTTGTTTTGGTCATCATTAATGCCATTTTACTCTTATCGATAGCTTTCTTAAGGTGTTGATTCCATAAAAGAGTTTGCTTTTGTAGCCATGCTTGAAACAACAACTATGCAAAACAACGTTTTAACTATGTTTCAATGTTAATTACTAACGACTTGATATACTATAGTATTTAGACTTTATAGACCAGAGGTTCCCAATATTCTTCGGTTTGCGGCTCCCTAAAGGCCGATTCTCATATACGCGACACTCACCAACGCGATGACGCGGGACAAAGTGTCGCGAATTGTCGTGTCGCTGCTAGGTATTTTTATATATGCGATACTCAGCTACGCGATTCTTTGCTGCAAGTGTCAAATCTACAGTTTCTGTACATTTCAGGTTAAGTTATACTTTCAAAATGTCAAGTGGTCAAGTTCCGATGATGATTTTTTCGTCTTAGTAGCATCAAAATGAGGAATTAAAGGAAAAGAACACGAAAAGAAAATATTGGCTGCGTCAGATCTTAAGAACAAGATTAGTAGAAGGAGAATTCCATACCCTCTTTATACAATTTCCATACCCTCTTTTTATTACAATTTCTCTGCTTTTTCGTCGTTCATTCCACTCATTTTCAAAAACACGCCGTTTATGACACAATCCGCCATTAAAATCACAATCATACTGGTCACATGTCATCCGACGTCGAGCAACATAACGTAAAAGAATGCTCACGAAATAATCCCAGAGACAGCTCGCGGCATAGCGACTTGTAGCTGTTATCGCGTAGCCATAGTGAAAACGTGCCCATTTAAAACAATGTAATCATTATTTGACAGGCGATGTCGCGCGACGTCGCATAGCTGAGTGTCGCGTATATGAGAATCGGCCTTTAATAATCGGATTCTTTACGCGGCGCCGAGATTTTTAGTTTTTTTTCTAAATTTTGTACTTTCTTGAAAATTTGGAAAACTGGCTCCCCACCCAAGCTTTAGTTACTAAAACATGGGTGGGGAAGCCGTGCTTGCGCACTAGCCGTTTCAAAAGATGCGGATTGGAAAGAAAACAATGAAAGACTCGAAAGTTGCTAAAATTCGAGGCGCAAAAATTCGAGAATTTGAAATTCAAAGAAATTACCGAATTGTTTAATTGAATACTTCGCGGCGCCCTTATGGCGGCACCGTGTCGCCCCGAGGAGCCGCGACGCACACTTCTAGAGAATCACTGCTATAAACTAAAAGTCGCCAAACTACGGCTCGCGGGCCATAACCAGCCCTCTAAAAATTTGGATCCGACCATTATTTCGCATTATAATTTTTTCAATTCGCTTTGCTAATTATTTTCGCATTATTTTTTAGATTTTTTTTAAACACCATGTTTTGACGTTGATCAAGGTTGATTATTACCTAGTTGAGAAACTATAAAGGTAGACTTCCGAGCAAGGCGGCTCTGGCGTTACTAACGCAGCGATACTGACGCGACAATATAGCGATAGTAATATGTACTATCAAACTGTATGAGGCGCCATTCGAGCGCAGAGCCACTGACGTACTGACGCTGAGCGCGTCAATGTCGCTGCGCTCGAATGACGCCTCATACATTTCCATAGTGCATAATACTATCGCCATGTCGAGGCGGCTTTGACGCTGCGTTTGTGACGCCAGAGCCGCTTTGCACGGAAGTCTACCTTAAATCAGTATATGATAACGTTTCTATAGCACATTTAATTCTCTACAAATTTTATTCCACTCTTCTTCATTTTGCTTCGTTTGCCAGTTCCGCGATTTTGTTGGTAAAAATGTGAAACAAAAATAATATTTTGACATACTTCAAGATTGATTATTACGAACTTGATAGATAAAAATCACCAAATACCGAGTTTTTCTATATTAAAGTTTCGTATTTGAGGCTTTTAAAGGCTGTATTATTGCTACTTACACTAAAAAATAAGGAAAAACATGCATATCTCCTAAAAGTTTGGTATTGTATTGCTATTAATATTACAAATTTTGTTTTGCATTTTTTTTTAAATACGAGAATAACTGAAACTAGGTGAAATTTTGACATGTGTTTTGAATAAAACATGAAAGGAATTCAATTTTCTTTAGGTAACCCTGTTAGTTATTTTTTTGTCGGTAAAGTTGGTAATAATCAAGTTTAAAAATATGTCAAATGTTTTTTTTGCGATTCGGAGATTTTTGCGACTCGAAAACTAAACGAAATTTTCAAAATGTATAAAATAAATCTTGTCATCATCATCTGTGGCGCTACAGCCCTGTGTGGGTCCTGGCCTCCCAAAGTGTCTTCCTCCAATCATTCTTAATTTGTGCCAGTCCTCTACAGCCTCGAAGTCCTAACTTTGATACGACTTCTGTTACTCCGTCTTTCCATCTGAGCTTTGGCCTCCCTCTTTTTCTTCCTCCTTGTAGTTGGGGGTCTAATAGCCTCTTTGTTACGCTGTTTTCCGGGGCTCTTGCTACATATACAGCCCATTGTAACCGCATTATTTTGACTCGGGCTATGATGTCGGGTTCTTCGTGCTTTTTTAGTAAGTGTTGCAGTTCAAAATTGTATTTACGTAGCCATATACCGTTGTTGCATATCCCTTTGAAAATTGAGCGTAAGATTTTCCTCTAAAAAATGCTTAGGAGGTTGGCGTCTTATTATTAAAGGTCGGAACTTTAGGTAATTGCCTATTATTTCCTTTATAGGCAGTTGAAAAAGATAAGCAAATAAATCCGTAAATTTACATGATTCTCTATCGTTTTGCACTAGTTTTAAAAAAACTTATTTTGCCTATTTTGCTGTTTTAAATTATACTGCCTAAAAGATACCTAATGGTCTCTTAAAGCGCCTATTTGTGACCTAAAATAGTGAAAAATTGTTTATTGATAAATTCTTAGTCTGTGTAAACACACTTTAGTTTACAACGTTACAATACTTCTGCGGGGACCGTTGTTTGTTGTAATGGTTGTAATGGAATTTTACTGTAGCTGTGAAGAGTATATAGGGTACGCAAGGCACAACATTGTTTTTAAAATATAGACATTCAAAATTCTTTGGCATTTATTTCATTCAATTTTCACATTTTAACAGAAACAATTACAAAATTGGAAAATCTGGAACTTCATTAACAGAGTGTTTCATTGGTGGATAATGTATTAAACCATTTGAAAACTGCACCGTGCAAAAATGCACGAAGTGCATTTTTAAAACTTAAGGCCGTTTTACAAAAAAATCCAAACTTCTATTTTACGAAATATAGGAAAAATTTTAAGTGGCGAAAATGTTGAGCTTCCTGAATACATAACGCCAGAAACAGCGGTAATGTTGAAGTATGCACCGGTAACGTCATGCGATGTTGAACGTTCATTTTCCGCATATAAAATTATTTTATGTGACAAAATGCACAGCCTTACACCAGACAATTTAGAACAAAATAATGGTAGTTTATTGCAACAACAAATATAACACCGAAACAAACAATAATTAAGAAATGATTAAATTAAGAAAAGATTTTTACTTTTGTTTACTTTTTATAATAGAAGTTTTTTTATTCTTTATGGAATTTAAGTAATTAATTTTGTGCAATATATAGATGGACAAAGCACATAAAGGTTTGAATAAAATAATTTTGGACTGCTGCATTTTATTTATAAATTGCAATAAAAAATATAACTTATTTTAAGCGAACATTTTTGAAAACCTGCCATATCTAAATAGACCCGATTAAAAACCTATTTTGTGTTTTTTGACAACCTAATAACCTACCTATTTTTACATGCCAACAATTTTTAGTGCCTAAAGTTTCTACCTTTACTTATTATCCATGTTTCCACGCCATATGTTACTACAGGCAGTATTAGAGTCTTGTATATGCCCATCTTCGTCTTTCTAGTAATGCTAGGGTTAGCTGGTTGTTTTCGTAGTGCGTTGAGCTCCTGTTACCGAGCATTATTCTCTTTCCTATTTCAGCCCTGTAGCTTTTTTGCGTTTCGGTTGACGCCCGGGTACGTGAACTCTTGTACAATTTTTTGTTCCGATTGTAAGTGCTTCGCCGAGTTCATGCAGGGCCCTTTGTGACGTGGCTACTGATATTATTTTTATATTTTACTCGTTTATTTGCGGCCTCTTCGAGGGGTGAATAAGTTCTAGTCATTTGTCTTGTTGTCCTGGTTATTATGTCAAAGTCGTCTGCATATACGAGTAGTTGTGCAGATCTAGTTACAATCGTGCCTCTTCTGTTTGCCTTTGCGTCTCTAATTGCTGTTTCTAGGCATATGTTAAATAGGAGGCACGCCAGCGCGTCTCCTTGACGTAACCAGTTGTGTATTTAAATGTGCTCTGAGATATTGTTTTGTATTTTTATGGTACACTTAACGCTTTCCATTGTCATCATTACCAGTCGTACTAGCTTCGTTGGTATTTCTAGGGCCGTTAGAGCACAATAGGGTATGGTTCGTATAATACTGTCATATGCTGTTTTCAAATCGACGAACATATAGTACATGTCCATTTGGTGTTCCGTGCCTTTTTTCTAATATTTGTCTAAGCGCAAATACGTGGGGGATTCGTAAAATAAGGTTCCCTATGCTGCTGAGAAATAATGCCACGTGCTGGCAGAAATGTACACTTTCTTACACTTTCAAATCTCACTTTCTCTATTCCCGCCACCATACATCGCCGTGTGCCTGCCTAGCAGCTTTCGAAGAAGGAGCTCCCTATCGCTGTTACTTCCAGATGCAATTTCTCCTTTAATCGAAATTTATGGGCAAAATTGCATATCTGTTCAACATGTTCGCAAATGGTGGAGAGAGTTCAGTGAAGGCCGGACGAAAATTCACGATCAAGACAGGAGCGGAAGGCCTTCGGATGGAATGGATGGAATTGTCGAAACAGTTGAGATAATATTGCTTGAAGATCGGAGGATATAGGACTTCAGAAAGTCTACACACACGGCGGCCGAACTAGATGTAGAATCTCTTACGGCCATATAAATATATATATAAATATATATATATATATATATATATATATATATATATATATATATATGTGTGTAGTATTGTTTTCTCGGGGATTCCGCGTTGATGCTGAGGGTTGGCTCTGAAAAGAACCGGATTCTCGACGTTTCGGCGAACTAACATTCGCCATTCTCAAGAGATATATGCGTCCGTACGGGTCAACCGTTAGACGCATACTGAGAGCTCGTTGGTGCGATGCGACTACTTATAGCTGTCTGGCTTCGGGTCATGCGCGTTGTGTGTGGTGCTTCGGTTCGGTTGTTTGTTTGTTTTGTTGGTCGTACATGAGTCTGGGGTGTCTGGGATTGCATTTTGAGGGTGGATATGATCGGTCGCCATGCTGGGGGCAGTCTCAAGGAATCGTCTCTCGTGTTCATGCAGTAGTCTCGTTTTTCTATCTCTATGGCTTCTCTGTATACTCGTGACATTTCGTGGCTAATCTGTGCAACAGTCCTTGAATTTCTAAAGTCCATCCAGTGACCGGTGTTTGTGTGTTGGACAAGTGCCGATGAAACTTTGTCTCTGTGTCTGATTGAAACTACATGTTCTTGAATCCTAGCAGATATTTTTCTATTGGTACGTCCAATGTAGGTCCGTTCACATGTTCCGCAAGGTATTTCGTAAATTCCATGGAATTCTAACGGGATGGTGTCTTTAACGCTGCGTAGCATGGAGGATATTTTCTGGTTAGGTTTGAAAATGGTGTCGATGTTGCGTCTTTTAAGTATTCTGGCGATTTTGTCAGTTGATCCATGAACATATGGTAGGTATGCTGTGCTAACGGGTTTCTGGCGTTCTTCAGTCTTTTGGCTACTGTTCTCTGTACGACGGAAAGCTCTGGATATTAAGCTGTTTGGATATCCATTTGAAGAAAGAGCTTCTCGTAAGTTCCTCAATTCTTTCGGTAAGTTAAGCTGGTCGGCTAGTCTTTTGGATCGGGTGGTAAGAGTGTTGACTACAGATGCTAGTTGTTTGGGATGATGGTGCGAAGAAGCGTTCAGATATCTGTCTGTGTGTGTTGGTTTTCGGTACACAGTGTGGCTCAAAGTGCCGTCAGGTTTCTTCTGTACCAAAACATCCAAGAAAGGAAGTTGTTGATGCTTTTCTATCTCCATTGTGAATTTAATTTGGTCGTGTTGGGAGTTAAGATGGTTAAGGAATTTGTCCAGCTCTGGTCTGCCGTGGGGCCGGCATATATATATATATATATACATCGTATATATATATATACATATATATATATATGTATATATATATATATATACATATATATATATATGTATATATATATATATATATATATATATATATATATATACTTATAATACAAATGTCTGTAGAAAGCCATAAGATAAATAAATAAAATGGGAAGATCACCATTAACGAACTTGCTTTCCGTATTTCTGAGACTTCCAACACCAAGACTTGAATTTCCAGGATGGGCGGAAGAATTCCATAACATGGGGATAGAAAAACTGGAGCATCGTCTGCAAAAGTGTTTGAACAGAAGCGGCGATTATGTAAAAAAATAGCGTAAGTCTTGAGCTTTAAAATCATGTATAACACCAAGAACAAAAATATAGCTATATATTATTAAAAATCATGGGAACCCTATTTTACGAATCCCTTTCGTATTTGGTTAATTGTAGATTTTCCGGAACGGAAACTCCATGATAGTTCCCTATGAGTTTTTCCACCTATGGAAGTACTCCTCCGTAGAGTATGTTGGAGTTTATATGTACGTTTAGCAACGTAATGCCTCTGTAATTCGTACAGTTTAGAGACTCTTTCTTGTGTATGGGGCATATTACTTCTTCGTTCCACTCTTCGGGCATTTCTTCCTTCGCCCATGTTTCAGAGTATATTATTTGTAGCTGGTCAATCAGCTGATTTTCTCCCTGTTTGAGAAATTCTGCAGGTATTCGGTCGGTGTCAGGCGACTTATTGTTCCTTATCTTTTCCAGAGCGTCTATAATTTCTTGTCTGCTGGGTGGTTCCTTCTTTTCTTCGCCCATTCGTTGTCCGATTTCAGGGGTCCACCTAGTTAGTATCTCTTTTGGATCCCATAGTATGATTCCATTGGCATCCTAACAGAGTACGTTTCTGGGTTTGTATCCCTTTCTTTGTTCGTTTATTCGCTTGTAGAAAAACCTGGAGCTGCTATTTGTGCTTGTTCAAAAGCTCCTTTTTTTTTCTCTATGTAGCTTCTTTTCACACCTTCTTGCTCCACTCCACGGTATTCTACCACGTCTCCGCTCGTTCTTCTTTGTGTCATCTTCTTATATACTTTTTTCTGCTGTTTGTCTTTCGCATTCCGCATTGAACCAGTCGTTGGTCTTGGGCTTCCTGTTCAGGTACAGGACTTCTGAGCCGGCCGAGAAGAATTCTTCCTTACATTTGTTTGTCCTCGTTCTGTAGTAGCTATGTGTTGAATCTGGTTATATTTTCTACTCTGATTTGTTTGATGTTTGAGATTCTCGCTCTTAATTTCGCTTTTATCAGAAAATGGTCCGAGTCATTATTTGCTTCTCTGCAGACGTTCAGACGTGCAGACGTTATTTACGTTCATAAGGTTGAACCTATGACGAGCGTCTATTAGTAGGTGATCGATTTGGTTGAAGATCTTCCCGTATGGAGATACTCATGTCACTTTGTGTATATTTTTCTTTTCTAACAGGGTGCTTCCTATTTTCCTTTCTAACAGGGTGCTTCCTACTACTGGTGGTTTGATCGATTTTACCCAAGTCACTTTGTGTATATTTTTCCATTCTAACAGTGTACTTCCTATTTTCCTTTCTTACAGGGTGCTTCCAACTACTAGGTTTTGGTCTACGATTTGGTCTCTTGAGGCCGCGAAGTTTCGAGAGTATCGAATCCCAAAAAATAATTGTTGAAAATTAAATGTTATTTTTCTAAATTCTCTTTTACTTAGTATTTTATGATATTTTATGGATGAAGTTTATAATAATCAACCTTAAGCAATGTCCAATCCTTATTTTGTTGTTATCTTGTCTCCAAAATACAAAAAGATACTCGGACACTAAGCAAAATTTTGACAAATGTCCCAAGGAAAACTAATAGAGAATTCTATTTTGTATTAAAAATCTTGTTATCTCAATCTGTCAGTTAAGTTGGTAATTAACCTTGAAAGTCCAAACCTTTTTTTAAAAAGCAAAGTTTTTTTTTTATATTTGACAAATGTCAGACACAATCATCTTGTTATTCTGTGTACTATGTGAGCACAGTACAATACCAAATAGCGTATAACTAGATTCTAAAACTAGATACACTAGATTTACACTAAATAATTTCTTACTAACCTGCAAACTTGCTCTTCTTTACTTGCTAACTTAGTTATGAACTCTATCTCCAAGGGTGCTGCAGTCTTAAGTAGAACCTGGCCTACACTTGTGCTTGGTGTCTTGATCTTACATAAGTGTACGGCGCCCTTACAGTTTTTAAAGTGGTTGGCGAGCCACTATTAGGGGAGGTTTCGAGCCAGATTTTTACTGTTATGACTTTGCCAGAGCCATCTACATTAGAACGGTGGCTTATTTTTACCATGTCCCGGTACATGCGGCTCCGAAGTTCTGACACCTTGACGTCTAAGCCAGTTCGTTATGAATTATGTAATATTATTTACTTCATTGCAAATTTAAGCAATTTTACTACATCGTAAATAAGCTATTTTCGTGTGATTTTAAATTATAATAGACGATATAGACGATATAAAACGTAGCATAAATTGAAATCCCGTATGAAAATTTTAATCTGGAATGTGAATTTTGTATGAATTTTCTGAACGTCTAAATCGATAAATTTGATTTCGCAATTTAAAATTTATCGAAAATTATTTTGCTGCCCTACACAAACATTTCAATAAATAAACAAATTTGTTGAATTAGCATTTAAAATTCCCGCTTTATCACCTAGTTCAACCTTATGTGTGAAGTCAATAATATAATCTGTATCAAACTATACTTCGTCCATAAAATATTCCCTGTATGATCTATAACGAGTCAAAGAGTGTTTGACTAAATTCTATTTCCCCATTTCCAAACTGAATTAAAAAGTTTAGTTTGTTTAATATTCAAACCTTAATCTTCAAATTCTATTCTTGAAATCTTCCATTCTTACAAATATTTTCGATTTTTTTATTTATTTTTAATTTTTTTATGGATTGTATGAAATATTTTGATATAAAACTTGATTAAATTAGTATAAAATTTTGTGTGAATTTTATTGCGTTGAGATTGGTGGAGTTAATAATAGATGAGCACAATATCATACTAAGCAGAATATAACTAGATTCTAAAACTAGATGCACCAGATTTACACTAAATATTTTCAAACTTCGTTTAACTTGACAACTTCGCTACGAACTTTGTAATTTCAGGAATTGCGCTGCTAATTTGTGCAATTTGCGAAATGAATGAAATCAATTTTAAGAAATTTACGATATTTCGTTTTACTTTTATTTTAAAAACATTTCTAAATAACAAAAAAAATTCAATCAAATGTTAATCTTGTCTTTGAAAATTTTAATTTGCTATTATTGGTGAAACCATACTAATTATAGATAATCATATAAAAATATATAATATAATATTCATACCTATGTATGTACCTATATGTATATATACCTATATGTATATATACCTATATATATACATATATATATATATATATATATATATATATATATATATATATATATATATATATATATATATATATATAATATTCAACCTGTTCGTAGCCCTATAATTTTAAGTTTTATTAAGAATACAAAACAAATCTCTTATTGAAACAAGTACTTCCCTTGCTAATACCCCACAGGATATTGAATTTATTATTACTAGTCCCAGTCCACTTTCGTGAAACTAAACGAGTGCTATATAAATAACATTGTTTTTAACATTTCTTTGCATTCAGATTAAGTGAATAGCAATCTGAAGACGCCTTTATTTACCCCGAGATTTACCTCATCAGTACAGCTTTGCTGTTTTGTCATATAAACTGGAAGACATTTACATGAACTTGAACACCTCGTGCATGACTGGGGAGGTTTGGTTTTAATTTTACTTTCTCCACAAACGTCTTTCTCCACAAACGTCACATAAGGGAAGTAGTTGTTTCAACACGAGATTTGTTTTGTAGTATTTATAAGACTTAATATTATAGACTAACGGACAGGTTAATTGTATTTATATATATTAAGGCTACATTTCGCATTTAATAAGTTTATATCAATTATCATTGATTGATAGCGGAGTTACTTGTAGAAACTTCATTTCAATATTAAAGATAAAAACATTAATTTATTAAAGAAAAAGGTTAAAATTAAATTAAGCGAATAGCCACCTGCAGACACGTTTAGAGATCTGTAATCATTGCAGCTTTGCTATTTTGAAAATAAATTGGCAAAAATAAATAAATAAACTGGTAAAATACACTTACTTGAACACCTCTCGCATGACTGGCGAGGTTAGGTTTTAATTTCGTTTTTTGTAGGGAAAGAAAAAAAGTTAGTAGATTATTGATTTAAATGATAATTTACTATTGGTGAAACCATAGTAATTATAGATAATCATCTAAACTTATTAAAGGCCAATTTATAATTCAAAACAGCAAAGCTGCACTGATGAGAGAGATACATTTCGAAACGCGTCTGCAGATCGCTATTCACTTAAGTTAAATAGAAAGATATGATCTTAAAAACAATGTTATTTATCTAGTACTCGTTTATTGCCATGAAAGTGGACTGGGGCTAGTAATAAGAAGCAAATATCTGTTCTATAATTCAATAGCCTGCGTGGTATTAGCAAGGGAAATAGTTGTTTCAACATGAGATTTTTTTAAGGCTTAATAAGACTTAATAGTATAGAGCTATGAACAGATTCAATATGTTTATATATTTAGGATATATTTCGCCTTTACATTTTAATTTGTATATTATTACTTGAACAAGCAACAGCGTTGATAAAACATATGTTGTATTTGTACAATAAATTTGAAACTTAAAAACAATTTATGTTTTTTATCTTGAATATTAAAAATCATCAATATTTAGCAACGTTTGCGAAAAAAAAGGTAATTTATGATAACGTTTTGGCGCCGGTGTTACAACACCAACAGAAAAAATTTAATCGAATCGATAATCAAACCGCGCCGCAGCGAAACAATTCCGGCGATTCCAATTTACCCCCTACGACACAAACTAGACTCGATCCCCAAAAAGCGAAATCATAAACTCTCTTCCTCCACGAGCCGTTTCATCCCCGTCCGGAATAATTATAATTGTTCTGCATTGTCAGTTGTTTCTCGTTAATGCGGACACGGCGGAGTGTTATGTACGGCGGGGGCGAACTGTCCGTCCGATCCTCAACTACCCCAGCCGCAGCCGCTTCACGGCCGTTTGGTAATTGATGGCACGTTACGTCAGCGAATTGTTCGAATGGAACGGATTGTTCGGGTGTCACGCACTGCCATTCAATCTAAATATACGTGAGAGTTGGTAATACATATATCTCCCCTCTTTCTGCTGGCGGTGGAGACGACAATCAGATTCCTATTATTATATGTTTTAATAAGTGTTGTTTCGGGGGATCAACCGTCCGTTTCGCTGTCACGTACCGACAGTTTTCGGGGGCGGGTTGAAGGCGGCGCAAAATTTGCTTTTGATTTACGAGCGACGTGATGCGAAATTTTAGTTTGCACTAATTGGGACACTAATAGTTTTTTGAGAATTGAAGGTGATACAAACCAACCTAGATAGACGATACAAAAGAGACTGAGGCAGGGAGGACTAGACAGATATTACTAAACAGACAGAACTATACGGATAAGACTAGACAGACTAGACAGACAAGGCTAGACAGACAAGACTAGACAGACAAGAGTAGACAGACAAGACTAGACAGACAAGACTAGACAGACAGGACTAGACAGACAATGCTAGACCGACAAGACTAGACCTACAAGACTAGACAGACAATGCTAGACAGACAATACTAGACAGACAAGACTAGACAGACAATGCTAGATAGACAATACTAGACAGACAAGACTAGACAACCAATACTAGACAGACAAGACAGACAAGACTAGACAAACAAGACTAGACACACAAGACTAGACAGACAAGACTAAACAGACAAGACTAGACATACAAGACTAGACAGACAAGACTAGACAGACAAGACTAGACAGACAAGACTAGACAGACAAGACTAGACAGAGAAGACTAGACAGAGAAGACTAGACAGACAAGACTAGACAGACAAGACTAAACAGACAAGACTAGACAGACAAGACTAGACAGACAAGACTAGACAGACCAGACGAGTGTGAACAAGATAGTGTGATAGTGTTATAGTGATGGGCAAAATCCTTCTTTTTGCCCATTCATATGCTATCCCATTCCCTAACGAACGATCGTTTAATTAAATCGAAATCGATCGGTAACATTCTCATTCCATCGCTAGTGTATTTGTAGATTCAAGGGCTCACTCAATATTTTCACTTGTTTCTATCAACGATATTAAGAAATTTCCGACAGAAAAGTTTCAATAAAATTCTATAAATTCCCTTTTATTTCCTTTTAACAGAGCAATAAATGTGCCATTTGAAACTAATAAAAAATGTGTAAGGGATGAAAATAAAGAATCTCCGGATAGATTGTATTTTTTTTTGTTTCGTTGGCCGTTTTGAGTTTAAAAAAAATTGTTCACAAGATTTACGACCTCTCGGGAGGAACGACGATCAAAGGCGCCCAGAAATAAAACGACAACGTGGAAAACGAGAGACGCAAAAGGAAATGTGGTTCAAATATTCGAAGGTTTAATCTACACAATTGCAGCTTAAGTTTTTTTGCGTATTTTTTACGCTTTTCTGCATTATATATTACTTTATGAAACGTTTCGTCGGAATATTTACAATAATTGCGTCTCAACATGCGAAACGTTTTACAATCTCGCAATTGAAAACATTTAATTCTTACATTAAATTCAATTAAAAACAAAGAAACCAGTAACAGCCAAATAATATTGTCTGTCTGGCCTTTTTTGTTTAGTCTTTTTCCCCCTAATCTTTATTTTTTATTAAAGGCCTGTTCACACAGACCAGTGACGTATTAATGCCATATATACTCCGCTCTGTGAAATTGCTTGTGCCAGCGATTAATTATATATTGTTTAATTGATTTTTAGTGGAACTGGCTAAGCAGACAAGACTAGATAGACAGACAAGACTAGACAGACAAGACTAGACAAACAAGACTAGACAGACAAGACTAGACAGACAAGACCAGACAAGCAAGACTAGACTGACAAAACTAGACAGACAAGACTAGACAGACAAGACTAGACAGACAAGACTAGACAGACAAGACTAGACAGACAAGACTAGACAGACAAGACTAGACAGACAAGACTAGACAGACAAGACTAGACAGACAAGACTAGACAGACAAGACTAGACAGACAAGACTAGACAGACAAGACTAGACAGACAAGACTAGACAGACAAGACTAGACAGACAAGACTAGACAGACAAGACTAGACAGACAAGACTAGACAGACAAGACTAGACAGACAA
The DNA here is from genome assembly GCA_944588485.1 of Phosphuga atrata. Taxonomy (NCBI): domain Eukaryota; kingdom Metazoa; phylum Arthropoda; class Insecta; order Coleoptera; family Silphidae; genus Phosphuga; species Phosphuga atrata. The sequence continues at coordinate 12,661,717 of OX155902.1, forward strand.
GACTAGACAGACAAGACTAGACAGACAAGACTAGACAGACAAGACTAGACAGACAAGACTAGACAGACAAGACTAGACAGACAAGACTAGACAGACAAGACTAGACAGACAAGACTAGACAGACAAGACTAGACAGACAAGACTAGACAGACAAGACTAGACAGACAAGACTAGACAGACAAGACTAGACAGACAAGACTAGACAGACAAGACTAGACAGACAAGACTAGACAGACAAGACTAGACAGACAAGACTAGACAGACAAGACTAGACAGACAAGACTAGACAGACAAGACTAGACAGACAAGACTAGACAGACAAGACTAGACAGACAAGACTAGACAGACAAGACTAGACAGACAAGACTAGACAGACAAGACTAGACAGACAAGACTAGACAGACAAGACTAGACAGACAAGACTAGACAGACAAGACTAGACAGACAAGACTAGACAGACAAGACTAGACAGACAAGACTAGACAGACAAGACTAGACAGACAAGACTAGACAGACAAGACTAGACAGACAAGACTAGACAGACAAGACTAGACAGACAAGACTAGACAGACAAGACTAGACAGACAAGACTAGACAGACAAGACTAGACAGACAAGACTAGACAGACAAGACTAGACAGACAAGACTAGACAGACAAGACTAGACAGACAAGACTAGACAGACAAGACTAGACAGACAAGACTAGACAGACAAGACTAGACAGACAAGACTAGACAGACAAGACAAGACTAGACAGACTAAGACTAGACAGACAAGACTAGACAGACAAGACTAGACAGACAAGACTAGACAGACAAGACTAGACAGACAAGACTAGACAGACAAGACTAGACAGACAAGACTAGACAGACAAGACTAGACAGACAAGACTAGACAGACAAGACTAGACAGACAAGACTAGACAGACAAGACTAGACAGACAAGACTAGACAGACAAGACTAGACAGACAAGACTAGACAGACAAGACTAGACAGACAAGACTAGACAGACAAGACTAGACAGACAAGACTAGACAGACAAGACTAGACAGACAAGACTAGACAGACAAGACTAGACAGACAAGACTAGACAGACAAGACTAGACAGACAAGACAGACAGACAGAAGACAAGACTAGACAGACAAGACTAGACATACAAGACTACAGCAAGACTAGACAGACAGACTAGACAAGACTAGACAGACAAGACTAGACAGACAAGACTAGACAGACAAGACTAGACAGACAAGACTAGACAGACAAGACTAGACAGACAAGACTAGACAGACAAGACTAGACAGACAAGACTAGACAGACAAGACTAGACAGACAAGACTAGACAGACAAGACTAGACAGACAAGACTAGACATACAAGACTAGACAGACAAGACTAGACAGACAAGACAGACAGACAAGACTAGACAGACAAGACTAGACTGACAAGACTAGACAGACAAGACTAGACAGACAAGACTAGACAGACAAGACTAGACAGACAAGACTAGACAGACAAGACTAGACAGACAAGACTAGACAGACAAGACTAGACAGACAAGACTAGACAGACAAGACTAGACAGACAAGACTAGACAGACAAGACTAGACAGACAAGACTAGACAGACAAGACTAGACAGACAAGACTAGACAGACAAGACTAGACAGACAAGACTAGACAGACAAGACTAGACAGACAAGACTAGACAGACAAGACTAGACAGACAAGACTAGACAGACAAGACTAGACAGACAAGACTAGACAGACAAGACTAGACAGACAAGACTAGACAGACAAGACTAGACAGACAAGACTAGACAGACAAGACTAGACAGACAAGACTAGACAGACAAGACTAGACAGACAAGACTAGACAGACAAGACTAGACAGACAAGACTAGACAGCAAGACTAGACAGAAGACTAGACAGACAAGACTAGACAGACAAGACTAGACAGACAAGACTAGACAGACAAGACTAGACAGACAAGACTAGACAGACAAGACTAGACAGACAAGGACTAGACAGACAAGACTAGAACAGACAAGACTAGACAGACAAGACTAGACAGACAAGACTAGACAGACAAGACTAGACAGACAAGACTAGACAGACAAGACTAGACAGACAAGACTAGACAGACAAGACTAGACAGACAAGACTAGACAGACAAGACTAGACAGACAAGACTAGACAGACAAGACTAGACAGACAAGACTAGACAGACAAGACTAGAAGACAAGACTAGACAGACAAGACTAGACAGACAAGACTAGACAGACAAGAACTAGACAGACAAGACTAGACAGACAAGACTAGACAGACAAGACTAGACAGACAAGACTAGACAGACAAGACTAGACAGACAAGACTAGACAGACTAGACAGACAAGATAACAGACAAGACTAGACAGACAAGACTAGACAGACAAGACTAGACAGACAAGACTAGACAGACAAGACTAGACAGACAAGACTAGACAGACAAGACTAGACAGACAAGACTAGACAGACAAGACTAGACAGACAAGACTAGACAGACAAGACTAGACAGACAAGACTAGACAGACAAGACTAGACAGACAAGACTAGACAGACAAGACTAGACAGACAAGACTAGGACAGACAAGACTAGACAGACAAGACTAGACAGACAAGACTAGACAGACAAGACTAGACAGACAAGACTAGACAGACAAGACTAGACAGACAAGACTAGACAGACAAGACTAGACAGACAAGACTAGACAGACAAGACTAGACAGACAAGACTAGACAGACAAGACTAGACAGACAAGACTAGACAGACAAGACTAGACAGACAAGACTAGACAGACAAGACTAGACAGACAAGACTAGACAGACAAGACTAGACAGACAAGACTAGACAGACAAGACTAGACAGACAAGACTAGACAGACAAGACTAGACAGACAAGACTAGACAGACAAGACTAGACAGACAAGACTAGACAGACAAGACTAGACAGACAAGACTAGACAGACAAGACTAGACAGACAAAGACTAGACAGACAAGACTAGACAGACAAGACTAGACAGACAAGACTACTAGACAACAAGACTAGACAGACAAGACTATACAGACAAGACTAGACAGACAAGACTAGACAGACAAGACTAGACAGACAAGACTAGACAGACAAGACTAGACAGACAAGACTAGACAGACAAGACTAGACAGACAAGACTAGACAGACAAGACTAGACAGACAAGACTAGACAGACAAGACTAGACAGACAAGACTAGACAGACAAGACTAGACAGACAAGACTAGACAGACAAGACTAGACAGACAAGACTAGACAGACAAGACTAGACAGACAAGACTAGACAGACAAGACTAGACAGACAAGACTAGACAGACAAGACTAGACAGACAAGACTAGACAGACAAGACTAGACAGACAAGACTAGACAGACAAGACTAGACAGACAAGACTAGACAGACAAGACTAGACAGACAAGACTAGACAGACAAGACTAGACAGACAAGACTAGACAGACAAGACTAGACAGACAAGACTAGACAGACAAGACTAGACAGACAAGACTAGACAGACAAGACTAGACAGACAAGACTAGACAGACAAGACTAGACAGACAAGACTAGACAGACAAGACTAGACAGACAAGACTAGACAGACAAGACTAGACAGACAAGACTAGACAGACAAGACTAGACAGACAAGACTAGACAGACAAGACTAGACAGACAAGACTAGACAGACAAGACTAGACAGACAAGACTAGACAGACAAGACTAGACAGACAAGACTAGACAGACAAGACTAGACAGACAAGACTAGACAGACAAGACTAGACAGACAGACTAGACAGGACTAGACAGACAAGACTAGACAGACAAGACTAGACAGACAAGACTAGACAGACAAGACTAGACAGACAAGACTAGACAGACAAGACTAGACAGACAAGACTAGACAGACAAGACTAGACAGACAAGACTAGACAGACAAGACTAGACAGACAAGACTAGACAGACAAGACTAGACAGACAAGACTAGACAGACAACACTAGACAGACAACCCTAGACAGACAAGACTAGACAGACAAGACTAGACATACAAGACTAGACAGACAAGACTAGACAGACAAGACTAGACAGACAAGACTAGACAGACAAGACTAGACAGACAAGACTAGACAGACAAGACTAGACAGACAAGACTAGACAGACAAGACTAGACATACAAGACTAGACAGACAAGACTAGACAGACAAGACTAGACAGACAAGACTAGACAGACAAGACTAGACAGACAAGACTAGACAGACAAGACTAGACAGACAAGACTAGACAGACAAGACTAGACAGACAAGACTAGACAGACAAGACTAGACAGACAAGACTAGACAGACAAGACTAGACAGACAAGACTAGACAGACAAGACTAGACAGACAAGACTAGACAGACAAGGCTAGACAGACAAGACTAGACAGACAAGACTAGACAGACAAGACTAGACAGACAAGACTAGACAGACAAGACTAGACAGACAAGACTAGACAGACAAGACTAGACAGACAAGACTAGACAGACAAGACTAGACAGACAAGACTAGACAGACAAGACTAGACAGACAAGACTAGACAGACAAGACTAGACAGACAAGACTAGACAGACAAGACTAGACAGACAAGACTAGACAGACAAGACTAGACAGACAAGACTAGACAGACAAGACTAGACAGACAAGACTAGACAGACAAGACTAGACAGACAAGACTAGACAGACAAGACTGGACAGACAAGACTAGACAGACAAGACTAGACAGACAAGACTAGACAGACAAGACTAGACAGACAAGACCTAGACAGACAAGACTAGACAGACAAGGACTAAGACAGACAAGACTAGACAGACAAGACTAGACAGGACAAGACTAGACAGACAAGACTAGACAGACAAGACTAGACAGACAAGACTAGACCAGACAAGACTAGACAGACAAGACTAGACAGACAAGACTAGACAGACAAGACTAGACAGACAAGACTAGACAGACAAGAATAGACAGACAAGACTAGACAGACAAGACTAGACAGACAAGACTAGACAGACAAGAATAGACAGACAAGACTAGACAGACAAGACTAGACAGACAAGACTAGACAGACAAGACTAGACAGACAAGACTAGACAGACAAGACTAGACAGACAAGACTAGACAGACAAGACTAGACAGACAAGACTAGACAGACAAGACTAGACAGACAAGACTAGACAGACAAGACTAGACAGACAAGACTAGACAGACAAGACTAGACAGACAAGACTAGACAGACAAGACTAGACAGACAAGACTAGACAGACAAGGCTAGACAGACAAGACTAGACAGACAAGACTAGACAGACAAGACTAGACAGACAAGACTAGACAGACAAGACTAGACAGACAAGACTAGACAGACAAGACTAGACAGACAAGACTAGACAGACAAGTTTAGACAGACAAGACTAGACAGACAAGACTAGACAGACAAGACTAGACAGACAAGACTAGACAGACAAGACTAGACAGACAAGACTAGACAGACAAGACTAAACAGACAAATATAAGATAATAACTAGATAAAAATGTTTTTGACGATTAATGAAATAATTTATGATTCCATTTGAAACATTTTAGCTTCTCCTGTGGTAATTTTTTTTTTTTTTTTGAATTTTATTTTCTATTTATTTTCGAATGAAGCGTAGATAATCAATCAGTGTCATATCATCCCAACTGGAATAATGAAAATAGTTGGCTACGGCATTCAATTTTTACTGAATTATTTTATTGCTGGACTAGACTAGAATTAATTTAATGGAAATGTTATTGAGAACCAGATAGTTTGGCACGCACAAGAGTTGTCACGCTCTCTGTCTACCGCACTCTTTTTGCCTTCCGTATTATGGAGTAAATCAAGTTTATGCGACACTTATATCGTCCATCAAATGGATTACAGTCCGAACGGTTTCAAAGAAAATTTATTTGAATTAATTGCCGCTTTTATTTTCAAATTATTTGGGTTTTACTACCGACACTTTTCGTTACAATGTTGAGAACGAAAATTTGCCAAATAATTGTTATTGTTCAGCAAATGATTTTACTAAATTACCAAATACTTTTTATTTCGATTTACTAATGTATTATTTTCTTTGTTTCAGGTGAGTTTTCCAGATCCTTCTAAGTGGTATCGTTAATTTTAAGTTTGCCTATCTATAAACTATTGAGTTCTATCTCTAAATCCACCAATAACACACAAACGAAAATTTCTAATTAATATTTTTTTTTACGAAAATTTCTAAAAACTTGATGCTTGATAGTAGTCTAAAATACTTTTACAACAAATTTACAACGAGAAATTACATTAAATATTCGAAAAAACTTTTTATTTGTCACGGTATTAATGACCATGAGGACAAATCAAATAAAAGTCACCTCCATCAAACCTAAAAAATTAATATAACGCGAACATTTGCTCACAAAATACTGGAAACAAAAAAAAAACATGGAAAATCTGTTTGACTTGTTAAAGATAAAAGCGTCTGATTAATTAATACGTAAATACACACACCGCGACCCTTCAAAAAAGTAACCAAACAGAACTTAAGCAAACAAGACTGGACAGAGGAAAACAGGAATGAGTATTTGAATTACCTTAATCCCTCAGGACAATTAACAAGAGAATGTCCTCTAGCACAGGAAAAAGAGGAAACCGCAAACCAGGGGTCAGAATATTTTGTTATAAATTTACTAAACCGTGTACACAAACAGACAGACATACCTTACCATAGCCCCATGTACATACATATCCGCGTTATTCTCTTGTTTTCCTGAGGGTCCGCTCAGCTTTTGTACGTTATTTTACGAGCCACCCCAACCCGACGGCCATTAGAATAATTACCCAAAACTAAAAAAAAACAAATCCGTTTTTGAACCAAACAAAACTTTCCCGGTAAATTCCAAAATTGATTTCGCTTCCAGACAATATTTTTGTCCAATTAGGGGTGTCTAGCGAGTCCTGGCCTGCAATTATTTTTCTCCTCTGAAGAATCCCTCTTTCTCTCGAGGGCCTGATTTCCATGCGTTTCAGTAGGAGGGACATTCATGCGGCAAGTGGGGGATGAATGGACCCGGTTTACCTGAACAAGTAGACCTATAATGCGCGCCCGGCATTCAGACCTATAACTGGAGAGAAAGACTATATTTTCATTCAGAGATTCATTATACGTGGAATAGTTTCGTTTCTGTGAATTCCAACAGCCTGGTGAAATAACACTACACAAAAAGATGAATTTGATATCTAAATATATACGACTAGTCTTCTTGTCTTCTCTAGCATTGTATGTCTAGCCTTGTCTGTCTAGTCTTATCTGACTACTCTTGCCTGTCTAGCCTTGCCTGTCTAATCTTGTCTGTTTAGGCTTGTAGGTCTAGTCTTGTATGTCGAGAATTGTCTGTCTAGTTTTGTCTGTCTAGTATTGTCTGTCTACTTTTGTCTGCCTAGTCTTGTCTGTCTAGTCTTGTCTGTCTGGTCTTTTCTCTCTAGTCTTGTCTGTCTAGTCTTGTCTGTCTAGTCTTGACTATCTAGTTTTATCTGTCTAGTCTTGTCTGACTAGTCTTGTCTGTCTAATCTTGTCTGTCTAGCCTTGTCTGCCTAGTCTTGTCTGTCTAGTTTTGTCTGTCTAGTCTTGTCTGTGTAGTCTTGCCTGTCTAGTCTTGTCTGTCTGGTCTTGCCTGTCTAGTCTTTTTGGTCTAGTCTTGTCTGTCTGGTCTTGTCCGTCTAGTCTTGTCTGCAAAGTCTTTCTGTCTAGTCTTGTCTGTCTAGTCTTGACTGTCTAGCCTTGTCTGTATTGTCTTTTCTGTCTAGTCTTGTAGGTCTAGTCTTAACTGTCGTGTCTTGACTGTCTAGTTTCGTCTGTCCAGTCTTCTCTGTTGAGTTTTGTCTGTATAGTCTTTTCTGTTTAGTCTTGTCGGTCTAGTCTTGTATGTGGAGACTTGCCTGTCTATTCTTGTCTCGCTAGTATTGTCTGTCTAGTTTTGTCTGTCTAGTTTTGTCTGTCTAGTCTTGTCTGTCTGGTCTTGTCTGTCTGTTCTTTTCTGTCTAGTCTTGTCTGTCTAGTCTTGTCTGTCTAGTCTTGACTATCTAGTCTTGTCTGTCTAGTCATCTTGTCGGTCTAGTCTTGTCTGTCTAGTCTTGTCCGTATAGTCTTGTCTTTCTAGTCTTGTCTGACTAGTCTTGTCTTGCCTTGTCTGTCTAGTCTTGTCTGTCTAGTCTTGTTTGTCTAGTCTTGTCTGTCTAGTCTTGTGTGTCTAGTCTTGTCTGTGTAGTCTTGTCTGTCTAGTCTTGTCTGTCTGGTCTTGTCTGTCTAGTCTTGACTATCTAGTCTTGACTATTTAGTCTTGTCTGTCTAGTCTTGTCTGTCTAGGCTTATCTGTCTAGTCTTGTCTGTCTAGTCTTGCCTGTCTAGTCTTATGTGTTTAGTCTTGTCTGTCTAATCTTGTCTATCTAGCCTTGTCTGTCTAGTCTTGTCTGTCTAAGGACACAGTTCAATAAAAGTGGGGAAAGTCCATCTCCTTGTCTCACTTCAGTTTTTATTTCGAAGCTTACTGAGATCTCGCCTCTAAATTTAGCCTTGGAACAGGCGTTGGTCAAGGTTTCTGTAATGAGTCTGCGGGTTTTGATGTCTAGCTCTAGTTCCTGTAGTACTTTATTAAGCGTTTCTCTATCAATGGAATCGTACACCTTCCTAAGATCATCAAAGGTGACGACCACCCTGCGGTGGTAAAAAAAATCTTCTCGGTTTCTCGGAGCGGTTTCTCATCCTGGGGTATGCAAGTATAGTTTTAAGATTGACGATTTGTTCTACACAGAATCGGGTGATCGTGAAGCCTCCCTGATATTTTTCCAGTTGGCTATACAGCTGCTTTTTTGACCTAGTTTGTAACGCCTTGGAGAGAATTTTATATGTTATCGAGACGAGAGAAATTCCACGGTAACAGAGAATTATTTATCCAGAGATTTTAACAGTAACTTGGCAAAACTCGTATTATCAGCATACAAAGTGTGGCTAGACAGACGCAGTGCGGCCCTTTCACGTAGTTTGCCAAATCTGCAATATATAATAAAAATAATGTAGATGCTAAAATGCTCCCTTGAGGAACCACAATATTTGTCTGTATGATCAGATTAGCAGATTACGGTCAGATTGGCCGAATTCATTTCCATTCGACACCATAACGTATTGTTTCCTGTTTGTTAGGTAGGATCTAATCCATCTCCAGGCTTTCCCTGGTAATCTGTAATCATATAATTTTTTCATCAAGGTCTCTTTTTTTCGTTTCCCAGTCTTGTCTGTCTAGTCTTGTCTGTCTAGTGTTGTCTGTCTATTCTTGTCTATCTAGTCTTGTTTGTCTTTTCTTGTCTGTCTAGTTTTGTCAAGTCAAATTCAAATTCATTTATTGGCCAGCCGGATGCATACAGAATACATATAGGCAGGAAATTGTTAAATAAATTTGCAAAATTCTAAAAATTCTTCCATTTTGTATGGACATTGGGCCACGAGAATATTTCTAATTTTTCTTCTAAGAATTCTATATCAACGTTCTTGAGTTATTTCCAGTGGAAGAGAGTTATACAGTTAGATCCCAAGAACGTCAGTAGCCGTACTGCATACGATAGTGCTTGTTTGAGGCGTGCACAATTTGAGACGAGTTCTAGTGGAAAAGTTATGTTTATCCTTATTTTTTGGCATTAGATGTTTGTTTCGGTGGATATAGCTGGTTGTTTCAAATATGTATAAGCTAGGGACAGTTAGGTTGTTATGTTCTACAAGATTACGTCTGCAGGAAGAAAATGTTGGCAGAACTAGCATGGAACGTGCAATTCTTTTTTGGGCTTTCAGCAATTTCCTTAGTTCGGTGGACGCTCCCCTTGTAATAATTCCATACATCAAGACCGACTGAATTTCAGCGTAATAGAAGTTTAACAGTTCCTGCATTGTTAAGAATGTTCGTAGGTGTATAATACTATAAAATTTCTTGTTGAGTCCGGCATATGCTATCGATTGTAGTGTGCCATGATAGATGTTGCTCAAAATGTACTCCTAGGAATTTGGTGAAAGTTGCTCTTGGTGAAAGTTGGTGAAAGATTAGTGGCGCAATCACATCTCTGCGTTTGAAAAATGATAAATTCCATTATGTCCAAATTCAGGTGGATTCTATTCGCAGTTTGTTATATCTTGTATAAGTCTATTTGCTTCTATCTGTGATTCGTTTAAGCTATTTTATGCATCATCTGCATAGAGAGTGCAGTAGGCATTTTGAGAATATGATACCAGTTCGGCCATGTATAAGACAAATAAGTTAGGCGCTAACACGCTTCCCTGAGCAACTCCTGTATTGGATATTATTTTTGAAGACACAGTTTGGGTAGAGCTATAGCGAATTTGTACATATTGTGAGCGATTTTTTAGGTACGATTGCAGCCACATAACCGCTTTCCCTCTTATTCCTTATTTATATAATTTATTGATTAGCTGTATGTAATCAACGCACTCAAATCCTTTACTCAGGTCGCCGAAAATGCCGATAGGAAATTTTCCAGTATCGACTTCTGCGAGTATTTTATCATATAATTCCAGCATAGCTGTGTGGTTGACTTTCCGCTCTGGAAACCATTTTGTTCCTTAGGTATAATTTTGTGCTTGTATGAAAGTGGTATTAAGCGGGAAAAGAAACAGTATTCAAGAACTTTAGAGAACACTGAAATTGGGACAATGGGCCATTAATTGTTGGGTTTATCCCCTTTCTTATAAATGGACAGGATGGTAGTTATCTTTAAAATGTCTGCAAATTCCTCAGCCTCGAGCGAACAGTTACTATATTCAATAAAGGTTTTATAAGGTGATGAGAATTCTCTTTTATCAGGCGGCAAGGCAATCCGTCTGGTCCGTGGGAGTTTTTGTTTTTTAGTTTATGATCCATTATGGACTTTAGTTCATTTTCCGAGATGTCATCCAGGAATATTGTTTCATCTACAAATTGTATGTGATTCTCCCTAATAGTTCTTGGAGTGATATTTTGAATATTTCTTCGGGTTGGGGCTTCACACAAGACGAGATATGGCGAGAGTTTCAAGAATCTCGTCTCGTTCTCGTTTGTTGTGTAAAAAATTACTCTCGTCTCAGTCTCGCTCTCGCTCTAGGAACCGTTAGTCTCGTCTCGCTCTCGTTACCGTTAGTCTCGTCTCGCTCTCGCTCTCGTAACCGTTTGTTTCGTGTCGCTCTCGTTACCGTTTGTCTCGTCTCGTCTAATCTCGCCAAATATCGTTCTTGCTAGAACTTATTGTTAAGATAGTCCAAAACGAGGTAATCATTCATCTTATTGAAAACTAGTCACTGTCTCTTTACATAAATTCTCTATTTGGTTACTATTAATAATAATAATTTCGCTTTGTTCCATCCACATGAAAATGTAGGCATAACACACTATAAATGTCTGTTTATATAAACCTTCTATTTTGTTGACGATTTAATTAATAATTAAAACGAACATAATTTGAAATTGTCTACGACATATAATTTCATATTACGAAATCACCTCTTTTAATTGTTATATAATGAAATGTAACTTGCCCGAGGCCGCAGTTCAAATTTATGCAAGAAAATATTACGGCTGCCCGTATTAGAATCAAAGATTGAAGAAGAAGTATGACCGGGATCAGAAACGAGACTCGTGCCTCGCGAGAACGAGACCACATGCGCTCTCGCTCTCGCGAGAGCTAGACCACATACGTTCTCGCTCTCGCAAGAGTGAGACCACATGCGGTCTCGTCTCGTTCTCGTCTCGCTTTTACGAGACGAGACGAGACGAGACGAGAAAAATGTCGTTCTCGTGTGAAACCCTACTTCGGGTGCTTTGGCAAAAAATTCATTGAAAAATGATGCTATTTTTAGGGGATCTTGAACTTGAGAGTTTCTAATGTGAATTTCGATTGGGTTTTGTTTGTGAATTTTATTAGTTTCCTGCTTGAACAGATTCCAAATTGCTTTTTGTTTGTTATCTGCATTTTTTTATAAAATTTCTAAAAAATGTTTTTTTTTGCAGTTGTTTATTAGTTTTATAAGTATTTTTTTATTTTTTAAATACTTCGGATGTAATTGAGGGTATTTTTTTGCAGAAGAAGTAAGTCTCTAAGTTTTTTCCGGAGACTCTGGCTTCCCTCGTGATTCAGTTCTTGCTGCGAATATTTATATCTAAAACAGGGAAACTGATATTATAGTAAAATTGTAGGGTATTTATAAATGCTCTCTGTATCGAGAACATCAGACCATGTTTCTTCTATAAGGTGGTTCTCAAAAATTATTTTGTTTTGTTTAGAAAAGTTCCTCACAACTCTTTTGATGTCAGGTATTAAAATTGTTATTTCCACAACTTTAGGCTATTAGTCTATGGTCGGATATCTTCTTCTTCTATAGCTCTACAGCCCTGGGTGGGCCTTGGCTTGAGTTACAACATCCTTCCATCTCTCCCTGCTGTTAACCAATTGCAGCCAGTTTCTCACACCTAATATCTTTAGGTCGTCGATGCAGTCTTCGCGCCATCTCTTACGTGGTCTACCCCGAGCTCTTCTTTCATGTGGACTCCAGTTCGTCAGTATTTTCGGTCCTCGGGTGCTTTCCATACGCATAACATGTCCAAACCATTGTAACCGTAGTGCCTTTACATTCCTTACGATGTCGGCTCCTGCAATTAGTCTGTCCAGTTCATGGTTCATTCTGCATCTCCTGGTACCACAGTTTTCCTGTACGGGGCCAAAGATTCTGCGTAATATGCTTCTTTCGCAGACTCGTAGTGCTCGTAGTGGTCGGATATCAGGCAGTCTTAACTGTTGTCGATCGCAGTGGTCTATTGAAATTTATAAAGATGTCTATTAATGTGTTGGATGTGCGTGCAACGGGTATGTTGATTTATTACTTGTTCAACTAGACCAAACAAGATCAGCAAATTTATGAGACTGATTTTATCATTAGAATTCTCCATGAAATTGATATTAAAGTCTCCAGTAATGATAATAGCCTGAAATTTCGGATAGAAATCGGCTAGGAGACTCTCCAGATTTCGGAAAAATGATTCTTTGCATCCCAAATGAATGATTTGTGCGAAATGAATTGATGTCCTCCTAGTTTTGTCCTTCTTGTCTCCTTCTTCTTATTTACGTGCCGTGTCCTCGGAGGACGTCGGCGATCATCATAATGATTTTTATTTTATCAGCAGCGGCACGCTACAGGCTAGTAGAACTGACACCATACCACTCTCTCAGCTTTTTCAGCCAGGACGTGCTACTTCTTCCTGGACCTCTTCTACCTTGGATTTTGCCTTGCATGATATTCTGCAAGATACGGTACTTTTCCCCTCTCACAACGTGTCCAAAATATTCCAACTTGCGTTTTTTTATGGTAAACATGACTTCTAGTTGCTTCTGAAGACAGGCAAGCACCTCGGTGTTTCGGACTCTGTCTACCCATGATATTCGCAGCAGGCGGAGGTAGTACCACATCTTCCAGTCCGTCACACATTACCTTTGTTAAAGTCCAGTCCTCTATTCCATAGTACAAAATTGGAAATACATAGCACGGTAGTAATCGAATATGCAGAGGTATTGACAAGTCCCGGGATGTAAGAACCTTCTTCATATTGCTAAATGCTGCTCTAGCCTGCTCGATGCGGGACATTATTTCCTGCTTGTTATCCCACTCACTGCTCAACAAACATCCCAGATATCTGAAGCTCGAGACTTGCTGGATCCGTTGGTTGCCTGTACTCAGGTTTGCTAGAAGCTCTCCATTTTTGCTAATAACCATAGCTTTGGTCTTGCTAATATTTAATTTGAGCCCTCTTTCTTCGCTTTTAACCGCAACCCTATGCACTAGCGCCCGCAAATCATCAGCACTTCCTGCCAGCAGAACTGCATTGTCCGCATAACGCAAGTTATTTATTACTTCACCATTGACAACAATTCCTTCCCGTGCTTCGTCCAATGCTTCGGCAAAAATTTGCTCTGAGTATATGTTAAAGAGCAGTGGAGAAAGGACACATCCTTGCCTCACACCTCGCTGAATGGAAACGTATTCCGTGGTCATGTCCTCAACTTTGACTGCAGCGACTTAGTTGTAATACAGATTTCTTATAATGCGGACGTCTCTGTCATCTAAGTTTATATTCTGAAGGGTGTTGACAAGTTTCCTGTGGTCAACACAGTCAAACGCTTTCTGGTAATCGAGAAAACACATATACATAGGTGGACATGTCACGGCAAGTCTGTATTAAGACCTGTATGCCAAATAGGGCCTCCCTGGTCCCCAGCCCGCTACGAAATCCAAACTGAGTATCAGAGAGGTGTTCCTCGCATTTACGGTATAATCGACCAAGTATTAAGAAATATCTTAAACATATTGGTCATTATGCTTATCATGCGTAGTCTCCGCATGTTTTTGGCCACGTCTACTTAGGTAGTGTGACGAATACAGACTCCAGCCAATCCTTTGGTATCTTCCCAGAAACATAGATGGCGTTAAAAAGGCTGACCAATTTGTCGGTGGATTGGTCGTTGAAAAGCTTGAGTACTTCTGAATAGACATCGTCTAGTCCAGCGGACTTTCCAGATTTAGCTGCCTAGATTGCTTAAACCACCTCCGCGTGTGTTATTTCTGGGCCCTCACAGGGGTTGTCGCAAATGTTCTAGTGAAAAGTTCTTCGACATAATTCTTCCACTCTTCCAGCTTTTCGTTAAGGTCTAAGATAATGTTGCCATCGCTACTTAGCAGAAGTGCCGCGGACCGATTACGTTCTTTAGTTACAGCAGCATCCTTGATTTTCTTGTGTAGATTGGAGGTGTCATGTTTTGCATCTAGACCCTCGATTTCATCACATTTTGTCAGAAAAACCAACTTCTCTTTGCCCCTTTTATTTCTCTTCTAATTCGTCTATTAAGGTCTAAATATTAGGGTTTATCATTCTTTAGATTCCGACGTAATTGCATCAGATCTAAGATCTTATTTATCATCTACGGTTTTGTCTTGTCATTTCTTGACTGCTAAAGTACTGTTCTGCTGATACTCACGATAGGTGTTTTCATTCTGATCCATGCTTCCTCCGTGTCTGGTTCTCGAGGTTCAGTGGCTGCATAGTTGCGTTGGATTTTAAACCGACGTAGTCTCGGATTTCAGGAGTATTAAGCAATATCATGTCTAACCGCGACACTGCTGATTTGGGTGTTTGTCCTTTGAGCTTAAAGTGCCGTGTAGCTACTAGTGGGTTGTGCTCGGAGTTAACGTCAGCTCATGGGTACGTTTTGACTGCGCGTATGCTGTTTTTGAACCGATCATGATGTAGTCGATCTGATTTCTCACTGCCCGGTCGACGCCATCAGCATTTGATTTCCATGTATACAATCTTCTTGCTGGCAGTTGTAAGAAGGTGTTGGTGATGACGAAACTATTTTCCACGCAAAAGTCTATCAAGCGGTCGGACCTCCAGCTCATACCTTCCGACCGTCCGCCCGCACTCACCCCTTCCGCCTTTGGCGTTAAAGTCTCCTAACAATATAGTCAAATCTGAGTTTTTACATGCTATGAGTGCAAGAAAAAGTTGATTGTAGAATGATTAAACATAATCTTCGTTGGTCAACAAGTTGGCGTGTGCACCAGAACAATCGTCAAGTTGACGGGCTGAGCTGTTAGTTGAAGAACAATTACCCGATCGGACACTGGCGTATAACTGGGGACTGATTTTTGGATTTCACTGTTGACCATTAGCGCAACACCATTTCTGTAATGCGCATCATTATTTCCTGCGTGGTATATGTGGTACCCGTCAATCTCGCATTTGCCTGAGTCTGGCCAGCCTATTTCACTGATTCCTAGGATACTAATTTGGAGCCTCTGCATTTCTTTGATAGTGTTGTGTGCTTTTCCTGCTTCGAACAAGCTTCTTACATTCCATGTTGCTATTTTCAACTTCTTGGTCTTTTGACCATTTCTCACATTCTGTCTTGCTAATCTAATGTTTGGGTTATTCAAGTCTTTTCCCCCCGGAGATCCGAGTTCGGGAATTGAAGCTCCGGATAATTTAGAATTGAGTATTACCATCGTGATGATTTTCCTGGGGATATCCGTGCGGATCTTTAATGGACTGGTTTCCCGTTGCCTTTTGCATTCACATGCCGTGGATCAATGTTGATTCATCCGCCTTTTGGAATTATGTCTAATCCCAAGGACGCGGGAGTGTCCTTGTTCTTACCAGTTCGTCCACCCGTAGCTGTTCTTGTCTAGTCCGTAAAATCTTGTCTGTCTAGTTTTATCTGTTTAGCCGCATGTAATCTATGGTATAAAGTAATGGTAGCCGAATTTGGAAATATTTAGACATACTTAAAAGTCTGGTTATCCAAAGTAGCAATAATAAACGATGGAGATTTTATTAGATATTTTCTTGAATCTAGGTTATTATTGATTATTATATTTGCACAAATTTTGTTGATAAACACTAGATTGTGACTATGCAGTAGTTAAACTTTCACATTATCACTATTTTTGCTCGTCGTTGATTTATTGGCGAGCGCGAGCCAAAATTTGGCGTTACGGTCCAAATAACTACCAAATTTATGTTTTCAAATTAGTTTGTTATTTGTTCTATACGTGTTTATTGTTTATTCATAAAATTATGTGCAATAGCAATAATATTAATATTATATGTTATCAAAAGTATTTTTATAATTACCAACATAACGGATATTTGACTCTTTATGTTATCCCCTAATTTTTGCGTTATTTGATTATTTTTCGATTTGATGTTTCCGCCAAAAAAAAGTATGAAAGAAAGATGAAAGGGTACAAATGTTAATGGGATAATGAGACAAAAACGTTAGATGTCGTAAAAGTGAATTTATTATCGGGTCATGCAGATCGGGTCATGCAGCGCATGAGCTCCACATTCTCTACCAATAGCCAGAAGACGCGAAAAAAGCCCACTAGAGCGCAAACTATGAAATAATGAGAGGTAATCTTGGCAAGATAGACGTGATCTATGCGACCGACTGCACTTTTTAACTTAATCCCACAGCGGCCCTTTTTTACAAATCCCGAATTACTCTAAACGACCAAACGAGATAAACTTATTCTACATAGAGAATTAACTCTTGAATAAATAAAACTTCACCAATAAGTTCAGATTAAAAATGATAATAAATAAAATTAAATAAAAATGATATTTGTCTGCTGTACTAAAACACTCTACTTATACTGTTTCCATTAATTACTGTTCATGCAGTTTCAATAAAAAATTCCAAACTCCCAAGTGGTTTTCTTTAATGGTCACTTCCTCCATCCTCCATCATTAATTAACTTGTTTTGATATTCATTTTTGTCTGTTTCTCTTAAAATGTACTACTATTTGTTTATGGAATTTAAATAAAATAATTTATAGTTTCGACGGAAATATCTACACGTTATCTAGTTTATAGGGAAATTCTTGCTGTCGGTTATCTATTTCTGCGTAAATCATACGCGGCTGGGGGTGGCGGAAGATTCGATTCGATTAAATATATGAACGGATAAGGGCCACGTCCGTCCGTCCATCCGGCGTCGGCAGATAAAACGGTATTTAGTCTGGCCGAAATGAACTTGTTTAATGATTCATTATGATCGTCGGTCAGCGACAGGAAGGGAGAGTTTGCGTCGCGACGCGCACAAACTGAGACGCCTATATTGAATTACTTTTAAGGGCGGAAATGGGAATGACTTCGTTGTTTTTTTTATGGAAAAATTGTATCGAGTTGCAAGTATTTTTTTTAGTAAACAACGTTGAAATCGATATTGTCTATTAAAGCTTCATTAATTATTAACATCGACTTTTTAAAAAATGCTGAAATTTATTAGCTGAAATTTTATCGTGAAAATGGAAGTAGGAAATTCTTATACCAACTTGTGGTAGAATCTTCCTTTTGATAAGCAAATATTTAAGGTTTATATGAATTGTTAAATTTTTTGATGGACGAAGTAAAAAACGTCGAAGGGAAAATGGTGAAATGTGTAACATATTTTTCAAAATTACATTTTCCCGCACAAATATTTACGCAGAGGGTTTTCCTTCCTGAAATATTTATGCGCGCAAAAGGGAATATGAAAATATGCATCGCTAAAACACATAAGTCTCTTCCGTCCGGATATTGGCTCAACGAATTTTCCACCCCCCATTTCCACAACCTCCCAACTTTCACCAGATTTGTTCACATTAATTCTGTAGTATTAGACTAACACTTTTGATAGACACAATATTAGCAGATTTAAATATTCTGATAAATTGAAAAAATATATACACAAAATTTATGAAATAACTGGATAATCGCTTAACATAGATTTAAATATTGCAGGAATATAGCGTTAGCTGAGGTAAAACCATAATGATCATATGACCATATGATTCACTCACTCATCAATGCATAGCTTAAGGCGTTTATCCCTCTAAAGTAACATTTGCTTCGTGAATGACGTGAACAACAACTAATATAGGGTTTTTGAAAATTTCGTTTCTAAAGGTGTGGGTGATAGGTGTTAGGAATAAATTTATTACTCACGTTTTGTAATAAGAAGAAATATATTTACAATAATTAAAGGACACTAAATAACACTACAACAATATAACAACGGGTTCGCGGGGCTGCAACGTACTATAAACTTATTGGCGTGACTGCGGCTTGGGTGAACTGTTTCGGTGAACTGAACTTGATGAACTTGTTGAACTGAACTCGGTGAACTGCTATATCGAACTTTGCCGGTTAACTGACTGTGTTTCGGAATCATGTGTCCTTTGCTTTCTGACGGTCGTGAGCCTTCCGCTCAGCTGTTCCGTCGTCTTGTTGTTTGTTTCTGTGTTTTTTTTTTTTTTTTTTTGTGTCGGTTTGCTTGTTTGTTTGTCGGTTTGTAACTGTGTTTCGGTGGTTTCGGAGCGTTTTTATATGGTCCTTCAGGTATCTGGACCCGTTTTATTGGGGATTGTTTTTCTTCTCTGCTTTCACAAACTAATCTTTCTTAGATTTGTATCGTTAGAAAATTGTAATATTAATCCTATCATAAAACACAAATATTAAATCTTTTGAAATCTTTTCAAATTTTTTAGCATTTGTTCGACGTTTACTGTAATGACCCTGTTGTAAAATATTCCACGAAAATATTTCTAAAAAACCGTTCGGATGATTACAATATTAACCTTATAATAAAACAGACAAAATATTTTTAGGATTTGTTTGGGTATTATAGCAACGACCCTAGCGTAAAACTAATTTCTTTAAAAAACCTTCTTCGGAAAGGCCCGTTGCCGCTACAAAGGGATGCAAAGGAGAGCCAACATTTTTTACTAGCTAGATAGATGTCTATAAATTAGAAACGTAAAATGTTACAGATATGAAATTTGGTACTCCTATTAAGATTCATTTTAAAATTAAAGAGACCATATCTTTAGCCATCCTCGCCTACAATCTTATGCTATGAATTGCAAAGAGCTTTTAGAATTTTTCGAACGAACCGTTACTTGCTATAAAATCTGAGATTACCGAAAATTCTCAACTTTCTTTAAAATAATTGTAAAAAGTTTAAATAATTGTAAAATTCTTAAAGCTTTTTGTTTAATGAGGTTACCGTCCAACAGAATTCTCTTTCATTCTTCTCAATTTCGCAGCTATCACCAAACCAAATGTTGAGTGCTTTTTCAATTTTTTGAACGATTGGTGTACGGGGACGAGCTGCAAATTTTGTAGCTATCGTAAATCACACAGCAACAGCTCTTCTAATTTTTGATTTATTTTTCTTATTGTTCGAACCGTTGCTTCGTGTAAATTAAGAGATTTTGCAATGTAAACGTTGTCATTTTATTTTTATCAGACATGATTTGTTGCTGAAATTTAATATGCAGAAATCAGTGTTAAAATAACAGGATCAATTTATTTTAAAATTGCAAGTACTAGTCAATAGTAAACACATTCGCTGGAAAATACATATGAATCTTAACATGACTTGTTAAGGAGGACGATGGATGCAGATTCTGTGGCTCAGCAGAGGAAACCCCCATACATCCGTTCAAAGACTGCGGAGCATTACTCCGCAAGAGACAGATGTACCTTGGGGCTCACTGCTTGAACACAGAGGAGCTGCAGGCCTTGAATCCCACCCAGATTCTGAGATTCCTAAAGGAATCAGGATTAGAGGAGGCGCTCTAAATGGATAAGTACACCAACACTTGGAGGAGGAGGGTGGGGTACAATAGATCTATAAAGGTCGCAGTACAAGTCGTCACCACCATATCTACAATCTACAATCTAACATGACTTCACACATCAAACACCAATTACGTCGAAGATACATAGTAATTTCACCGCTGATTTTTGTTTGTAACTTTTAGACGTATGTAGCGCTGCAGCCATTATTACAACTCGACTATGATTGTGTTAATATCCGTTTGAGTTAAAAGCGGCAGTTTGCAGCGGGTTTTTTATTTGAGAGCGTGTTAGAGCGAGTTCGTGTTATACGAGGTAAACTCGAAGATATTACGGCTAGGAAACCGTTCATTGTACAATCGTCTAGTTTGTAATGAATTTCCATCACCAAGTCCATACATGAAATGCATGTCAGTCATCTCTATGGTACAGGAAACAACAGGATATGTTAGAGGACTTCACTAACTATTAAAGACACGTCGAACAACCAAACGTCACCTAATGTAAACAACGGCGACCGATAAAGGTGATGATCACTGACGATACGTATTCCAATGCAATCCAATTATATTTGGGTACATTTCACACCAAAGAAAGGAAGCATCCAAATTATTTCGGAAGAAGAAACGGTCCCATTTTAACGACCAGGTGGCACAGATAGGACACCACCAAGAGAAACACGAAATTAGAGAATGCTACAAGATAGTGAATAACCTGCGAAATGGATTTCAGCCCAGAGCAACAATAATCAACAGTAAAGAGGGCACCTTACTGGCTGAAGAAAGTAAAGTGGTAGGTAGATGGGCGGAATATTTTAACGAACTCCTGAATACCTCACTACGAGTGGAATTAACCGGACAAACAGCTGAAGACGACCCAATTCACACACCAGAAGTAAGAGATCTGAGAGAAGATAACGAACCATCACAAAGAGAACTAAAGAACCACAAAGCACCGGGACCGGACATGATACCATCTGAAATGATCAAAATGGGAGGAGACGCTCTGAACTGTGCTTTACACCAGCTGATAGGAAGAATCTGGAGGACAGAAGAGATACCCGAGGAATGGAGGGAGGGGAAGATATGCCCTATCTATAAAAAAGGAAACAAACTGAAGTGCAAGAACTATCGTGGTATAACTCTTCTTAACACGACCTACAAGGTGCTGTCATGGATAATCGGACGAAGACTCCAACCGTACGCAGAGAGCATTATAGGACAGTATCAGACAGGTTTCCGGAAAGGAAAGTCGACGACTGACCAAATGTTTACACTCAGACAAATACTAGAAAAGACATGGGAAATGAACATCAGCACATACCAGGTCTTCGTAGACTTTAAACAAGCGTATGATACTATCGATAGAAGAACTCTCATGGAGACAATGGAAGAATTCGAGATACCACAAAAGATCACTAAATTGGTAAATTGTACGTTAAAAAAGACTTGGAACCAAGTCGGTATCCAAAAAACGACATCGCACAAGTTTGAAACCATTACAGGTCTGAGACAAGGAGACAGTCTATCACCCATATTATTTAACATCGCGCTCGAAAAAGCTATAAGGAAAGCTCAGATAGAATGCAACGGTACCATCTACAATAAATCCACGCAACTTTTGGGCTATGCTGACGACCTAAACATCATCGGTAGATCGCTAACGGCAATGAAAGATGCTTGCGGTAAAATGGAGAAGAGAGCCAAGGAGATAGGTCTGTCAATAAACAAGGATAAAACAAAAGTAATGATGGTAAGACCGGGAGCGCCAGTACACGCAGTAAATAATCTGGATATGGGAGAGTACACTGTAGAAGTCGTCAACAACTTTAAATATCTGGGATCAACCGTCACGGATCAGAACGACGAAGGGGTGGAAGTACAACATAGAATATAACTGATATAACTGATATAGTTCGAAGTTCATCCTAATTCTCCAGCCCTCTTCGCTGTTAATTGCCCCATAAGGGCAGAATCCCTTTTCCTCAGGATCTTTCGCTCAAAAATCTCCAGCATCTTTTCCGATTTCTGGGTCAGCGTCCATGCTTCGCTTCCATATGTGAGGATGGGTCGTATGATTGCTTTATATATATTACACTTCGTTTGTCTGCTAGCTAGCTTCGAGTTAAGGATGGATTTAAGAGTGAAGTATGCCCTGTTGGCTTGCATGAGGCTCATGCAAGCTCAAAGGGTGGTGTTGTATAGTCTAGCATGCGAGTTCAGACGTGCCGGGTGAGTTCATCCGGCGCCGGGCTGACTCATTTTGTCGGGTTGTCACCGGCCTGCCCCCACAGGCCGTCCGATTGCCGGGTACCGGCTCGGCTATGGTGGGCTATGGAACTGTATTGAAATTTGCACACATGCCGGTCCGGCAGTCTACCGGCTTCACTTGACGAGTACAGTTCTATTTAAAATTGTATATTATTTATTTTGAATTATTTAAATACTTTCTTTTATTATTATTCTTTAATTTTTTTTGAATTTACGCAATGGCTGGAATAAATTCTGAAATGGTGATTACACTTGTAGAAGCTCGGCCTGTGCTCTGGGACAAGACATTGTCATTAAGAGTTTTTTTTCTTGCGAAGTAACCGCCGATAAAGTAACCACATACAAATAACCCTTTCGCGATGTATTTTGTACTGAAGTCAATTAAATACACAGCTTCTAGCTCGACCTCGTGGGCCACCGGGCCGGTACCGGACAAACCCATCCGGCATGTCTGTAAGGTGTCCAACCCGGTGCCGGACCGGTTCCGGTCACATCTACACGGTACGTGTGTAGCGAACCTAATATTTAAATAATCTCAGTGAATAGTACATTGACAACAAGGCGAGGATGTTTTTTACGCTTCTTAAAACTGCAACAAATAATTCCTAATTCAGTTGAAATAATCCCCACGCATATTCACAGCACTATCATTTCCTTAGGGTGATGAAAAATCGCGACAAAATGTTCCGAAAATATCAATAAAAACCGATTTGACCATTTTGTCAAAAATGTACGTTTTCGATATTTCATTTTCTCTAAAACTTTGGGACGCTGACACTACTCAATAAGACGATCAACTTGATGAGTCTATGTTTCAAAAATGGTTACAGATAATTACAATCGGATTGCGGCATCGTTTTTGACTCCCTATGTTCCTGTGAATACACTTAGATCTTCCTATTTTTTATTTTCAGCAACAGTTTTCGAGATATCGACTTTTGAAATCGACAATCACAAACATTTCAATTTGAAATTTGACGATGAAAATCTAAGTATTTTGGAACCAGTAGATAGTCTTTTAGACCAATAGATGTATCTATTTGTTCGTCTTATCGTGTAGTTTTATTGTGCCACAAATGGTATCGCTGGAATTTGTAGTTTTTGTGAAAACTGTTTAAAACCAAAATGCACATTTTTTCTATTAAAATGATTTTTGTCAATTTTTCCTAAATTTTTTTCTAAGACCATAAGACAGGAAACATGCCACATCTTAAGATCTGCCAAACCACCAACAAGAAACATCTAGTACGAAGAATTCAAAGCTCTGAATGCTCTAAAAGAAAACAACAATATTGTGATGCTACCAGCTGTTAAAGGAAATTGCTCTGTAGTCTTGAACAGTGCTGACTATAAACAAAAAAGACCACACTCTTGGATGCTCCAGCTTAATTCTATCTACCCAGGACAACTTACCCCACAACATATCTTGAGGAAACAACCAGAGAAAAGATCCCAACCTCCACCATTGACAAGGAAACAATGAAATATCTTATACCAAGGAAAAAACCATGACGGTGTCCCAAGTTATATAGTTTTCCGAAAATCCACAAATATGGAGCTCCACTACGACCAACAGTAAGTTCTGTTGGTTCACCGGTACAACTTCATGCTAAATATTTAGCAATGTATTTACAACAATACACTGAAGATTGAGATTCTTATGTCTGCAATGCTGAACACTTTATAAACATCCTGAATAATCACAAACTCTTAGACATTAATATTGTATCTTGATTCACATAAGTACCGGTCCTTACACATCATAAAATCAAAATTAAAACCAGAAAAGTTTGTATCAGATCTGGTCGAACATTGTCTAAAGAATACACACTTTAGGTAACATGGTCAAATATACAAACATGTCCTAGGAGCACCAATCAATGGATTCACCTCAATTCCCAATATATTTCCAACATATTTCTTACAGATTATGAGGAAAAAGTAATTTCATCAACTACACTGAAACCTACTCCACTCTGGTTAAGACATGTGCGACACATTTGTAATCTGGTCTCGCGACAGGCCGCGACACGACCAAATCAAATTCACAATGGAGGTAGAAAAGCTTCAACGACTCCCGTTCTTGGATGTTTTGGTACAGAAGAAACCAGACGGCATCTTGAGTCACACAGTGTACCGGAAACCAACGCACACGTACAGATATCCGTACGTTTCTTCGCACCATTACCCCAAACTACTAGCATCTGTAGTCAACACTCTCGCCACCTGATCCAAGAGACTAGCCGACCAGCTTTACTTATCAAAGGAATTGAAGAATTTACGAGAAGCTCTTTCTTCAAATGGATATCCAAACAACCTAATATGCAGAGTTTCCTGTTGTACAGAGAACCGTAACCAAAGGACTGAAGAACGCCAGAAATCGGTCAGCACAGCATACCTACCATATGTTCATGGATCAATTGACAAAATCGCCAGAATCCTAAAAAGACACAACACCGACACCATTTTCAGGCCAAACCAAAAATATCTTCCATGCTACGTAGCGTTAAAGACACCATCCCGTTAGAATCTCATGGAATTTACGAAATACCTTGTGGAACATATGATCGAACCTATATTGGACGTACCTATAACAAAATATCGGCCAGGGTTCAAGAACATGCAGTTTCGGTCAGACACAAAGAGAAAGTTTCGTCAACTCTTGTCCAACACATCAACACCGGCTGGACTTCAGAAACTCAAGGACTTTTGCACATATTAGCCACTAAATGTCACGGGTATACAGAGAAGCCATAGAGATAGAAACACGAGACTACTGCCTGAACACGAGACTTCGGCCTGAACACGAGACTACTACATATTATGCATCCATAGATGCAATCGAAATTCAAGATGTATTTAGTTTGTTAATTCTTGAAATATTTATTGCAAATAACTTTAATCCAGACAGAATAAATAAATAATAAAGGTAGATAATCAGAAAATTGTCTAATGCAATTGTATTATCTTTATATTTCGAAAATTAGTCCTGATAGACCCAACATTAGAAATGGATTTAATTTCTTCGATCTTCCTCCTCTTTTTCTTAGCGTTGCGTTGTCCCGCTGGTACAGGGTGCGATTTCTTGGTAAATGACCGCCATTTTGCACGGTTTTGTGCATCATTTAGTTTCAGCCCCACGATCTTTAGGTCACTATTTATCGTGTCCTGCCATCGCTGCGGTCTTCCTCTGGGACGTTGGCCTTCAATCTCAAAATGGAGGGCAGAGTTGACAACAGTACCAGGAGCTGTTCGCAGTGCATGGCCATACCATCGGAGTCGTTTCTCTCTCTTTTCATCTACAATTGGAGCGACACCCACTTGCTCTCGAATTGTGTCGTTTCTGACATGGTCAATAAGGGAGATTCCCATTCCCAACGAAGCATTCTCATTTGCATAACATGTAGATGATGTTGAGAAATCTTGTCAGATGGTCGACATTGGAGTCCATATAGCGCAACAGGCCGTATATCACTGTCCGATATATATTCGATTTAAGGTGAAGTGGCATTTTCCTGTCGCAAAGTATACCCGCGATCTTCTTGCACCGCATCCAGGTTGCATTTACTCTGGCTCTTAATTCATCACTGAAGCTGCCAACACTCTGTAGACGAGACCCAAGGTATCTAAAGGAGTTGGTCTTGACTAGATTTTCTCCACCGACTTGAATGTCACCGTCACTTGGATTTAACTCCAGATATTCCGTCTTTTTTACTTTTAGGCTTAGACCATACTAGGAGGGGCGATTATTCCAGTCTTCAACTTGACGTTGGAGTTTCTCGCGGGAGACATCTGCAACTATTACATCATCCGCATATAGTAGGGTCCAAGGAACATTCCGTTGTAGATTACGAGTGATGGTGCCCATGACAAGAACAAAGAGTGTTGGTGATAGTGATGAACCTTGATGGACCACGACATTTACAGGAAAGTTATCTGAGGTGTCAACAGCACAACGTACTCTGCAACTGGCGTTTGTGTAGCATCTTGACCACATTGACAAATGATTCTGGCTCTCCATGGTCTAGGAGCGCATATAAAACGTATGGAGAACACGATCAAAGGCCTTTTCGAGGTCGAGGAAGGCAATATGCAGTGGCTTCCTTTTCTCACGATGCTTCTGCTAGATTAATCGCAAATATAGCGTCAGTAGTTGCAACTCTCTTGGCAAATCTACACTAGTTGATGTTAATGTTGGTAATTTTACGTAGTAGATGATCAAGAGTTTTCTCAAAGATCTTCATTGTATACGAGAGAAGGCGTATTGGGCGATAGTTTGAGCACTTTGCTGGGTCTCCTTTATTCTTGAAATTCGGTAGCGTGATGCTTGTAGTCCAGTCAGTAGGGATATGGCTAGAGTCGATTAAAGCGTTGAAAAGAATAACAGGCCAATCAATTGCAGAGCCTTGCAGCTCTTGCAACTTCCATAAGTCAGCGGGAAGATTGTCTGGTTTAGGAGATCTCTGATTTCTCATGCTTTTGAGGGCAATGGCAATTTCTGTAGTGATTTTGAGGAGAGAACAATCAATTTTGACACCTTGGGATTGGGACACCTTCTGGGATTGGTGTATGCGGGAACTCTATATTTGAGATCTCCTCGAAATTCTGATGCCAGCGTTTGAGAATCTTCTTCGTCTTGAGAATCATGTTTGCTCTGTAATCTTTTGCCTTCCTTAGTTGATTTTGCTGTCCCTAGTTGATTTTGCGCGGGCTTTGGCCAGGAGGTATATATCCTTTTCTCCTTTTTTGGTGACCATTTTGAGGAAGATATTGTTGTAGTGGTTCTTGTTTCAGAACCAACCACTACAACAATCCCTTAAAATTACATACATTAATAAAATTTTCTAAAATTTTCAAATTAATATTTAATTTCTCGTTATTGATTAAGTATTCTCAATAAATTAAGATTTCTTGAATTCCTAGACATGTATTTTCTCTCTTTTAAAATATATCTAAGCTTTCATCTCAATTCTATGTAATTTTTCAAGTCAAGATCTCCTATAAATCAGGGTTATCCAACCTTTTTGTCTCTCTGGGCAACATAGGTAGAAGTTATTAAGTTTTGGGCCACAATTATATTATCATATCAGAAGCAGAAGAAGGTACTAGCTAAAGGAAAGGGAGAATTTGTGTACAATATGTGAGGAGGGTACTGACAGGTGGTCACCTTGGATGAAAGAGTGCAAAGAGCTGACATGGGAAGTACAGAAGAGGAAAAAGTGTATAGTTTGGGAGTCTTGCATAGGCGAGACAGGTAGCGGGTGGTCCATAATGCATGAAATTTTAAAGCGGAAGAGAGTGATATTGGAAAGAGTTTAGGGAGCGAGAAAAGTTGGTGCGGTCGAAAATTTTTTAATGTTTATTTTGTAAGTCGGATGTTTGGGGTATTTTGAGTGGATGTGCTTATTTTTTGTCTTTTATGTTTTTTGTTTTTGTTTTTTGTATAATGACGAAATTTATGTATTCTGTTGGTAATAATGCCAATAAAGGTATTAATAATAATATTGGTAATTACGTACTAACGCCACCGCAGCTATATATTTAAACAGAATGGATGGTTAGATTAGGTTATAACGGAGCAGATAAATCCAGACCACATATCGCGCGGTAGCGCGACCTCTCGATTCGAAATAAGAAAAAATATTGCATAAGGCTTAGATTAGGTTATATTAGAGAAAATAAATCCAGACGCGGTAGCGCGACATCTCCATCCGAAATAAGAAAAATTATTGCATAAGGCATAGATTAGGTTATATTAGAGCAGATAAATCCAGACCATATATTACGCGGTAGTGCGACCTCTCGCTGCGGTGGCGTTAATACGTAAGTACTATAATATTATCATGGCTTAGAGACAAAAAAGTGTTCCTTCCTCATTCGCACATTTTCAAATATTTGAAAAAAATTCCTTTCCAATTAAAAATAAAATATGTATAAAGGTTTACGGCTTTGTAAAACTTCTTTATTGGTTTATGCCGTTGAAATAGATAAATTAAAATATTGTCGGTTTTGTTTTGGGCCGCAATGAAACTTGTTTTGGTACGCAAGCGACATCGAGAGTTGAACACTTCTGGTAATATTCTAGAATTTTTATTTAAAATATTTTCTATAAATTGATATTAATGTTTCCATCTAACACTGAGTTTCTGTTTGTTCTGGTAATAAAAACAGATTGTTCTTTAAATAAATCAAAACTAATTCTCACTTAATCTTCAAACTCTCACTAATTTATAACGAAAATCTTTTATTAGACTTCTTTTCTAGTTAACTGAAAAACGCGTGTTTCCTTGTCGCATTAAATT
Organism: Phosphuga atrata; assembly: GCA_944588485.1. NCBI lineage: Eukaryota > Metazoa > Arthropoda > Insecta > Coleoptera > Silphidae > Phosphuga > Phosphuga atrata. The sequence goes on from OX155902.1 coordinate 12,690,590, forward strand.
TAGAGTTATTTGGTTTTTCTGTTTCTGTAACAATCGGATTTATTTTCGTGGGTTCCACATTAAAATGACTCACTTTCATTTAAAATTTTCTGTTTTAATCTTCAGTGCTAAATTTAGACGAAGAATTTATCGCGATTAGTTAATAGTTTCGTTTTTGACTGGAGGTAATTTGATATGTCGTTTTAGAAAGCGATGAAGGATATAAAAAAATGGTTTATTTTTAGGAAATTTTATGAATTCTTCAATTTATTATGTCTGGTTGAGCAAGTTTTATTTGTTTGTAGTTTTGTGAATTAAAAAATGATTTCTTTTAAAAATAAATCCTATTTCTTAACATTTCCACGAGAAATCTGTTTTCTACTCATTAAAATCCCCTAAAAATTGAAATTTATTACAGAATATCTTCGAAAATAAATCTACGAAAAGGTAACAAACTAATTCAAATGAATATTTCATCAGGCCAGGAATTGCTTTGAATAATGTCCCATCGCTAATTAATTTTTTTTTAAATTATTTAAAAAAAAATGTCTAAATTGGAAATATTTTATTTATACATTTTCTAAACATGTATATCAATTGTGATGATACATTTTCAGAATTTACTATTGTTAAAACCATACTACATTATTGATAATCATATATACTTAATAAGTCGGAACACAGCCTAAATATATTCAACCTTTCCAGAGCTCTATAATATTATTGAATCCTTTTAGTACTACCAAAACAAATTTTGTGAAAATGTGAAATATGAAAATGTGTAACTTGTAAATTTATTTACTTGATCTCTCAAGTTGAAGGATTTTATTTTGGTTTTTTACTCGCTGGTTCTTCGTCTTGATAATCTGTAAAATAAGAAAATAGAATTTATAAATAGTATATTTAAACATGCATACCTTCATCATTTGGATTGCGTGTTCTTTCTGGTTGATTATTCGTCCAAAATTTATGATTACTTGACCGACCAATCAACCATATAAAAATTATTAAATTCTTGCTTTGTACTCGGGTCTTTTTGTCCTTCTTGGAATAATAATTCTAAGCTTGTCTGTTTATTATACCACGTCATACTGTCTCTTAATTTATATGTACTCAGTAGCCATTTTTTATCAGATTCGTCTTATATTGCTAAGTGCCAAGGATTTTTTCCTTGTCAGTCCACGAAAGACACGATCTTAAAAAACAATGTCTCAAACAATTTTTCCAGTTCTTGTTTAGTGCCACGGAAGTGGACTGAGAGAAATAACTAATAGTTATTAAATAACTAGTAAATAACTCTTATATATATATATATATATATATATATGTATATATATGTATGTATATATATATATATATATATATATATATATATATATACATATATAGATTTGTTTTGGTAGTCCTAAAAAGACTCAATAATATTATAGAGCTCCGGAAAGGTTGAATATATTTATATATTCAGGCTGTTTCGACTTTATTAAGTTTATTTTTAGAATTTGCTGAGACAACAACCAACCTAGGTTAATTATCTAGAATTGTGTTGCAATTAGGCAGAGTCTTAATTAGGCCGAGGCCGCACTACGGTTTTTTCCCTGCGAGCGGTAACCGCTATAACTGTGAAACCGCTCGAGAAACATACAGAACGCTATGGGAAAAATCAGTCGCGGGAAAAACCGCAAGTGAGGCCGCTTGTATCAGCTTACTTGAGTCACAAAATTCCGCTATTAAAAACCGCGGTTTAGCCGTAGTGCGGCTTAGGCCATAATTAGATTATTACACACACTAATTTAGTCTCAACAAAAACAAGTTTAATTGGTAAAATATAGATTTGCAATTAGATATTATATTTTTGAATTAGATCATCATAATCTTTATCATCAGACAGATGCACTGTTGTTGTTATCATCCACTGTTGAATATAGATTTCCTGCAATGTTTTCCAGGTTTGTATATTCTGTGCACGTATAAAATTAGGTATAGTTAACTGAGACAAATCAGATTTATATCCAAATACTTGCGTGTTTAAACAATAAATTAATGGATAAACTAGCCTTTAATATATTAATAGACAATCTACAATCAATTCAAAGTAAAATAAAACAAATTAATTGTTAGATAACTAGATTTGACAAAGCTACTGTTATCAGTTAAATCAAAGTCAATCGTCGGTAAAATTTAGTTTCCGGCCGAATCGCAACAAACTAATCAACATATTTAATTACAGTTTGCAGTGAGCGCAAAGCAGGTCAATTTCTCATTGTCCACCTGCAACAGAAAACGTAATTTGTCAAATATAATTATAAACCCGAGTCAAGGCCGTGCACAGTGTTCAATTGAAATCCTATTAAATTTGTTAGAATTTAATAAAGTTGATTGAATGCACAAAATTAGAGAGGCAATGTTAGACGAACAAGACTAAGCAGATGAAAATAAACAGATAAAATTAGACATATTGTGATAGAGTGATAGACTAGATAAAGTAGGTTAGACCCATATGATTTGAGAAACACAAATGGGCAGAAAAATACTAGACATAAAACAGTAGACAGACAAGAGTGAGTAGACAAGAATAGACCGACTAGACTTGGGAGGCAAAAGTTGACAAAGACGACTAGGTACAAAAGACTAGGGCGACAAAAATACAACACACACATGACTAAACAAACGAGACTCGACAGAGAAGACTGAACGGAAAAGACTATATAAAGAGGAACACACAGACAGGACTAGAGAGACTAGACAGACTAGACTAGATAGAGATGGCTCTACAGGTAAGACTTTATTTAAAAATGTGGTTTTGGGGTAACCTCTCACTAAACCGCCTATTCCACTTTGGCTTTTAATATGTTTTTAGCATGCCCACCCCGGTATCGCATATTTCGCATTAATTCAGGGTGGGCAACCTGGACGGTTAGTGAAAACCGTTCTAGGTGTCCTCCCCGACCGGAGTAGGGAAAAATAATTTTCTGGCCCAACCGCCTTATGGAGAATTTACATTATACCAGCTGTCTTATGGCAAAATCTAGTACCAGCCGCCTTATAGGAAATCCTATACAAAATAGTACAGTTCGTGGCCGAGCGTGTATGTGTGGGTTGAGGAAGGGGCGCAGGCAGCCCTTAGAGCGGACTAGACTGGACAAGACTAGAAAGACAAGACTATTCAGACAAGACTAGACATACAAGAATATAGAGACAAGACTAGACAGACAAACGGGAAAATTCAAAATGAGTTGCATAGTGGATAGCGAGGAAACGGATATATATATATATATATATATATATATATATATATATATATATATATATATATATATATATATATATATATATATATATATATATATATATATATATATATATAATGAGATTATGGGATTTAGACCGGACAAGACTAGACAGACAAGGCCGAACAAAACTAGACAGACAAGACTAGACAGACTAGATTAGACAGAAAAGCGGGGAAAATTCAAAATGAGTTGCGGCTGGGTAGCGTGGAATCGTGTGTGTATGCATAATTGATTGCAGACATATTAAGGGTTGATTTAAGTGTGCAATTTTTGGATCTGTACATGCGTGAGATTTGTACACGTTCAAGGCCACTGCTTTTATTTGTTGTTTGAACCTGTCTGATTTTGAACTGCTAACTGATTTTCGTGAAATTCCCACGGACGAGTTAGCATATCTACTATTATTAACAAATCCCTGGAAAGCCTTACAATCCGAAACGACTTTAAAATTTGATAAGAAATATTACTTCTCAAGGGAATGATAAGGTTGTAAAATAATGAAAACTTTAAATACAAAGTTTAAAATGAGATATTATGGTCCGAACCAAATTTATAATAGAATTTTTTTTTCAACTCTAAATACAATTTATAGTTTTATTAAATTCTAATAATAATGACTTATCAATTACCGACCTAGTGTGACCGGATGTCTGGTGCTGATAAAAATTACCTGTTTCAAATTGTCTGGCTTATCATCTGTCGGTTAGACAAAACCGCATGTCTGGCACTGATAACGATTCCCTCTCGGAGTGACCGGATGTCTGACACTGAAACCAATTTCCTGTCGGTGTGACCGGATGTCTGGCGCTGATAATAATTTCCTGTATCATCTTGTTTTGGCTTATCAGCTATCAATTTGGCGATAAATTTCCAGCGCTATATTTAAGTCCATGATGATAATTCTCCAACCATCGAGCTTGATTATTATCTGATGCGTTAAGAGATCTGAATGGCGTTGATGGTTTGAATACGTAGGTGTCTACATCCGTCACATCCCATGATATTCGTGACATCGTGTGACATTTACACTGAATCCTTGAACATCAATAATAAATCGTCGATCCATATGAATGAGATGCTTCTTTCTCAATATTGGGCCCACCAACTTTTCCATATGATTGATTCTTCTACGAAAACGTGTCGGTCCATCAGAACATCCAAGGTTGTGCCAGTTTAAGAACAGAGTAGCCAGCTATTGAATTAATAGTTCAGGGATTGATGTAGATAATTTTATTAGTAAATTGAACAGCCGTTGTACGAGAATACGAATTCTCAACAAATGACCCCAGATATAATTTAAGAAAAATAGATTTAAGAAAATACAATAACAAAAAGGCACCAATTTACTTTCTAAACCTGACACACAACGGTTTCTAAACTCCTCATCTGCCATGCTCTCTTGAAGAGAGTCGTCTCTACTCGTCCCTCCTTATTTCAATATAATATATGTTATATTTAAGTCATCCTCGCATCCTTATTTCAATATAATATATGTTATATTTAAATTATATTTTGCATATTTCGGGGGGGTTTGAACCCCCAAAACCTCCCCCTTGGCTACGCCCATGGTACTTATAATAGTGTTTTTGCATTCCGATACTATACAATATCTATAAAATGGCTTTTTAGCTTTTTCCATTATCGAAATAGCAAATATAGACTGAAAATCCTCAACTATCTAGGAAAATATGCTATGCACACTGAATGTCATGTGTTATGCTACGTCATCCAAAACGTGCTATAAATGGGATGAACGGTCTCATTTATCGCATTCAGTGTTGCCTAGCATATTTGCATAGACAGTTACGGATTTTCAGTTTGAATTTGCTATTTCGATAATGGAAAAAGCTAAAAAAAACATTTTATAGATATTGTATAGTACCGGAATGCAAAAAAACACTATTATAAGTACACAAGATAAAGTGTTTGATAAAGTCATTATCGAGGTGTATAGTCCACCCTACCTACATCTGTGTATATCGTGGAGGCAGATAGATGTCCACATGCACGTGGCAAATAATGGTATAGGTGTAATGTCAAGCTCCTAAAGTATCTGGGATAGAAAAATCAAGTAAATTTAAATTTCTTGCATATTCCCTATTGATGGGCTAACTACCGTTAACCCATTAATGAGAGCTAGGCTGTATTAGCTTTCAAACAGCTTTTAATCATTTTTAATCAGCTGTAGTCAGAATTTAGTCAGCATTAATCAGCTTTTAAGCTTTAATACACTAAAAGAGTGTGAGGTCCATGTAGCCCCTCGCTAAACAGGGTGTGAGGTCTATGTAACCCTACGCTAAACAGGGTGTGAGGTCTATCTTGCCCCACCTAAAGAGAGTGTGAGGTCTATTTTCAATTAGCTTTTAATCAGCTTTAACCAGCCTTTAATTAGATTTTAATCAGGTAATCAACTTCTTTCAAGCTTCTTCATCAGCTTTAATCTCATTGGATTAGGTTAGATGGGTTAGCATTTGGTTAGGTTAGCATTATGTTAGTTGGGTTAGGTTATTGGAGGTTAACCCATTCGAGACCGATTACACCGTGTGTGCCATTGATTCCCGAGGCTATAAGACGGCCTGCACACCGTGTGTGCAACAACAGTAATTTGCAATTATTAGTTATTCTGAGTAAACTATTCGTCGAAATAAGATTTTTCTTGAACAAATGAAATCTTTAAAGTACAGGAAGTACAACAAAATTTGGCAAAATTATCTGAAGCCTTTCTTACACGTAAAATACTATGAATACGCGCGCAGCGCAGGCCTAAGGCAGGAACATCAATCTTCAACTTGAAGTTTCTCGCGGGAGACATCTGCAATCATTACATCATCCGTATACAGAAGAGTCCCAGGGACGTTCCGTTTGTAGTTACCCGAGTGATGTTGTCCATGACAAGAACAAAGAGGTGATAATGCTGAATCTTTGTGGACCCCAATACTTACAGGAAAGTTATTTGAGGCACTAACAGGACAACTTACTACTTATTTTTGTGTATAGCATCTTGACCACATTAACAAATGATTCTGGCACTCCATGGTCTCGGAGCGCATACCAAATTAACTTATGAGGGACAAGATCAAAGGCCTTTTCGAATTCGAGGAAGGCAATATACAGTGGTTTCCTTTTCTCACGATCACCTTTTCTCATGATTCTCCATGAGTAATCGTTCTGCAAATATGGCGCCAGTAGTTCCAGCTCTCTTGAAAAATCCACACTGGTTGATGTTAACGTTGGCAATGCAGTCGATGATCAAGAGTTCTCTCAAAGATCTTCTCAAAGAGTTCTCTGCTGTGTTTCCTCTATTCTTGAAAATTGATACCGTGATGCTTGTAGTCCAGTCATAATATAATTAATCCATTATATTATGTTATTATATGCGTTTAGTTGAAGCGTTCGAGATGTGTATATAAAGGCGCATGATAAAGATATTCTGGACACATACAATAACGAACGAAGAGGTACTAAGGCGCATAGAACATGAAAGGAAACTAAAATTATCAAGATACGTAGAACAGCATACATAGGTCATATTCTGCGCTACGACAAATATATACTGCTACAAAACATAATGCAGGGAAGAATAGGGGAAATAAGGGAATAGGAAGAAAGAAAAAAACCTGGCTCCGCAATATAAGAGAGTGGGCAGGAAAGAATGTTGAAGAATTGTTCCATGTGGCAAGAGACAGAGACGCATTCAGAAAGGTTGTCGCCAACCTTCAATGAGAAGACGGCATCAGAAGAAGAAGAATATGCTTTTAGTCCAGCCATAATATAGGGATTCCATAATATAATGAATATATTGTTGTGTTTGAATGCAATTTTATTTTGCTTAACCATATGTGCAGTTATTGGTCGCGGGTTGATAGCTACTTCAACATTGTTTGCAATTTTGTTTCTTTCCTTTTCCAATCGAGAACAGTCGATGATTGTATGGTTTACGGTATCGGTATCTTACGGTATCGGATATGCATTGGCCCTCTGCCTCCCTGCCAATTTTGTACAGGTAGTCCTTGAAACAGCCGTTCGGACAATACTTGGGTGAGATTTTTCCCCATGTTCTCTGTTTAGCCAGGGTTCAAGTTTTGGGATAAGAAGTCTGGAAAGACAAGAAAAAAGAGTCTTATGTGTCTATTCTTCTCTGTCAGGACAAATGTTGTCAGTCTAGTGTTGTGTGTCTATTAAGTAAGACTATTCACTAGTCGCGCGTCTAGCCTGTCTAATTGTACCTGTCATATTCTAAATATTTCAAAGATTACTTTAACCTATTTGAGTTTATAAAAACCCACTCAATTGTAGCAATAATTTAATCAGCTACTATAAATCACAAATAAGCTTCAAAACCAAAAAAATACATAATTCGTGATTTGAAAAGCTGCCACGGAAAGAAACCGCCGGACGTTCGCGCGGCTGAAAAAAGCACACCCTCGACCATTAATTATCCTTCTTTTGTTGCGCGGCTCGCAAAAAATCTAATTTCTTCTTTGTTGTGTGCACTGGGGCCGGTTGAAGTGGCTTAATCAGATTATAAACATATTGAGCCCGAATCGATATAATACTTTAATGGCAAGCATGGCCGATAAATGGACTATAAATTATAATAACTTTTACCCCTAGCAGACTTTAAAGCGCTCTCAATGGAGCGGACACCCGTGTAGCGAACATTGCTTATGTACACCTACCCCGTATTAGATCAATAATATAGTAATTTCGACCCTCGACAGCAAACACAAGACAAGATTGGATTTAGAAGATTCCATTAGGCAAAGAAGTATAGACACACGTATTTGATTCTCTCTCTCAGAACTTCTTATCTACATACAGTAATTAAATATATCTGTGTTTTTGTTAAACAAGTTGTAAGTATCAAAATTTAGTTTATGTAGAGAAAATTTAGAGAATTTAATGCCTAATAAATGAGGTGAGGACTAGAGAGAAGCAGTTAAGTAGTTTGAGATTATATTTCAGTTCGTGAAAATTAGCTACTTGTTAAACAAGATCTAGATTAAGTTTATTTGTGAGTGAAACTGTGTGCTGTTATTGTATGTGTTGTAAATTTCGTTTCATGTTTTAGTTTAATTGCAAAATATTTGGCAGCGGGAGTAAAGCGCATTAATAAGAAAATGAAATGTAGCTGGTTTCCCGGCCGCGGAATCGCATTGTCTCGCCAAGCGGAGTCGCACGGACGCAACGGCTAATTCGTTTAAACGTTTCAAACGGTCCATGCGAAAACCGACCCGACTTCTTCTAAGCTCTAAATTCTAGCCAACCCTTCTCTCTCTCCTTCGCCGCATCGTCATTTTTTATTTTCGTAATTGGACGACATTTAAGCTCGCTAATATGTTAAGTTGTGATTAAAAGTCTTGGCAAAGACATCGGCGCGCACATCGCGACCTCATCACTAATTATACAATGCACATACTTGCTAGAAATAATTGGTGTACATAATAAGACATTTAAATAAACAACTCAATCATCCAAATGCAATTTATAACTCCACTTAAAAGCAAACATAAGTCTAAACATCATGAATTCATTTGTTTAAACTTAATGCAAACACTATAATTTATTTAATCGGAAAAAACTTCTAAGGGGCATTATGTGAGTCTTTAAATAGGATTTATTTTGTTACTTTTTATCAGAATTTATTATTCAACACAATATTCCCCCTATTCCACTCCCTGTACCATTCATTGGATTAACTATCCTGGTTGTTGTACTCATTATTCTACCGATTCCAAAAATTATTCTACCACTTCCACTTTTTTAATTTAATTTTTTTAATTTTTAATTTAACGATATATTGCTCAACAGTTTATATGGCCAATGACAGAACAAATATAAGAATATTTTTAGTTTCACAACTTTTTTTTTGCTTGTTCTGTATGCTTTGTATGGTAGTGTAAAGTATTTTAATTATGCCAATTGAGGTTATTACTACTACTTACTACTATAAGATTAGTTACAACTACACAATAATATATTTAACAAAATACAAACAAGGTAACACAGGTTGGGCTCATAGAACAATTAAACAGAAATTAAAATAAATAATCAACAATTTAAAAAGTCTCGATCCAGTTACTATTCTATCGATTCCACTCACAAATTATCTGTTCCACTAGGTATTCATTCTACCCATTCATTCACTATTGCACATGCTCCTGCATATGGGTGTTATAGACGTATTATGACCATTAATCCGTCAGTGGTCGCGTTATGAAAAGTTACGCAAGTGGTCGCGTGTGCAAGTGGTCGCGAGTTTTTTTTTGCTCACACCCACTTTTTTGCATTTGGCGTGAAAAACATCTTTTATCACTTGAATAGTAGTACATATTTATTTTTGAATTAGTATATATTTATTAATTAGTTCATTAACAACATCCCCCACCCCATGACCTGCTCCTACAGTAACTTATGTAACTATTCACTCCCGCAATGTTCATTTCAACTGCAAAAAACACCGTGAGAGGTCACCTACAACTAATTCTTGATGCACTGCAATCTCATTTGACACGTTGACTGCCACGGCAATTTTCAGAATTCCGGTCTAAAAAGCCAATTTCATTTATTCATTTTATATTATTAAAAACTATATATACTATTAATTATATTACATAGTAATCATCAAAAAGCATAGAAAATGTATTTTTTTTAAAAAAAAGGTCTTACGAATTATCTCGTACTTGGCTTATGTAACAGAAATCTCTTCGCGGAAGCAGTTAATTCGTACACAGACACGCTTAGACCTGTCGCTTCGCTAAAGCTGAATCAGATATATGCGTCCATATTCGTCAGTAGTATATCAGATATTGTCGAGTGCTTCACATTTACGTCTTTCTTGAGTGTGTTGTTTTATAATTATTGTTATAATTAAATTATCAAGAAACCAATATGGATAAGAAAAGACCACTGACTGAAAATGAACTTGAGTACTACGCTAATCTAAGTGATTCCGAATTTGACGAGATTTTCGGCGAGGATGGTAACGACAATAGCGATTATGAACCTTCTGAGAATTCAAGTGATAGTGACGATGAAGTCGTCTCCGAACCTGAAGATGAAGTTGTTCCCGAACCTGAAGATGAAGTTGTTCCCGATCCCGATGATAATGATGATGAACCCCAAGCAACAACATCAAATCCGAATGATAATTTGTGGACGGACATTCAACAAAATCCTGAACTATTTATTTTCCAAGAAAATGTTGGTTTGAAATTGGATACGTCAAATTTTACAGTGCAAACGCTGGTGGACTTATTTTTTGAGTTTCTTGCATTACTGGTCGAACAAACTAATTTATATGCTGCGCAAGAAATTGCAAAACGCACAGCATTAAAAAAATCTAACAGGGTATCAAAGTGGACAGACGTCAGTTCTGCAGATATGAAAGAGTTTATTGGACTTTTGTTACAAATGGGGCCTTGTTCTTTCCCATCAATTGAACATTACTGGAGCACAAGCAAGCTATATAATATAATGTTTTGGCGCTCAAATATGAGTCGAAATCGATTCCAGTTGTTACTCCGTTATTTTCATTTGGTTGATAACACAATACCATCTGCCGACAGGTTATACAAGGTGAGACCAATTCTACCAGATAAAAATATTTGTATTGATGAATCCATGATGCTGTGGCGTGGAAGATTGCATTTCCGCTAGTACATAAAAAATAAAAAACACAAATACGGTGTCAAACTGTACGAACTATGTGAGTCCGACGGTCTTGTAATGAAAATCAAAATTTACAGCGGAAAATCAGAGGAAACTGACCATAATTTAGGTCACACTACTGATGTTCTGTTACATTTACTCGAGGACTATCTCGATAAGGGATACACGCTTTATATAGACAATTTTTATAATTCTGTTACTCTAACTAAATTACTAAATACAAGAAAAACTTACGTGTGTGGAACTCTACGAAATAACAGAAAGGGAAACCCCAGAGATGTGGTAGATCGTAAACTCAAAAAAGGAGAGTGTATTTGGCAGCAAAATGGACCAGTTACTGTGTGCAAATGGAAGGACAAACGAGATGTCCTTACCATTTCAAACATGCATGTTGTTGAAATGGTAGAGGTGTCCAATCGCAATGGAAAACTTTCTATGAAACCGAATATAATTCGAGATTACAATAAAGGAATGTCTGGAATTGACCGATCAGATCAAATGGTGTCGTACTACACATCTCTAAGAAAGAGTATTAGATAGCCTAAAAAGGTTTCACTACATATTATAGAGATATATATACACAATGCGCACAAAATTTTTCAAAAAGTAACTTCTTCTAAAATAAAACTGATAAAGTTTAGAGAAGAATTCGTCGTCGCGTTGATTGGAGAAGAGATTCAACCAGTTTCGAAAAAGATGAGATTTCAAGAGCTTCATTATTTAGAGAGTTTGCCACCTACCGAAAAAAAACAACGTCCGGCAAAGCCATGTCGTATATGTACCCAAGCAAAAAAACGCCGAGAAACGCGCCACCCTTTGTGTGGAAAATTCTTTACACAAGTTTCACACACAATAAAATTATTCTTTTACTTTTTGATTTTGAATAAATTTTTTATAATTATATTTTCTGTTTATTTATTAATAAAATTTCTGTTCATGTAGCCATTGATTTTTTGTTCTCTTCCAAGAAGCCATCTATCCCTATTAGCACTGATATGTTACGAGTTTAATCGTAGCTGCGCGAAAATGGTAAGTAAACACAGTACGAGATAACTCGTAGTCGGCGTCCTAGCAAAGAACGCAATCTACGAGTTATCTCGTAGTTGGCAGTCAACGTGTTAAGCTCATCAACGACACCGACTCCACCTTTCGTTACGTAGAAGAACATAATTACTTCTGCCTTGATTGCTTGGCCAGTTGATTCATTAATTCGGTCATCATCATGCATGGTGGAAAGTAATAAAACATTTTTCTTTTGTACTTTATTACATTAGGTATGTGGGAAACTAATAAGCACTTCTCACCAAACGCAAACATGTTGCTCGGTTTTGGGCGGTCCTTCAGATTTATTAACTCTAAGGGAATTTCTACTTTGTTTTTCTTTATTGTGCCTACCATGGCTGTTCTGAAGCTTGTCAATAGCTCTTCAGCAAGAGGTACGGACACAAACCAACTATCCGTTGTAACATATCGCCCAGTAACATATCGCAATAGGCCGAATCAAGCGTTTCACAACAGAGGCTCCAGAATTATCAACCCGATATGGTCCTTCGGGCTGTTTTCTTGCGTAAATTTCCATATTGACAGTATAAAATGTCCCTGCGTCAACTAGGGAAAAACGTAACGTTTAAACGTAACTATAACTTACTCTCCGTGTGTATAATGAGTTTGGTACTTCGAGATAAAATATTCATAAAGTTCTCTTATGAAAAAAGTTCTATTCTGCTCCCCACATCATCAAACCTTAACGCACGTAATAGTTGGTAAAAACGTTTCAGACTCAGACGCACGAAAACACTCTCCTGATGTTCCATCGTCATCCCAGAACTCCTTTATATTCGCATGGTTGCCTTTTTTACACCTATCAGGTACAACAATCCAAACAAACATTGAATTTCTTCAATGTTAGTTTGGACACAATCCCTTTCACGCGCGTAGTTTTGTCTAATACCTTCAAGATAAATATTTGTGTTATCAACAATTTTTTGAATTGTTCGTCAAAAAATAATCTCCAACATTCTTAGGGAGTTCGCGCTTTTTGCTATGCCTTTGACACCTGGTAAATGTGAAACAATGTTGTGTGAAGCAGTACGACCCCTTCGGGGGTTTCTGTGCATGTCCCACAATGTTTTTTTTATCCTTACCAACGTACTTTCGGGTTGGTATAATAGGCATCACCACAGGAGCTGTCTCATCATCCGACTGCTCATTCTCTGTGTCGTGGACACTGTGGTCACTAAGTGCATCACTCATTGCATTATCATCATTCTCCAGAACTTCATTTTCTGCCAGCTCGTCAAACCAGCGTAACAAATCATCATCATTTCTTGACCATTGGGCTATTTTTCTTTCAATTATTGGGTTGAAACACTAAAAAAATAATAGTTTATAGGAGTAGTTAATATTACATAAAATGAGGATAATTACTAAAAAGAAGATTTTAAATTGCATTCAAATAAAAAAATAAAAACATACATAAAAAAAATAATTCAGAACAACAAGAACACAAGAACAAACGTGGGTGGTCGCGCAATGAGTATTTCTCTCACAAACAAGAGGCAGACAACTTTAACACTCCGTCACAGGCACAATAGTAAACTGATCACCATGAAACTAGTTGTGGGCGGTTCTTATATTGTCATTTCAGATTAGATGAACCCATACTGCGATGTATAAAAATTAGAGGAACTTCACGCCAAATGAAAATAGTGTGAGCATTTTGCTCATAGCGCGACCACTGACGGCTTAAATAAACAACTCAGTCATCCGTTTACAAAATATCCTTCCATTTAAGACAAACAACAAGTTACATAACATATGAGTAACTAAGTCTAAACTTGTCGGCCTCGTAGTATAAGTTACATAACAAGTTACATTACATATGAGTAACTAAGTATAAACTTGTCGGCCTCATAGTATATAACTCAGTATACCACGAGGCCGACAAGTTTAGACTTAGTAACTCATATGTTATGTAACTTGTTGGTATCAAATGAAATTATATTTTGTAAACGGATGACTGATTTGTTTATTTAATGGTCGTAATACGTTAGCTAAGGAATCTGGAGGTCCCGGTTTCACTTCTGGAGCGAGTATCGGCCGAATTTGTACCAGAAGAGAAATGTGTAAATAATTAATGCCAATTAAAATGACTCCTAGCTTTCAGGGCTTATAAACTGAAATATGTGGCCAAAATGCAAAAAGCCGCAGTGTTTGAAGGGTTTGAACCTGCTCAATTCAATAGTTTCTTTAGGTTGAAGAAACTTTGTTTGCTAATAAACTACTAGACATAATTTGAGTGTTTAAAATGGGTTAAATTTACTTGTTTCTATAAAAATTAAATTTATTCCAACAATTCCACTCAGTTCTCGATGTTTTTCGCTCACTATTTTACCTCTTACAATCGATATTCTACACCTATTTCGTTCACTATTCCACCCATTCCCATAATTGTATCTCCTATTCTACCTATTCCATTCGCTAAACCACATATTCATTATTCTACCTATTACTGTTATTAGTAGGGAAAACTGATTCCTTCTAGCGCCTCATCCTTATGGGGAAATTACATGTAAAACTAGCAGCCTTCTTATGGGAAATTACATGTAAAATCTAGCTCCAGTCTGCTTATGGAAAATCCTATACAAAATAGTACAGTACGTGGCCGACCGTGTATGTGTAGATGGTGCGGCCGCGAAAGTTGAGGAGGGGATTGACGCAGCTCTTAGACCGGGCAAAACCGAACAAGCTAGACAGACAAGACTAGACAAATAAAACTTGACGGACAAGACTAGACAGACGAGACTGTACAGACAAGATTAGACAGACATCCGGAGAAAATTAAAAATGAGTTGCGGGTGGATAGCGTGGAATCGGGTATGCATGCATAATAGACCTTTTCATAGTTGAAATATTTTTGTGCGCATGTGTCAATTTCCACCATGTTTTTCGGGCACTTTTGAACGTATTACCAGTGAAAATAACAAAACGTGCCTGAACCTTTCATATTCCCGTCTTTTAAAAATGGCCAACGAGCATGCGCTTAATTAACTGTAAAAAGGTCTATTGAAACTGAACCTAGTGTGAGTTTAAAAGGAAAAGTTAATAGTTTTTAAAAATAGTCATAAGTAACAGTAGTGGTTCATAAAGGAATCCTGTTTATTTTTTTAGCAAACAAATTAAAAACGTTTGTGTCCTTAATATGTTATATTGTCTGAGCAAGTTATATTGCATTTATGCCCATTAAATTATTTAAATGTGATGCAGCATGAATTTAGATTTCATTCTCCCATCAGCATATCCCGATAGTCATTATACTTCTGTAGTTTTGTATCTCTAATCTTTGCATGTACATTTTCATTCCAGGACTATGTCAAGATTCCAATTTTTTTCAATATTTGGCTATAAATCACATTATAATTACTATAAAATATTAAAAATAGCAAAAAATCACTGTTCTCATGTCAACACATTATGATATGGGTCCAATTAAAAAAAAACATAGATTAGAACACATTTTTTTTTAAACACACATTTAAATTTGAAGTTATGAGTAAATATAAAATTTTTTAAATTAAATGAGTGCAATAACGAAATTGGAAAAATACTGCATAAAACTAAACTCAAAAGGTTTTTTCTTTTCTTGTTAATTTTTATCTGAGAGTATCGAATTGTAACAAGTTTGTGTATTGTAGAACCTTCTGAATAGACCTTTTCATAGTTGAATTTTTTTTACACATGCGTCAATATCTGCCATGTCTTCGGGCACTTTTTTTTACTTTTAACCAGTGAAAATAACAAAATGTGCCCGAAACTTTCATATTCCCGCCTTTTAAATAAGGCGGACGCGCATGCGCTTAACTAACCGTAAAAAGGTCTATTGATTGCAGATATATTAAGGGTTGATTGAAATGTGCAATTTTTTAATCTGCACATGCGTAAAATTTGAGCACGTGCAAGCGAAATTTCTTAAGTTTTTTGAAACTTGTCTGTAACCTCGATCGTATTAATTATTTTTAAATTTAATATAAATAAAAAGTATTTCGACTATTAGGTTTAATTTTAAGTGTGAAACGAATATATTGTTCCGTTTTCACTTTACGTAATCGGTAGTATTAGAACTTGCAGATTTTGAAATATGTGTGACATGGAAATCAAGGAAAAAAATGTGATAAGGCAACATCCGCCTGAGATAATTTTACTACGACAGGAAATGATGATGTAACACGCACCTTGATAGGGCCGGGCCAAACGGTAACTTTGATAAAAAATATAAGCAATTGTGTTCAGTTTAAAAATTGCAATCGCTCTGATAATTAAAATACCTACTACTTGCAATAACTACAACTACCGCAATAAGAATCGCCTCGTAATCAATTTAGTCTTTGAACTTGTAAACGGGCGCGAGTATAGAATGTCTGATTTGTGAAATAATTGATATGAACCGCAGAACCCGCATTTTCGTGTTTAAACTTGTTTAATTTTACCGCTATATATCCGGCACGTGGATAGTATATAAGCTTGAATTAAATTCGTAGTAATGACATATGTCTCTCTAATCGTGTCTGTCTAGTTTTATCATTGTAGGAGTATCCGTCGACTCTTCTCAATCTAGCATACATTTTAAATATATATATATATATATATATATATATATATATATATATATATACATATATATATATATATATATATATATATATATATATATATATATATATATATATATATATATATATACATATATATATATATATATATATATATATATATATATATACATATATATATATATATATATATAAAATACAAAATAGATTTGAATGGAAAAAATCCCACAGCCGACCAGTTGGTGACCTGAGGAAAAAACTGCTTTTCAATTATAAAAACAGTAGTTTAGCAGTAATAGGTAACAGTACTTAGACAGAATTGAAAGTTATCATATCTACTCGATAGTGATTACGAAATGCTCATCTGGAGCTATGTGGCAGCCCCACAGCTTTAGTACGATAATCTGCATTCTCGGCAAATGGCCCCAGCAATTATTCTCGTTGATCGATGAATTTAATAGCCATCAATATCAGCTTTAATCCGCTTTTAATCAGATATAAACCGCTTTAATAGGCTTTTAATCAGTTTAATCAGCCTTAATCACCTTCCATAAACCTCAGGTCTATGCAACCTCACATCCACTTTGGCATGGGGCTACGTAGACCCCACATCCTCTTTGGGGTGGGGTTACATAGACCTCACACCCTCTTTATAGGTGGGGTTACTTAGACCTCACACTCTTTTAGTGTATTAAAGCTGATTAAAAGCTGATTAAAGCTGATTAAAAGCTTACTATAGCTGATTAAAGGCTGATGATTATCGAAAACTGGTGTACAGGCTAACCCTCGCCTTAATGAGCTAACGGTAGCTAGCCCATCAATTGGGGTGGGCTATCAGGGATCATAAGATTCCATGTGACTGGCTGTGGGGTATTTGCCGAAACGGAGACAACCTTCATGGAAATGTCGTGTGAATATATGGAGTAGAGATTAGCATGGGACGAGTTTCTCGTCCCAGATCCTATCCCTTTGGACGGATCCCTGTCACTGTCCCATCCCATCACATTTTCGTCCCACTGTCCCACCCCACAAACCTAAATTTTTCGTCCAATCCCATGCCATTCATCCCATCTCATCCCGTTCGCGCGGTCCATCCCATTCATCCCTATTTTCCCATACAGCAGACTTTCTTTTCGGTTTTTCGACAATGAGTAATTCTTTTTCGTCGCAAACGGATCGGAAGATTTTTCAGGAATTACATCGTTATCCCAGAAATCCCCTGAGCTGTACATAAAATTTTGCGTATTGATCCGATAAACGAAAACTTCGCATTATTTTCAATCTAATATTTATATATAATATAATATTAAAATATAATATTTTTCAATCTAAACGTTAAAAACAAAGCTGCACCATTATCAAGGATAAAATATGACGTTTCTTTTGCACAAAAGAAAAATACCAGCCGAACTGCGCAAACGTGATTAAGTAACCGACAAACTGCCGCGGCCAGTCGCATGCTTCAGTCTACACACAAATGATAATAATAATATTCTTAATAGAATATAATATATGAAAGCAATTAATTATGCACGAACTAGATTTACTAGAATATCAAAATCCGTCCCACTCCGTCCCATACAAAATTGTCGTCACATCCCATCCCACGCGACTTTTATACCACTCATCACATACCATGGGACGATGTTATGGGATGGGATGGGACGATGGGATCCCATGATCATCTCTCAACCTCAATCTCAATATGGAGCTGTTTGATCCATCGATCATCGAGAATTATAGTTGGGCCCATTTGCCGAAAATGCAGAATGTCGTACTAAGGCTGTGGGGCTTACACATAGCTTCAGATGGGCAAATCATAATCACCATCCCAGCTGAATGGTAAATCCTAGAAGGGTAAAACTAGACAGACAGGATTATAGAGATAAATGACACGACGACGAATATAGAATAATATCTTATATGCCACCCACGTCGATGTGTAGCGATAAAACTATCGATGTGATATATACCATATATACCATATCGATATATACCATCATATATCGATATATACCATATATACCATATCGATATATCCATATATACCATATGATATATACCATATCGATGTCTAGCGATAAAACTAAACAAGTTTAAAACGAGAATACGGGCTCTCCGGTTCTTATCAATTATTTCACAATTCAGACATTCCATACTCGCGCGCGTTCACAAGTTCAAAGATGAAATTGGTTACGAGGCGCTTCTTATTGCGGTAGTTGTAGTTAAATTATCGCTTCGGTTGCAATTTTTAAACTGGACACGATTGTTTATATTTTTTATCAAAGTTAACTTCCGGTCCCTATCAAGGTGCGCGTTACATCATCATTTCCTGTCGTAGTAGTTGTAGTAAAATTATCTCAGGCGGATGTTATTTTCTTGTCACATACATTTAAAAATCTGCAAGTTCAAATATTAGAACCTAACCTACGTAAACTTAAAACAGAACAATATATTTCTTTCACACTAAAATTAAACCTATTAGCCGAAATACTTTTTATTTATATTAAATTTAATAATAATTAATACGATCGAGGTTGCCGACCAGTTTCAACAAACTTAAGCTTGCACGTATTCAAATCTCACGCATGTGCAGATCCAAACCTTGCACATACGAATCAACCCTTAATAGTTATATCAGGAATCAATTATGCATACATACCCGATTCCCCGCTATCCACCCGCAAATCATTTTGAATTTTCTCCGCTTGTCTGTCTAGTCTTGTAGTGTCTTGTCCGGGATTGTCAGGTTTGTCCCGTCTAAATCCCATAATCTCATTTAAATCAACCCGTAGTATGTCTGCAATCAATTATGCATACATATCCGTTTTCCCGCTACCCATCCCGCAACTCATTTCGAATTTTCTCGTTTTGTCTGTCTAGTCTTGTCTTGTCTCTCTATTCTTGTCTGCCTAGTCTTGTTTGTCTAGTCTGGTCTGTCTACTCTCGTCTATCTAGTCTTGTCTGTCTAGACTTGTCTGTCTAGTCTGTCTAGTATGTCTAGTCTGTCTAGTCTTATAATAAAACTAAACCGACATGATTAGAGAGATAAATGCCACGGCGACGAATTTAGAGCAAAAGCTCATAAACTAACCACATGCCGGATGTCTTGCGATAAAACTAAACAAGTTTAAGCACGAAAATGGCTCTGTGGTTCTTATCAATTATTTCACAATTCAGACATTATACTTTCGCATATGCACAGTCCTTATTGATCATTATTATTGAATTGCGTACTAGCTTCATATATTTTATTATTATATATTTTATATTATATATTTAAGTTATAATATATCTATACATTTTAATACAAAATAAACTTTAAAAATTGAGATTGATCTTGTCTGTCTAGTCTTGTCTGTCTAGTCTTATCTGTCTAGTCTTGTCTGTCTACTCTTATCTGTTTAGTCTTGCCTGCCTAGTCCTGTTAGTTTTGGGGCTGCGTCCGTCCCCTCCTCATCTTTCGCTGTCGCGCCATCTACACATACGCTCACGGCCACGTACTGTACTATTTTGTATAGGATTTCCCATAAAGAGGCTGTAGCTAGATTTTACATGTAATTTTTTCCCATAAACAGACTGGGGCTAGTTTTACATGTAATTTCCCCATAAGGCGGAGCCGCTAGAAGGAATCCTCTTTCCTCACCTTTATTATGTGACTAATTCTACTCGCAGTTTTTCCTATTCGAATAACTATTTCACTCACATTAAATGAGGCATTGAGCGCAAAACCGGACTAAGCCACAATTTTTCTGATCTAGCGTTTTTGGCATTAATGTACTTTATTTTGCTTTCTGAATCGAGCAAAAGTGAATTAACCCTCATTTCCTAATTAAAATTAGGTGGCACAATAAAAAGAGTTGTTGCATTGAATGTTTCTTATATTGTCTGTGTGCAATAGTAGACTAAAGTTGGTTGGTCCGTTTTTGCTCAGTCCAAATACAAATATGTGATGGAATGTGTAGTTAAAAAGATAGGTTAATATGTTTGCCATTGTGAAAATAAGCAGAAGTTTTGTAGGTTTATTAAGCCGCAATTTTTGTATTATACACAAACATTGTGCATAAGTTATGACAACACAATCAAAAACCGTGGGAGAAGAAATGCAGGGTAATATTTTTGTATTATAATTCAATCTGCCGAGTAGCCAGATAATTTTCGAGAATCAAACTCAGAATACATGCCATCTGATAAGAATAGCCGGTCTTCTGCAAGTATACCGGATCCTGATTCATTGGAAGTAGATGAGAGTTGTGGTATACGAAGCAAAGGAAAAAGAAAACGTGTTAGGAATGAACAGGTTTGGATGCGGAATCAGAGAAAACAAAAGCATGCGCATGGTGAAGAATATGTAACTTCGAAGGGTAATCTTGTACCTAAAAAACAACCAAAAACAGGTGCATGCCGTTGCATTAACAAGTGTTATTCGAAGATAAATGAAGAGTGGCAAATTCAAATATTTAACGAGTTTTATAAGCTAGGAAATTATGACTTACAGTCATCATTTTTAGTTACAATGATCAAAGTTGTTAATAAATCTCAAACATATTCGTAAAATCAGTATTCCAAAAGGTTAAACCCTAGATTTGCTTGAGAGGAATATAACAAATCGAAAATCTGCTGAGGACCAATCAAAAGTGGAGTGACACTCCAAACACTCCAAAAAGACACTCAAAACTGATCTCAAAAATGGATGTACTTTATCCTAATGGGAGCTGCAAAAATCTGTTAGAAAGAAAGACCTTAGTTTGTTGGAATATATTCCACCTATTTTTCACGCAACCACCAACAATGATGTAAATGAGGTACCTATACTTGATTTTTGTAGTGAAGAAGATGTGTAATAAAGTTTTGTAATAAGTTTTGATTTTAATAAGTCGCACTCTAGCATTTAAAACAATTTGTTAACGGACTATAATCCTATAAAAATTTAAAACAAGCCAATTCAAAAGTGGACTAACCCACATCAAATTCATGTTTTTCAATAAATATTAGGGTAACTAGTTTCCAATAATAGACATCTTGCATAAAATCAGAAGCTACATAACATGAACAAATGCAAAAACGTTTCACAAAAGAAAAAAATGCTTTATAATCCAATTATTTTGCATGCCAAATAACTCAGTTTTATATTTATTGGGGTTAGTCCGCTTTTGCGCTCAATGCCTCAAATAACTGCCTCAATTTTGAAGTTTATTTTGTTTTAAAATGTATAGATATATTATAAATTATAAGATATATGAAGCTAGTACGCAATTCAATAATGATGATCAATAATGGAGAAGGATATTAAAGAACTGGGAATAACAGATCTCAAAAACAGACAGTCTGTGAGACGTACCCTAAAGGAAGTCCGTGGATTTCAGGAAAAACCTCGATGGAAAGGTACCCCCTGGACAGAAGAGAGAAAGGAATTACACCGGCAGAAGATGCGACAATACTGGGCAAAGGTCAAAGCCCAACAGTTGAACAAGCGTGGTTCAAAGTAGGCCTATTCGAAAGAAGAAGAAGATGTTCAATGATGACTGTACATACGCGAAAGTATAATGTCTCTATAAATTGTGAAATAATTGATAAGAACCACAGAGCCCGCATTTTCATGTTTAAACTTGTTTAGTTGTATCGCTAGACATCCGGCACGTGCTTAGTTTATAAGCTATTGCTCTAAATTAGTCGTCGCGGCATTTACCTCTCTAATCCCGTCTGTCTAGTTTTATTATATATTTATATTATTTTATTTCATATAGGTGATTATGATTTGCCTATGAAACTAAATCTAAATACTTTTAACCGACAGTAATTTAGTCGTAGAATTAACTAAATTAACGTACTTTGGAGCTTATTAAAGGTGAAATATAGCCTGAATATATAAATATATTCAATTTATCCGCAGCTCTATAATATTATTAAGTCTTTTTAAGACTACCGAACAGATTTCCTCTCCTCTAGAGCTACGGAAAGGTTGAATATATTTATATATTTAGCCTTTAATAAGTTTATATGATTATCTATAATGTAGTACTTCTTCTTCTTATGGCTAGCACTACAACCGTTGGTGGGTCTTGGCTGCGTTAACGATTTGCCTCCATCGGTCCCGGTGCATCATGGACTCCTTCCAGTCATATACCTGCATATTCTGTAGATCTTTTTAAATGTTGTCCTTCCATCTGATTCTCGGCCGCCCCAGCGGTCTCTTTCTTGCTGGGTTTCTTTCTGGGTTTCCTTTCCTTGTAGTGTAGTATGGTTTCACCAGTAGTAAATTAACATACTTTTAATTCTAAGAATAATTTGTGCCAATATTCGACATAAAAGAAAACCATTCCACCTACAAGAAAAGCATTTTCCACTTTTCCACTTACAAATTGACTTAAACCTTACAAAAATTATTTCTTAAACAAGTTGTAGATTTGATTAAGTTTAGTGACCTTTTCTCTAAGACTTTAATTTATTCCATTATGCCACACAATTCGACTTACAAATAAATTGACTTACGCACCACATAAAAATATTTAAATTTTATAAACGACTAATAGTTTTATAAAATTTGATTGATGTGTTTTATTTATTTTTGTTTCTCGTGAAAATCTGAGTTGAGTTTTGAGCTAGTTAAATAAACATAATCAAAAGATTCAGAATAAATTTTACTAGAAATCCCACATGAAAAATGTTGTGGAATTTCCTGAAATCCACTGAAAACAATGTGGTATCAAACCAGTATTAAAACAAGTTGATAAAAGCTTGTAAAGCACGACCTTTGCAAAATAATTGCATTAATCTACTTAGCCACTATAAAAATCTAGTTGAATTAGATAATCTTAATAGACTACATAAATTCAGTTCAGTCTCTTGTTTATGTAATTTATTCCATTTGAAATTGTTGCATTCGCGATCTATTATCTGGAACGAGTAGAAAGTGGACAACGAATCCCGAACCACCCCCGTAATGGAAGGGTGTATTTAATGTCTATTAGTCTCGCGATATTCCGGTTCGGTTTTAATTATGCCGGCGAAATAAATTATCAATTAGCGGTCTGGATCTCTGCGCCGGATGAACGTGTGTGGGGGCGGAATTGGGGTCGAGGATAGACGTTCGGGGGTGGGCGGCTTTCGACTCAAAAGAGGTCTTATGAATAGGCAAAGGGATGGTAAATGAAAACAGAAAGGGAAGGTGGATTATTTGGTGGAATTGATTGCGTTAAAAGGTTTTTAGGATTAAGCTTTGTCCAAAGTTTTAATGGTTTTTTAGCAAGTTTTTTTTTAGAAATCTAACTAAGAATATTTAAACCATCCGTGAGGTTCCACCCAGACCTCGATAACTATATTTAAATATTTAATATGAATAAATTAATAAAAAATGTGTTTGATAATTAAAAGATAGATTTAGATTGGAAGAACTCGTTATCTAAATGGAATTTATTATAGAATTTTTGTCAGCATTTGACAGATTTTGCATGAAATAAACTGTTGAAGGAATGAGTTAAATAAGAATTTGTTAAAACTCTGGGTATTTACGTACGAACGCCACCGCAGCTATAGATTTGAACAAAATGGATGGTTAGATTGGGTTATAACGGAGCAGATAGATGTAGACCACATATCGCGCGGTAGCACGACCTACCCTGAATGTTTAGAGCGTCTCTTTTAGAAATTTCAGGATCTGGGGCGGATGGAAGGACTGCAACTCATCTGCGTTCAAGCAGTGGGCCCCAAGGTACATTTGTCTCTTGCGGAGCAGTGCTCCGCAGTCTTTGAGCAGATGTTTGGGGGTTTTCTATGGGGGTTGCAGTGTCCCGTCAGGACTGTTTAGTTTCAGGCAGGCTTTTGTTCTTTTCTGGTTAAAAGATCCCAGCATTACTTTGGATTTTCTTAGCCCTAGAAGTTCTTTCCATGTTTTCATCCATTGTTCTCTAATTTCTTAATCTAAACTTTTGTGGATGGTGTTTATACTCATACCGCAAAAGGGTTCCGGACCTATAAAGGTCCGGAAATAATTGGTGATTAAAACAATTTACAATAAAAATTAAAATATTTTCAGTTGATGTTAAAAACCTACACCAACGAAAACTTTGTAGTCCTTGTAGTCTTTGAAAGAACTGTGTGTCGTCTAAATATGTGTTACAATCCGAGATTCCTCCAGTCCGTTGACTTTCCTAAATTTGTCCGGTGATGCATAAAATTCATAGACTAAATTCTTAATCAACATTCTTCTGAAATCCATCTTGGACTTAACACATAATGTTCTTCAAAATTGTTTGATAATTCATTGATATTTTATATTTGTCAAGCAAAAATCTTCTCAAATTCTTTTTATTGTTAGATTTGAAACAAAATGTTCTTCAAAATGCCTTGAAATTCATAAAAATATGTTCGTGAAATTAAAACAAAACTCTTCTTTATTTCTCTTTGGAATTGATATATATTTATATTTTGATATATATTTGGAAATATTCTTGAGAATTGCTTGAGACTCGTAGAAATTCGTTCTTAAATTTGAAACAAATTTCTTCTCCAATCCGCTTTCCAATTGCCACAAAATATATTGCTTGATATTTTATTCAAATTTTTTTTTTGATCTAGAAATTGACTCAAAATTCTTCTACAAGTTTTTTTAGAATTGACACAATATATTCTGTAACACTACTTCAGACTCATTGATTTTTTTCTCCAATTCTCCTTCAGTTTCACACCGAATGTTCTTCGAAATCCTTCAAATTGATTAAAAATTGTTCTTGAAATTGGTACTAATTGTAACTAATGATAATTTATCCAAATTTTGTGTGTACTCATTACTGGTGCCGAACTACCGTTTGTGCTTATTTTCATCTGGATGCGCAACCAGTGGCGGTACATACGGCGAACGACCTTTGTATTTTTGCAATTTTTTTCTGTTAGCAAATTTAGCAAATGTTTGACCAGATAAAATTATTCGCAATCAAAAACTACACTGAAAGGGTATACTTTTTGTTTCAGTCATTCAAGATAACGGTTTTCGAGAAAAAAATGAAAACGTATTTTTTGTGATAAAAACAAACAAATACTTGCTATTTCTTTACTCCAAATTTACTATTTTTTTAGTTTAAATTTATATTTTTCACGCCCATTTTGTGTCAGTCTGTCGCAGAAAACACCTTGAGTAGCCTTTAGTTTACTTGAGATTACTTTAGGTCTCTTGTACACACACGGTTTTTCGCCGTAAAAATCTACGGTTAATTCGCCGTGTGTAGGCACCGTCGTCAGTGTTGTATGGATCAGCGGTCGGCAACCGGGGGTCCTCGGTCCCCCAGGGGTCTGTGGTGAAATTTTAGGGGTCCGTGGTGAATTTTAAGGGATCCATAAATGTATTCAGATAATATTAAATTCGTTGAGCTCAGGTAATAAAATTTTGAATCAAAAATTTTAGTTAAGGCTCTAGGTAAAATAAAACAAGAATAAAACATTATACTGCGTATTGATTTCATATAAAAAATACTATTGTGAGTTGCCGAAATTCTGCATCAAAATCGTTTAATTAACTTTAGCTCTTTCCTAGAGAAAACATAATCATTAAAAACCGTCAATTTTCATTGCAAATTTTATACACAGTAAAAGCCAACTTATTTAAACATATTTGAGCTTGATAAATTTAAAAAAATTGACTACGGCGCTGGTTTGAGGTAAGCGTCCTTATTTTCGCATCGTACGTATCGGACGCATCGCATCAAACTGATTATATTTTTTACAATGCGTCCACAGTATCAGCAGCGATCGGATTTGCCGACGCAACTACCAGCAAATACCATATTCCGTATGACTTCATCGGCACGCATCGTAAAAGAAGCCCATCGGAGCATAGGCATCGGCATTGCAGACGGGTAGATTCGTGCTATCCGTACGATGCGGATCAGAGGATGCACTTGTATTACTTCCTATAAAAAGGATACTACGATCCGTTTGATGCGATGCGTCCGATACATACGATGAGAAAATGTGGACGCCTACCTTTGAGGGTCCGCGAAAGTTTCTGATGGGAATTTATTGGTCCGCAATAGCTAAAAGATTGACGACCTGGTATGGACTACCAAGTGAATGCTTGTTCACATACACGGCGGAGCTACGGTACGGTGCCGCCGCCGTATGCACCGTGTCTGTCCCTCGGCGCGCCGCGTCTACGCACGTTGTGATTTTCATCAGTGTTGCATCACAATCTATGGGAGTTTGTCGACGGCGCCGAACATTTTCACGGTTTTGTTTAAAATGAACATATATCAAGAACTATTGATTGCATTCAGGAAGAACTATTGATTACATTAATTCAGGATAGGCCATTTAGGATATAATTTGAAGCAATTTCTCAAATGTCGTTTTCTGCATTCTAAAATAATTGTAAAACTTGTCTTCATCCTACCTCAGTTGATTTTTGACGTGTGAAGTGTATGAAAAGCGCCAAATTCCTCCCATTTTTCGGATGGATTAAAATGTATACTAAACCTTTAGCTTTTAATTTCTTTTTTGAGTTTCCTATACATGTAATAAACAAAAAAAATCTTTTTCTTATTCATGACAAGGATTCATGACGCACGTCCTGCAGCTTGATCAGATAAAACGCAACTGAGCCAAATTTGCACCTGGCCGTTGTCTCGTTTAGTGGTTTTACCGTGTCACATACAAGGTAGCACGGTTCCTTAACCGTACGGTTAAGGTACGGTTAATCAATCGCTCGGTTAATTTTGCCAGGGATGCTGAATCATGCACGATGGTGCACCTGCACATTTTAGCGCGTTAGCGAGAGTTCACCTACATAACGCTTATCCAAAGGTGGATAGGTCGAGGCGGTCCAGTTGCTTGGGCAGCAATGTCACCGAACATGAATTTGAACATGAACTACTTTTCTTGGGATCACTTAAAAAACTTGTCTATTGAACGGAAGTGACGAATCTCGCAGAACTGCAGAGGCGTGTCCAAAATGGATGTGCAACCAATCAGGCTACCGTAGGATTTTTTTAATGTGTTCGAAGATTATTACTGCGACGTGTGAAGCTTGTGCTAAGGTTGAGGACGGCAATTTGATAAATAAAAATAATTTGATATTTTGATGATTTTTGATTGCGAACAATTCATCTAGTGATGCATTTGCTAAATGTGCAGATGGAAAAAATATTTGCAAAAATACAAAGGTCGTATATACCGCCACGGCTATCAAGACGAAAATAACGTGCAAACAGTAGTTAGGCACCAGTAACGAGTACACACAAATGTTGAATCAATTATTATTTCACTTAATAAAGTCAGAACACAGCCTGAATATATAAATATATTCAACATTTCCGTAGCTCTATAATACTAATGAGTCTTTTAGGACTACCAAAAACAAATCTCATGTGAAATTTGTCAGTTATTTTATAGCTTTCAGTCCACCTTCGTTTCACTCAACAAAAACCTGAAAAAATACATTACCTTTTAAGATCATGTCTTTCCGATACCTTAAGTGGATAGTAGACGCGTTTTGAGATTTATCTCTCACCAATATAGCGTTGCTTTCATGAACAACAATTTATAAACCACTTACTTGAAACCCAAGTGAATGACTAAGGTTAGATATTTTTAATTTGACGTTTCGTGAGAAAGACATGAAATTAGCATGTTAGCTTTTTTAGTTCCTAAAACCGAAAACCTAAACTAACGAAAACTCATCTAAATATTTTTTTTATAATTCGAGAGATTCCACCCTCTACATTCAGGAAAGTCAATTGACCTTCCTGATTTTGACCGGTGATGCACAAAATTCATAGACATTTATTCTTGAAATTGACGCAACATTCTACTCAAATTCATTTTGGCTTTGACACGTAATCTTGGCATTTAATTGTAATTTATTGTTCTTGAAATTTCTCCTCAAATTTCTTCTCTAATTCATTTTGGATTTGACACAATGTTCTTCAAAAATGTTTGAAGTTCATAAAAATTTATTCTTGAACATAAAACAAAATTATTCTTTATTTCGTCTTGTAATTGATTGAAAATGTTCTTCGAAGTTGCTTGAAACCCGTAGAAATATGTTCTTGAATCATTTCTTCTCAAATGCGCTTTAATTTAAAATTTGTTCTTTGTTCTTGAAATTGACACAAAATTCTTCTACACATCTTAGAATTGATATGTTCTTTTATTTCTAATTTTTTTACAGAATGTTCCTCAAAATTGCTTGATATTTGTTCTTGAAATTAAAGTAAAATTCTTCGAGAATTCTGCTTGAAATAGATACAAAATGTTATTTAAGGTTACTTGATATTCGTGGAAATAGGTTCTACAAAGTGACACAATATTCTTCTTGGAATTTATACATTAATTCAATCGTGAGAGTAAAACGAATTTTCATCCGCGAGTATAAATACTTTGACGCCGAAACCGTCTAGTCGTGTTGTGAAATTGTAGTTGTATCGTAACAGCAAATACCTATATTTTTATATGTTCAGTTGTATGTATCTGTCTCAATTATGCTTTATTTTAATTTATTTATTAAAAAATATATATTCGGATTAGATAAGAGCAAACAAGTTATTCGGCTGTCACCAAAACGACGTTTTAATAAAACATTACGTACGCTACAGTTTCCCCCCGCGATTTAATTACAGGCAACAGCAACATCTCCGTCCGTAATCCAAACACCATAACGATTATTACAAAACGCGCGACCGTTATCGCTGAAAAATGAACCGATAAGATAAGCAGAACAAACTCGAAGCGCCGTTCATCCGTCCAGGTCGCGCCGTCCGTGCGTCCCATTTCGAATTTAATATTAAAACTTCGAGATAACGCCCCGAAACGGTAAATATTTGTCATTGCCTCGGCCCACGCCCCCCGATCCCCCTGCCCGCTAATTTCGACTCGTAATAGCTCCGTATTGTTTATTGTTGATAAGATAACGGCTCGTGAGGGAACACGGTTCGTTTTATTAAAATCTAAATGAAAATTGGAAATTCGGGGAGGAAACGGAAACTTGCCACGTCGACGAAAAATTTTATTGGGCATCGTATTAAATAAACAGTACCGAATATGCAAATTGTATTTATTTTTTAATTTAATTGTTCAATGATTTCTAAAATTACACTTTTCCTCTAGGCCATTTCGTTAAACTCGTGTCGGAGATCTTTTTCTGAGATTTTGTTGGTTATCTATAATAATATAAATTACTAAATATATATAATACCTTGTCCATATCTATCGGTATGAGCGGAAATAATGCTCTACAATAACACCTTTCCTCCGCTTTAGAGGACGTTTTCCTCTGGGTTCACGTTTCCTCTGGGTTCCATGATCTGGGTTCCAGAAAATTTATCACAGATAATTTACCGCGGAAAATTCATCCAAAAAGAGAGGAATAAATACATGCTTAACAACAGTTTTCAAGATTATAAATTCTTAAAATTCGTAAAAAAAAATGGACAGAGAGCAATAAAATCTGCACAATTTATTTATTTTGTGCTTAATATTACTTAACGAGAGTTGTAAGAAGCATATTACGTACGAGCGGAACAATTAATTTTCGTAATTCCGCGAGTACGTAATTGACTTACAACTCGAGTTACGTACTATACTTTATCTAGTATCACACTAATTTGTTTCTGTTTAATAAGAAGAATACATTATTTAACATTATAGGAAACAAACATTTGTATTTTCATGTATAACTGTTACTCGACATTATTTAACTTGATAGAAATGAAAAGAAATGGTTCACATTTTTAATTCTTAATGGTTACATACATTATTATTTAGTACTTATTTGGGTTAAACTGGAATAAGAGTGATCATGGATATAGGCAACCCAATGAACCCAGTGTCAATTTCCGTTAGTGAATTGTCGCACAGGGGGGTGCTAAATGTATGAGCGCGTAGTAGCACCTCTCAACCAATCAACGAATCGTAAACCAAATGCACGTGTGTGTTAGCAATCACAACTTATCATTAATCGCGGTCTGTTACATTCGTGTGTTATGACGTATTTACATAGTCCACGAACTTTACAATAATGGGTATTTACAATAGTGGTCGTAGATAAAAATATTTTCGCAAAGTTTCGCATTTTGCAAATTACACACAAATCTATTCATATTTATTATTTTACAGCCTTGAGTAATTTCCAATGTTAAAAATAGGGTGTTCTTTTTAACATGCAAAATTTGACATTCGTGGACACAAAATTGTAAATGTCAGAAAAATATTAATTTGAAATTTTATTTAAATCAAGAATTTGAATATCAAGAGTTAAGAAACAAATGAACAGAAAGCTATAAATATTCCACAATTTGTTAATTTTGTGATGAAAAACATTTATTTTTCTAAGTTTTCAAAACAAATTCAGATCAAAACTGCAACCCCTATATTATTCCCAAGAAATCTCAACATAGAGACTAGACAGAATATTCTAATTTTTATAATTTCGAATCTCAAAGGCACTACTTTTTTACATTAACTTGTTCCTTAATTTTGAAACCTCAATTTTCTCTAATTATTTCCTCAAAATTCGAACAAGTTAGAATAATATAAGGATTCAATCTAAATTCCTGAGACTTTAATCTATAATCCTGCAAAATTTTGGTATCCTGCTTTTCGTTACTTTTTCAACTACAATGAAATTTCCAAAACAAAGTTAAATAAATAATCAAAACAGCAACCGTGTCATATAATAATCTAAAAATTTAGACTAGGTAGAAAACTTTAATTTACACAGCTAACTTACCTGCGTATTTTATTTATAATTATGTTGAAATTGCCTGATACTATGATATTTACAATAATGTGTACGTCAATAGGGAATATGCAAGTGATTTAAATTTACTTGATTTGTTTACCCCTTATACTTCTGATCTTGACATTACAGCTTATTTTCTCATTTATTTTTTTCACTTATTATTTTCTCATTTAGATTGTATTTAGTGCCATAAAATTTAATTTAAAAAGTCCAAAATATGCGAGCGAAATTCAAATTTGCGAAACGCATCACCATTGGTCGATGCTTTATGACGTGTACGTTATGACATTTATCGGTGTCAATATTCACTGTTATGTTTTGCTGTGAAATATTTCTGTAATGTTTTCCATTGCCTAGTGCGATTTTGGTATATGGTGAGATTATAAAATATCAAGAACAATGACTGAAAGTGGTTGAAATGAATTTAAATTAAATATGTATGCGTGATTTCCACACATCACATAACCTTAAAACTATTTGGCCGAAAATTTGACCCATATGAGTGCTTTAATGACTCCATTATAGACGCAAAATAGAAAAAATGTTTTTTTAGCTTTTCCGATTATCGAAATAGCAAATTCAAACTGAAAATCCTTAACTGTCAAATGCAAATAGTAAACAACATTGAATGTCAAAGTGCTATTCGACGTCATCCAAAGCGCGCGAAAAATGGGACCGTTCAAACATGTCACATTTAATCGGAATTTTTTATGTTATTTTAAAAATTAATTGAAACACAATCAACAGTATCTATATTTTTTACTATGTTAAAAACTATGTAAAAAGTAAATTAAGCATTTAAAAAAAATTGATGCATATTCTCTATTCTGAAACAATAATTTTCTCTACTAAATTTCCCAAAATCAATCAAGCTGCACGGAAAAAAGTACACCTTAAAAATTACAGTTCAAATAGTAGCAGCGGCGTTATGAATACAAATTTGTAAAGACTTCAGTCGCGCACTGTTATTTTTAAAACTTATTTACTAATAATATCGGAAACTGAAATTTTAATAAAAAACATTTCGTAGTTTTTACAGTTTCAAATTCGTAAAGCTACTATTTCAACTGTAATTTTTAAAGTGTACTTTCTTTCGTGTGGGAGAGTATAGTCTTCATATCCAAATTTATGTGACTATATAAATAATCTTGCAAATTTGTGATCCTGCTGTAGCTAGCTTAGTTACAGCTGTCCTCCTCGGTAGTGTCAACATACTCGCCTGGCAAGCGGAAGACCCGGGTTCGATTCCAGTTCAAGCTGCCCACCCTGAATGAATGCGAAATATGTGATACTGTGGTGGAGCATTCCAAAAGACAAAGTATAATATTATAGTAACAGCTAAATTTACAACACAAAATATAATAAAGAGATTGTTATAAAATTTGTTTAGTCTTAGGTACTCGAAATAAAGCTTACAGTATTATCAAGTTTCCACTAGAAGATTCCTGTGACATCACGCTAAATTCCTGCGTACATTTGTAAATGTTATAAAAATGACAATGACAATATTAACAAAAAAATCATAAACATTAAATATATATTTTTTTTACAAAATTTGATTTACATAAACACAAAACTATAAATTTTATGAAAAAGTTTAAATCTTTACAAAAATCAAGAATTTGTCAAGTCTGAACAAGAAAAAATGAACATGATGCAATAAAATTTGCAATCAATTTATTTTGTGCTGAAACCCATTTCTTACAAAGTTTAAAAACAACATCATAAACTACCAAAATAGAAACTATTTTAAAGCTATTTTATTCTCATTTTAAGTAGTTTCAATATTAGATAGAATATTCTTATATTTTCTGGTAACTTTTCCGCTTCTATAAGTCTATTAAAATAACATGATCCAACAATTACAAGTTTTCGAGTTATCTTATATTCCCGAGGATACTATTTTTTAACAGTAATTTATTTTGTACGCCAATTTTAAATCCACAATTTTCTCTCAGTAATTTCTACGTACAAGTAAATCTACGTACACACAGTATAGAAAACTAGCGTATAGTCCTGCTTTAGTTTGACTAATACTTTTGGCCTATACGAAGCGGTCACACAGCTATAGTCAAACTATAGCAGGACCATACGCTAATTTTCTATACCCTGTTTACGTAGCTTTAGGAAAGTATAACCTCCATATCTAAATTTCTGTGACAACTGATTATGGATAGACAGATAAGAACAAAGGTCGATTCTCTTATACGCGACACTGAGCTGCCACGTCACGCGACATCGCCTATCAAATAATGATTACATTGTTTTAAATGGGCACGTTCTCACTATAGCTACGCGACAGCTACGCGACGTGTCCATTTAAAACAATGTAATCATTATTTGACATGCGATGTCGCACGACGTCGCGTAGCTGAGTTTGTCGCGCATATGGGAATCGACCTTTAAAATGGTGAAGTTATGGACATGTATTTGTCGTTTGAGTCGTGTTAAATTGTTTACCTTTTCAAAGTGTTGAAATAATTATTTATTTAATTAATAGTAAAATATATTTATCTACGACCACTGTTGTAAATGCCCATTATTATACAGTTCGTGTACTATGTAAATCTATCCTAACACACACATATGTAACAGTCTGCGATTAATGATAAGTTATGATTGATAACATACACGTGCGTTTGGTTACAATTCGTTGATTGGTTGAGAGCTACGTGTTCATACGTTCAGCGCTCCTCGTGCCACAATTCAAACTAACGGAAATTGACATGGCGTACATTTGGTTGCCTATATCTATGAGCAAACTTATTCCACTTTAACCCAAATAAATACTAAATAATTAAGAATGTATTGCTTTTCATTTATTTCAAGTTAAATAATGTCGAATAACAGTTATATATGAAAATACTACTGTTTGTTTATTATAATGTTAAATAATGATAAATGTTTTGGAATTGTTGAGTTTGAAGATGTATTTATTTAGAATGAAACACTTTAATTTTGACGATGTTAACTTAGTTAACGAAATGTATACATTTATATTACAAATATAATTTTTGGCGAAAAGACCTAATTATTAATTAAATAATGATAATTAAATAAACATAACCTAATAAGAAATAAATTTGTTGCATCAAACATAATTTTCTTATTAAACAGAAACAAATTAGTGTGGTCGTAGATAAAGTATTGTACATAACTGGAGTTGTATGGCAATTGCGTACTCGCGGAATTACGTACTCTCCACAACGCGGGTCGTGCGTAAATGTTCCGCTCCTACGTAATACGCTTCTTACAACCCTCGTGACATAATATACTATTATTTAATATAAAAGATTGTTGTAACATAAACCAGGATTAAATAGCTCCTCTGTCGAAACGTTTTGCTTCAGCCAACCGTACTGCATTAATTTCGCGAAAAACTTAACTGAAAATAACAATAAATATAGTCGTAATTTATATTATTAACATGACCTTTATCACCTAAAACAGTTTAACTTGTTTATGAACATGTTAAAGGAGTGAAAACGCTGTCACGTAGTTCAACATGTCTGTTTCATGGCTCGTATGCGCACACTAATTTCCTCACAATTTAAACCTCACACTTATTTCCTATACAAGTTATCATACATATGTCGTAGGGTAAACCTACTTCTACAGCTAAAGTTCTAACACACATTAGGATAAAATAATTGTTATAAATTTTGTTTAGTAGCTAAAATAAGTAAGCTGGCAGCATTTTTTAAATTTCAGTTGAAGATTGAATGTTGTTCATAAACTAGAGCTCGCAGAACTCTTTATTTTTGACAGGATTCGTGAATCCTCATACGCAATTCCTGCGCAAATCATACCTGCGCAAATTTGCATATAGAAAATTTATTTTTATTTCCAAATTAAAAAAAAAATCGAAATTTAACCAAAAATGAAAATGACTCAAGTTTGTAAAAAAGAGCATATGGACAGAATGCAATAAAATTTAATTATATTTTGAATAAAAAAATATTTACAAAATTCGATTTTCATTAACGCTAAATTGTAAATTATAAGAAAATGTGAAATTGAAACTTTCCGTACAATTGAAATCGAAATTTGAATTTGAAAATCAAGAGTCAGTAAAAATGAAACAAATAAATATAATGTAATGAAATTTGTACAATTTTCTTAATTTTAGTTTATTGTGTGATGGAAAACAAAATTCAATAAATAATAATTTAAACTATCAAAACTGTAACCTCTATTTCTCTTATTCGCAACATATTTATAAGCAACATAGAGACTATGTTGTATATACTAGTTAACAAAGGTCCTTTCTTTTTTCAAAAATGCTTTCTGTTAAAATTTCATGATCCTTGTACACATAGTTTACGAGATTACATTAATCGATCATTAAATCTTGAAGACTCCTTTTTACAATAATTTATTTGTACGTCAATTCTGAAACATCAATCATGTCTGCATTCATGAGACTTCAACCCATAACTCTACCAAAAAAATATTAACCTGTTGTTGCTACTTTTTTAACTACAACGAAATTTACAACTCAAAGTCAAATAAAATATCAAGACTACAAACCATCAATGTTCTTAAAATATCTAATAATTTAAACCAGATAGAAGATTCTCGCTTACACAGATAACTTCGCTGTTTATATTTATATTATACTGAAGAAATATCATCATACTACTATAGGCAGAGAGAAAATATATTTGTTGTATATTTTCTACAAGGGGCTTTTGTGGGGTGTCAACCACGAAGTACTTCTGATCGGAAATACAATTTGCCGTCTACCGTCACCGTTTGGAAGTAATATTTGTCCGTCTAGTGGCTGCTATGATGGTAATGACTTTATTTCCATGGGTTAGGCCATGGAAATATTTACTTCTTGTTACTGCCTTTCGTTGTCTCGCTTTGTTGGTGAATTTCATCTTGTTGTCGAAGATCACGCCTAAGGATTTGATTTGAGAAGTGGATATTACGCCGATTGTACCTACGTGTATGTGGGGAAATCTGGGAGAAATTCTGTGGTTAGGAATGAGGAGTTGGCATTTAGATGGATTAGCGGAAAGTCTCCAACAATTGAGCCATGATATATAGCATTTTGTCATTAAGGGCTTGGAGATCATTAATGTTTTTTTAAGGTTTTTGTTGTGGGAAAGAGCGGCGTCGTCGGCATATTGTAGAATGTAGTATGATCTATGTTGCCTAAGTGTATTTGGGGAGAGCTGCGAGAAAATGTGTGGTTAGGAATGAGGAGTTGGCATTTAGATGGATTAGCGGAAAGTCTACAAAGTTTGAGCAAAGATATCGTCATATCACTAAGGGCTTAGGCGCACGAAATAAGCCCGTCCAAATTTGAAGACCTATAAAAGTCATAACTTTCTCAGGATTAGTATCTTTCCACTTATGTATTCGAGACCACTTTAGTAGGGCCGATTCTTTGTTCTGTGCGGCGAAACAATTAGTTTCCATCACAATATTATTTACAAGATTTTCATCAACTATCAGCTTGAAGAAAAAATTGGAGAATCAGCAACATGTTCAAATAAGTCATTTACAACACCACTTTCGGGAATGTCAAAGGGAAAGTCCTTAGGGTATTGTCCATTAACTTCTTACCACATCAATGCTGGAACCAGTTCTTCCTTATTTTCATCTGAATTGTCCACTTGAAACATTTTAATAACCGCCTCTATGATGCCCGAAATTGGACCATTTTCACTAACGTTCTAGTACCTTCTCCACCAACATTAGGAAATGTTTTTGGATGATTTATTGTTTTTTTCTTTTTTACCAATGGCTCGTTGCTACCTTCCGAGTTATACGAGGACGATAAATGCGAATTATCTGGCTCATATTCATCTGAGGAAACCTCAAAAGGTTCGGCCTCGTTTGTTAAGACAAAACTTAAAATTTCACTATAAAATCTTACCTAGTCGATGAAAGGCACTAATACACAAATATTATAACACAGTCAATTATCTAGTAGCTCTTTACTGAATCGCTAACTATATGAAAATTAAAATACTGCGAAAATTTACAGGTTATGTTTTGAAGCACGCATGATTCACGCGGCGTACTATGTAATTTTGGTCAACCAGGCCCCGTGAGACACACTTGGTTCATGTTCAAAAAACACAATGTTTGACAGGTATTGACAAAAAATAAATATACTGGCATGGTTTATATGCTTTTGAAAGTATAATACACATTTTTTTTATCTACTGGCCCAGGCGGTCCAAAAAGAAAATTGTATTGTGTTAGTTAACGTGATAATCTGACAAATAAACCAAACATGACCATTGCATATTGCGAGAGCAATTCTGTTACATTTAAACATTTAATACATTTCAGTACTGCTTATTTGGGGGAATACTGTATAAGTATTTAGTTTTGTAGGTGAACAATTTGTTTTTTTTTTTATAAAAATAGTGTGAATGGCTACATAAAGTTAATGGTGTTATTGTCAGCGGTTTATTATAGCTTGAAGCCATCACATAACATGCGGTAAACGCTAAATTTATATTCAATTAACTCAAACACTCCGTCGAGTTTAAAATGTTTCGAACAAAAAAACCGTAATAGTTTTTACGTTTGAAAAATAATTGCCATAGAAAATTCTCCGTCAAATCAATAAAATCTTATGATGAAAAAATTATGATCTTTATGGAAAAATAATGTTTTATAAATAAAAATCTTTTATTTCTCAATCTCTTTTTATATTTCCCCTCTTATCCAATTAAAACTCGAAACAGGAATAAAAACAAAATATATACTCCACTAATTTATTTTTATCCTGCTTCATTCACATAAAAAAAATCTAATAATACTAAACTTTGCTTTTAAGCTTTTATATAATTTTTTAATATCCCTTTTAATTTTATATTTAATTCACCAGTGTTTTCCTTTAAATTATGAAATTTTCCATTTGTAATCTTCTGCAACTCCATTCGAACGCTTCCATCTAGACCAGAAATAAAAATAAGTAAATCCCGGTATAAAAATTTACAAGATAATAAAACTATTGTTGGAGCAACAAAGGATTTGGGTTTTTCGGGCGGGAAATTAGTAATGGTAATTTTCGCAACCGAGGAGGAAGACAAGACCAGCTGAATATTACTAATTACTAAAACTAATGAATTCCCCGACGAGGAATTACCGAACAAAGACGCGGGACAGATTTATTAAGATTCCTGAAATTCGCTTACAACAATGAAGTTCCGGTTTTCTTTGTCTCCGCTCTGTTATTTTTTGTCTTTATTTTTTAAACCGGGGAGGAAAACACGAAAATGTTCATTTTTACATTTTTTTGAGGGGTGTAGTTTTATTAGGTTCGTGATGAAGCACAAGGATGAAAAATGTTGTGCGATATCTCATAATAAATTTCATTCAATTTTTGAGCTGAAAAACGTTATGGCAAATTTTGTGAAATCTTAAAATAGAGAGAGTATAGCTTATATATAGCTGATATACCAGTAGGGGCTTCAGGAAGACCCGATCCTGTGTTGAACAGATCCTCAATCTTAAAACTGTACTTGCATACTCCAAGATGAGAAACCGCAAGCCATCTTTGTTGATTTTAGGAAGGCCTACGATTCTATTGATAGAGAAACGCATAACAAAGTACTCCAGGAACTAGGGTCAGACTACAAAAACCGCAGACTCATCCTAGAAACTTTGACCAACAACCATTCCAAGGTTAAATTAA
Organism: Phosphuga atrata; assembly: GCA_944588485.1. NCBI lineage: Eukaryota > Metazoa > Arthropoda > Insecta > Coleoptera > Silphidae > Phosphuga > Phosphuga atrata. The sequence continues at coordinate 12,729,530 of OX155902.1, forward strand.
GAGGCGAGATTTCAGAAAGCTTCGAAATAATAACTGGAGTGAGACAAGGATATGGATTTTCCCCACTTCTCTTCAACTGTGTCCTTGAAAAGGTTATGAGAGAATGGCCCAAGGAACTGATAAATTTGGGTGCTCAGAGTGGTATCTACCTGGGACGTTAGAACAATGGACTGGTTGTAGATTGCCTGGCCTTTGCAGATTACATGGCACTGTTTGCTGATTTTCTTGAGATGACAACTACTCAATCGTATCGCTCGTCTCCGAGCATCGTGGCAATGCTATGACCTAGGGATCATATTTGTTGTACTGTTATTGTTGTGTTGTACTGTTGAGATGGCAACAATGCAGGTAAATGCTAACAGGCTGCCAAAATGGGTCTTCAAGTGTTGCTGGAGAAAACAGAATTCTTCACAGAATTCAACAGAACATCAGAGAAGCAAACAAAAAGATGTTACTAGAGTAGGGAAACATCAAGAGGACTAACAAATGGAAGTATCTCGGTGAGTGGATTAAACCCAACTTATCAGAAAGAGCATCATTACCCAAGAAAGACAACAAGTTAGAACTAGCCCATCGACTGACTAAGAACACTTACAATAAGAAATGTGTCACGCAACCTGAAACTTAAGCACTACACATCAGTCTTACGACCAGAAGCCCTATATGCCATGGAGTGTCTTTCCTTGAACCGAAGAGGTCTGGTAGAGAAATTAGAAATCAGAGAGAGGAGAATCCTCAAGAAGATCCTAGGCCCGCTAAAGAAAGATGGGGAACTACGAATGCGGCATAACTCTGCGCTCTACAAACATATTGAGATGCTCTCTCTCTCGGTGCAAGGAAAAGAAGGGTAGCTTTCTATGGCCACGTTGCAAAATTACCTCCAAACAGACTAAGCAACCGTCTGTTCACCTTCTGGCAAAACAAGAATGGTACGAACATTCTTAGTTGACAGAAACCGAAAAGGATATTAAAGAACTGAAAATATACTACAACTATATATATACTATAACTATAAATATAAAGAACAGATCTGCAAAACAGACAGTCCATGAGACGCACCCTGAAGGAAATCCGTGAATTTCAGGAAAAGCACCGACGGAGAGGTACCCCCTGAACAGAAGAGAGAAAGGAGTTACAGCGGCATAAGATACGACAATACTAGGCAAAGATCAAAGCCCAACAGTTGAACAAGCGTGGTCCAACGTAGGCCTATTCGAAAGAAGAAGAAGAGAGAGGGTAGCAAGAACTGTATGGCGCAATTCAAATGCTTGGCATATCGAACAACTTAGTTTGTCTAATAAGAATAATACTGAAAAACGCTATCTGGGCTATCTAGATACAAGGTACCGTCTCAAATCAATTTCCGACTTCAACAGGGGGGACGACAGGGCAACGCACTCTCGTGCTAGAAAAGCTCAGAAATGCGGAAGTGGAAACAACGGTCACTATATTTACTAAATCAAGCCAGCTCCTGAGATATGCTGACGATATTGACGTAATTGGCCGAAATGATCGGGACGCCAAATAGTCATTCTTCAAAATCGAGACAGCAGCTGCTAGAATGGGTCTCACAGTAAACGCGACGACAACAAAATTCATGGTAACGTCGACACCAACCACCTGGTAAGACTGGGACCAAACCACACAGTAGATGAATATTACCTCGAGGAGGTCAGGGATTTTGTCTATCTGGGATAAAGCGAGAACAATATAAGCCATGAAATCCAACGAAGAGTAGTCAGCGCAACCAGATGCTTCTGCGGGTTACGTAAACTGTTATCCTCCCATAACCTAACCAGAAGCTCTAAACTTAACATCTAAAAGACCTTAACCCTTTCGCCACGAATGGTACACATATGTCCCACTAAAATTTACTGTTTCGAAACTTTAAATTGTCAATTTAAAATTGTACTTGTATAGAAAATTTACCAGGCATTAGTTTTGCATATCTTATTAATATTGTTGTTGTAAATAATAACTGACAATACCAGACAAGAAAGGCCAGGACACTAAACAATTGGAACAGAATATAATGCACCAGACAACTAAATATGAAAAAATACAGGAAGAAATTTTACGGGAAGAATAGATAAGATATGATATGCGTACTACTCATCTTTTGGGGCATTTTCATTTACATTGTCTTCCATGGTGGTCTTATTATGATATATTGTGTTTACTTAGCAACGAATTAATAAAAAAATAGGTTTATTCTGTGCCTGCAATATTATTTACGTTCAGGGACGAAAGGGTTAATCCTACCAGTTGCAATATAAGGCTCAGAAACCTAAAACATCTCAAAGGAAGATGAGGCGATTATAAACGCCTTTATAACCACGAACTCTACCAACAGACCGAAGAGGCCCGATATCGTCCTAAAGATCAAACTAGGCAGACTCCGATGGGCGGGACACGTCATCCGCTGGTCAGCAGAGGACTCTGCGAAGAAAGTCCTCGTGGCGAAGCCAGTAGAGACGAGAAGACTTTCAAGGCCAAAGATATGTTGGGAAGATGGGGTGTCAGAGGATGCAAAGAAGCTATTGAAGAAAAGTATTGGGAGGTGGTCTACTGCTGCAGAGGACTGTAATTTCTGAAGGCAGAAACTGGAAGAGACCAAGGGTTGTAGCGCCTATGATGATGATGAAAACAAACAGAAAGTGAAGTGAAGTCTTAAATTTTGTGAAATCTTGGAGTAGGCAAAAATATGTAAAATATGCTTAAATTATTTAAGAGACAAAAATTTCTTGGCAAGTTTTGTGAAATCATAGAAAAGACAAACGTTATGAAATCTTGGAATAGTAAAAAATATCTTGCAAAAGTTTGGGAAATCTTGAAACAAACAGAAATATTTTGTCATATTTTATAGAATCATTAGAACGATCTTGGAATATTTTGTGATGTCTTGGAACAGACTGAAATTATCTTTTAAAATTTTGTGAAATATTGGTACAGACAGAAATATCTTGTAAAATTATCTGAAATTTGGGACATGCAGAAATATCTTGTAAAATTTTGTGAAATGAAAGATGCAGAAATATTTTGCAAATTTTGTGAAATATTTGAAAAGACAAATATACACTGCTCAAAACAATTAGCGGGTTACTAATTTTTGCCTCCATAAAGTTCAAACGGAAAATTCCATGCAAATAAAATTAAAAAGATCTAAAAGACCTTCTATAATATTTAATTGTTTGGGTACTATGGAGAATAAGGATTTTTTTAAAGTTAGGGTTGCAGACATTTTACCTGGTGGGTCCACTCTCTGTCAGTTCAACACGGAAAAATACCATTTTCATCCTTAACATCTCAGATTTTCTTGAAATTTGGCACAGTTGTACTGTTGGTATTGACTTGGAAAAATATAAAATTGTGTCGTTTTTGAATTATAGTGCTGTAAAGTGCTCATAAAGGGATGTAAAAACAAGGAACACAACAACAAAGAGTATATCAGCCTTTGTAATCGAGCTAGATACCTGAAATTGGTGTCATTTTACAGCATTTTTCACGCCTTTTTTTCTATGATATACAACACTAGATTGTTTAATATACGAGAACAATCACTAAACCTAATTTTAAATTTAAATTTTTTTTTTCAGAAAGTGCATATTTTAAAATTTTCAAATTCTATGAATTCTTACCATTGTTGCAAATCACAAGACAAAATATAAATTTGGTTAGGTTATAAATTAAATAGTAGCATTTGTATCTTTTCTTCAAAGATTGTAATTTCTAGAAAATCATTGTCAACTTTATTGACGATATGTATACAACGATTTCCTAGAAACTATAATCTTTGAAGAAAAGTTACAAATGTTCTATTTAATATTATCAAAATCTTCAAACTCAACAATATATAAATAATTATTTATATTGTTTATGTGTATTGTTTCACAAATAAGTTAGGTTAGGTTTCCATATGGAAACTGATACATTGAGAATTCAGTTTTGTAATCCGTTAAAGAAAACAAATCTCTTCAGAGACAGAAAAATGTTGAGAAATGCCACAGCATAGATGCCTGAATTGTATCCACAAATAGTCAGTGCCTCAAAAGTTTGTGATCGATGTAGCAAGGAAATTACTATGTTAAAAAATGCACAGGTCTTAAGTGACAAAAATATTGAAAATGATCATTCTCACTCAGAAACATTCTCGAACAATGACGCAGATTTTATAATAGACATATCAGGTTACATCACTGTTCTCTATGAAATAAGCTGGTGGCTTCGATATGTTTTACTGAAGAAGGAAGAACTTGGTGAATCAAAAATAACTTTTCTTCAAACACCAAGTGTAGGCAACCTTTTTTTGGCTGCGGGTCACAATGTGAGTGTTATGGAGACGTACATAGATTCCATTACTTGGAGTCGTACATAGAGATCATTATAATCTTTCATTATGTCTGTTTAGAAAAAAACGAAAGGCTTCAAAAACATTGTTTATCATTGAATTCGAGATCATTTTCACCGATTGCGTGAAGAAATATTTGTATCCCCTCAAAACAGTGTATTCTTAGTAGTCTATTAAGATCTTCGCCTCGACTTAACCACCATATTTTAGAATGCAACGGAAATTCTCCATATTTCGATTCAATTTCCACCAAAAAGCTTTGAAGCTCCTGTGTATTAATGCTTATCGCGCTTTATCATGTTTGTAACAACCTTTTCCATTGAATCCTTCAGTTTTTACCTTTGTCAATAAATTTTCTTCACTTATGATCGAATGAAACGATAAACTTGAGTGGCCAAGTTCATTTTTCATTAGTTTTACAAAATTTAACAGTTTTTCCTCCAATACTTGAAGCACCCTCAGTTGTTATGGGAAATAATTTACTTTTTAAATCCAATACTTGCCCATTTTTTAAATTTCTAAACTCTTGTACTTGACGAAAAATATCAGTGCCTTTGGTCGTGTCTTTCATTAAAGGAAGAACGCGCAGTTTCTCAATCACATTCGAACTATTTATTGATGCAAATCTAATAACAATTGCAAGCCTACCCGTACTCTTTATACCGTTACTTTTATCAACTGCAATGCTAATTATGTCACTAGATAACAAATTATTTTTGACCAGTTCATCAATACTTTTGGCCATATCTTCAACGCGACGCTCAACTGTTCTAGCTGACAATGTCATTTCTTCACACATTTTTATGTTTTGAAGAAAAGTACATAAAGTACATATCAATTTGTCTGTAATTCAAAACGAGTTGACACATCTCAGTAAACTTTCATATTTTTCCAAGTCTTTACTAATAGTACTTCTGTGTTATTTCAGGAAAATCTGAGATCCTGACGTTTAGATCCTTTGTTGAGTTGATGTGGAATGACCATGGTGTAATTGTGTATACCAGCGTTTAGAGGAAGAGGGTGGGGTACAATAGATCTATGAAGGTCGCAGTACAAGTAGTCATCACCAAAATTTAATCTACGATCTACGATGGTGCAACTGTTTTTGATCGTCTTTGGTGCTGTTTAACTAGAATCGGAAAGCAAAACTCAAGCTTCTACGTTGTCAGGTTCAATAAATATTCGTGTACCAGACTTTTTGTTGTCCTAAAAATTGACATATTTGACGCAACGGCTGGTAAATTTCTGGTCAAGTGACAAAAAGTGTACGTATGCAAGCATCTCGGCGTTGCCACTTTTACTCTCTTACAGCAAATTTGAGAAATTGCAATCTAACACATGATCGACCCAAAATTGGATAATGTGGCAAGGTCCGTTATTTTAACTCAGGTTAGATTAGGTTGCATACCGCGAAGCGGCAGATAAATGGAGACGACATTTGCTCGGCAGCGCGAACTCTCGATCCAAAATAGGATAATATGGCAAGGACTGTTGGTTTAACTCAGGTTAGATTAGGTTGCAAACCGCGTAGCGACAGATAAATGAAGATGACATATGCGCGGCAGCGCGAACCCTCGATACGAAATAGGAAAATGTGGCAAGGACTGTTGGTTTAACTCAGGTTGGTTTAGGTTGCACACCGCGAAGCGGCAGATAAATTAGGACCACATACACGCAGCAGCGCGAACTCACTATCCAATATAGGATAATGTGGCAAGGGCTTTTGGTTTAACCTAGGTTAGATAACGTTGCACACCGTGAAGCGGCAGATAAATCAAGAATAGAGTTCGCGCTGTCGCGCGCGGCAGCGCAAACTCGATACACAATATTAAAAACAATGCAATGTCGAGCTATACTTGCCGCGGGGACCCCGTGAAGTCACTCCGCGTTCACGTGATAGTTCGTAGTGACGTTGTAAAAAGCATACGATCGAACTGGTCGACTGGTTTAAAAATCATCCCCCGAAAATCAATTTATTACTCCATCGGGTGGCTGCGGCATGTATAGTTCCATACGAATCTACCATTGTTACGTTGAAAATATCAATTTTTAGAACAACAAAAACACGAATATTTATTGAACCAGGCAACGTAGAAGCTTGATTTTTGCTTTCCGATTCTAGTTAAACAGTGCCAAAGACCAACAACAGTTACACCACGTAAAAAGTCCGCAGCCCTAAGTTTCATAGAAACCTGTATTCTCCATATTAGCCAATTTTTTTATTCGGCACATAGGGAATTATCAGCATCGCATACATCCGGAGTATCCGTATTAATTAACAAGAACTACAAAAACTAAAGTGAAATATAATATCCCAAATTTGATTCAAAAAGCTAGGAAGGCCTTTTCAGATCAATATACAGACAAAAATGTTTGCTTAAGTTTAACAAAAATGTTTAACTTAAGACAAACTGACAGTTTGACTTAGGTTAAGTGAAAATGAGACATCTCAATGAAGTGGAAATTGTTCGTGCTTTAACATTAATTGAAAATGGCGAAATCTTTCGAAAATTTTAAAGAAACTTCAACATAAACCTGTCTGTTATTCAGCGATTGTGGAACAGCTACTTGTATACAGGTCAATATGCGCGACGGGCAAGGTCGCAAAAGAAAAACAAATCAAGACAAATTTTTACTGATTTGGAGTCTTCGCAATAGAGTTAGTACGGCAAAAGACCACTTAATTTGCCTGAGGACGACGCATTAGACCAGACAATTAGGAATAGGTTGAGGGAATCAAATTTGAGGGCAAGACGACCCGTCCGAAAACCCTTTTTGACACGATGCGATAGAATAGCATTATATATAATAGAAGATAGAATTCTAGAAGAGATATGAAGAAGAGAATAGAAGATGAATTTTGGCTCGTGAACAACTCGCATGGCAGCTTCGAAAATCAAAGTCAGTGATCTTTGACCTTGAATCAAGTCAGTGACCTTGAATCAAGGTTTCGTATTAATTGTTGTGATGGCCGAATGCGTGTTTACAGATGCCCAGCAGAACGCTTCGCAGTTCGCTACTCACTAGGAAGTAGAAAGTTTGGAGGTGGTCCAGTTATGGTTTGAGGTGGGATTAGTATCGGCAGTAGAACCGACGTTGTTGTCATTCCAGGGAATCTTAACGATAATCTCTATGTTGTCATTGTGTTAGGAGAACATGTTGTCTCTGTGGCACATGGAATAAGTCCATTTTTTTTATTAATACAGGATAACGCAGGACCACATACTGCACGAATCACTTTAGACTTCCTACAAGAACTGGAAATTCAAACAATGGTGTGGCCTTCGATGTTAAAAGATGTGTGATGTTAAAGATTCGATGGCCTCGAACCTTAACGTATGATAACTAATTGAAATCTTGTAGCAGATTGAAAAATCAGGAGAAAGTTTGTGGAATCTTGACGGAAATCTTTATGAGGCGGAAATATCTTATAAACTCCAATCAAATTTTAGAACAGACAGAAATAGTTTTGTCAAATTTTGTGAAATCTTGGAATAAACAGAATTCACTACTCAAATTTTGCGAATTCTTGGAAGAAGCGGAGGAAGAATCTCTTCAATTTTTGCGATTTCATGGAACACACCATTTCGTCAAATTTATAAAATCTTGGAACAGATATATCATCATCATATGCGGCGCTAATACCCTGTGCGGGTCCTGGCCTCCCAAAGTGTCTTCTTTTTTCGTCCTTGTTTTATGCTAGTCCTCTCCAGCCTCGAAGTCCTAAATGTAATGCGTCTTTTGTAACTCCGTCTTCTCATCTGCGTTTTGGCCTGCCTCTTTTTCGTCCTCCCTGAGGTTGGGCGTCTAATAGCCTCTTTGGTAACCTGTTTCCCGGGGCTCTTGCTACATATTATTTCTATTGTAACCGCATTATTTTGACTCTGGTTACGATGTCGGGTCCCTCGTGCTCTTTTAGTAAGTATTGCAGTTCAAAATTGTATCTAAGTCGCCATGTACCATTGTCGTATATCCCTTTGAAGATTGTGCGTAACATTGAGGGAAGACACTCTCACTAGAGATTTAGAGACTATCAATAAATATTAAAAAAAAAATGGAGACTTTGTCCCAATGCAAATAAAACAGAAGTGAGTTCTTTCCATCTAAATAATCGTCCGGCCAAAAGAGAATTGAATGTCTCTTTCTGTAAAAAACGACTAAAACATAACCAGTATCCCAAATACCTTGGAGTTACTTTCGACCGCTTCCTAAATACTAGAAACAACATAATTAGGAAACTGGCAGGAGCAAGCTGGGGAGCACACGCAGACACTCTACGCACAGCAGCACAATCACTGGTGTATTCTATCGCTGAATATTGTGCTCAAGTATGGACCAGAAACGCTCACACTGGGAAAGTAGGTGTACACCAAAATGACACAATGCGAATTATAACTGGTACTTTCAAGTCAACACCGATACCCTGGTTACATGTGCTCTCCAATATTGCACCACCTGATCTCAGACGACAACAGACAACGGACCGCGAATGGAGGAAAATAAATGACGCCTCACTCCCCAGAGAAACACCAATCCACCAAGTGTTAAGTAACATCCCGAACTTGCACCTTCGATCCAGGAAGCTCATATGGACTCACGAGACAGCACAATCGATCTCTCCCTTCGACCTAAAGGAAAGCTGGAGAACAAAGTGGACAACCTTCAATGAAACGCGTCACGATAATTAGAGCCAATTTGACCCTACTCAAGCAATCCCCGACATGCAATTAACACAGAACACTTGGTGCCGACTAAACAGAGTGAGAACTGGGCATTCCAGGTGTAAAGCCACATTATACAAATGGGGATTAGCCGACAACCCAAGTTGCGAGTACGGAGCCCAAGAACAGACAGTATCCCACCTCGTCAACGAATGCCCCACTAGGAAATTCCAAGGTAACTGGAATGATATTATAATGAGTACCCCTACTGCACTGGAATGACTGAGCTCACTGGATATACAACTGTAAAAGAGACAATTGGTATCAAAAAGTTTATCCTACGTAGTAGATAGTGTCTATTTGCCACATGCTCGTATATGTTCAATTCATAATTTTAAGATAATTCACCTTTTAAATCAATATAAGTAACAATTATAATGTTTTACATAATTAACTTTATATATTTAAATACAAATACCTGTAGAAAGCCATACGATAAATAAATAAATTGTGGGTAAGATTTTCCTCTCAAAAATGCTTAGGGTATTGGCGCCTTGTTGGCTTATTGTCAATGTTTCCGCACTTTCCGTCTTGTATATGACCATCTTCGTCTTTTTAGTAATGCTACGGTTTGCTAGTTGTTTTCCTAGTGCGTTGTAGCACCTGTTAGCGAGCATTATTCTCTTTCCTATTTCAGCCCTGTAGTTATTTTTTGCGTTTACGTTGGCGCCCAGGTACGTGAACTTTTGTGCGATTTCGAAATTTTTTGCTCCGATTGTAAGTGCTTCACCGAATTCATGCAGGGTCCTTTGTGACGTGGTTACTGGCATTATTTTAGTTTTTTCCTCGTTTATTTGTAGGCCGACGTTGTTGGCCGCCTCTTCGAGGGCCGAATAAGTAGTTGTGCAGATCTAGTGCCTCTTCTGTTTGCACTCGCGTCTCTGATTGCTGGGCATATATTACACAGGAGGCACGCCAGCGCGTCTCCTTGACGTAGCCTGTTGTGTATTTCTATGTGCGCTGAGATATTGCTTTGTTTTTTTATGGTACACTTAGCGTTCTCCATTGTCATTATTACCAGTCGCACTAGCTTCGTTGGTATTTCAAGGGCCGTTAAAGACCAACATAGAGTTTGGTTCGTATAATACTGTCATATGCAGTTTTAAAATCGACGAACATGTAGTACGTGTCCATTTGGTGTTCCGTGACCTTTTCTAATATTTGTCTAACAATAAGCGCAAATATTTGGTCAATTGTGAATTTTCCGGGATGGAGACCCGCCTGATAGGCCCCTATGAGTTTTTCTACCTTTGGAAGTAGTCTTCCATAGAGTACGTTAGAGAGGACTTTATATGTTACGTATAGCAACGTAATGCCTCTGTAATTCTCCGCGTTACAGTTTAGTGTCCCCTTTCTTGTGTATGGGTCATATTACTCCTTCGTTCCCCTCTTCGGACATTCCTTCCTTCGCCCATATTTCAGAGTGTATTATCTATAGCTGGTTAATCAGCTGATTTTGAACCAGGTGACTTTTTGTTCCTCATATTTTTAACCCTTTGGCTACATTTGAAGGCTGAGGCTCGTCATGTAAATGTTTCACTTGCCTTGCATTCTCTAAATAAATATGTAATAAATAAGTCTGCTATATGGTTCCATCGCTTCTTCGCCCATTCGTTGTCCGATGTCTGCGGTTTCGTTAGCATTTGTATTCGCGTTTAGGAGTTGCTTAAAGTGCTGCGTCCACCTAGTTCGTATCTCCTTTGGGTCCGTTAGTAGGTTTCCATTCGTGTCCTTACACAGTACGTTTCTGGGTTTGTATCCGTTTCTTTGCTCGTTTATCTGCTTATAGAAAACTCTGCAGCTGATAGGTATAACTTTTCAAATTTCGTGAAGTATTGGAACAGTTAGAATCTTGACAAATTTTTCGAAATCTGGGAACAGGCGGAAATGTCTTGTAAAATCTTGGAAAAAGCAGAAATATTTAGGCTAATTTTGGGAAACATTAAATTGAAAAATTCACTATGTTTTTATCATACTTGGTGGTTAAAGGGTGGTAAAAACGAAGTGAATTTTTCAACTCAATTTAAGTATGAATGTCCACGTAGTAACACTCGCAACCGTCCTATTCATAAATTTTGGTAAATCTTTGAAGGGATAAAAATATCTTGGCATATTTTGTAAAATATTCAAAAAGACATTTTTTTGTGAAATCTTTGAAAAAATTGTGGAAACGTCTTTCCAAAGAGTGCTGAAACATTATTATATGCTTCTGTGAATCTCAATAGGATAGTGAAAACTTACCTTTTAAATAACAATAATTTTTTAACAAAAACAGGTTATAATAAAAACAAATAAAAGCAAATGGTAGTAGGAACTTTTTATAATAATTGCTTTTACTGTTGCTATTAAATAATCGTTGTTTTATTTTCGGTGGGATTTAAGTGAGTTTGGCGTAATCCAAGGCACGGGGTCAAATCCCTCGGGATAACCCGGTTACCGCCCGACGTCGCGTTAATTCGGAACCACCCTCACGTTCCGTAACTTTTATCCTGTAAAATATAATAGTTTTCTTCCCCAAAACGACAATAAAAAAAAAGAGAGAACGATATGATGAAACGTTGTTTAAGAAAAAGATATTTTCCAGCCGGAGATAGAAAAATTCGGGCGGGGAAACTTTCCGGGCGACACAAAAGCTTGAATTTATTGTTGGGTATGAGTAAATATTTCAATGAATGTCCTATTTGCTCCATCTATTTCATGCACCCTCGATATATTTTTCCATTTCCGCGATATTTTTTCTGTCGTTTTCCCTCCATATTTTAAGGCTATCGGTTTCATTTCGACTTCTATTACAGTTATTATTTCTGCCGCCGCCGGGCAGATTTACAACCCCATATATCCACTTTGACCCTCACCTATTCACCATCCACCACACAAATAAATAATAAAATTAATAAAAAAAAAACAAATTATTATCTTCCCTAAATTGATTTTACTATAACATAACAATACACTCTTGACTATTTAATTTAATTGCACTTCACTTGTATACTAGTCTTTTTCTGGTCTAATAGTTGCCTGTTATTTCAAACAAACAAGGTATTGATTTTGACTTAATCTGCTGTCTTTAAGAATAAAACATCTATCTAGTTTTATTCTCAAACCAACTAGTTTATATGAAAGATTCCCGTGGATCCATCAATCTCTGTACGCTCCTCATGTGTATCTATTTGAACTTGTACATGATCTGATTTGTAATGACAAGTCAATTATTTTTAAACTAACTTCTGGTTCCGACAGATGTCTCATCATATTTGTTTGTGTTGGCTCTCTTTTTTTCACTCTCTTCCGTGTGTGTGTGATTTCATATCATCTTTACGCATCTGTTTTGGCGAAAAACCTTTTGATCTAGACATTAAAATCGAATGAATTCGAACAAAAATAAATGCAGAGAAAAAAACAAAAATTGCACGCAAAACCAATGTGTTAATAAAAATTGAGTTGAATTTAATAAGATTTGTACAAATTTTTGCTAGCTGGCAAAGGAAACGGAATTCCAATGCCTCTAATGAGGCGTCAGAAGTTACTAACGGTCGATATACCAACGTGGCTTAATTGGCTAAAATGTTATTAATATCAATCATTTTATCTTTCGTCAGTTTTGAGAAACATTTGAGCTAATAAATATTTTTTGGACGAAAGCCAGTAAGTTTGTAAAGATTCGTAAATGAACTTATGATACGTACTTTTCCGCTTGAGTTGTGGAGGTGGTGAAATCTGTTTGTCAGTTAATTCGTGAAACTGTAAACAGCAAGCGCGACGTGAAACGCAAATTTAATTTCAGTTTTCGTTACGAACGCAGTGAAAGACAGGCGGACAGACATGTACACCTGAATGCGTTTAAATTAGCCGCAACGTGCTTTCCTTGAATGAATGGAATATTTGTTTTAATGCAAGTGTGCAAATATTTGCTTTATGATTTAGTAAATATTTTGATTCTAATTAGATTTTAAACAAATACGTGGATGTTTGGGTTCAATTAACATTCTTATATGATAAGTTATAACTATACAGACGTCAAAAGGAGGAAGGTAGCAAAGTCTCAAAAACTGCTCTTTAGAAGTTTCTTAAATTTTGAAAAACGATAATTATTCAAAATTATTTAAAAGATTGTATAGACATATAATACTAATTTTTCTAATTCCAAGGATTCCAATACATAAAAAGTAGGATATTTTGACTTTCTGCCTTTCTCCATTTGACCGCAGTATATAATTCGTCCTCAGCATTCTCAATAATCAGTTTTCTTTAAATTAAAAATAAATTATTGAATAGTTTTTGGTTTTGCTCTGGTGAAGTGGATATGAAATTTTCGGTGGTTCTGGTTGTCGGCTGACATTTCAGCGGCCTTTGTATGCAGCCGCACGTATCGTCGCGCACACGCGTCAAACCTCTCACAGATTACCATCGAATAATTTATGTGCGGATCCCATTTTTTATATTTCATCCCATCACCGACAACGACCGCATTTCGCGGAAAATAAATTACATCAGCCGGAAAATACGTCGAAATCTATCAAAAATATAGAATATATGAGTTTTTGTTCGCAATTGTCAAAGTTTATGAAGTTTTAAGTTTAAATTTCGCCATAAAATTCAACACTTTGTTATCGTGAAATTAAGATTCTCATAAATCAGTTCTTGGCAACATATAAAGCTTATAGCAGTCTTACCTGTCTAGTCTTGTCTGTCTGGTCTGGTCTGTCTAGTCTTAGCTGTCTAGTCTTTCTAGGAGAACTAACAATATTAAGCGAGTGTATGGTAATGGGAGACTTAAATATTAGGCTTTAACCTTCCGAGCAGCAGAGGGCGTCCGCAACGGACCCCAGAGCAAACTTTTCTCGATTTTTTGTTACCAGTTTGAGCGGAACGGCTGGGCCTCTTGGACACCTATTTCTATTGTATTTTACATGTTCTGCACAAATTTGGCCGACCGCACAGATCCGCTACAGACCCTATGCGTTTTCAATGGATTTTGGACTGGAAAGAATCATCAAGATCGAGGAAAGGAACTCAAGGCCCTTTAGGATAGGACGAGGAGCTTGACAAAGATGCGTCATCCATAGTATTCAACATATACGGTAACTTTATACTAAGAAGAGCTCTGGACTGGGAACTGGGAAGGCGGAATATTCATTGGCGGTAGGAAAATAAACAACTTATGGTTTGACGACGATGCCACAATCATCGCACAAAACAAAGAAGAAATGAACGAACTTCTGGGAAGAGTCGAGAGAGAAAGCTCAAAATTCGGATTTGAGCTAAATCGCCAAAAACCAAAGCTGATGGTAGTAGATCGTGGCAACACGAGAGAAAATCCACCTAGGCTCCTGCATAAATAGTGAAGGCAATACGTCCACAGAAATTACAAGACGCATAACATTTCAATGGACCACATTTTATCCAGAGAGCTTCCCAAAAACAACCGCCAAAAGTAAAATATTTTTGCTGCGACTTTGTCGCGAATTAATCGCTCAAAGCATCGCAGTCCGTCTACAAAACCCCCGATCCCTGCAAAAGTTACTCCCTTCTGTTGGGGTCCTTCTTGAGGTCTTCGATCGGGTTTAGTTTCATTGGGCTATACTATAGAAACACCCTCTACAGTAGTACATCAAGCAACTAACTCAGCTAACAAAGCAAGATGTTTTTAATGTCTTGCATCTTTGGATCGAAAAGTGAAAACAAAATGTTCAACATGCAAAAAGCATATTTGTCCCCGACATTCAAATAAAGAAATGATTGCATACTGCAAAGAGTGTATCACGAATAATATGACATCTCTTTTAAATTTTAATTATACAGTGTTTTTCTTTTGTTTTTCCTCTTTTGTCAAATGTATTTCACTATTTCTCAAAAGTATTTCTTATTTACGTCACTTTGACAGTAATATGTCAAATGAAATTCACTATTTGTTAAAACTTTTTCTCATTATTGCAAATAATTTTCTTCTATTTTTTAAATTTAAACAAACAAGAACAAAAACAGTTGAAGACATAATTTTATTAGAAAAAAAGATGATAACAAAAATTATAACTATACTAATACTAACGTAATACTTAGAAAAGAAATGTTTCATAATTACTTCAAAATTTCAGTTCTCTTGAGGCAATCCCCTAAATATGTCTCCATATGTCGAACATAATTTTGGCAATGCTCTTGCGTTATAGCTTAGAAGCATTATGAATTTGTGCATACAGTTGATCTTCATCCGTGGGCTGACTTCTCTTTATGATATTTTTCCATTGGTTAAATAGCTCTTCAATGGGGTTTAAAAAAGGACTGTACGGTGGCAGAAACACTGGAACATGTCCATGTGCTCTTATCAATTGTTGAATTTCCTCCGTTCTATGAAATCTGACGTTGTCCATTACAAAATATGCTCCACCTATATGATCTTCGCCTAAGTGGTCAATTAAAGTTATCCAGAATTCCCCAAAGTGTTCTCCATTGTAAGACCTATCTTGAATGGTGAAGAAATATAGTGAACTCATACACATTGCAGCAATCGAATAATTACGACCTCTTAATTGGGCCTTGACTTTGTTGGCTCTATTATTTTTCTGTGATCCATTCCGTTTCCATACGATCTCCTAGAATTCACTTGAATTCCAAATTCATAAATAAAAAATATTTTTTCTCTGTCAATCATTATTCTGTTGTATTGAACAGCATAGTCAAACCTACTTTGCATAGTATCTGGGCTGTTACGCCTTTCTGGCACAAAGGAAATGTGTTTTACGGAATAGTGAAATTCTTTTAACGCTCTATCAATGGTCGATAAGCTTACCTCTAGTTGTGAATTTTGCTCCAATAATTTGGTTTTTATTTGTTTTAGTGTCAAGGTGCAGTCTTCATCAATCAAATTGCAGATTTCTTCTTGCTCCTCTCGAGTAAATTTTTTGGGGCGATGCCCAACACTTTTCTTATTCATCTCGTTGCTTTTTTTATACACTTGGTAAATTTTTCTTACTGTGTCTGGCAAAACATTGAATTGCCGTCCTATTTGGACTGCCGAACTACCATCGTTCATTGCTCTGATAATAAGAGTACGTACCTCGTTGGAAATTTTGTTGTTCCGTCTTCTTTCAGCATTCATTGTGATTTAATAATAATGAGAAATTGATTTAACAAATAAGGAAACACTTCTGACAAAAAAGGAAATTGTTCGACAAACACAGCATTCTGTTTAATATAGATAGGAAATAGTTTTGAGAAATAGGGAAATACAATTGACAAAAGAGGAAAACCAAAAGAAAAAGACTGTATTATATTTTTACATATAAATTTCTGTTTTCCTATTTTTAAATAAACATTTTGGTAGAAAAATATAACTTTTTTTAATTCACCTAACTTGTGAGGTAAAATAAGAAAAAACTATAAAAAACATATGAATGCATGGGGTCCGCGACGGACCCAGGTGCTGCTTTAACGTGGGTCACAATGACCCACTCCCCCACTGATGCTCGGAAGATTAAGGCCGAGGCCACGCTACGGTTTTTTCCCGCGAGCGGTAATCGCTATAACTGCGAAACCGCTGGAGAAGCACACAGTGTGCTATTAAAATTAGTAGCGGGAAAAAACGCAAATGAGACCGCTTGTATTAGCTTACTTGACTCACAAAATCACACGATTAAAAACCGCGGCGGTTTAGCCCAGGCCTAAGACGGACTCGTCTATAAAAAAGTTACAAGCGACAATGTTGAGTATGGAGATGAAACAACATGTTAATAGTTCAACTAGAATAACAAAAGATAGTCAAACAATTATAATGCAACTTTCTGCGAATAGGGCGGTACAAGCACAAGTGAAACAAGAGCCCAAAATAACAGATCATGCAATGCTCAAGCTAGTATTAGGTTTAAATAAAGAGAAAAAGAGATAGAGGGTTACAAGAAAATATAGGACATTTAATTAGGCTGATACCTTCTTTGTTTTTTTGACATATTCGGATAGTTAAACCGATTCACAGGAGGTTCTGAGAGAAGCCTACTGTGTTTTTGTACTAGTAATAAGCGCAGCAAGGAAACACATCCCCCGGGGGTATACCAAACTTTACATTCCCTGCTGGAACCAAGAAAGTCCTTTGTGACACATTCACGCACACAAACACAGGGAGCAGGCAAACAACTACTGGAATCACTAAATAAATCCAGAACAAGATATAGATTGTAGTATTGTTGGTGACGACTTGTACTGCGACCTTCATAGATCTATTGTACCCTACCCCTCTTGCTCTAAACGTTGGTATACTTACCCATTTAAAGCGCCTCCTCTAGTCCTTATTCCTTTAGGCATTTCAGGATCTGGGTGGGATTCAATGATTGCAACTCCTCTGCGTTCAAGCAGTGGGCCCCAAAGATACATTTGTCTCTTGCGGAGCAGTGTGTTTTCAAAATCTGCAGGGTCCCGTCAGGACTCCTGTCAGAATTCTAAGCTTGCTCCTGTTTAATTTCAGGCAAGCTTTTGTTCTTTTCTGGTTAGCAGATCCCAGCATTACTTTGTATTGTCTCAACCGTGGAAGTTCTTTCCAGGCTTTCATCAATTGTTCTCTTATTTCTTCATCTAAACTTTAGTGGATGATAACACCCTCATAACGCAAAAGGGTTACGTACCTAGAAAGGGATTCTGGTGTATTAGCTAATGGCCTTGATGGCTGCTTGGCTGTCTGACAGGGTAGCGATTTAAACAATGTTATTTATATTGTACCGAACTTATGGATCTCTTAATAGAGGAATACGGAATAGACACGCTGAAGCAGCGGTAGGAAAAGCCAAACGCGCTCTAATGGCGTGCAGAAATCTGGCAGGGAAAACGTGGGGTTGTAACCCTACAATCCTGCGATGGATGTACACCATTATAGTTTTATTTAGCTATGATTCTGTACAACATATGAACACAAAAAGAATAATAATTATTTATTTTATAATTTATTTATATAATAATAATAATAATAATTCATCAAGAATAATAATAATTTATTATTCTTTTTGTGTTTATATGTTATACAGCATCATAGCTAAATAAAACTATAATGGTGTACATCCATCGCAGGATTGTAGGGTTACAACCCCACGTTTTCCCTGCCAGATTTCTGCACGCCATTAGAGCGCGTTTGGCTTTTCCTACCGCTGCTTCAGCGTGTCTATTCCGTAGGAGTTTGCTATCTAGTGTTATACCCAGATACCTTATCGCCTGTTTGTATTCTACTGCCCTCCCATGTAGCAGTATGGGCTGTAGGCAGTTCAGTTTTCTCTTTCTAGTAAATGGTATCATCGTGGTTTTGCTCGGGTTTAGCCTCTCTGTACGATTTCACAGAGCGTTCCCTCAAACTGCCCTCTAGCTATGATGACTATGTCATCGGCGTAACCTTGACATTTGTTGTCTAGGTCGTCCAGCCCGGTTCATAAACTACCAGGCTCTACATCAGTGGTGATAGCACACCTCCCTGTAGGACACCCTCTAGTAGTAGAGATCTTGATGGTGTCTCTTCCCACTTATGCCTGCGCCGTTCTGGCTCTCAGCATTTCTCCCATCCACTTTGAGATAGTGCTGTCGATATTTCTTCTTTCGAGAGCCGCTTTGACAACAACAACAACAGCAACAACAAAATGGAAGAAAACGCTCGTGAACCTAAACTTCACTCACTCGAACCGAATTGCATGGAAATTACTAAGGAAACTTGAAACTGGACAAAATACGTCCTAATACAGCAATCACTCCAAACCTGACACAATATCCAGAAGAATGAAATATATGTCAAAGCCGAAATAGACAAACAGCGCAAAGAACAAAAAATAACTCAACTCACCAATATCCCCAAAAGCCTCCAACAAACTCTTCCTATCATGAGTCCAATTGAAAAGGAAGAACTAAACGCAGCCATTTAAATCACTCGCAGGAGAATAGCTGCAGGAAATGGAAACATATACACAGAATTTATAAAACACTCGGGTACAAGAAACTAGACAATGGCTTAGATTAGATTTCTTCAAAGGCAATCTTATCAACCTGCAAACTCCCCCGACTTTTCAAAAAGAGCAAAATCATTGCAGTTGTTAAACCAGGCAAACAACTGGTTCCCCCAGAAAGCTACAGACTAAAATTTCTCCTAATTGCATATATGCTATAAGATCCTGGAAAGAATAACATTCTCAGGACTTCTTCCCAACTCCAATAACCAATTATATCCCTATCGAACAAGCCGGCTTTACGCCAGGAAGAAACTGCTGTGACCAGACTTTTATCGACAATGGCTTCCAGGAAAAGTTAAAAACATTTGTCGACACTGTTTAGAAAGAGGGACTTTTGTATAAGCTATATCAACTCCTCCCATATAATATGACATTCTACCGTCTCCTGAACGACATGCTGAGTGATAGACTGTTCCAAGCTTGGAAAAGTTTGTTCAATGGAAAATCTAGCATCTTCGGGAGTCTCCAAAACGTCTCTAAATATTAGAAAAGTTGATGAATAGAATGGTCGCAAC
Source organism: Phosphuga atrata (assembly GCA_944588485.1). Classification (NCBI taxonomy): domain Eukaryota; kingdom Metazoa; phylum Arthropoda; class Insecta; order Coleoptera; family Silphidae; genus Phosphuga; species Phosphuga atrata. The sequence goes on from OX155902.1 coordinate 12,749,085, forward strand.
CATCCTATTCATCAACTTCTCTAAAATTTTCGCAAAATGGCGATAGGAAATTTATTGGCCTATAGTTGTTGAAGTCATTCAGAGCTTTAGAAATATTCCAAATTCAAAGGCGTTATTTTAAATATATAACCGTTGTTATTTCACAAAGTCCGGTGCTTTTCGTTTTTTTAGTTATTGATAATTCTTTAAGGATCTAAAGATCTGGCGTAGCTCTTCTAGAGTTATTAGCTCTAGAAACATTGTATTAGGATTGTTTCTCATCTTCGTATGTGAGTTTTGTTTTTGTCTAGACTCATCTGTATAGTCTTGTCTGTCTAGCTTTGTCTGTCTTAGTCTTATCCGTCTAGTCTTGTCTCTCTAGTCTTTTTTGTCTAGTCTTATCTCTCTAGTCTTGTCTATCTAGTCTTGTCTGTCTAGTCTATTGTGTGTAGTTTTGTCTGTTTAGTCTTATCTGTCTAGTCTTGTCTGTCTAGTCTTGTCTGTATAGTCTTGTCTGTGTAGTCTCGTTTGTCTAGTCTTATCTTTATAGTCTTCCCTGTCTTGTCAAAAAAAAATCTTTCGACTGGTGCGTTACTTCCCGGCAGACACATAGCGTACTCAATAATTATACGAAAGTTCGTACAGTTAAGGTTGCTAGCACTGAAATACTGTAATAATTCCACCCACCGCAGGAACATTCTCAGCATTCCAGCTAGTGATTTTTTCATCTCTAATGTAGTTTGAAATTAGCGAAAACTCGTCGAATACTTCCGTAGCTTGGCTGCTGCTAATAAATCCTTGTTTGATCAGCAAAGCCATCACTTTATGTACTTCTTCCCACGTGGGAACTTTTGACAAATTTACCCATTCTAACACTTCTAGTTCTGCGTTAAATTGACACCACTGCTCCCTATTCCTGCTACGTATTCTTTACTCGTTTTATAAAACTCAGACGCCTGAGTTTTTAGATTCTGCTGATCAACAGCAGTGTCGGTTTCTTGTAAGTTTACTAAAACATTTTAGACAGTGTGAGGAAGAAAAAGCGAATTCTCCAGGTGCCAGGTTATCTCGGATCAATTTCAGACACGTATTGTCCCTCGATTTTCAACATGGCCCTCCTCGCCCTCATCTGCAGCTGTATGCAAATCTTTAGAAGTAAGCAAATCAGTTCTTTTAAAAAACGCAAGTATTGACGAGCTTGATGCCGTAGCTTGAACGGAAAGCCTGATTTTGTTTTCGATTATAAATGTTTCTTGATATCGTTGGCTAATACTAAAATCAGTACGACACTTTTCGCATGTAACGTTTTCCTGTAGATGTACCATTCCTTTGTTTTATAAACGGATACTTGTGTTGCAAAATAATATTAAAGGTACATAGTACACTGGCGTTTAGGCATTTTTGTTATGGTACAATGGCAAGTATGGTACTTAGAACTTAATGCTCCCCGTTTGGTTGTTTACTGAGTGACTGCAGCATTTATCACGCTTTTGCGCGTCATTAAATCTCTCTATCTCTCTCGCTCTCTCGTCGCCCTATAGTAGATACCTACCTACCTACCCACGAAAGCGGGACGTTTTTGCCCTCGCTGGGGACAGACGGCCTGAAAGCGGGACTGTCCCGCCCAAATCGGGACGTATGGTCACGTTAATTATATCCCACTCTCTTCATCTAATCGTTGATATACTTACTCATTACCCAATTAGAGCACCTCCTCTAGTCCTGATTCCTTTAGGAATATTAGGATCTGGGTGGGATTCACGGATTGCAACTTCTCTTCATTCAAACAGTGGTACCAAGGTACATCTGTCTTTCGGATCAATGCTCCGCCGTCCTTCAGCAGATGTACGGGGATTTCCTCTGCTAAGCTGTAGAATCTGCAATTGCCATCTTCCTCTAGGCCTAGAGTCTTGTAGGGTCTTTCTCAAGAGTCAAGTCTGCGGTGCTTTGTCAGGACTCCTATAAGAATTTCAATTCATTCATTTCCCTCTATATCAGTATGTCCTGGTACCCAGTATAGCATTACCTTATTTTCTCTGCCTAGCTTGTTTAGCTTTCCCACACAATTCTATACCAGATCAGATGGTGTATGAGCTAATAGCCTTGATAGCTGCTTGAATATTTGACATATGTGTAGTGTTGTCTATGTAACCTAGTTTGTCTATCTGGTCTTGTCTATATAGTTTGGTCTATCTTGTATTGTCTATATAATCTTATCTGTCTAATCCTTGTTGTGTGTGCGTCTATTATTATATTGGATTTTTATAGCAGTAAGTAATTCGACTATTAGAGAAAAATAAGTATTTAGTCAAACAAGAAAATAGACATTGAAACGATCTTAATAGAGTGCAAAGTAAAACATTGGACTGTGCAGAATAAACCAAGTGACGGGTTAAAAATAAAACCAATGCAGAAAAATGAGAAAACTTTTTGGTAATTATAAAATTCGATGCGAAATTAAAGCGTCGCGGCGCGGTCTTGTCCCTGCGCCCTGCTTCCCCTGTACCCCGTGTTCCTGCTTCCCCGTACCATTCTCAGACGCTAATTCTCAGCCGGCATTTCCCTCACAAAAGATTTACAAGAGACAAAGAGATTTATACCCATTTTACACAGATAAATTGGCCTAATTTCCATGCGCCCCCCTCACTTCTCCGTGGATCTTCGTGTCCGCGCGGTTTGTTACCCCAAAATTGATACAAATATTCCTCACCCCATTCCTCGCCCTTCTACGCCAACGCTCGCCTTCTCCACATAGGTTTTTATTTACTTTTTCCCCAGAAAACTCACACATGAAGGAAAATCACCGACAATAAATTTTTGTTAGACTAGATCAAGTCAAATTTCACTGAATCTAGACAGAATATTAAAGTTATAAATGTAACAGATACGTTATCTAGATTAACAGTGAAAACATCGTATTTCACCCATATTGGATTACGTATCGGGGAAGAACAACAATTTATCAACGACATATTGTACTGAGAGGGAAAATTTTCTAAATAATTTCTGATCAAACTTCTAATTGAAATATAAATTAATAAACCTATATTTGATTTCAACAATAACAAAAATATGTTTATTCATTCAATGCTATTTAGAATATTTGCAAAACTGTATTTTGTAATGAATTAGGGTGATTGTTTTATAGATTCAGAGCGGGAAAAATGTAATTGGTGTAATAAAGTGGGATTAAACAAGAGATAAAATCGGAACGAAAAATAATTTATTTTATTAGACGGAGATAAAACTTAAACGTTAAATTATTTTATTGTTAATAAGATTGCGGGAGCCATAAATTCGTATAGGACCCTTTCAAACATTTTACTGCATTCCCAGCGTCGATGATAATTTTACAAAGAATTTCAGTTTTTGTTTATCTCTTTCCCGACCGGATTAAAAATAACTGGAAAATAAACAAAAAATATACTGGACTGGACAAGCGAGACTAGATTCGAAAGACTAGACAGATTAACCTAGAGAGCCAAGACTAGAAAGATAATACAAGGGCTACACGACTAGACAGAGAAGACTTGATAGGCAGGACTGGATAGACAGGACTAGAAAAACAAGACTAGACAGACAAGAATACACAGACAAGACTAAACAGATAAGACTAGACGGAAAAGCCTAGACAGACAAGACTAGACAGACAAGACTAGACAGACAAGACTAGACAGACAAGACTAGACAGACAAGACTAGACAGACAAGACTAGACAGACAAGACTAGACAGACAAGACTAGACAGACAAGACTAGACAGACAAGACTAGACAGAAAAGACTAGACAGACAAGACTAGACAGACAAGACTAGACAGACAAGACTAGACAGACAAGACTAGACAGACAAGACTAGACAGACAAGACTAGACAGACAAGACTAGACAGACAAGACTAGACAGACAAGACTAGACAGACAAGACTAGACAGACAAGACTAGACAGACAAGACTAGACAGACAAGACTATACAGACAAGACTAGACAGACAAGACTAGACAGACAAGACTAGACAGACAAGACTAGACAGACAAGACTAGACAGACAAAACTAGACAGACAAGACTAGACAGACAAGACTAGACAGACAAGACTAGACAGACAAGACTAGACAGACAAGACTAGACAGACAAGACTAGACAGACAAGACTAGACAGACAAGACTAGACAGACAAGACTAGACAGACAAGACTAGACAGACAAGACTAGACAGACAAGACTAGACAGACAAGACTAGACAGACAAGACTAGACAGACAAGACTAGACAGACAAGACTAGACAGACAAGACTAGACAGACAAGACTAGACAGACAAGACTAGACAGACAAGACTAGACAGACAAGACTAGACAGACAAGACTAGACAGACAAGACTAGACAGACAAGACTAGACAGACAAGACTAGACAGACAAGACTAGACAGACAAGACTAGACAGACAAGACTAGACAGACAAGACTAGACAGACAAGACTAGACAGACAAGACTAGACAGACAAGACTAGACAGACAAGACTAGACAGACAAGACTAGACAGACAAGACTAGACAGACAAGACTAGACAGACAAGACTAGACAGACAAGACTAGACAGACAAGACTAGACAGACAAGACTAGACAGACAAGACTAGACAGACAAGACTAGACAGACAAGACTAGACAGACAAGACTAGACAGACAAGACTAGACAGACAAGACTAGACAGACAAGACTAGACAGACAAGACTAGACAGACAAGACTAGACAGACAAGACTAGACAGACAAGACTAGACAGACAAGACTAGACAGACAAGACTAGACAGACAAGACTAGACAGACAAGACTAGACAGACAAGACTAGACAGACAAGACTAGACAGACAAGACTAGACAGACAAGACTAGACAGACAAGACTAGACAGACAAGACTAGACAGACAAGACTAGACAGACAAGACTAGACAGACAAGACTAGACAGACAAGACTAGACAGACAAGACTAGACAGACAAGACTAGACAGACAAGACTAGACAGACAAGACTAGACAGACAAGACTAGACAGACAAGACTAGACAGACAAGACTAGACAGACAAGACTAGACAGACAAGACTAGACAGACAAGACTAGACAGACAAGACTAGACAGACAAGACTAGACAGACAAGACTAGACAGACAAGACTAGACAGACAAGACTAGACAGACAAGACTAGACAGACAAGACTAGACAGACAAGACTAGACAGACAAGACTAGACAGACAAGACTAGACAGACAAGACTAGACAGACAAGACTAGACAGACAAGACTAGACAGACAAGACTAGACAGACAAGACTAGACAGACAAGACTAGACAGACAAGACTAGACAGACAAGACTAGACAGACAAGACTAGACAGACAAGACTAGACAGACAAGACTAGACAGACAAGACTAGACAGACAAGACTAGACAGACAAGACTAGACAGACAAGACTAGACAGACAAGACTAGACAGACAAGACTAGACAGACAAGACTAGACAGACAAGACTAGACAGACAAGACTAGACAGACAAGACTAGACAGACAAGACTAGACAGACAAGACTAGACAGACAAGACTAGACAGACAAGACTAGACAGACAAGACTAGACAGACAAGACTAGACAGACAAGACTAGACAGACAAGACTAGACAGACAAGACTAGACAGACAAGACTAGACAGACAAGACTAGACAGACAAGACTAGACAGACAAGACTAGACAGACAAGACTAGACAGACAAGACTAGACAGACAAGACTAGACAGACAAGACTAGACAGACAAGACTAGACAGACAAGACTAGACAGACAAGACTAGACAGACAGGACTAGACAGACAAGACTAGACAGACAAGACTAGACAGACAAGACTAGACAGACAAGACTAGACAGACAAGACTAGACAGACAAGACTAGACAGACAAGACTAGACAGACAAGACAAGGCAAATACTAGACGGACAATAACTAAATAAACGTATTTATATTGAACTCATATTCTTGTTGCTTCGTATGTTTAGTCTTGTTGTAGGTATAACGTAATCCACCCCTTGGCAGTAAACTATAAATCACATTAGCAATTTACATTTTTTTTCCTGAAGGGTGTGTGTGTGTGTGGCTTCCCGTTGGGGGATCACGGCCGTCGTGTATACACACTAATTCCCGAAGACCTGTTGAGTTTTAATCGCGTATCGGCGCGCCGACATATTTCGAATAATACATTATTTCGAATTCCTCCGAATTTTAACGGAGACGGAATTTCCAAATATTTTTATGTTGGTCTACTTGCTTTCCTTTCAAATTAATTGTATGAATATTGTATTAAAAGAGGGTTGGAGAGCCGCTTGAAGACTTTCTTTAAAAACTAAGAGAATTATATTTCGATTATAGCCTGCGGGGGTGAGTTTTATTTATATCCGGGAAGCCGTTACCTTTACAGGATCGTCTTGAATTATGCATTAGGACGCTATTATATCGACGGGGATGATAAAAAAAGAGAAAAAAAAATAAAGAAAGTTTAAACAAGAGTTCGAATTACTTATTTTACAGTTACAAGGAAAATTGAACTTGTTTTGGATAATGGTTTTAAAGAGAGTTTAATTTAGTCCTGACTCTTTAGTTTAGTTTCGGGTATTCTTGTTCGGATTTTTGTTTTTTGGTAAAATGAAGTGGGTGCAGGGTGGAAGACAAATAAAGTGGATGGGCAGAGGGAAATTCGTAAACTAAACAAGACTTTTTCAAAGCAAGAGGTTTTTCATTAGGAAAGTTACAGAACAGGGTGGAAGATTGATATGGCGTAAGCAGAGTGAAAGAAAAGAGAGAAAATAAACGGTTCGAGTAAATAACGGATTGCAATATGAAAAAGTAGGGGAAAGGATTTTCGACTTTTGATAATTCGAAAAAAAAAACAGAACTTTGCGGTGATTTAGATTTGGTTTGTTTACATGTTTTGTGCATTATTTTTAACCCAACAATGTTACTAAAAACTTATATTTATCAGTCCGTCATTTACAATCAAAATCAATTTTACAAACAAAAAGATTTTCTCTTGTATACACAATTGTCTAAGAAATTAAATACTTTGAGTCGGTTCTTCACAAGTTATATTTTTAAATGTATAATTGTAGGGAAAATTGTTTCTATAAAACAACAATAGTTAGTGACATTTTACCAACGTTTCGGAAAGAATTTCTGTCAAAAGAATTTTTCTGTTAAAAGAAAAAGAATTTTTGTTAAAATAAAACTAAAACCGAGTATGGTATAGTTTTTACATTTTTTTGCACGTGCTGGGAGGTGAAAATCTACAGACACCACTCGACCCCTGTCGAGTGGTAGTGTGGGGCTGCCCAGAAGGGGCGACCCACTAAAAAACCCCCCACCATTCAAGACCCCCAGCCAGAACCAGAGGAAACGTGATGGAGTCCAAAGTTGGCATAACTTCATCACGTACCTCCGCCTTTCATTACTAAAAAAAATAATACGATTTTTCGCATTCACTCGTTTTGCCGGGTGCGCCGTTTGTACGCCGTGCCCCCTCTCACATCAAGGTTTACAATAATTTTTGTGAACCCCCTTCGCACTAAGGGGCGCCCGGCGTCGGTACGCACGGCTCGCGCGTAGCAACCCGCCTCGCGCTCATCCCTTTCATCCTTCTCCTTTCTCCTCATTATACATTTTATCATACCATTCAGAACGCCATATTCATACTCACTACGGAGCATAATCCTAACCAAACTCACCTTACTTACCTCCTCTCCCACCTTGCGTTCTGCCTCGCTCCTCGCTTGCGCCCATCTCACACACTCAAAGATCGTGTGCTCCGTTGTGTCCTCATTTGCACCGCAGTACTTAGAGTGCGCCTCGTCTGCCTCGTTTTCCAATTCGCTCCAGGTAAGATCCAAAGGATCCATACCCCGTAAGCGCCCGGGTTAGATAATAGTTTACCTCCCCGTGCCCACGGTAGATACATTCATCGTTTGTCGGAATAAGTTGCCTGGTCCAGGCTCCCTTTTCCGACGCCACACATCTCTCCTGCCATACCTGCAAAGTATTTGCCCTTTCGTTAATGGGGTTGTTTCCTTCCCAGACTCTCATTCTTTCATTCGCCAGAAGGTCCAGCGGTATGATTCCAGCAACGACCGCCACGGCGTCTCCAGAAACAGTCCTGCATGCGCTGCACGCACGTAATAGCATACACCTTTGCACCCTCATCAATCTCTCCTTGAAACATTTAATCCTGTAATCATTTATCCAAGCCTGCACCCCATAGAGAAGAATGGAGTGCACGACCGCATTCATAACCTTTCTCTTGGAGGCCAACGGCCCACCTGCGTGGGGCATAAGCCGTTCAAGAGCTCTCGCACACACCGTTTCCCTGCTCACCACTCGGTTCACCTGCTCTAGCAACCCTAAGGTTTCGCTGGAGCTCCACGCCAAGGTATCTTACAGACTCCCGAGTCGGCACGTCAACTGCCCCCATTCGCACGGTCAATTCCCGCAGCTTTCTTCTTCCAATTAGCAGGACCGCTTCGGTTTTGTGGCGTGCCAGGGCAATCCCACCTATTGCCTCGTTCGCTATCGCTTTAAATCCTTCTTCACTTCTTGCTACAGCGACAATCGCTATATCATCTGCGTACCCGACGAGTGTAACCCCGTTTGGCCGCCTTATTCTCAATACCTCGTCATAGAGTATGGTATACTAGCTGTATACTACTGTACTTAGACCCATTCAAAAATATGGCTCCACGGTATGGGGACCACACTCTAGTGTTTTTGTTTCAGTTTGGTCCACCATACCGTGGCCATAAAGCCATAAAGGAACTATTAAATGTTCAAAGACGGACATGCTCAGCAATTACGGGATCGCTAAGAAGCGCAACAACTGCAGCTCTGCTAGTTATGACAGGCCTGCCTCCCCTACATATCTTCATCATGGTTGAGGCAAGAATGGAAGCCTTCAGATGCAGGTGTAATGACACTTGGGAAGCTCTGGCGATGTCAGGGCTAACCACGATAACGAATTAATATCAGAGCCATACCCCAATATTGAGCGAGAGAGAATATTGAGGGATTTTCAATGCGGAAAAGGCTATCATTCGATCTACTTTTCAAAACACAACTACGTTGGACAGAAGGCACCAAAACAATCACACGTCAAGGTGGGCTAGACTGGTATATAGAAGGCTCCAAAAATGACAGTGGAACTGGCGCACGAATCTACGGACCGTCCCTGAGGTACAGCATATCTGTGCCCCTGGGATCACTTACCACGACATTCCAAGAGGAAATACACCCTATCGAGATCTTAGCCCGTGAAAATCTAATGATGGACTACAAAAGTAGAAATATCCCCATTTTCACGGACAGTAAGGCTGCTATAACTGCCTTAACGTGCCATGAGATTAAATCTAAAACAACTTGGAACTGCATCAAGAACCTCAAGGCTTTGGCAAAACACAACCAAGGTCACACTTGCTTGGGTACCGAGCCATAGGAGACTGGTCGGAAACGAAATGGCGGACAAGTTAGCTAAGGATGGTGCAAACAAAGCGAACATCAGTGCTAGCAGGGACTCCAACATTACCAAAACCATATCGCGTATAACAATCTGTAAATGGGTAGCTACTAAACATTGGCTACAGTGGGATAAAACAAATGGACAGAAACATTGCAAACGAATGCTAAAAAATTCATCGGTCTCTTTAACTGCTCAACTCCTGCAACGGGAAAGGGAGCAGATTACAATTGTGGCCGGCCTACTTATAGGCAACTGCAGTCTTCGAGAACATCTGCGCAAAATGGGAATCTGGAGAGATGAACTGTGCATACTATGCTATGAAGAAGATGAAGCTGCCTCTCTTATAATCTTCCATTGTGAAGCAAGCTTAGCATTAGCATTGCAGCAAATGAGATCCCGTAAAAAACATGGCGCTAGAGCTGCTAGACTCTAGAACCCCAGAACTCTTAGAACCTAGGAGTGATCCTCCAGGCGGGTCAGTGGGGATTACACGTGTGCCACGCCGCCGGCAACGCGGCACGCGTGTCAGAATACGTGGCGTGTCTCATGCCGAGGACCACCGGGCCTGGGGAGGGTAGGAGGAGGCTCATGTCCAGTGTGACCACTAGCAGGGTCCTATACGCGGCACCGGTATGGGCAGCGGAGGTGAATGGTAACGCCCGTAACAGGGAGTGTTTGTGACGGGCACTGCACCAGGTGGTCATTAGATCGCCCGGGCTTACCGCACTGTCAGCAGTGATGCCGTGGAGTTCATATCGCGGATTTCTCCCGCGGACCTCCTTGTTATGGAGCGCGCGTCGGTGAGGGACGCAAGAACATCTGGTGGGAACCGCGGGGAGGCAAAGAGAGTTGCTCGGAAGCAACTACTTTTCTGCAGGCAGGAGAGGTGGTCACGCGGCGGAAACGGCGCGTGGACTCGTCGCCTCATCTCTGATTTAATTCGGTAGATGGGGCGACGGCTGGACGAAGTGGGATCATACTTCCTCACCCAGCTTCTTACCGGACACGGGTCCTTCAGAGCGTATCTCCACATAATTGGGAAAGCCCCAGACGACAGGTGCACATCCTGTGGAGAGGGCGTGCGCGACGATGCGGAGAACACACTCGTGGCGTATCCGCGTTGGGAGAGGGAGCGGCAGGCCTTGGCGTCGGCCCTGGATGGGGAAGTTACGGTCGAAGCCGTGGCGGGTGACCTTAAGCCGATTCGCGACTTCAGTTATGCGGGCTAAGGAGTTGCCTGGGTGGGAACAAGGGCGGTAGGGTTTTTCTTTTTTTTTTTGTTTTGTTCATTTTTATTGTTATTGTAAATGCTATTGCCTGTATGGCAATATCCTGTATTTTTTTATGTAAATCATGTTGTACTGCTGAATAAAGTTCATCTGATGCCCGTTGCTGGAAGACTCGAAGGGTGGGCAGAGGCAGTAATGTCATCGTTAGCGGTCCCTCTGTCCTACCGTTTCAGTGGAGCCACTTGAGAAAAGATTATAAAAAGAAGTCTCCTAGAACTAATACAGGTGCTGGATCTATTAGCATGAACAGAACATTGTGGGGAAATGCAATAAGCCACAAGGCATCAGTGCTTTTAGGGCTTACAGGCCTTGACCCACATTGGTTGCAAGAAAAATATCTGTAATGATCATGGAATGGCGATAAAAGGCGAAGGAATGGCGAATAAGCAGGAGGCACATAGATGTAGAGGACGCCCACCAACTCAATGGACAGACAGACAAACATTTGGACCCCGTGGTTAGGTTAGGTTAGGTTAGGACAATGTTAGGACAGCTTCTACCGAAGTGCTACAAGTAATAACGGGAAAACCACCTATAGACCTCCTAATTGAAGAAAGGACCCACACATACGACTCAGGATCTGAAAACAAAGGACAAGAAAGGGAGAAAATAATAAATAAATGGCAGGAAAGATGGGATAGCCAGCCGCAAACCGCCAGATGGACAAAACGACTCATACCGGTGATAAAAACATGGGCCGAGCGAAAGCACAGAGAAATCACATACTACACAACACAAGCCATATCAGGACACAGGGACTTCCAAAAGTATCTACACAGATTTAAAAATACCGATTCGCCGAACTGCCGCTTCTGCAACGAGGAGGATGATGCGGAGCACACGATTTTCAGGTGCTACAAATGGGAAAAAACAGAAGGTACTTTACGTAAAAAATCCGAAGAATACTAACGCCGGAGAACATCATCAACCTAATGCTGGAAACACCTGACAATTGGAAGGATATCGAGGATACCATAAGAGAGATTATGGAAAGCAAAGCCCAAGATGAAAGGTATAATAGAAATAAATAAACGGAACATTCTGACAATCCTACACCCCAAGTAATACTTGACGGTCTCCGGGTTGCAAGGAGTAGAATTGAGGAGTGGGTTTTTAGTGGATAGTCTAGCCACGAAGGCAAGTAGTCCCACACTCCTCAGAGCAACTTAGAGCACTGGGGGCTGTATGTAAAAGTATTTTACCCCTCCTCCCGAAAAAAAAGGTTAGGACGATGTATACCGGGTTCTGCTGGATCGATTTTTATGAAATGTTTCGTGTGTGTTTGAGTGGGAGGGACCCACTCAAACACATGGTTTAAATTCATAATTGGACCCGGTGATTACGGTTTTTATGGGGTTTCCTTAGGCAATATAACCTGTGGGGTATTGAGTTTGTGTATTAATTATTGGTATTCTGGCTTCATGATGTGTCCATCTTCTAGTAAATCCTTGTAAATAACCGACAGAACCATAAATAGGCTACGCTCACGAAAACCCCCTCAAAGAACGGCAGAAACTCTTACCGAAGAAAACTTCAGCATAATTGAGCGGTGGAAAGAAGAATGGAAGAAGAAGGCCACACCTGCCAACCGGGATATGCTATGCGTTACAAGCAAGCCAGAGGGTTTTGATCAACCAAGACGAATCTGGACAACACTTAATAGAATAAGAACGAATTGCGGCAGGTGCTCTGACTCACTTTTCAGATGGGGAATACTGTCTTCCCCAAATTGTGACCGCGGCGCTGAAAGAGAGACTATTAAACACCTGGTAGAGGACTGTCCAACTAGTTCTTACAGTGGCAACCCATTCGATTTCCTGATTGCGACAAGAAAGTCAATAGAACATATTTGTAACCTTAGTGTTTGTTTGTAAAATTTTGATATTTTTGTTATATACTTATCTGTGATATAGGGAAACGCTAAATAAATAAATAGTAAATCCTTTATAACTTTGTTGGCTTGAGTCTGTGCAGAAGTTTATTTTTTCAATTTATGATAGGTGTCTTATTTTTCTTAATTTTCTAACATTTTTTGTCGCTTCCGTTTCGTACTATGGTTTATACACAATCACTGTTGAGTTACCTTTGCCCGACTTTCCAATGATAATACCTCTGTTATTCTTTATGAAGCTATTGTTTCTTTTATGTAATGGTTGATCGGGTTGTGGTTCTTTCTCTTCTTTTGTGTTAAGATGATGTTGTTTTTTTCCAAAGCCGGTGCTTGAGGAGAAGGTCGCCCTCGCAACCAATTCGCTGCTGTCGGTGCCGCAGAATTTCTTGCTTCAT